>CM060983.1:229999527-230671252 GCA_030765065.1 Deroplatys truncata
AAGTTATAAAGAAACAAGGGACAAATAAAATGTACCAATATGGTAAGAGAACCCTAGGCAGGGTATATATAGACTCAGTTGATCAGCATCAACAGTCACAAGTTATAAAGAAACTAGGGACAATTAAAATGTACCAATATGGTAAGAGAACCCTAGGCAGGGTATATCTAGACTCAGTTGATCAGCATCAACAGTCACAAGTTATAAAGAAACTAGGGACAAATAAAATGTACCAATATGGTAAGAGAACTTAGGCAGGGTATATCTAGACTCAGTTGATCAGCATCAACAGTCACAAGTTATAAAGAAACTAGGGACAAACAAAATGTACCAATATGGCAACAGAACACTAAGCAGGGCATATCTAGACTCAGTTGATCGGCATCAACAATCACAAGTCATAAAGAAACTAGGGACAAACAAAATGTACCAATATGGCAACAGAACACTAGGCTCAGTATATCTAGACTCAGATGATGAGCATCAACAGTCACAAGTCATAAAGAAACTAGGGACAAACAAAATGTACCAATATGGTAAGAGAACCCTAGGCAGGGTATATCTAGACTGTTCAGCATCTAGACTCAGTTGATCAGCATCAACAATCAAAAGTTATAAAGAAACTAGGGACAAACAAAATGTACCAATATGGCAGCAGAACCCTAGGCAGGGTATATCTAGACTGTTCAGCATCTAGACTCAGTTGATCAGCATCAACAATCAAAAGTTATAAAGAAACTAGGGACAAACAAAATGTACCAATATAGCAACAGAACCCTAGGCAGGATATATCTAGACTCAGTTGATCAGCATCAACAATCACAAGTTATAAAGAAACTAGGTACAAACAAAATGTACCAATATGGCAACAGAACCCTAGGCAGGGTATATCTAGACTCAGTTGATGGGCATCAACAGTCACAAGTTATAAAGAAACTAGGGACAAACAAAATGTACCAATATGGTAAGAGAACCCTAGGCAGGGTATATCTAGACTGTTCAGCATCTAGACTCAGTGGATGGGCATCAACCGTCACAAGTTATAAAGAAATTAGGGACAAACAAAATGTACCAATATGGCAACAGAACCCTAGGCAGGGTATATCTAGACTCAGTTGATGGGCATCAACAGTCACAAGTTATAAAGAAACTAGGGACAAACAAAATGTACCAATATGGTAAGAGAACCCTAGGCAGGGTATATCTAGACTGTTCAGCATCTAGACTCAGTGGATGGGCATCAACAATCACAAGTTATAAAGAAACTAGGTACAAACAAAATGTACCAATATGGCAACAGAACCCTAGGCAGGGTATATCTAGACTCAGTTGATGGGCATCAACAGTCACAAGTTATAAAGAAACTAGGGACAAACAAAATGTACCAATATGGTAAGAGAACCCTAGGCAGGGTATATCTAGACTGTTCAGCATCTAGACTCAGTGGATGGGCATCAACTGTCACAAGTTATAAAGAAATTAGGGACAAACAAAATGTACCAATATGGTAAGAGAACCCTAGGCAGGGTATATCTAGACTGTTCAGCATCTAGACTCAGTGGATGGGCATCAACAGTCACAAGTTATAAAGAAACTAGGGACAAACAAAATGTACCAATATGGTACGAGAACCCTAGGCAGGGTATATCTAGACTGTTCAGCATCTAGACTCAGTGGATGGGCATCAACCGTCACAAGTTATAAAGAAATTAGGGACAAACGAAATGTACAAATATGGTAAGAGAAACCTAGGCCGGGTATATCTAGACTCAGTTGATCAGCATCAACAATCACAAGTTAAAAGAAATTAGGGACAAACAAAAATATACCAATATGGCAACAAAACCCTAGGCAGGGTTTATCTAGACTGTTCAGCATCTATACTCAGTTGATCAGCATCAACAGTCACAAGTTATAAAGAAACTAGGCACAAACAAAATGTACCAATATGGCAACAGACCCCTAGCAGGGTATATCTAGATTCAGTTGATCAGCATCAACAGTCACACGTTATAAAGAAACTAGGGACAAACAAAATGTACCCATATGGTAAGAGAACCCGAGGCAGGGTATATCTAGACTCAGTTGATCAGCATCAACAGTAACAAGTTATAAAGAAACTAGGGACAAATAAAATGTACCAATATGGTACGAGAACCCTAGGTAGGGTATATCTAGACTCAGTTGATCAGCATCAACAGTCACAAGTTATAAAGAAACTAGGGACAAACAAAATGTACCAATATGATAAGAGAACCCTAGGCAGGGTATATGTAGACTCAGTTGATCAGCATCAACAATCACAAGTTATAAAGAAACTAGGGTCAAAAATGTACCAATATGGTAACAGAACACTAGGAAGGGTATATCTAGATTGCTCAGGATCTAGACTCAGTTGATCAGCATCAACAGTCACAAGTTATAAAGAAACTAGGGACAAATAAAATGTACCCATATGGTAAGAGAACCCTAGGCAGGGATTATCTAGATTCAGTTGATCAGCATCAACAAACACAAGTTATAAAGAAACTAGGGACAAACAAAATGTACCAATATGGTAAGAGAACCCTAGGACGGGTATATCTAGATTCAGTTGATCAGCATCAACAGTCACAAGTTATAAAGAAACTAGGGACAACTAAAATGTACCCATATGGTAAGAGAACCCTAGGCAGGGATTATCTAGATTCAGTTGATCAGCATCAACAATCACAAGTAATAAAGAAACTAGGGACAAACAAAATGTACCAATACGGTAAGAGAACCCTAGGCCGGGTATATCTAGATTCAGTTGATCAGCATCAACAATCACAAGTTATAAAGAAACTAGGGTCAAAAAATGTACCAATATGGGAACAGAACCCTAGGCAGGGTATATCTAGACTGTTCAGCATCTAGACTCAGTTGATCAGCATCAACAGTCACAAGTTATAAAGAAACTAGGGATAAACAAAATGTACCAATATGGAAAGAGTACCCTAGGGAGGGTATATTTAGATTCAGTTGATCAGTATCAACAGTCACAAGTTATAGAGAAACTAGGGACAAACAAAATGTACCAATATGGCAACAGAACCCTAGGCAGGGTATATCTAGACTGTTCAGCATCTAGACTCAGTTGATCAGCATTAACAGTCACAAGTTATAAAGAAACTAGGGACAAACAAAATGTACCAATATGGCAACAGAACCCTAGAAGGGGTATATCTAGACTCAGTTGATCAGCGTCAAGTCACAAGTTATAAAGAAACCAGGGACAAACAAAATGTGCCAATATGGTAAGAGAACCAGAGGCAGGGTATATCTAGATTCAGTTGATCAGCATCAACAGTTACAAGTTATAAAGAAACTAGGGAAAAACAAAATGTACCAATATGGTAAGAGAACCCTAGGCAGGGTATATCTAGACTCAGTTGATCAGCATCAACAGTCACAAGTTATAAAGAAACAAGGGACAAATAAAATGTACCAATATGGTAAGAGAACCCTAGGCAGGGTATATATAGACTCAGTTGATCAGCATCAACAGTCACAAGTTATAAAGAAACTAGGGACAATTAAAATGTACCAATATGGTAAGAGAACCCTAGGCAGGGTATATCTAGACTCAGTTGATCAGCATCAACAGTCACAAGTTATAAAGAAACTAGGGACAAATAAAATGTACCAATATGGTAAGAGAACTTAGGCAGGGTATATCTAGACTCAGTTGATCAGCATCAACAGTCACAAGTTATAAAGAAACTAGGGACAAATAAAATGTACCAATATGGTAAGAGAACTTAGGCAGGGTATATCTAGACTCAGTTGATCAGCATCAACAGTCACAAGTTATAAAGAAACTAGGGACATACAAAATGTACCAATATGGTAAGAGAACCCTAGGACGGGTATATCTAGATTTAGTTGATCAGCATCAACAGTCACAAGTTATAAAGAAACTAGGGACAAATAAAATGTACCCATATGGTAAGAGAACCCTATGCAAGGATTATCTAGATTCAGTTGATCAGCATTAACAATCACAAGTTATAAAGAAACTAGGGACAAACAAAATGTACCAATATGGTAAGAGAACCCTAGGCAGGGTATATCTAGACTCAGTTGATCAGCATCAACAGTCACAAGTTATAAAGAAACAAGGGACAAATAAAATGTACCAATATGGTAAGAGAACCCTAGGCAGGGTATATATAGACTCAGTTGATCAGCATCAACAGTCACAAGTTATAAAGAAACTAGGCACAAATAAAATGTACCAATATGGTAAGAGAACTTAGGCAGGGTATCTCTAGACTCAGTTGATCATCATCAACAGTCACAAGTTATAAAGAAACTAGGGACAAACAAAATGTACCAATATGGTAAGAGAACCCTAGGACGGGTATATCTAGATTCAGTTGATCAGCATCAACAGTCACAAGTTATAAAGAAACTAGGGACAAACAAAATGTACCAATATGGTAGGAGAACGCTAGGCCGGGCATATCTAGATTCAGTTGATCAGCATCAACAATCACAAGTTATAAAGAAACTAGGGATAAATTAAATGTACCAGTATGGCAACAGAACCCTAGGAAGGGTATATCTAGATTCAGCTGATCAGCATCAACAGCCACAAGTTATAAAGAAACTAGGGATCAACAAAATGTACCAATATGGCAACAGAACCCTAGGCAGGGTATATCTAGACTGTTCAGCATCTAGACTTAGTTGATCAGCATCAACAGTCACAAGTTATAAAGAAACTAGGGACAAATAAAATGTACCAATATGGTAACACAACCCTAGGCAGGGTACATCTAGATTCATTTGATCAGCATCAACAGTCAAGTTATAAAGAAACTAGGGACAAATAAAATGTACCAATATGGTAAGAGAACCTAGGCAGGGTATATCTAGATACAGTTGATCAGCATCAACTGTCAAAAGTTATAAAGAAACTAGGGACAAATAAAATGTACCAATATGGTAAGAGAAACTAGGCAGGGTATATCTAGACTCAGTTGATCAGCATCAAAAGTCACAAGTTATAAAGAAACTAGGGACAAATAAAATGTACCAATATGGCAAGAGAACCCTAGGCCGGGTATATCTAGACTCAGTTGATCAGCATCAACAGTCACAAGTTATAAAGAAACTACGGACAAACAAAATTGTACCAATATGGCAAGAGAACCCTAGGCCGGGTATATCTAGATTCAGTTGATCAGCATCAACAGTCACAAGTTATAAAGAAACTAGGCACAAAAAATGTACCAACATGGCAACAGAACCCTAGGCAGGTTATATCTAGATTCAGTTGATCAGCATCAACAATCACAAGTTATAAAGAAACTAGGGACAAACAAAATGTAACAATATGGTAAAGGAACCCTAGGCAGGGTATATCTAGACTCCGTTGATCAGCATCAACAGTCAAAAGTTATAAAGAAACTAGGGACTAGCAAAATGTACCAATATGGTAAGAGAAACCTAGGCAGGGTATATCTAGACTCAGTTGATCAGCATCAACAGTCACAAGTTATAAAGAAACTAGGGACAACTAAAATGTACCAATATGGTAAGAGAACCTAGGCAGGGTATATCTAGACTCAGTTGATCAGCATCAACAGTCACAAGTTATAAAGAAACTAGGCACAAACAAAATGTACCAATATGGCAACAGACCCCTAGCAGGGTATATCTAGATTCAGTTGATCAGCATCAACAGTCACACGTTATAAAGAAACTAGGGACAAACAAAATGTACCCATATGGTAAGAGAACCCGAGGCAGGGTATATCTAGACTCAGTTGATCAGCATCAACAGTAACAAGTTATAAAGAAACTAGGGACAAATAAAATGTACCAATATGGTACGAGAACCCTAGGTAGGGTATATCTAGACTCAGTTGATCAGCATCAACAGTCACAAGTTATAAAGAAACTAGGGACAAACAAAATGTACCAATATGATAAGAGAACCCTAGGCAGGGTATATGTAGACTCAGTTGATCAGCATCAACAATCACAAGTTATAAAGAAACTAGGGTCAAAAATGTACCAATATGGTAACAGAACACTAGGAAGGGTATATCTAGATTGCTCAGGATCTAGACTCAGTTGATCAGCATCAACAGTCACAAGTTATAAAGAAACTAGGGACAAATAAAATGTACCCATATGGTAAGAGAACCCTAGGCAGGGATTATCTAGATTCAGTTGATCAGCATCAACAAACACAAGTTATAAAGAAACTAGGGACAAACAAAATGTACCAATATGGTAAGAGAACCCTAGGACGGGTATATCTAGATTCAGTTGATCAGCATCAACAGTCACAAGTTATAAAGAAACTAGGGACAACTAAAATGTACCCATATGGTAAGAGAACCCTAGGCAGGGATTATCTAGATTCAGTTGATCAGCATCAACAATCACAAGTAATAAAGAAACTAGGGACAAACAAAATGTACCAATACGGTAAGAGAACCCTAGGCCGGGTATATCTAGATTCAGTTGATCAGCATCAACAATCACAAGTTATAAAGAAACTAGGGTCAAAAAATGTACCAATATGGGAACAGAACCCTAGGCAGGGTATATCTAGACTGTTCAGCATCTAGACTCAGTTGATCAGCATCAACAGTCACAAGTTATAAAGAAACTAGGGATAAACAAAATGTACCAATATGGAAAGAGAACCCTAGGGAGGGTATATTTAGATTCAGTTGATCAGTATCAACAGTCACAAGTTATAGAGAAACTAGGGACAAACAAAATGTACCAATATGGCAACAGAACCCTAGGCAGGGTATATCTAGACTGTTCAGCATCTAGACTCAGTTGATCAGCATTAACAGTCACAAGTTATAAAGAAACTAGGGACAAACAAAATGTACCAATATGGCAACAGAACCCTAGAAGGGGTATATCTAGACTCAGTTGATCAGCGTCAAGTCACAAGTTATAAAGAAACCAGGGACAAACAAAATGTGCCAATATGGTAAGAGAACCAGAGGCAGGGTATATCTAGATTCAGTTGATCAGCATCAACAGTTACAAGTTATAAAGAAACTAGGGAAAAACAAAATGTACCAATATGGTAAGAGAACCCTAGGCAGGGTATATCTAGACTCAGTTGATCAGCATCAACAGTCACAAGTTATAAAGAAACAAGGGACAAATAAAATGTACCAATATGGTAAGAGAACCCTAGGCAGGGTATATATAGACTCAGTTGATCAGCATCAACAGTCACAAGTTATAAAGAAACTAGGGACAATTAAAATGTACCAATATGGCAAGAGAACCCTAGGCCGGGTATATCTAGATTCAGTTGATCAGCGCAACAGTCACAAGTTATAAAGAAACTACGGACAAACAAAATTGTACCAATATGGTAACAGAACCCTAGGCAGGGTATATCTAGATTCAGTTGATCAGCATCAACAGTCACAAGTTATAAAGAAACTAGGCACAAAAAATGTACCAACATGGCAACAGAACCCTAGGCAGGGTATATCTAGATTCAGTTGATCAGCATCAACAATCACAAGTTATAAAGAAACTATGGACAAACAAAATGTACCAATATGGTAAAGGAACCCTAGGCAGGGTATATCTAGACTCCGTTGATCAGCATCAACAGTCAAAAGTTATAAAGAAACTAGGGACAAGCAAAATGTACCAATATGGTAAGAGAGACCTAGGCAGGGTATATCTAGACTCCGTTGATCAACATCAACAGTCACAAGTTATAAAGAAACTAGGGACAAGCAAAATGTACCAATATGGTAAGAGAAACCTAGGCAGGGTATATCTAGACTCAGTTGATCAGCATCAACAGTCACAAGTTATAAAGAAACTAGGGACAAGCAAAATGTACCAATATGGTAAGAGAAACCTAGGCAGGGTATATCTAGACTCAGATGATGAGCATCAACAGTCACAAGTTATAAAGAAACTAGGGACAAGCAAAATGTATCAATATTGTAAGAGAAACCTAGGCAGGGTATATGTAGACTCCGTTGATCAGAATCAACAGTCACAAGTTATAAACAAACTAGGGACTAATAAAATGTACCAATATGGTAAGAGAAACCTAGGCAGGGTATATCTAGACTCAGTTGAGCAGCATCAACAGTCACAAGTTATAAAGAAACTAGGGACAAACAAAATGTACCAATATGGTAAGAGAAACCTAGGCAGGGTATATATAGACTCAGTTGATCAGCATCAACAGTCACAAGTTATAAAGAATCTAGGGACAAGCAAAATGTATCAATATGGTAAGAGAAACCTAGGCAGGGTATATGTAGACTCCGTTGATCAGCATCAACAGTCACAAGTTATAAACAAACTAGGGACTATTAAAATGTACCAATATGGTAAGAGAAACCTAGGCAGGGTATATGTAGACTCCGTTGATCAGCATCAACAGTCACAAGTTATAAAGAAACTAGGGACAAATAAAATGTACCAATATGGTAAGAGAACCTAAGCAGGGTATATCTAGACTCAGTTGATCAGCATCAACAGTCACAAGTTATAAAGAAACTAGGGACAAACAAAATGTACCAATATGGTAAGAGAACCCTAGGACGGGTATATCTAGATTCAGTTGATCAGTATCAACAGTCACAAGTTATAAAGAAACTAGGGACAAATAAAATGTACCCATATGGTAAGAGAACCCTAGGCAGGGGTTATCTAGATTCAGTTGATCAGCATCAACAATCACAAGTTATAAAGAAACTAGGGACAAACAAAATGTACCAATATGGTAAGAGAACCCTAGGCCGGGTATATCTAGATTCAGTTGATCAGCACCAACAATCACAAGTTATAAAGAAACTAGGGCCAAAAAATGTACCAATATGGGAACAGAACCCTAGGCAGGGTATATCTAGACTGTTCAGCATCTAGACTCAGTTGATCAGCATCAACAGTCACAAGTTATAAAGAACCTAGGGATAAACAAAATGTACCAATATGGAAAGAGAACCCTAGGCAGGGTATATTTAGATTCAGTTGATCAGTATCAACAGTCACAAGTTATAAAGAAACTAGGGACAAACCAAATGTACCAATATGGCAACAGAACCCTAGGCAGGGTATATCTAGACTGTTCAGCATCTAGACTCAGTTGATCAGCATTAACAGTCACAAGTTATAAAGCAACTAGGGACAAACAAAATGTACCAATATGGCAACAGAACCCTAGAAGGGGTATATCTAGACTCAGTTGATCAGCGTCAAGTCACAAGTTATAAAGATACCAGGGACAAACAAAAAGTAACAATATGGTAAGAGAACCCTAGGCCGGGTATATATAGACTCAGTTGATCAGCATATACATTCACAAGTTATAAAGAAACTAGGGACAAACAAAATGTACCAATATGGTAAGAGAACCCTAGGCAGGGTATATCTAGACTCAGTTGATCAGCATCAACAGTCACAAGTTAACAAGAAACTAGGGACAAAGAAAATGTACCAATATGGTAACAGAACCCTAGGCAGGGTATATCCAGAATCAGCTGATCAGCATCAACAGCCACAAGTTATAAAGAAACTAGGGACAAACAAAATGTACCAATATGGCAACAGAACCCTAGGCAGGGTATATCTAGACTGTTCAGTATCTAGACTCAGTTGATCAGCATAAACAGTCACAAGTTATAAAGAAACTAGGGATAAATTAAATGTACCAATATGGCAACAGAACCCTAGGCAGGGTATATCTAGACTCAGCTGATCAGCATCAACAGCCACAAGTTATAAAGAAACTAGGGACAAACAAAATGTACCAATATGGCAACAGAACCCTAGGCAGGGTATATCTAGACTGTTCAGCATCTAGACTTAGTTGATCAGCATCAACAGTCACAAGTTATAAAGAAACTAGGGACAAATAAAATGTACCAATATGGTAAGAGAACCCTAGGCAGGGTATATCTAGACTCAGTTGATTAGCATCAACAGTCACAAGTTATAAAGAAACTAGGGACAAATAAAATGTACCAATATGGTAAGAGAACCCTAGGCAGGGTATATCTAGACTCAGTTGATTAGCATCAACAGTCACAAGTTATAAAGAAACTAGGGACAAATAAAATGTACCAATATGGTAAGAGAACCCTAGGCAGGATACATCTAGACTCAGTTGATTAGCATCAACAGTCAAGTTATAAAGAAACTAGGGACAAATAAAATGTACCAATATGGTAAGAGAACCGTAGTTCGGGTATATCTAGACTCAGTTGATTAGCATCAACAGTCACAAGTTATACAGAAACTAGGGACAAACAAAATGTACCAATATGGTAAGAGAACCCTAGGCAGGGTATATCTAGACTCAGTTGATCAACATCAACAGTCACAAGTTATAAAGAAACTAGGGACAAACAAAATGTGCCAATATGGTAAGAGAACCAGAGGCAGGGTATATCTAGATTCAGTTGATCAGCATCAACAGTCAAAAGTTATAAAGAAACTAGGGACAAACAAAATGTACCAATATGGTAAGAGAACCCTAGGCAGGGTATATCTAGACTCAGTTGATCAGCATCAACAGTCACAAGTTATAAAGAAACAAGGGACAAATAAAATGTACCAATATGGTAAGAGAACCCTAGGCAGGAAATATATAGACTCAGTTGATCAGCATCAACAGTCACAAGTTATAAAGAAACTAGGGACAAATAAAATGTACCAATATGGTAAGAGAACCTAGGCAGGGTATCTCTAGACTCAGTTGATCAGCATCAACAGTCACAAGTTATAAAGAAACTAGGGACAAATAAAATGTACCAATATGGTAAGAGAACCCTAGGCAGGGTATATCTAGACTCAGTTGATCAGCATCAACAGTCAAAAGTTATAAAGAAACTAGGGACAAATAAAATGTACCAATATGGTAAGAGAACCTAGCCAGGGTATATCTAGACTCAGTTGATCAGCATCAACAGTCAAAAGTTATAAAGAAACTAGTGACAAATAAAATGTACCAATATGGTAAGAGAACCTAGGCAGGGTATATCTAGATACAGTTGATCAGCATCAACAGTCAAAAGTTATAAAGAAACTAGGGACAAATAAAATGTACCAATATGGTAAGAGAAACTAGGCAGGGTATATCTAGACTCAGTTGATCAGCATCAAAAGTCACAAGTTATAAAGAAACTAGGGACAAATAAAATGTACCAATATGGCAAGAGAACCCTAGGCCGGGTATATCTAGACTCAGTTGATCAGCATCAACAGTCACAAGTTATAAAGAAACTACGGACAAACAAAATTGTACCAATATGGCAAGAGAACCCTAGGCCGGGTATATCTAGATTCAGTTGATAAGCATCAACAGTCACAAGTTATAAAGAAACTAGGCACAAAAAATGTACCAACATGGCAACAGAACCCTAGGCAGGTTATATCTAGATTCAGTTGATCAGCATCAACAATCACAAGTTATAAAGAAACTAGGGACAAACAAAATGTAACAATATGGTAAAGGAACCCTAGGCAGGGTATATCTAGACTCCGTTGATCAGCATCAACAGTCAAAAGTTATAAAGAAACTAGGGACTAGCAAAATGTACCAATATGGTAAGAGAAACCTAGGCAGGGTATATCTAGACTCCGTTGATCAACATCAACAGTCACAAGTTATAAAGAAACTAGGGACAAGCAAAATGTACCAATATGGTAAGAGAAACCTAGGCAGGGTATATCTAGACTCAGTTGATCAGCATCAACAGTCACAAGTTATAAAGAAACTAGGGACAAGCAAAATGTACCAATATGGTAAGAGAAACCTAGGCAGGGTATATCTAGACTCCGTTGATCAGCATCAACAGTCACAAGTTATAAAGAAACTAGGGACAAGCGAAATGTATCAATATGGTAAGAGAAACCTAGGCAGGGTATATGTAGACTCCGTTGATCAGCATCAACAGTCACAAGTTATAAAGAAACTAGGCACAAACAAAATGTACCAATATGGCAACAGACCCCTAGGCAGGGTATATCTAGACTCCGTTGATCAGCATCAACAGTCACAAGTTATAAAGAAACTAGGGACAAGCAAAATGTACCAATATGGTAAGAGAAACCTAGGCAGGGTATATCTAGACTCAGTTGATCAGCATCAACAATCACAAGTTATAAAGAAACTAGGGACAAACAAAATGTACCAATATGGCAACAGAACCCTAGGCAGGGTATATCTAGACTGTTCAGCATCTAGACTCAGTTGATCAGCATCAACAGTCACAAGTTATAAAGAAACTAGGGACAAACAAAATGTACCAATATGGCAACAGAACCCTAGGCAGGGTATATCTAGACTGTTCAGCATCTAGACTCAGTTGATCAGCATCAACAGTCACAAGTTATAAAGAAACTAGGGACAAACAAAATGTACCAATATGGCAACAGAACCCTAGGCAGGGTATATATAGATTCAGTTGATCAGCATCAACAGTCACAAGTTATAAAGAAACTAGGGACAAACAAAATGTACCAATATGGTAAGAGAAGGTTAGGCTGGGTATATCTAGAGTCAGTTGATCAGCATCAACAATCACAAGTTATAAAGAAACTAGGGACAAACAAAATGTACCAATATGGTAAAGGAACCCTAGGCAGGGTATATCTAGACTCCGTTGATGAGCATCAACAGTCACAAGTTATAAAGAAACTAGGGACAAGCAGAATGTACCAATATGGTAAGAGAAACCTAGGCAGGGTATATCTAGACTCAGTTGATCAGAATCAACAATCACAAGTTATAAAGAAACTAGGGACAAACAAAATGTACCAATATGGTAAGAGAAGGTTAGGCTGGGTATATCTAGAGTCAGTTGATCAGCATGAACAATCACAAGTTATAAGTTATAAAGAAACTAGGGACAAGCAAAATGTACCAAAATGGTAAGAGAAACCTAGGCAGGGTATATCTAGACTCAGTTGATCAGCATCAACAGTCACAAGTTATAAAGAAACTAGGGACAAGCAAAATGTACCAATATGGTAAGAGAAACCTAGGCAGGGTATATCTAGACTCCGTTGATCAGCATCAACAGTCACAAGTTATAAAGAAACTAGGGACAAGCAAAATGTATCAATATGGTAAGAGAAACCTAGGCAGGGTATATGTAGACTCCGTTGATCAGCATCAACAGTCACAAGTTATAAAGAAACTAGGCACAAACAAAATGTACCAATATGGCAACAGACCCCTAGGCAGGGTATATCTAGACTCCGTTGATCAGCATCAACAGTCACAAGTTATAAAGAAACTAGGGACAAGCAAAATGTACCAATATGGTAAGAGAAACCTAGGCAGGGTATATCTAGACTCAGTTGATCAGCATCAACAATCACAAGTTATAAAGAAACTAGGGACAAACAAAATGTACCAATATGGCAACAGAACCCTAGGCAGGGTATATCTAGACTGTTCAGCATCTAGACTCAGTTGATCAGCATCAACAGTCACAAGTTATAAAGAAACTAGGGACAAACAAAATGTACCAATATGGCAACAGAACCCTAGGCAGGGTATATCTAGACTGTTCAGCATCTAGACTCAGTTGATCAGCATCAACAGTCACAAGTTATAAAGAAACTAGGGACAAACAAAATGTACCAATATGGCAACAGAACCCTAGGCAGGGTATATATAGATTCAGTTGATCAGCATCAACAGTCACAAGTTATAAAGAAACTAGGGACAAACAAAATGTACCAATATGGTAAGAGAAGGTTAGGCTGGGTATATCTAGAGTCAGTTGATCAGCATCAACAATCACAAGTTATAAAGAAACTAGGGACAAACAAAATGTACCAATATGGTAAAGGAACCCTAGGCAGGGTATATCTAGACTCCGTTGATGAGCATCAACAGTCACAAGTTATAAAGAAACTAGGGACAAGCAGAATGTACCAATATGGTAAGAGAAACCTAGGCAGGGTATATCTAGACTCAGTTGATCAGAATCAACAATCACAAGTTATAAAGAAACTAGGGACAAGCAGAATGTACCAATATGGTAAGAGAAACCTAGGCAGGGTATATCTAGACTCAGTTGATCAGAATCAACAATCACAAGTTATAAAGAAACTAGGGACAAACAAAATGTACCAATATGGTAAGAGAAGGTTAGGCTGGGTATATCTAGAGTCAGTTGATCAGCATGAACAATCACAAGTTATAAGTTATAAAGAAACTAGGGACAAGCAGAATGTACCAATATGGTAACAGAACCCTAGGCAGGGTATATCTAGACTGTTCAGCATCTAGACTCAGTTGATCAGCATCAAAAGTGACAAGTTATAAAGAAACAAGGGATAAATAAAATGTATCAATATGGTAAGAGAACCCTAGGCAGGGTATATCTAGACTGTTCAGCATCTAGACTCAGTTGATCAGCATCAAAAGTGACAAGTTATAAAGAAACAAGGGATAAATAAAATGTATCAATATGGTAAGAGAACCCTAGGCAGGGTATATCTAGATTCAGTTGATCAGCATCAACAGTCACAAGTTATACAGAAACAAGGGACAAATATAATGTACCAATATGGCAACAGAACCCTAGGCAGGGTATATCTAGATTCAGTTGATCAGCATCAACAATCACAAGTTATAAAGAAACTAGGGACAACAAAATGTACCAATATGGTAAGAGAGCCCTAGGCAGGGTATATCTAGATTCAGTTGATCAGCATCAACAATCACAAGTTATAAAGAAACTAATCACTTTGGAGCTGCTTCATTAGAATATTCAAATGCTCTCGCTTAAATATCTTCCTTTGAGAAGAAAAACCGGATGTACTGATTTTCTCGGAGCACAGCTAACTGAACAGCAATCCTCCTCAGCATGAATCTGACCTCTCTCTTCTGTCGCAAATTTAAAACATGGGATGGAGTTAACACCTTATTAAACAAGTCATTGAACTGAGTTTTTAAATCTATCCGCTGAGGGTCATGCTTAGTTCACTGGAACCAAAGTCAACCTCCTCAAAGGAAAGATGACTGTTATTGGAGGTCAGTCAGTGGCCACCTTTTAAACCTAATTACAACCAATCCAGATGGTTAAATGATAATTATGGGTGACATTAAAACTCTAATATATATTAAATGTGGCATCCAGTACTGCCATCACTAACCTTGATAATCCACAGTATCTCCACCCATGCACATCTGACCAAGGGTGAGAAATACCCAAAACAACTCAGAAACATAACTACAAACTTTACTGAATCAAACCTGAAGATGGTGCTAACTACAGAAAATGGGAGAGCATTTCCTTTGAACAAGACCCAAATGTTAAATCAAATGCCTTTTATAATATTAAACACTACTGTATCAACCTTAATTGTCCTCACAGACCTATATAGAAAGGTAACCACAAAAACACTGGTCAAAACAATTGATTGACACCTTAAATTAAACACATATGTACATGGCTTAAATTTGCAACTGATCCCAAAGGACACACACATTTTTCAACTTTGTAGTTATAAACAAATAAAACACACTTATGACCAACTAGTGACAGCTGCTAAACGGAATTGCATCAGTAATAAAATAATAAACTCAGTTAATATATCCAAAACGAGTTGCCAAATAATAAACAATTTCCGAAAACCTCCTGCTACCACCTATAATGTAGCCATTAATATGGGAAATGTTGCTGTCAAAGAACCAACCTAGGTGGCTAGCTAATTTAAAAAATAACAGTGCCATAACTAGTACCTACAGCAGGTACAGGACTATCACCACTTCTTTATCCTACAGATACTACACAAGTATCAAATCTCTGAAAACCCATAACAGTATTGTAATGATAATATTCCTATGTCCCTCTTAGAAGAACAACAATTGCAGCAATTATAAACTCACATTTCGAAAATGCTGTGTTCCCTGATATTTGGAAAATTGCTAAAATTATACCCGTTTTCAAAAAAGGGAGGAGTTCAATAATTACCTGACTTCTCTAAAACATTTGAACATTCTCTACAAAAGAATAATGAAAGTAGAATTTGGTGCTGCCCAAGCATCAATATGGTCTTGTAAAACATAGCTCTGTCATAAAATGTACATCAGATTGCATTGACTCAGGTAATTACACAGAAGATGTAACTAAAGCCTTTGACTGCGTAGATAAGTCTATATTGATGAACCTTGGCATTAGAGGCCATGCACAAAAACGTCTTAAAATCATATATGACTAACCGTAAGCAATCTGTAATTTTAAAAACACAACATCTTATACTAACTCACAAGGCTCCATTTTAGTACCTTTATTATTTATTCTTTACATGCATGAAATTAATGGCCTGTAGATGACTCCACAATCAGTGTATGTCATAAAGGTGCTACTGTACTGGAGACCACTTCAGTGACATTTTATAAATTTGAATATGTTTAACTTTAACTCCAGCAGAAGTGAACTAATGTTATTTGGAACAAAAAACAGTAATTTTCAGATAAACATTGGCAAAAACCCAGTTAAAATAGCAAATGAAGTAAAACTATTAGGAGTCACGCTAGACAAAACACTCTCATTCACAAATCACATTGATAAGTTGGGAAATAGCATCAGTAAAATCTATTTGCTGTCAAATACTTGGTGAAATATATACCCAAAGATACAATCATTTATTATTCATTCTCATCTTTCATGGGGAAACACAACAATAGCCAACTGTAATAAAATCTTTGTATTACAGAAGAAAGCAGTCAGATGTCCTAATCTTAAATACAATAAGTCTTGTCACAAAACATTCTCATTGTTAAAAATCCTAACTCTCCCTAGCCTATATATCTATCAACTTCCTCCTAGAAACCAATTCTGATAGACACAACCACAATACTGTGGCAACTATTGCTTTTGGAGATTATAGTGGTATACCTGGAATAATTAAATATTCATATGTTGGTAGCTTGTGCCAGTAGTGATGTGGCGGAGTTATCATATAGATATTGAACAGTGGGTCAACATGGGGTGGGAGTTTAAGCAGTCCTTATCAGAATAACAGGTCTGAAATGTTGTAGGCTTTGCTCCCCATGTCACATGCATAAAGTTTTCTCTGTCCTCTGGTTTTCTAAGGTGTAATTTGGTGTTTAGTGGTGAGCAAATATTTCTTGGAATTTTTTTTTTCCTCTCCACCTGAACTTCATGTGTTTGTTATTTTGGTTTCCAGTGCTCTTATGAATGTTAATTTGTTGAAATTACCTCTTCTATTATAATGTGATTAATTTTTCAGGCATTTTGGGGAAAATTCCTGGGTTTCTACCATTATTTTGGACTTATTCTGAACTTTTTGGGATTTCCTTTTCTTTGTGCCAGCGTCATAAATTTTCTCAGATTGGCAGTGCTTCTGTTTATGCTGGCTTAAATTATTTCAAACTACAGTCTTTTTACATTATTTGCCAGTTTATTTTCCATTTTTTGATATATTTTTCTCGTTTGTGTGCACTTTTTTACTATTTGCATCGTAGAATTTGTATTTTGTTTTGGTTTTAATTTGGGTTTGAAGTGATAAATTTAAACATTTTTTTGAAATTCATATTGTATTTTTGGTATTGGGTATAGTTTTGAAATTTTTACACAACTGTTGTGTATGTTCGGTGTTTCAATTTTTGTCATTACTTTTGGTGCATTGGCTTTTTTAATTTTGTTTTTTCTGTGTGACCAAATAGCAGGTTGAGAGCATTTCACTTACATTATCTCGTGCTCAAAAAGAAAGTTGAGTGAATGTGTTTTGTTTTTGTGCTCCATTTGCTTGCGTAATTTCACCAAGGTAGGTGTGTTGTTGTCGTGGTAGGCACCTTCACATGTCTTTGTGAACACATCACCTTTGCAATTATTTTTTTTATGTTCCACATGTCATTTCTGATTCAAGTAAAACCAAGCACTGTGCTTAAATCCCCCTCTCAGAATTTCGCCATTAGTTGTAATAACAGTGACATTTATACCTTGTGCATAGCTATGGTAATGTAAGTCCTGTTTTAGTGAAGTTACATTCTTTTAAAATTGTTCATTTTGTTACTGGACAAGGTTGTGATCCACACTCACATCAGCTCATTTATGTTGCACAATTTTTGTGAATGTATTGTGTGATAAAATTTTCTCACTGTTTTGGTAATGATGTTCATTATTCTTGTTTCTGTGATATGTATTGCTGTTCTGATGAGTCAGTTTGGTTCATTTTCAGGAACTGCTTATGTGTACTGTCATATCACTATATTTTGTTTATGTTTCATTATGATGCTGTGATAATTTTCTTTTGTAGAGCTGTTGTGTTGTGTTGATGAAGTCTTGCCTCGGTGTGGGCTCGCTACAATGTACCCTCGAGGTGTTACATGAGTTTTATATGATGTGTGATGATAAGTCACATTTTGATGTATTGAGCAACAATTTTTGGTTTTTTTTCACAACGCCTTACTGAGCTTATTGATACAACATATTCTTTTGATCCTGATGCCTTACTGAGTTTTGTATATGTGCATTTTAAGATGATCTACTGATTACACATATGCTTGAGCTATAAGTTTGTGTGAACTTTGTTTCCATGGGTTTATATGATGAAATGATTTGGTATTTCCTGCACAGGATTTTTTTTTCTTTCTTGACTCTACATATCTGCATGTGTAGTTTACATTTGTATTGCATGAGATAGTTTTGTAGCATTTTGTAGTTTGGAATAATTTTGAGGATCTTCTTGCAATGCTGTAGTGTTTTTTTGTTTTTTTTTGTTTGTATGAATGATAAGTACACTTCTTCTGTCACTATTTTCTCAAATTAGTTAATTCCAGCCAGTTAGATTTAAGCTTTGGGATCCCAATTATTTGTAACTACATTTCAATATATGTTAGGTACATAGTAAATATATTTTGCTATTGTCATGCCTATTTCTTAGGAGTCTATTGATTTACTATCACAATTTCACTTTATAGTTTTTCAATTGTCCTTATATTATTTGTGTATGTATTTTTCTACAAATTCTATATTTTGTAAAATTCACCTATATTTTGACATATTTTCATATGGTCTTCCTTAATGACATACTTTGGTGTTCCCATTTGTTACTTTAGTGTTGGAGTATACTTTATACAATGTTACATCACTGTTTTAGTTATATTTGCTATGTACGGAGTGCCGCTGTTGGATGACCTGCAGAGAGTGCACTGCTTCATCTGTGTGCCACTTTGAGGGTGCAGTCCACAATATCCTTCAGTGTTGTGGAGGTTGTTTGGTGCAGTGCAGTGATGTACATAACTTCACTAAACTTAGTGAACTTTCTACACACTTATTTTTTTGTGGTACTCTAGACTCCTACGTTGATTTCAGTTTCATTACTTTTATATACACTCTTTAGTCACAACACAGTTTTTGAAGTTACGGTGTCAAATAGACACTTATTATCCATAATTGTCACGTTGATTATTTGCCATTTATGTAAAGTTATGCTCCAACCCTTTTAATTCTCTTACATTTTATAAAGTGCGTAATTTGTTTCTTGTTATGATGAGGACATTGACATCTGAGAGCTGGGAGAAATGTAACATTTATTGCTTTTGGAAATTATAGTGGTATACCTGGAATAATTAAATATTCATATGTTGGCAGCTTGTGCCAGTAGTGATATAGGGGTTATGGGCGGAGTTATCGTATAGATATTGGAGTGTATACAGCATTCTTTCTCTTTAGAACGCAGTGAATCAACATGGGGGAGGGCACTCCTCATTGGAATAAGAGGTAAATCATGTTTTTTATAATTTTCATTTATAATAACCCTACTAATGTTTTGAAGTACAAGATATTCCCTTTTAGTTCTGCTAGTAGAAATTCTCTAAATTTCTGGGATGGGTTTTATTTAGTTAGATACATTCTGAAATGTGGTACACTTTGCTCCCCATGTGTTCAAATTGATAAAGTTTTCTTTGAGACATAAAGATGACTACATGCCTAGTTTAATGGGAATAAACTTTGTTGATGTCAAACTGTACAATAACAATAAATTTAAAACAATACTAAAAAGGTTTCCAAAAAAAAAAGCATATTATAATATTGATGAATTTACGTTGATATTGTAATGAAAAGAAGCTAGAAACAGTGATATGTATTGAATTTATTTAAAGGTGAGTCGGAATTGTTACACTAACATCACTTAAGTTTACTCACTTAACATGTTTCGGGAAACGGTTGTTCCCATCCTCAGAAGTTAATTCGACTGGCCCGTGTTGTTGGTGTTTCCGTTTTTTGGACTGGATCCTGTGGTGGCATCTTGTGGTGGAGAAATGTACTTCCAGAGAGGATTTGGTGGCGGCAAATCAAAATTCATTAGATGTGTGTTGTGTTTTAGATTGGTGATCTTCCCCCATGCATCTAATTCGGCTGCAAATTTGGCTGGTTTGACTAATGTAATATTGGGTTTGATGTTGTGATTAGTGATCCAAAAATGGTGTGAAACTGCAGATTTGTCCATTTGTTTGTATTTAATACATCTCATGTGCTCCTTTAGCCTAGTTTCTAGGTTTCTTTTTGTCTTACCTATGTATACTTTATTGCAATCTGAACAATTGACTTTATAGATTCCAGCTTTTTTGTCTTGTGGAATGGGGTCTTTTAACTTGTTACAAGGTAATTTCTCTATGTTAAATTTGTTCTGTGGAGCTAGACTGATGTTATGTTTCATGAAAATCTTCTTAAATTTGTGAAATGTTCCTGGGTGGTATGTGAATTTCTTGAACTTTAGCTCTTTATCTTGCTGCCTGAGATTTGTTGTGTTTCTGATGTGCATCTGTCATTTGAATTTTGCAATATTTTTGTCAATAGTTGTTTTGTTGTACCCATTATGTCTTGCTGTGTCTACTATATGCTGGTATTCTAACTGGTATTCTTTTTTATTTAAGGGGGTATATACCAGTCTATGTGTTAGGCTGTTTAGTACTGCATGTTTGTGTGTGGTTGGATTGAAACTCTTATTTTTTATGTAATTAGTAGAGTGTGTTGGCTTCCTGTATATGCCAAAGGTTAGGTTCTTTTGTTCTCTGATGATTTTTAGGTCTAAAAATGGTAGCATGCCTTCTTTTTCTATTTCTATGGTGAATTTTATTGATTGGTTCTGTAGGTTTAGTAAGGCTAAGGAGTCTTGTATGAACCTATTAGGGACAACAGCGAAGATGTCGTCAACATATCTGTGCCAAACTTTAAACATGTATGGAAAGGAAGTTGTTATGTGTGTTTCTAAGTAGCTCATAAATAAATCTGCCAAGAAGGGTGAAAGTGGGTTGCCCATGGTTAGACCAGTTGGTTGTTGATAGAACTTATTGAAACTAAAACAATTTTGTGCAATGCATAAATTGGTAAGTTGTATGAGGTCTTCTATTTCTTCTTCAAGTAGGTTAGTCTGCTGTAGCCATTTCTTTAATTGACGCAGGAGTTGATCTGTAGGGACACTTGGAAATAGTGCAGTGACATCAAAGGAAACTAATCTGTCTTCTGGTTCGAGTTCCAGGGATTTTATCTGCTGTATTAAATCTTCTGAATTCATTATGTTTTTGCTATTGAATTTTGGTAGTGAAGAGAATCTCTGTACTAACCATTTTGCCAGTTTGTAGGTAGGAGAATCAATATTGCTGACGATTGGTCTCATCTTATTACCCGGTTTGTGTATTTTAGGTAGAGCATACATTCTTGGTAAAGTGGGGTGGTCTGGTATTAATCTAGATTTATCAGTGTCTGTTATAGTTTTGCTTTCCTGGATGGTTTGATTGAAGGCTTTTAAATGTAATTTTAATGGGTCTTCTTGAATTTGTATGTAATTTTCTTGTTGCAGCATATTTTCTACTCTGGCAATATAATCATCTTTTTGCAGTACAACTAGTTTATTTCCCTTGTCAGCTTTTGTGTATACTACTGGTTTTGATTTTAATGTTTTGATCACATGTTTGTTGGGAAATTGTTATGTTTATCTGCTTGTATTTCTTGGAGAACCATTTCACATTCTTTTTTTATAGTGGTTTTACTATTTTCATTTAGGTTGTAAGTAGCAATCTCAATGTCTGCGACTATTTCATCGGTTGTTTTTGTGTAGCCAACACATGTTTTTAGGCCAAGGTTTAATACCGATAATTCCGCTTTGGTGAAAGTTACATTTGAAAGATTAATTACGTCTGGGTATGACGTCGTTTTTTCATTTTTTAGGTTAGGTTTATATGAATGTTGCTTCCGGCGTAGTATGTCTAGTTTTTTCTTTAATTTCAGCATTTTTGTTTTCATCCTGTAGCTAAGAATAGTGAGGAATTTTGATTGCATGTTTTGCCAAAGTGGGTAGCCAAGTGTGTTCGTTAATTTAAGGTGAAGAGCATATAATTCCAGTTCCAATTTTTGTAATTTTGCGTAGTGGTTGTTTCTCTCAATTATTATTACTTTTTTATCGGCTGATGTTTGGTGTTTGCTGTTTTTGTCATATTTTACAATTCTCCTTACAGACTTTGGTGTGACTTTGTTTTGTATGCATAGGTTTAAAAAACGGATGTCCGCAAATGTGGTTTTTCTCTTTTCTTCAATTTTTTGGTATCTTTTGATGTCACTTTTTATTCCACTGAAATCTGTATTGAAACTTAGGGTTTCTAATCTTACCTTGTTTTCTGCCATAACTCGTATCTTTTCCACGTGGTGGCCAATTATAACTTTTGCTTCTTGTGACTTGCTGGTCTTAAATTACGTTGAAATTGTAATGAAAAGAAGCTAGAAACAGTGATGTGTATTGAATTTATTTAAAGGTGAGTCGGAATTGTTACACTAACATCACTTAAGTTTACTCACTTAACATGTTTCGGGAAACGGTTGTTCCCATCCTCAGAAGTTAATTCGACTGGCCCGTGTTGTTGGTGTTTCCGTTTTTTGGACTGGATCCTGTGGTGGCATCTTGTGGTGGAGAAATGTACTTCCAGAGAGGATTTGGTGGCGGCAAATCAAAATTCATTAATGTGTGTTGTGTTTTAGAATGGTGATCTTCTCCCATGCATCTAATTCGGCTGCAAATTTGGCTGCTTTGACTAATGTAATATTGGGTTTGATGTTGTGATTAGTGATCCAAAAATGGTGTGAAACTGCAGATTTGTCCATTTGTTTGTATTTAATACATCTCATGTGCTCCTTTAGCCTAGTTTCTAGGTTTCTTTTTGTCTTACCTATGTATACTTTATTGCAATCTGAACAATTGATGTTATAGATTCCAGCTTTTTTGTCTTGTGGAATGGGGTCTTTTAACTTGTTACAAAGTAATTTCTCTATGTTAAATTTGTTCTGTGGAGCTAGGCTGATGTTATGTTTCATGAAAATCTTCTTAAATTTGTGAAATGTTCCTGGGTGGTATGTGAATTTCTTGAACTTTAGCTCTTTATCTTGCTGGCTGAGATTTGTTGTGTTTCTGATGTGCATCTGTCGTTTGAATTTTGCAATTTTTTTGTCAATAGTTGTTTTGTAGTACCCATTATGTATTGCTGTGTCTACTATATGCTGGTATTCTAACTGGTATTCTTTTTTATTTAAGGGGGTATATACCAGTCTATGTGTCAGGCTGTTTAGTACTGCATGTTTGTGTGTGGTTGGATTGAAACTCTTATTTTTTATGTAATTAGTAGAGTGTGTTGGCTTCCTGTATATGCCAAAGGTTAGGTTCTTTTGTTCTCTGATGATTTTTAGGTCTAAAAATGGTAGCATGCCTTCTTTTTCTATTTCTATGGTGAATTTTATTGATTGGTTCTGTAGGTTTAGTAAGGCTAAGGAGTCTTGTATGAACCTTTTAGGGACAACAGCGAAGATGTCGTCAACATATCTGTGCCAAACTTTAAACATGTATGGAAAGGAAGTTGTTATGTGTGTTTCTAAGTAGCTCATAAATAAATCTGCCAAGAAGGGTGAAAGTGGGTTGCCCATGGTTAGACCAGTTGGTTGTTGATAGAACTTCTTATTGAAACTAAAACAATTTTGTGCAATGCATAAATTGGTAAGTTGTATGAGGTCTTCTATTTCTTCTTCAAGTAGGTTAGTCTGCTGTAGCCATTTCTTTAATTGACGCAGGAGTTGATCTGTAGGGACACTTGGAAATAGTGCAGTGACATCAAAGGAAACTAATCTGTCTTCTGGTTCGAGTTCCAGGGATTTTATCTTCTGTATTAAATCTTCTGAATTCATTATGTTTTTGCTATTGAATTTTGGTAGTGAAGAGAATCTCTGTACTAACCATTTTGCCAGTTTGTAGGTAGGAGAATCAATATTGCTGACGATTGGTCTCATCTTATTACCCGGTTTGTGTATTTTAGGTAGAGCATACATTCTTGGTAAAGTGGGGTGGTCTGGTTTTAATCTAGATTTATCAGTGTCTGTTATAGTTTTGCTTTCCTGGATGGTTTGATTGAAGGCATTTAAATGTAATTTTAATGGGTCTTCTTGAATTTGTATGTAATTTTCTTGTTGCAGCATATTTTCTACTCTTCACCACGTGGAAAAGATACAAGTCATGGCAGAAAACAAGGTAAGATTAGAAACCCTAAGTTTCAATACAGATTTCAGTGGAATAAAGTGACATCAAAAGATACCAAAAAATTGAAGAAAAGAGAAAAAACACATTTGCGGACATCCGTTTTTTAAACCTATGCATACAAAGCAAAGTCACACCAAAGTTTGTAAGGAGAATTGTAAAATGTGACAAAAACAGCAAACAACAAACATCAGCCGATAAAAAAGTAATAATAATTGAGAGAAACAACCACTACGCAAAATTACAAAAATTGGAACTGGAATTATATGCTCTTCACCTTAAATTAACGGACACACTCGGCTACCCACTTTGGCAAAACATGCAATCAAAATTCCTCACTATTCTTAGCTACAGGATGAAAACAAAAATGCTGAAATTAAAGAAAAAACTAGACATACTACGCCGGAAGCAACATTCATATAAACCTAACCTAAAAAATGAAAAAACGACGTCATACCCAGTGTAATTAATCTTTCAAATGTAACTTTCACCAAAGCGGAATTATCGGTATTAAACCTTGGCCTAAAAACATGTGTTGTAACATGTAATTAATCTTTCAAATGTAACTTTCACCAAAGCGGAATTATCGGTATTAAACCTTGGCCTAAAAACATGTGTTGGCTACACAAAAACAACCGATGAAATAGTCCCAGACATTGAGATTGCTACTTACAACCTAAATGAAAATAGTAAAACCACTATAAAAAAAGAATGTGAAATGGTTCTCCAAGAAATACAAGCAGATAAACATAACAATTTCCCAACAAACATGTGATCAAAAATTAAAATCAAAACCAGTAGTATACACAAAAGCTGATAAGGGAAATAAACTAGTTGTACTGCAAAAAGATGATTATATTGCCAGAATAGAAAATATGCTGCAACAAGAAAATTACATACAAATTCAAGAAGACCCATTAAAATTACATTTAAAAGCCTTCAATCAAACCATCCAGGAAAGCAAAACTATAACAGACACTGATAAATCTAGATTAAAACCAGACCACCCCACTTTACCAAGAATGTATGCTCTACCTAAAATACACAAACCGGGTAATAAGATGAGACCAATCGTCAGCAATATTGATTCTCCTACCTACAAACTGGCAAAATGGTTAGTACAGAGATTCTCTTCACTACCAAAATTCAATAGCAAAAACATAATGAATTCAGAAGATTTAATACAGAAGATAAAATCCCTGGAACTCGAACCAGAAGACAGATTAGTTTCCTTTGATGTCACTGCACTATTTCCAAGTGTCCCTACAGATCAACTCCTGCGTCAATTAAAGAAATGGCTACAGCAGACTAACCTACTTGAAGAAGAAATAGAAGACCTCATACAACTTACCAATTTATGCATTGCACAAAATTGTTTTAGTTTCAATAAGAAGTTCTATCAACAACCAACTGGTCTAACCATGGGCAACCCACTTTCACCCTTCTTGGCAGATTTATTTATGAGCTACTTAGAAACACACATAACAACTTCCTTTCCATACATGTTTAAAGTTTGGCACAGATATGTTGACGACATCTTCGCTGTTGTCCCTAAAAGGTTCATACAAGACTCCTTAGCCTTACTAAACCTACAGAACCAATCAATAAAATTCACCATAGAAATAGAAAAAGAAGGCATGCTACCATTTTTAGACCTAAAAATCATCAGAGAACAAAAGAACCTAACCTTTGGCATATACAGGAAGCCAACACACTCTACTAATTACATAAAAAATAAGAGTTTCAATCCAACCACACACAAACATGCAGTACTAAACAGCCTGACACATAGACTGGTATATACCCCCTTAAATAAAAAAGAATACCAGTTAGAATACCAGCATATAGTAGACACAGCAATACATAATGGGTACTACAAAACAACTATTGACAAAAAAATTGCAAAATTCAAACGACAGATGCACATCAGAAACACAACAAATCTCAGCCAGCAAGATAAAGAGCTAAAGTTCAAGAAATTCACATACCACCCAGGAACATTTCACAAATTTAAGAAGATTTTCATGAAACATAACATCAGCCTAGCTCCACAGAACAAATTTAACATAGAGAAATTACTTTGTAACAAGTTAAAAGACCCCATTCCACAAGACAAAAAAGCTGGAATCTATAAAATCAATTGTTCAGATTGCAATAAAGTATACATAGGTAAGACAAAAAGAAACCTAGAAACTAGGCTAAAGGAGCACATGAGATGTATTAAATACAAACAAATGGACAAATCTGCAGTTTCACACCATTTTTGGATCACTAATCACAACATCAAACCCAATATTACATTAGTCAAAGCAGCCAAATTTGCAGCCGAATTAGATGCATGGGAGAAGATCACCATTCTAAAACACAACACACATCTAATGAATTTTGATTTGCCGCCACCAAATCCTCTCTGGAAGTACATTTCTCCACCACAAGATGCCACTACAGGATCCAGTCCAAAAAACGGAAACACCAACAACACAGGCCAGTCGAGTTAACCTTCTGAGGATGGGAACAACGGTTTCCCGAAACATGTTAAGTGAGTAAACTTAAGTGATGTTAGTGTAACAATTCCGACTCACCTTTAAATAAATTGATGAATTTGTTAAACAACAACTAGTAGTAATGATTGTTCAGTGACACATATCACTGTATTCTTTTTGTATGGCCTTAACATCGTTCTTTTGTGTTTCAACATCACAATAAACAAATAACTAATGTTCCAGATGAACCTGAAGGTTTTTAGCGCCTGTTCTTACTAGACACAGCACCACAGGCTAGAGGTCTGTACAGGCCAGCAGCAGTGCTTATGCTGTACTACCTGGCATGGGAACACTCAGATCCTTGAGGAACCACTAAACAGTGGCAGCTGACATCCTAGAATTTGGATGTTGACAGCATATTGTCTTATTGACCACATGGTGCTGTTATTTATATCACCCTTCAGCTACAGCAATAGCTTTGATGTGTCAATGAATTCATTTATGGTACAAAAAGGATTATCATTGAAGTATGCATATGGTCGGACAGCACGTTGCACAGTTTAATTACCAGCACAGTGTGGTCCGACCCCTTGTTACATATTTATGAATTTCACTTCTGGTTTTGACATCCCTAAGACTGTTCTACATCATGTATGTAAATGTTAACAATTGTCAATATGCAAGTTGAAATAAACAATGATCTTTAACTTTAGATTTTATTATAATTCTGATTACAGGAACATATGTATGTCAGTATCATTATCCCAAAATACTAAACTATACCTAAATACACTTCAGCGATTGCTGCTTATATTATAAAACAGGTGAATCGAGACATGTTTTATATCGACTTTGTTTATCATATCATTTGTTTCATTTTAAAATGGATTCAAAGAAAATAAAAAGGGGGATGAAGCGATCTGCAAATTTCAACAGTAAAGAAAGAGACATAATAGTAGATCTTGTGTTGAAAAGAAAAGGAATCATTGAAAGCAAACAAAAAACAAACCAGAATCAGTTACAAATAAAGAAAAAGAGAAGGCCTGGTGTGACACTCCAGAAGAATATAATTCCCAGGGACTGAAAGAGGCTGAAATTATGTTACGAAAACATAAAAAAGGAAATTAAGAAGGATAATGCATGCAATAAGGTAAGTACTTAAATAATTTATTTTATGTGAATTGAAAGGTAGGCATTAGAAAGGTATCAAGTTATATTTTAATTTCAGATAGAAATCTACAAAAGGGGGAGTTACATGCCACCAACAGCAGACAAAGCTGATCTCAGCACTAAAACCACAGTTCCTGCCCATTTTCAACAGTGATGATGATGATGTGGATTTCCATCGCAATGTTGTTATAGAGATCAGAGACACAGAGGATGTGATGCCATTGACAGATTTGGATGTTTAACGATTAATAAAATAATATTCTTAACTTAATAGTGAAAAACTTTGGTAAATGTAAAGTTTGTCAGTTGCAATCGTAAAGTTAAATTAAATTGAGTTTTATTTATAGACGCTCTTTAACTACTGTGGTCCTTAGCGTCCCATTCTATATTGGGCGTGAAAGACCGAAAATTTTACTCAGATGCCTCTTTCAGGCTTGAGGTTCTTTTATGTGCCATAAATCTACGACACAGGACCACCGGCTTTACTTCCCTTCCGAAGGAAGCCATGCTAAGGATTTTTACACCCGAAAAAAATGCATCGCCCTCCGCCGGGTTTGAACCCGCGACCTCAAGAACTAGAGGCTAGCACGGTACCACTAGTCCATGGAGGACGACCCAATCATAAAGTGCTTAACTTCTGCAACTTCGTTATACACAATCATCAGATGCTGGTCCATCAATCAGTTCCTGTAGGAGATTAAGATTCACCATTTGCAAAAGTTTACAAGGCTTCGTCACAACAAAATATAAAAACTGTTTATGTATACATTTTAAGTGCATTAATACAAAAAAGGAAGGCAGAGGATATAATAACGTACTTCTACAATAAAACACTGGAATGTTTAAATGCTGAGCATGAAATAAAAATGAAAATTGAATTGGAAACAAGGGAAATTGACAAGGAGCTCAATAATTATAAAATATTTTATTATATTTAATTAAAACATATATATTATTTTGTTCATTATTCATTTTCTGTTCAAGGTGAGGTATATTGAATAATCACTCTTTCTTTTTTATTACATTTGTTTATTCATTAATGTAACATAATAAATACCTTCCTTCTACTGACATAATTATCAGCTCCTGGAACACCGTTCTTCCTCTTCCAAACTGATTGCCATATTATGAAGTATAAACGTGGCAACTCGACACAATTTCACTCCAAATCTCATTTTCAAGCAAGGAGATCGTCTCTGGATTGCTCTGAGGGAGTTACCTCGTGCAATACAGAAGTTAGTATCTAGTGTCAACACTGATAAGCACTGTCACCTAGGAATACACATTTAGGGAAATTCTGCTGCCTTGAAGCAGGTACGTATTCTACAGTTCTGAAAAATCATACTGTCTGCGCAGAACCCAGCCTCAACATTCTGAAACTTAAGCTTTGAATCGCACAGTTAATGAAAACCATCCATGATGATTTCTGAACACCTCTGCATTACTGTGCCCAGGGGATGTGTATACCACCTGGAAAGTTACCAATGGTGTAAAAATCAAACATAACTTTCCTAACCTCAATGTTTTCAGTTGAACTCAGGTCTCAAGCCTGCAATTTCTCTGGTAACTCGTTCTACTAGCAGTTGCTTTATCAATATCTGCAATAACCATCTGGAAGCTTCCAGTAGCATAAAATCTCAAAGACAATAGTATCATAAAGATTGAGTTCAAAGCATGGTTTCTTTTTGTCTGCTGTAACTGGGGATGCAACCTCTGTTCTAGTTCTTCTACAACAAACTTTGATAACAGAAATCTCATTTTAAATTGCTTGTCATTGAATAGTAAGAACAGATTATTTCTCTCATGAAATACTTAAAGGAACACAATGTAACTCATCTTCATCATCTAATAATATCAGAATAATTCAAAACCTCAAAATAAAATTACTTTTTTACTTTTTCTACTACGTATAGTAAGTAGGGGAAGTATTGTATTCCACCCAAAAATTCGATACCAAGATTTCGCCGGAAATACATGTTTTGAGACCCCCTGAATCCAAAAAAAGCATTTTTGGAAACATGTCCGTGTGTGTGTGAACAGCATAACTCAGAAACGAACAGTCGGATAAACCCCAAACTTGGTATTTAGGTTCAGTATCTTCCAGAGATGCGACACGAAGGTTTTCAAGAAAATCCCCCCACCCCAGATTGCCCTTTACATGGAACATTTTTCGAAAATTTTAATTTTCTCAAAAATGGCTAACGATTTTGATTAAAATATCATATGTTTAAGATATTTTCATGAGAAATGAACTGTATATCTCGAATTCTCTGGGAATGTCTTCAAAAGTATTCTTCATTGCGAACGACTTTTGCATAACTGGTAAACCATAAGAGATAGACAAAATTTTACTAAACAAAAAATGTAGATCGCATTAAAACACACAATTTATGTCATTTACATTTTTTTTTGTTGGGTGAACCATTTTTGAGATATTGCTTGTTATTCCCTTAAATTTTCCAATGCTTATACTTTTTCTCAAATTCATTATTCATTTCTTTTGTCCCGGTAATGCAAAGAGAATGGAATACTCCACATAGCAACCAGCTCTTAAAATATTTGACTATCCTTTAAAGCCTAGCAATTTCCCTTGCATCTACAAGAAAATTAGCAATAAGGTTAACATCTCGATATCTCGATTAACATGAAGCATATGGAGAATAAGCATTTGTAAAAATAGTTTGTACAAGAGTAGAGAAAGTCATGTGAGTGTAACACATCAGGTTTTTTTAAATAAGCTGAATATAACGTACGGTAGTTTATTGTATGTTTACATAATAATCATACTGTTTTAGCACCATAACCTAAAACAGAAAGTAAATCCGCATTACATAAACACAAAAACTGAAATATTTCTTTCTAAATAACATTAAAATTCAATTAACGTACCACTTTATTTATAAAATCTGTTATTATTTTCCTCTGCAGTATTTGCTCAACTTCTACTAAACTATGGCAAGTTCAGACCAAATAACTGTGGAATATTGTTTATACAACAAACATTACTAAGTTAATTGTAACTTATTGTTAGTTTCATGTACTAAACTTAAGCTAATGCTTTAAAAAACCAGTCCTAAGAGATAGACAAAATCTTACTAAACAGAAAAATGATTTTGATACAGCACATAATTTTGCGATGTTAAGCATTTCTGAGACATTCTTTGTTGTTGGTTTTAATTTTCAAATGTCTCCTACTATTTTCAACTGATATTCATTTTTTCCTTGTGTAACAGATTTCAAAGCCCATTTTTATAACATTTAAGTCCCAGTCGCTGACGATGAAACGTTTGTGTTTTATACAACATTTAATCAGTGAAGGTGAGTGTGTAAAAGTGTCATTTAACTACCACCTTAGTTCACTGTTGTACCTACAATGAGATGTAAGATCTGAGCAGAGCTGCTTGGAGAACGAAACTCTTATGTTCCATTGGAACAGTCTGCTCAATTCATATTGATACGAATAAAAAGGGGCCATTCCATGACAATGTCAACCCAAACAAAAAATAAAACTTTAAGATATTCCACAAGTGAAAAAATCAAACTTTCATCAGCAAGATTAGTGGGAAAAAACTAATTATTTATTAAGAAACTTAAAGTGGAAGAGGTTGGCGTGTACATTTGTTATGAAGAGTTGGTATCCTGTCCAGTTCATTTCTTTGCCTTTTGTTTTATGAGAGAAGAAAAATTCATCCCAACAGCTCTAATAAGAATTTGTTTTCCGAGGTAATGCATGATATCTGTATCCATTAATGAAGGTTTTACAATAAAATTACTTATCAAGTTGAGTAAAGAGTGCATGTACAATAGCCCAGAATGTTAAAGGAAGGAGTGAATCACTAGGTCACCCACTCACGACATACAACAGAAAGCTGAGATGGAAGCCGCTAAAACAATTGGCAAAAAGTTGTCAATATCGCCAACATCTCAATTATGCTATCCTGGACCATTGAGATTTAGCTTTGAGTTGTTGCCCCCTCACTGCTGGGAGCACTCTGTTCCATTGTCATGTTTTCCACTAAATATGTCATCCACATTCTTAATTTGTGTGATGAAATAAAACAGTACACGATATAACTATAGTGATTCCGAGCCTCTGATGAATTGCCCTAATTTATTAATTTTTATTAGAACAAAAATTCAGAACTCTAATTCTGTTTCTCAAGGCAATCAGTTTGATAAAAACTAAAAGACGTGCAGTTTTAATTAGTAATATTTATAAACACTTAATTAGACTTTTTCTCAAGTGAATGGATACAAAAACTTTGGGCAAAATTAAAAGAAGATGAGAAGTATGAAAGTCACATAGAAAAGGAAAGCGACAAAATGGGGAAAAAAAGAAAACAGTGATAAACAAATTATCGAAAAAAAAAAAAAACCCTTTAAGGAAACTGGAAGAAAAAGGAAATATGGTAATTAATAAAAGAAAACGTGCTTGAAAATTAGAGTCATTCACAACATAAGTAAGGTTAAGAAACTCTTGATTCACAGCCCAAGGAAAATGTCACCTGTTAGTAGGAAATTTGCATTTCAAAGTGAGCCTAAATCTGCTGAAGATGAGACTGAAAACAGTTTTATGACATCAGCCTCCAAGCTTGTGGTATTAAGGACATAAAATCTGTGAAGGAGGCACACCATTTATTAAAATCTGCACACAAAATCAAATTCTGTCATCAAAATATATTCTTTCAAGTGAAACGTCACACAATGTATGTTTCCTTACAGGAGAAAGTTGTAAGCTTTGCTTCTGGAGATTTAAAAAGTGAAACATGCAGCAAATGCACTACTAAACTTCACACAATGTATGTTTCCTTACAGAAGAAAGTTGTAAGCTTTGTTTCTGGAGATTTAAAAAGTGAAACATGCAGCAAATGCACTACTAAACTTCACACAATGTATGTTTTCTTACAGAAGAAAGTTGTAAGCTTTGTTTCTGAGATTTAAAAAGTGAAACATGCAGCAAATGCACTACTAAACTTCACACAATGTATGTTTTCTTACAGGAGAAAGTTGTAAGCTTTGTTTCTGGAGATTTAAAAAGTGAAACATGCAGCAAATGCACTACTAAACTTCACACAATGTATGTTTTCTTACAGAAGAAAGTTGTAAGCTTTGTTTCTCGAGATTTAAAAAGTGAAACATGCAGCAAATGCACGACTAAACTTCACACAATGGGTACACTTAATACCCACGCTGAACATACCACTGCAAGCAGAAGCAGGAATTCCTGGCAGTGAAAGCATGGGGAAACACATTGTCAACAATGTTGTTTATGGGGTATTTCCACTTGAGGATAACAATCGTATGACCTTCGCTTATAAAGAAAACTGGAAAGGAAATAGGACAGTTCTACTAAGAAACTATTTTGGGAAAATGGTACTGCAACATTCTTTAGATGAGTTTCGACAGCAGAGATAGGCTCAGTCTTATGTTATTACCATGTACATAGCAAGTCGAGAAGGTACTGCAACATTGTTTAGATGAGTTTCGACAGCAGAGATAGGCTCAGTCTTATGTTATTACCATGTACATAGCAAGTGGAGAAGGTACTGCAACATTCTTTAGATGAGTTTCGACAGCAGAGATAGGCTCAGTCTTATGTTATTACCATGTACATAGCAAGTGGAGAAGGTACTGCAACATTCTTTAGATGAGTTTCGACAGCAGAGATAGGCTCAGTCTTATGTTATTACCATGTACATAGCAAGTCGAGAAGGTACTGCAACATTCTTTAGATGAGTTTCGACAGCAGAGATAGGCTCAGTCTTATGTTATTACCATGTACATAGCAAGTCGAGAAGGTACTGCAACATTCTTTAGATGAGTTTCGACAGCAGAGATAGGCTCAGTCTTATGTTATTACCATGTACATAGCAAGTCGAGAAGGTACTGCAACATTGTTTAGATGAGTTTTGACAGCAGAGATAGGCTCAGTCTTATGTTATTACCATGTACATAGCAAGTCGAGAAGGTACTGCAACATTCTTTAGATGAGTTTCGACAGCAGAGATAGGCTCAGTCTTATGTTATTACCATGTACATAGCAAGTGGAGAAGGTACTGCAACATTCTTTAGATGAGTTTCGACAGCAGAGATAGGCTCAGTCTTATGTTATTACCATGTACATAGCAAGTCGACAAGGTACTGCAACATTCTTTAGATGAGTTTCGACAGCAGAGATAGGCTCAGTCTTATGTTATTACCATGTACATAGCAAGTCGAGAAGGTACTGCAACATTCTTTAGATGAGTTTCGACAGCAGAGATAGGCTCAGTCTTATGTTATTACCATGTACATAGCAAGTCGAGAAGGTACTGCAACATTGTTTAGATGAGTTTTGACAGCAGAGATAGGCTCAGTCTTATGTTATTACCATGTACATAGCAAGTCGAGAAGGTACTACAACATTCTTTAGATGAGTTTCGACAGCAGAGATAGGCTCAGTCTTATGTTATTACCATGTACATAGCAAGTGGAGAAGATACTGCAACATTGTTTAGATGAGTTTCGACAGCAGAGATAGGCTCAGTCTTATGTTATTACCATGTACATAGCAAGTGGAGAAGATACTGCAACATTGTTTAGATGAGTTTTGACAGCAGAGATAGGCTCAGTCTTATGTTATTACCATGTACATAGCAAGTGGAGAAGATACTGCAACATTGTTTAGATGAGTTTCGACAGCAGAGATAGGCTCAGTCTTATGTTATTACCATGTACATAGCAAGTGGAGAAGATACTGCAACATTGTTTAGATGAGTTTTGACAGCAGAGATAGGCTCAGTCTTATGTTATTACCATGTACATAGCAAGTGGAGAAGGTACTGCAACATTGTTTAGATGAGTTTCGACAGCAGAGATAGGCTCAGTCTTATGTTATTACCATGTACATAGCAAGTCGACAAGGTACTGCACTCCATCCAAAAATTAGATATCAAGAGTTTGCAGGAAGGCCCAGAATAAAAAAATTAGAAAAAGATACATATGTGTGAACATAATTCAAAAACAAAAAGTCTGATACATACCAATTTTGTTATTTAACTTCAGCATCTTCCGAAGATGTAATACAAAGATTTTCAAGAAAATTCCCCTAACCCAAACTACCATTTATGTGGAAACTTTTTATTTTCCAAAAAATAAACAGTAAGGATTTTTATTAAATTAGCATACATTAAGGATACTTGCATGACAAAGTGTACATGTTGATTCTTTTTGGGATAGCCTGAGAAGTCCTTTTCATCCAGAAACAATTTTGTATATGGATAGGCAAAAATGTGCTACACAAAAATGCAGATCTCCTTAAAACACACAATTTATTTAAAATAACTTTTTTGTAAGATAAGCCATTTCCGAAATATATCATTGGTTCAAATATTCTGTACTTTGTTACTCTTTTAAAGCCCTGCGAGCATTCAGTTGTTTTCGCAACTGCATGGAATCTCAAGGCCAACTTATAGCATCCAGTTCTTACACATTTGACTATCGCTGTTTCTGGAAAGCTTTATATCGATTAAAACAAAGTATACAGAAAAATAAGTGTTCATTACAATAGTTTGCATACTCACTAATAAACTAACTATAGAGGATTGAGAAAGTCATGTGAGCATAACACATCAATTATGTTTACTTACTTGAGTTAATGAAAGCCGCCAAAGCGACACATCTATTTAGACATGTATTACAGAATTTGGAACTTAAAATGGCAAACAGGTAAAATATTTGTATTTTGTAGCATGTTATTAATCACCATAGTTTAAATACTAAAATATATTGTTGTACTTCTAGACACTCGGGAAAAGAAAGCTTAAAACTGGTTCCAAATAGCCTTATGTAGTACCTACATGTGGTCTCAGAAACAAGTGTTTACACTGTTATTGCTCCATAAATACTATAGAACAAGAATCTATTAAATAGTCTTAAGATTAAAACAAAGGTGTGTCTTCCTTCAAACATATCATAGGACACCCCCTCTATTAAAACAAAGCTCTATCTTCCTTCAAACATATCATAGGACACACCCTCTATTAAAACAAAGGTCTGTCTTCCTTCAAACATATCATAGGACACACCCTCTATTAAAACAAAGGTCTGTCTTCCTTCAAACATATCATAGGACAACCCCTCTATTAAAACAAAGCTCTGTCTTCCTTCAAACATATCATAGGACACCCCCTCTATTAAAACAAAGATCTGTCTGCCTTCAAACATATTGTCGCATGTGATGTTAGACGGACTCGTTTATTTTACATTACTTTGGACCTTAACATTAATATGGCTCATTCTTCTAAATTCTAATAGAATCATATTTTACATTTTCTGCCTTAAGCAACTTTCTTAAGATGTGTACGTGACAGGATGTATGTGGGCTACCTCATTTGCGTCATTTCCCATGGACATTCTTAGAATAATGTTGCCTTTTGCAACATAGAACCGATCACGTGTTTCCGCTCAATCCTACACAATTCCGCTCAATCATACTTATGTATGGCGTCGGCTTACCACAAACAGGATATAGACGTCATTAGGATTGAGTCGATTCTTGCCTATTTAAGCAAGCGCCTGAGCGCTGCTCGGGGGAGACCGACACATGCTAGACAGGGTCGAATCGCTGCCCGTCAGCATCTTACTCTGCTATCTACAATGATGGGTTCACAGGTCCGTCCACATCACACGACAAGTACTTTTAGGTAAGCTCTTACATGTACTATAGCTTGTTCCCCCTTTAATGTAAACTCAACATTGCAAGTATCTGAACTTAATAAACCAAGCAAGTAAAATAAAGCCAAGCTTGAGATGTTCCACCCTGATACCGCTATTCCCCCTATGTCCATCCAGTCATGGATGTGACAATATGGTGGAGCGCCGGCTTCTGAAAATTATTTTTGAGAAGTATGGTTCGACCCCGTACCTCTGTTTCTTATTCCTTATAAGATGTTTATGGTACAGGCACCGGCCTCTCTAATTAGTGAGTTGACAATATGGCGAAGGTGCCAGCTTTTCGAAATTATTTTAATTGAAAAGTGAGGTCCTATCTTCGGCCTCTCAATTTTAAAAGTTTACAGTTTTTTTTCGCGGCTCCTAATGCCGAAAACCTACTTTTAAATTTTTCTAGTTATTAAGTTCTTCTTTTTAAATATTCAGCTTACTATATAAGTATTATTTGAGTGTTATATGTGTTCTTTTCTCCTTTGCATGGAATTATTACCAAAGTATCTTAGCGATAGCCCTATTAGTGCCGAAATCAGAAAGTTAATCCGTGAATATCAGACTATTTTGGATACTAACACTCACACTCAGAACCAAGCGCATATGTCCCATATTCATGTTAGATCTAGTAGACGGCTCCGAGGTTTGACTCCCATTCAGTATTTTGCACCAAAGGAACGTAGTTTAAGCGTGGGTGACCTGAACAACACAGTTTTGTCACAAGATTATTTTGAAACGTTACCGTCTTCAGGTTCAAGTTCGACGGAAAACATTATGGCAATGAATACGGCCTCTACGTCGGCAGCACCCTCGGTTCCCGAAGGGACCCAGTGCAAAACAGTCATTACCGCGAATGTGCCTTTTGCACGACCTTTCATTGATCCTGGAAAATTCGAAGGCAAAACCGGTCAGGACGTTGGAAACTACCTCTATAACTTTGAAACCATAGCTACAGCGAATGGTTGGCAAGATAAGCACAAACTACAATATTTACCATGCTATTTACGAGACGCAGCAGCAAATTGGTTCAAAATATATTCCCTCCGTCACCCGCATCTTGAATGGACCGACCTAAAACATGCCCTTCAGACAGCATTCGTACCAGCGGCGCATGATGATATTTTAGAATGCCGCTTACGTCACAGAGTGCAGGACCTGTCTGAATCAACAGAGACTTACATATATGATGTATTAGCTCTCTGTGACCAGGTAAATCCAGGCATGGTCGAACCTGAAATAATTCGCCATATTGTGCGCGGATTGAAACCCTCGTTAATAGAAAGTGTCCTCCCCTCGAACCCACAATCTATTAGAGAGCTTATACAGGTTGTTCGACGCGTAGAAACGGCCAGATACCTGGCTGGTAAAAGGGTTGATGCCCAACTACTTCCCGCATCCAAACCAGTATCACTGGTCAGCCAACCAAGTCCACGATCAGACGTAAAGCAACTGCAGCGCCAAATTCGTGACTTGCAGAAACAAATGCAAAATTTGCAATTTAAATATCAGAGGCCCATTATTGACACGCCTCGCAATGCTCCGCAGCAATATGATGCAACTAGACAAAGCCGTGGGCGTAGTAGCTATAGTCAACGCGGCGGTATTAACGTTGCCTCGAGAGGAACATGGCGTGGCACTAATGCCTCCCGTCGCATGCCAAAAGATAGTTTCACATGCTTTAAATGCAGACGGACAGGACATACTGCCCCGAACTGCAGACATCAATACCATCACCCAAACGGGCAAGGAACGTCACGGGAATAAGTTCCGTGACGTCCATCACCGAGAGTACACCAAAACAAACGACGGCACTTATTCAGCCGGTAAATGTCATTACTATACAAGGTACGGTTGCCAATCAACCAGTGAGTATACGTTTGATACAGGCAGCGCAGTCAGTATAGTACAACAAAATTTTGTGACCACACCCACCCACCCGATTCCGAAAGATTTGATACTGCGGACAGCAGATAATACATTACTAGATGTATGTTATTCCACCACTCTTTGCTTCAACATTAATGGCATATCCTTTGAGGAGGATGTTCTTGTTGTTAAAGAGTTCGGACATGATCTCCTATTAGGCATGGATTTCATGAACCGATATAAGGCCCTAATTGACTTGGAAACATACACAATTACTCTTAAACTTCCGGACTCATCCCAATTAGAATTACATTGTGGCGAAAAATTAGGATGCCCATTGTCACAAATTACCGTGGAATCGAACGAGGAAACCGCGGTGCCACACAAAGCGTGTTGTATACAAGATATTCGCATTCCCCCTTTCACATCAGTAAATGTTAAAGTGAAATTGCCTCCTAATGTAATGGGTAGAATTCTCTTAGAACCAAAAGGAGCTATCATGCAGAAGAAAAATTTGCAAATATCCCCTATCTTTTGCGAAGCTCGTAAAGAATGTGTCATCCCAGTACACAATAATACAATGGAGCCTAAATCAATTTTCGCGGGAACCACTCTTGCTTATGCGTATGAAGTAGCGCTAATACAAGCTGCAAATTGGTCTCCCGAAGATACACACTCAGTCGACATTAAAAATGCAAACTTTAACTTTAATTCACAACTTACACAGGACCAACAAATACAATTGAGTGCTTTATTGCAGAAATACCGACACGTATTTGCTACACAATTAAAGGAGCTAGGAAAAACTAACATAGGTGAATTTAAAATTCAAGTCACTGATGAGAAACCTATAAAACAAAGACCCTATCGTGTATCTCAGGCACAAAGAGAAATAGTACAATCCCAGGTGCGTGAGATGCTCGACGCAGGTATTATTAAGGAAGAGCACAGCCCTTGGGCTGCGCCTGTAGTCTTAGTCAAGAAAAAGAATGGTGAAATGCGATTTTGTGTCGACTATCGAAAGTTAAATGCAGTAACAACGACTTCATCCTACCCCTTACCCCTTATTGACGATCTCCTTAGTTATTTGGGAAATTCTCAATGGTATTGCACTTTGGACTTGCTCAGTGCATATTTTCAAGTCCCGATTGAGGAAAATAGCCAACAATACACAGGGTTCTGCACAGATCAAGGCCACTTTTGCTTCCAGAGATTAGCTTTTGGTTTACGCAACGCCCCAAGTTTCTTTTCGGAAATATCCAGTAAGCTGCTAGGTGATCTAAAATTCAAAAAGGCGTTGGTCTATCTCGATGACATTGTCGTATTCGCATCCACATTCCCCGAATTGCTTAACAATTTGGAGGAAGTATTTCGCAAACTGCAAACACACAACTTTAAATTAAAGCCTGAAAAATGCTTCTTCGGAATGTCTCGAATTAAACTTCTTGGATTCGAAGTCTCGGCTAACGGAATTGAACCGGATTCTGATAAACTCCGAGCCATCACACAATTGCCGACTCCCAAAAACGTACGTGACGTACGCAAAGTGTTGGGCTTATTTAGCTTCTACAGAAGGTTTATACAAAATTTTGCGTCCATTGCGAGCCCCCTTCACGAACTCACACGAAAGAACAAAGACTTTGAATGGACTCAAAGCCATCAAGATGCTTTTGATAAATTAAAGCTTCTGATGACTCAGGCCCCCGTTCTCGGTCATTTTCAGCCGGGAGCGTATACAGAAATGCGCGTCGATGCCAGCACTATCGGGATAGGGGTGGCTCTATTACAGAAATTAAATGGACAACTTCACCCCATAGCTTTCTGCTCTAGGTCTTTGAACAAGCATGAGAAGAACTATAGCATTTCCGAATTGGAATTACTTGCCATTGTTTACGGCTTGACACACTTTAGACCCTATGTTTATGGTTTTACCGTCCATGTGGTAACTGACCATCATGCGTTATGCTACCTACGAAATCTTAAAGACCTAACAGGACGTTTGGCTAGATGGGCACTTAAACTTCAAGAATATAACCTCACTATCCAGTATAAGTCGGGTAAACGTCATCTCGACGCCGATGCGCTATCCCGTTTTCCAGTTGATGAACCTAAACCCCATATAGTTGAACAAACGGACGAACTTATCACTTGTTTGTTAACGCCAGTGCAAGTTGCACAAGAACAACAACGTGACCCTCAACTTCGACCATTAATTACTACATTAGAAAACCCAAACACGGGCTCACCAAAACTACAGCGGCAGGCAGCCTCTTACACCTTGAAATCAGGTGTGCTATACCGCAAAAATGCAGGAGCCTCCGGACCGTTGCACCTGTTGGTGATACCCGAACAGTTAAAGCATGAAATTTTATTTTCATGTCATGATGACCCCCTGTCAGGTCATCTAGGCTTTACCAAAACCTTCACCAAAATCAGTTCGCGTTACTACTGGATAGGAATGCGAAAAGAGATTGAGAAATACGTCAAGGGTTGTCCAAGTTGTCAATCGCGTAAGGGACCCCGAAATGTTAAACCAGCCGGACTTTTACAACCTATACCTGTGTCTCATGTAGGCGCCAGATGGGGTATAGATTTGATTGGACCATTTAGAAGGTCAAAAAGAGGTAATACAATGGGTTTAATTGCTACCGACTATCTCTCCAAGTGGACTGAGGGAAAGGCTATCCCGAAGGGTTCTATAGAGCACGTTGCAAAATTCATACTTGAAAACATTATATGTCGTCACGGTGCACCAGTTGAATTACTATCCGACAGAGGAGCAGTGTTTCTTAGTGATGTAACAAAACAACTATTAAAACTAATGGGTGTTCAATCTACCTTCACTACGGCATATCATCCAGCCTGTAATGGATTGGTAGAGAGAGCAAACCAGACAGTCATTAACATGATATCACATTACACCTCCACGAAACAGGACGATTGGGACGCGGCGCTACCGCACGTACTCTTTGCATACAATACCAGTAGACAAGAGTCTACAGGGATGTCCCCGTTTTTCCTACTCTACGGACGACATCCCACATTACCGGAAGAGGTTCAATTGAAAGCGACGACCGACAATCTGTTTGTCAAACAAATACAAACTCGAATCAAAGAAGCTAGAGAAGTTGCTAAAGCTAACATAACACGCAAGCAGAATAAGTATAAACAAATCTTTGACAGGAAGAGACGAACACTTAAGTTCCAACCAGGACAGCTAGTGAAATTGTTTACCCCGACACGTAAGAAAGGCAAATCAACTAAGTTATTACATAGGTACTATGGCCCTTATGAAATTGTGCAACAGACATCGCCAGTTAATTATAAGATAAGAAATACAACAGGACCCAGAAGAAACGAAAGCATCGTTCATGTCTCCAGGTTATACCCATACTATAAACCGTTCAGGAGAAATTAATTTCATAAAAACTAAAGATCATAAGATAATAGATGTATGTATAACATAATTAACGGTAAATTCGTATTAATTGTGGTAAAATTACAGTTTTATCTACTGCATTTCTTTTATTTTACATTATATTAAAAAGCCACAATAGGTCCCCTACCTATTATACTAGTAGCAGTACATAAATGGTAGAGAAAGAAAAATCACAATACAGCTAGGTAACCAAAGATAGGTACTAACGGCAAGCAACTGAGCGTAAATGAAAAAAAAAAAAGAAAAAAGGTGAACCTTTCATAAATTAAAAACAGATTTAACGGACTCCGTCTATAATATAATTTATCTCCAGCATTAATCAGACATAAATAAGTAGTTAAATAAATAATACATACTAATATTTGTAAGAAACATACAAAAAATAATAATTTACGTTTCCAGACTATATCCGTACTATAAACCACTTAACAGACATTAATTTCAAATAAATAAATAAATAATAACATAAGAATGTTAGTAAAGCCTTAAGTGCAAACAATGATTGATGACTCTTAAATAAATACATTTAAAAGATAAACAAAGTATTGGTAGAGTGAATAGACCAATATGATTCACTTCCTCATTCACATATCAGTCATCGTATCGATCACTCATTCGGATATCTCACTAACATAAGCCCCTGTTCTTTAACAAGCCTCGAACCCCAGACACTAATGTGTAGAGCACCCAGCAATTTAACTATTACCCATAGAAACGTTAAAATCTTTAGGCTATTCCTGATTCAAAATCTGAAAGAGAAACCACACCTAACACCTTAGGATCACCTAAGGATGTACATTTATAAGAATAATCAGCATATACATACAGAATGTAAATTAACATTAGGTTACTAGTAATGTTGGCAAATGTACAATTTGACCCAATGCACTTTCCCCGCTTTACCTTAGTTTAAAATTTTAAACTCAGTTCTTTTACCTATTAATACTTGTAGCAGTACTTAACTCTTAATTGTACAAAATTACTGTTGCATTACCAAGGATAAGCGTTAAAGGCATGTACTTAAATACGCATAGGATAATGATGTTCAATAAATACCTAAAGAATGATATTAGTATCAACAATTGTAATAATACAATTTTCCTTCTTACTTAAAAAAAAAGCTCAAACAATTTTCCTTCTTACTTAAAAAAAAGCTCAAATAATAATCATTGACTAAGTTCTTATAATTTTTTTCATATCAGAGTACATCAATAATCGATAAAACTAATATTATATGTAGCGGATGTTCATAAAATTGATCTAACATTATTCAGAAAACCAAAGAATAAAGAATCAACATCCTACGATCAACGCGTATAATAATGGTAATAATAATAATAATAATAATAATAATAATAATAATAATAATAATAATAATAATAATAATAATAATAATAATAATACCAATAACCACTTAATCAATGATAGCAACTGCAATAATAATATTACCCACTTCAATTATATCAACATTGTTGTTGATCACACCACAGTAGTATCACAAATAATATTAATAATAATAGTAGGATATATAGGAGAGAGCTGGCACAGTTTTTTGCGTTTATATGGGAAAGGATAGGGAAAACGAAGGTAGATGCTAGGTTGAGAGAGTCTTCAAGGAGGAAAATGCGTTTATATGGGAGAGATAGGGAATACCAGGGCTGATGCTAGGCTAATCAGATGCTAAAGGAGGGAGGGATATGCTTTATATGAGACAGATAGGGAATACGTGGAGAGGTGCTAGGCTAGACAGAGGCTGAGTAATGTATGGTTTATATGAGCGGTATAGGAAAACGATGAGAGGTGTTAGACTAGACAAGGCTTGAAACGTAGTGCATGGTTTATATGAGAGATATAGGAAAACGAGGAAAGGTGTTAGGCTAGGCAGAAGTCGAGGAGTAGAGTAAGGTTTATATGAGAAGTATAGGAAAACGAGGAGAGGTATTAGGTTAGGAGAATTGAGTTTGTGTTTATAAGGAGAGACGAGAAAACGGAGAGAGATCCTATGCTAGGATAGACAGGTGTTAAAGTTAGGTTAGATAGGAAACCAAGGAGTGATACTCAGCTAGAGGGGGGGTAGGAGGGAATGAGCTTTTGAGAGGTAGGGGATACGGGGAGTGGTGTTAGACTAGACAGGGCTTGAAACGTAGAGCATGGTTTATATGTATGAGAAGTATAGGAACAGGAAGAGGGGTGCTAGGCTAGACAGAGGTTGAGGAGTAGAGTATAGTTTATATGAGAGGTATAGGAAAACGAGGAGAGGAGTTAGACTAGACAGAGGTCGAGGAGCAGAGTATGGTTTATGTGAGAGTCATAGGTAAACGAGAGAGGCGTTAGGCTAGACAGAGCTACAGGAGTAGAGTATGGTTTATATGAGAGGTATAGGAACAGGAGGAGAGGTGTTAGGCTAGACAGGTAGTGTAGCAGTAGGAATATGGACTTATATACAGGAGAGATAGGGAATAGGAGGTGCTAGACTTGAAAGCGACTTTAGAAGTGAACATAGTGGAAAACTGTTTCATGTCAATGTTCTAGACATGCCCATCACGTAACCTATTCAGGGAAAAGGTGACTCGTTCAGGGGAAAAAGGTGACTGCTCAGGGAAAAAGGAGACCCACAAAGGGAAAAAGTTGACTAGCAAAGGAAAAAACGTAACCAGCAAAGGGAAAAAGGCGACCAGCAAAGGGAAAAATGTGACCAGCAAAGGGAAAAAGGCGACATGCAACGGGAAAAAGGTGACCAGTAAAGGGGAAAATGTCACCAGCAAAGGGAAAAAGGCGACCACCAAAGGGAAAAAGGTGAGCCATAAAGGGAAAAAGGTGACCTGCAACGGGAAAAGCTAACCCACTAACACTAACAGGTAAGTAATTCAGGTAGTATTGCAAGAGGCGGACTGGATCATAGCAGTGTATGATTTCACAGGTAATTCAGCTAGTATCGTATGCATTTAGGCTAATTCGTCTAGTAACACAGGATAGATTCCAGATGCTAACTGCATCATGGCTCTGCATGATTTCACAGATAATTCAGCTAGTATCGTAGGTGTTTAGAGTAATTAAGCAAGTATCACAGGAGGCTAGATTCCAGGGTTGGGTATAGCATAGTTTCGTATTTCAGAGGGTATCGTAGGTATTTAGGATAATTCAAGTAACATAGGTGTTTAGAGTAATTAAGCAAGCATTACAGGAGGGTAGGTTCCAGGGGTTGGTTATAACCTAGCTTCGTATTTCACAGATAGTTCAGGTAATATCGTAAGTATTTGAGGTAATCGACAGAGCTTCACAGATATTATTGATAATTTCGATCAGAGATTTGTATCACAGCTATTTAAGGTAAATGCAGATGATTCAGGTTGTATCAATGGTATTTGAGTCATTTTAACAGGTAATTCTGATAGTATCACAGGTGCTCGTGCTAATTTAGAGCAGGAATTCGTATCAGAGCTAGTTAAGGTAATTTCACATGATTCGGGTAGTATCACAGGTATTTAAATCATTTTCATAGCCAATTCAGCTAGTATCGTGAGCATTTAAGCTAATTCAGCTAGTATCACAGGAGGCTAGATTCCAGAGGCTAACTGCATCATAGCTATGCATGATTTCACAGCTAATTCAGCTAGTATCGTAGGTATTTAGGCTAATTCAGGTAGTATCACAGGAGGCTAGATTCCAGGGTTGGGTATAGCATAGTTTCATATTTCAAGGTAATTCAGAGGGTATCGTAGGTATTTAGGATAATTCAAGTAACATAGATGCTTAGAGTAATTAAGCAAGCATTACAGGAGGGTAGGTTCCAGGGGTTGGTTATAGCCTAGTTTCGTATTTTACAGGTTCAGGTAATATCATAAGTATTTGGATAATCAGCATAGTTTCACAGATGCTCGTAATAATTTCGATCAGAGATTTTGTATCACGGCTATTTAAGGTAAATGCAGCTGATTCAGGTTGTATCAATGGTATTTGAGTCATTTTAATAGGCAATTCTGATAGTATCACAGGTGCTCGTACTAATTTAGAGCAGGAATTCGTATCTGAGCTATTTAATGTAATTTCACACGATTCGGGTAGTATCACAGGTATTTAAGTCATTTTAACAGGCAATTCAACTAGTATCACAGGTACTCATGGTAATATAGAGAGTAATTCGATTATAAAACTTTTCTCATCCAACGTTACAACAATTTATATACTTTTTTCTAAATCTTACAAACTTATTATATTTTAAGCACTTATTGTACGATGCGGAGAGGGATAAACTGCATATTGGTTCACAAATTGAAAAGCTTTACGTCAACATACCTTTATTTTAGTTCGTTATAGATGTCTCTCCCCTTTTATCTAGGCTTGAGACTAGCACTAGGATTGCTCCTAATGGCAGGGTTACCACCTTCCCTTCCATCTTCTTCTTTCTTCATCAGGCGTCAGCTATCTGCATATACAGCACACAGATAGCTTCTTTTTTAAGATTGTAGACTCACGATAAAATCTTTATCTTTAACTTACATTCTTTTAAGCACTGTTTGTAATGGCGTAATGTCCATACGCATATGTCGTTATCCCATCCTCAGCAATAATTCTTTTATCATCAAACGGAGTCAATGCAATTTTATTCACTTGCACTGTAGCAAGAGCATGCTTTCGTGATAGGATCAGATTCATAGGTGTTCTGATGATTTCACAGGTTTTAAGACATTCTGTATAGCTGTCAAACGAAATGTACTGCTTAATAGCGCTACGTTTTATACCTTTAATCTTTTTTATCATTGACCCTTGAATATCTAAGGCATACATCTTAGGACGTAGTCCAACAAAGCGTAGGATGATTTTGCTATTAGCCTCATCTTTAAATTTTCCCAATACCTTTTTGTTCTGAGTAGAGTAACATATATGGTTGGCAGGGTAATCAGCTGTATCGAGATGCTCAAGAAAACGTAGCTTGTCCTGGTACACATCTTCAGTTGTTACACGATGAATGAACGAATCAGTGTCCATATACATAAGCTTCAGGTTTTTAGCTCCATAATAAGGCAACAAAACATCGTAATGATAGTTATACATTAATGTCTTGGAGATGTCCAACACACTCATACCAATGTATATAGGCTTGTTGATACAATCTGACGAGAGGCCATATGTACAGCAGCTAGATTATCAGCATATATCGTCCTGTCGATAAACGTAGGCTTGGCGATCAGCTTCTCTAGAGTTTTTTCATTGGTCACCAGTCGTATATCCATGCGGTTACGCAGGTTCTCCATAGTTTTTCCAAACATAGCGTTGTTAAAGAGCTTGTAGAGATCCTTCTCGAAATCATTTGCAGCTTGTTGTCGTAGCCTGTTGTTAAATTCCACATAAGGTTTCAACCACTGAGACTGTCGGAATTGTAGCACACGATGGATTTTTGTTAGTCGTAGTCCATGACTAAGAGCTTGCTTCAAAGCCATGTAATGCACTACATACTTCTTTCGAGGTCCAAGATGAGGTATCAGTTTCTTTGTAGATGATTCCAATGGTTTCATACACTCTGGCAGGAAAGGTAGATCGTTGTGTAGATCGTGAAGTTCTGCAGGATACTCGATGTCGACTTCTAATATGTAGCCGTAAGGATCATCTTCTTGTAGTGTTTCTAAGTTGATTTCTTCAGGTGACACCCACTGAAATCCACCAAAAGGAAGGGCGTGACACATTGCCCACCCATATTGGTTATTGGCGTCCTCGTATGTGATAAATTGGGTTGGTCTCGACGGATCAAACTTCTCCATATAAGTGTTATTAGCCTCAGCATACCGATGAGAAACTTGGCATAAACCTCCTCTTATACCTGATTCCACCATGAGTAGTTGATCATAATCTTGTAACAGCTCTAACTTAATTCCAGTATACAGTAACATAGCGTCCCATGTAAGACCTGGAGAGGTAAAATAATGGGCAGGATCAACTTTGTGTGTTTTAAGGGTTTGCTCTCTGAACGTCTCAAAGACATCAGCTAGAAGAAGTACATCCGAAGTTAAGTAGAGATCGCTGTACTCTCCCAGGTTTCTCACATTGAACAGCTCCCATACATTTCTAGCATGATCGTAGTCAGTATCAGTAATTTCTTCTTCATTTAATCTATTGTAGAAGGAGTCCTTAGGAGGCAAGCAGGTCTCGTTCAGGACATCCCATGACGTAACAAAATCATATGGAAATACACCCTTACGGGTCATCAACTTCAATTTGTCTTCTCCAAAGTACTTTAGCGTTTCAGGATACGAGGTTAGATTTTTTACCAACTTATCCAAGCTTGTACTGAGGAATCGGAAGCTATCCACAAATCGAAGCTTTATATCTCCTACATACTTGGTGAATGAGATATAGCTTTCTTCAGAGTTAGGAATTACCTCCACACGTTCACTTGTGCACCCCAGCTCCTTTACAATGAAATGCGAGTCATATCCGCTAAGGTTATGCATGAAGACTGGTATATATTTAGGTGTTTTACAGGCTAAATTACATTCATTATGAAGACTTCCACGATATTCACCGCTGATGTGATCATGGTCGCGTACTTTATAGTTCTCTTCTGTAAAGGGTTTTCCACACAAGTAGCATGCTGAAGAAGACTCAAAATCCTTTTGCTGTTGATCCGTAAGTTTCAGAGGCTTAGCAGATTTGTATATATTACCAATCATTTCTGCAAGAGATGTAAGGTACAGCATAAACTTCTGAGCAGCATCAGCACCACGATACACATAGGGTTGCTTAGGAAGACCAGTTTCGAGATGTTCAACACTGGATGTAGGCTTCACGTAAACACAGAAGCTCATTGGTGTGTGCTCTTGATAAGGGGTTGTATAGGAAGTTTCAGGATTGGGTATACACGTTTGGCATGGAGTGAGAATACTCTCAAAATCAGCATAGATGACATAAGGTACTTTCAGCATCCTCTCAACATTTTTAAACTGAACAATTGATTTCTCCTTGGTAGGCATAACTACCCTCGCAACACCATGTTGAATACAGAAGGCTACATGTTCTTGCAGTTTTTCCTGTCCACTTCGTCCATATCGATCATCAAAATGTGTAAAGCAGCGCTTACAAGTATAAACCCGTCCATTATGGTTAGTTTTCTGGCGTCGAACGAGTTTCTCAAAATTCTTTATATACACGTAGTGATGTTTTCCACTGATGTCATTCAATAGTAGCAGGTCGCGATGTTCAGGTAGTTCAATGTCAGCAACCTTTATTGGATACACTTCATGCATCTCATCCAGCCCGAAAACGTTAATGGATATCTTGTTAAACTTCTCAAATTTAGGTATTTGAGAAAGTGGAGTAGGGTAGGAAACACAGCTGAAGTCGTACTTATCTTGAAGTTCTTTGTATTTGCTGACGCGTTGAGGCTTGATGCTCACGAATTTGGCCAGTATAGAGTACATGAAACATTTCTCGTCGCTAAAGTTCTGGATGTTTATACATGCTTTCCTTGCTTCAACAGCTGACGGTAGTGGTATGTAGCTACTTCCTCGTAACGGGTTGTACTTGTTGATACGAAGTCGAACTCCTTCCACAGCAAGCAAAGCCCAGCTGCTACCCTTAAGCTGAGACTCCTCCATTTCAGTCACCAATTTCTTGAATTTCACTTCCATCGTTGAGTCCAGATCAGTTTCCAGGAAAACAGCTTGATTCCGTGTTTTAAATGTTTTGTCACAGGTTTCTCCAATACTGTTAACAAATCGACACTCAGCCAGCAGATTAATTTTAACACTCTTATGAATGCTAAGCTCTTTATGCACAGCATGGATTATACGTTGTTTTGCCTCTTGCAGATACATATTTAGGTCCTTAGCTGATTCGCATCGTATAAAATACGATTTCAATCGTCCTTCGAATGAAGTTTCGTATTCTTTCATATCGCAGTCCTCCATTGTTGACAGCAACTGATGTTTAGTTGGCTCCAATCTTCTTTTCTTCTGAGGGCTGCTTATTTCACATATATCTTCGTGTCGCTGTCCCTTATAACAATCTTTGAAGGTTACATTACAATGTTTACATTTGAAGAGCTTCTTGCAGCTCATCTCGTGTCTTCTCTTGTCATAACCTCGGAGGAACTTCTTCCCACATTTTCCGCATGCATATCCAGTAGCGCTTGGAATAATATCCTTATACGCTGAGTTATTCATCTTTATTCTTGATGTAATAACGTATTAATCACTGATCAATGAAATGTAGACCTCTTCACCTTGACACCACTTTAGAAAGCTGATTATTCTTGGAGAGAACACGATGTTAACACCTCAAGACTAATTAGCACAATGAAGTCCAATGCCCTAGATCACCATATTTATAGAGGGAGCACGAACCTTTTAGATCAATCATAAACTCGCTCCATAACCACCTGTATATGATCGCTCAACGTGTACTAACCCCCCACCCATATAACCTCAAGTCTAGAGACAGGATGTTTATGACGTCACACCCAGAGACAGGATGTCTGGCAGCATCAAACACGTTTAAACTCGTCTCATAACTACCTGCTTATGCTGTCACACCAGCAAGAGAAGTATTCCCACACGCTCATTCAGACATATATTTCAAATTGAAGCCCACCACCACCATCACCACCTATTGTACCAAGGTTAATTCAAGCTGTATTATCACAATACTTAAAAGTAAAAGCTTAAAAGGAAACCTAGAAGATTTTCCCCCTTATTTACTTAATTATTTCATGTTTTTATTCCCTTTTCAATTCTTCCTTTCCATCTTCCCACAGAAAGACCATTACATTTCACTGCAATCACGAGAAAAGCAAACGCTCATTCAGGCATATATTTCAAATTCAAAGCCTACCACCACCACCACCACCACCACCACCACCACCACCACCACCATTACCTATTGTACGAAGGTTAATTCCAGCTGTATTATCACAATTCTTAAAGTAAAAGCTTAAAAGGTAACGTAGAATATTTTCCCCCTTATTTACTTAATTATTTCATGTTTTTATTCCCTTTTCAATTCTTCCTTTCCATCTTCTCACAGAAAGACCATTACATTTCACTACAATCATGAGAAAAGCAATTTTTCCAGAGTTACACAGATTCTAAGCTTCTAGAATCGAACTCGGTAATACTTTTAATAAATGTGTTTTAGCTCCCCAATATCAGCATCTACCATTTAATCTTTACTCGAACCTGATAGGATTCATAGGCTTGAAGATATATGAAATCACCCCTTCGGGATTCGATCTGAGTACTTTAAAGTAGTTATTGTCATGAAAACGTTATTTAAGGACTAGATACTCTGTTTACGTTTACCTTGACATGTCTATCTAAATTAAATTACGAGTTATTAAATGTTTGCAAGTAAATTTCATTGAATCGGTATTCGAACCCTGAACACCAGGAACAAAATAATTTATAATATTAGCCTGACATGTTAAACAAAGCTGTATGCAGTTACATCATCGATCTAAGTGATATATTCTAGTGTACAGAGCAAAATTAAGGAAGTCATTAAAAAATCGGGAATCGAACCAAGCACAACTGATTGACAATTATATACAGCATTAATCACCCAGTACAGAACCTATCAATCATGCTTTGCTACACTCCTCTACCTCACTTAGTTCCCGAGATAATGAAAATTTAAAAATTAAGGATCGAAGCCACGACGTCAGGTATCTAATTACACATCCACAAGATACTACCTAATAACATAAACGCTATAAAGTTTATTTGACGTCTTTATCTTAAGTTGTTGAGCATTTATTAAATTTATAAGTAAATTCCATCGAATCAGTATTCGAACCCAGAACACCAAGAACAAAATAATTTATAATATGAGTTTGGTATGCTTAAAGGTGCTGTATGTAGTTACAGCATCAATTTAAGTGATATTTTCTAGAGTATAGAGTAAAATTAAGCAAGTCATTAAAAATCGGGATTCGAACTAGAGACAACTGATTAAAAATTATATACAGTATTAATTACACATTATAACAGCTATCAAACATGCTTTGGTCCATTCCTCTAGCTTTCTTAGTTTCCGAGATAATGAAGTTTTTAAAATTAAGGATCGAACCCAGGACACCAGGTACCCAAATATACATTTACAAGAAACTACCTAATGACATTAATGTAATAACGTTTATTTGGCGTCTTTATCTTAATTACTCTCTGAGTTATTAGAAGATGAATTTGTAATCACCCGTAGGATTCGAACCCAGGCATCCAGGTCAACTTGGAACAATACCCTAATGACGCGGCGCATTCCAAAGAATTGATTAGTTTTTATCCCATTGTTCTATCTCTTTTCATTCAGGAGATATAAGCGATTAAACAGTAGCAATATAATGGCGACTTGAGCCCACAGAGAGATGCCGACATCTGATAAAGTTCTTTGATCTATGCCGGCAAGCTCCGCCCATTTTATTTCTACTGTTTAATCGCTTATATCTCCTGAATGAAAAGAGATAGAACAATGGGATAAAAACTAATCAATTCTTTGGAATGCGCCGCGTCATTAGGGTATTGTTCCAAGTTGACCTGGATGCCTGGGTTCGAATCCTACGGGTGATTACAAATTCATCTTCTAATAACTCAGAGACTAATTAAGATAAAGACGCCAAATAAACGTTATTACATTAATGTCATTAGGTAGTTTCTTGTAAATGTATATTTGGGTACCTGGTGTCCTGGGTTCGATCCTTAATTTTAAAAACTTCATTATCTCGGAAACTAACAAAGCTAGAGGAATGGACCAAAGCATGTTTGATAGCTGTTATAATGTGTAATTAATACTGTATATAATTTTTAATCAGTTGTCTCTAGTTCGAATCCCGATTTTTAATGACTTGCTTAATTTTACTCTATACTCTAGAAAATATTACTTAAATTGATGCTGTAACTACATACAGCACCTTTAAGCATACCAAACTCATATTATAAATTATTTTGTTCTTGGTGTTCTGGGTTCGAATACTGATTCGATGGAATTTACTTATAAATTTAATAAATGCTCAACAACTTAAGATAAAGACGTCAAATAAACTTTATAGCGTTTATGTTATTAGGTAGTATCTTGTGGATGTGTAATTAGATACCTGACGTCCTGGCTTCGATCCTTAATTTTTAAATTTTCATTATCTCGGGAACTAAGTGAGGTAGAGGAGTATAGCAAAGCATGATTGATAGGTTCTGTACTGGGTGATTAATGCTGTATATAATTGTCAATCAGTTGTGCTTGGTTCGATTCCCGATTTTTTAATGACTTCCTTAATTTTGCTCTGTACACTAGAATATATCACTTAGATCGATGATGTAACTGCATACAGCTTTGTTTAACATGTCAGGCTAATATTATAAATTATTTTGTTCCTGGTGTTCAGGGTTCGAATACCGATTCAATGAAATTTACTTGCAAACATTTAATAACTCGTAATTTAATTTAGATAGACATGTCAAGGTAAACGTAAACAGAGTATCTAGTCCTTAAATAACGTTTTCATGACAATAACTACTTTAAAGTACTCAGATCGAATCCCGAAGGGGTGATTTCATATATCTTCAAGCCTATGAATCCTATCAGGTTCGAGTAAAGATTAAATGGTAGATGCTGATATTGGGGAGCTAAAACACATTTATTAAAAGTATTACCGAGTTCGATTCTAGAAGCTTAGAATCTGTGTAACTCTGGAAAAATTGCTTTTCTCATGATTGTAGTGAAATGTAATGGTCTTTCTGTGAGAAGATGGAAAGGAAGAATTGAAAAGGGAATAAAAACATGAAATAATTAAGTAAATAAGGGGGAAAATATTCTACGTTACCTTTTAAGCTTTTACTTTAAGAATTGTGATAATACAGCTGGAATTAACCTTCGTACAATAGGTAATGGTGGTGGTGGTGGTGGTGGTGGTGGTGGTGGTGGTGGTGGTGGTGGTGGTGGTAGGCTTTGAATTTGAAATATATGCCTGAATGAGCGTTTGCTTTTCTCGTGATTGCAGTGAAATGTAATGGTCTTTCTGTGGGAAGATGGAAAGGAAGAATTGAAAAGGGAATAAAAACATGAAATAATTAAGTAAATAAGGGGGAAAATCTTCTAGGTTTCCTTTTAAGCTTTTACTTTTAAGTATTGTGATAATACAGCTTGAATTAACCTTGGTACAATAGGTGGTGATGGTGGTGGTGGGCTTCAATTTGAAATATATGTCTGAATGAGCGTGTGGGAATACTTCTCTTGCTGGTGTGACAGCATAAGCAGGTAGTTATGAGACGAGTTTAAACGTGTTTGATGCTGCCAGACATCCTGTCTCTGGGTGTGACGTCATAAACATCCTGTCTCTAGACTTGAGGTTATATGGGTGGGGGGTTAGTACACGTTGAGCGATCATATACAGGTGGTTATGGAGCGAGTTTATGATTGATCTAAAAGGTTCGTGCTCCCTCTATAAATATGGTGATCTAGGGCATTGGACTTCATTGTGCTAATTAGTCTTGAGGTGTTAACATCGTGTTCTCTCCAAGAATAATCAGCTTTCTAAAGTGGTGTCAAGGTGAAGAGGTCTACATTTCATTGATCAGTGATTAATACGTTATTACATCAAGAATAAAGATGAATAACTCAGCGTATAAGGATATTATTCCAAGCGCTACTGGATATGCATGCGGAAAATGTGGGAAGAAGTTCCTCCGAGGTTATGACAAGAGAAGACACGAGATGAGCTGCAAGAAGCTCTTCAAATGTAAACATTGTAATGTAACCTTCAAAGATTGTTATAAGGGACAGCGACACGAAGATATATGTGAAATAAGCAGCCCTCAGAAGAAAAGAAGATTGGAGCCAACTAAACATCAGTTGCTGTCAACAATGGAGGACTGCGATATGAAAGAATACGAAACTTCATTCGAAGGACGATTGAAATCGTATTTTATACGATGCGAATCAGCTAAGGACCTAAATATGTATCTGCAAGAGGCAAAACAACGTATAATCCATGCTGTGCATAAAGAGCTTAGCATTCATAAGAGTGTTAAAATTAATCTGCTGGCTGAGTGTCGATTTGTTAACAGTATTGGAGAAACCTGTGACAAAACATTTAAAACACGGAATCAAGCTGTTTTCCTGGAAACTGATCTGGACTCAACGATGGAAGTGAAATTCAAGAAATTGGTGACTGAAATGGAGGAGTCTCAGCTTAAGGGTAGCAGCTGGGCTTTGCTTGCTGTGGAAGGAGTTCGACTTCGTATCAACAAGTACAACCCGTTACGAGGAAGTAGCTACATACCACTACCGTCAGCTGTTGAAGCAAGGAAAGCATGTATAAACATCCAGAACTTTACCGACGAGAAATGTTTCATGTACTCTATACTGGCCAAATTCGTGAGCATCAAGCCTCAACGCGTCAGCAAATACAAAGAACTTCAAGATAAGTACGACTTCAGCTGTGTTTCCTACCCTACTCCACTTTCTCAAATACCTAAATTTGAGAAGTTTAACAAGATATCCATTAACGTTTTCGGGCTGGATGAGAAGCATGAAGTGTATCCAATAAAGGTTGCTGACATTGAACTACCTGAACATCGCGACCTGCTACTATTGAATGACATCAGTGGAAAACATCACTACGTGTATATAAAGAATTTTGAGAAACTCGTTCGACGCCAGAAAACTAACCATAATGGACGGGTTTATACTTGTAAGCGCTGCTTTACACATTTTGATGACCAGAGCGGACGAAGTGGACAGGAAAAACTGCAAGAACATGTAGCCTTCTGTATTCAACATGGTGTTGCGAGGGTAGTTATGCCTACCAAGGAGAAATCAATTGTTCAGTTTAAAAATGTTGAGAGGATGCTGAAAGTACCTTATGTCATCTATGCTGATTTTGAGAGTATTCTCACTCCATGCCAAACGTGTATACCCAATCCTGAAACTTCCTATACAACCCCTTATCAAGAGCACACACCAATGAGCTTCTGTGTTTACGTGAAGCCTACATCCAGTGTTGAACATCTCGAAACTGGTCTTCCTAAGCAACCCTATGTGTATCGTGGTGCTGATGCTGCTCAGAAGTTTATGCTGTACCTTACATCTCTTGCAGAAATGATTGGTAATATATACAAATCTGCTAAGCCTCTGAAACTTACGGATCAACAGCAAAAGGATTTTGAGTCTTCTTCAGCATGCTACTTGTGTGGAAAACCCTTTACAGAAGAGAACTATAAAGTACGCGACCATGATCACATCAGCGGTGAATATCGTGGAAGTCTTCATAATGAATGTAATTTAGCCTGTAAAACACCTAAATATATACCAGTCTTCATGCATAACCTTAGCGGATATGACTCGCATTTCATTGTAAAGGAGCTGGGTTGTACAAGTGAACGTGTGGAGGTAATTCCTAACTCTGAAGAAAGCTATATCTCATTCACCAAGTATGTAGGAGATATAAAGCTTCGATTTGTGGATAGCTTCCGATTCCTCAGTACAAGCTTGGATAAGTTGGTAAAAAATCTAACCTCGTATCCTGAAACGCTAAAGTACTTTGGAGAAGACAAATTGAAGTTGATGACCCGTAAGGGTGTATTTCCATATGATTTTGTTACGTCATGGGATGTCCTGAACGAGACCTGCTTGCCTCCTAAGGACTCCTTCTACAATAGATTAAATGAAGAAGAAATTACTGATACTGACTACGATCATGCTAGAAATGTATGGGAGCTGTTCAATGTGAGAAACCTGGGAGAGTACAGCGATCTCTACTTAACTTCGGATGTACTTCTTCTAGCTGATGTCTTTGAGACGTTCAGAGAGCAAACCCTTAAAACACACAAAGTTGATCCTGCCCATTATTTTACCTCTCCAGGTCTTACATGGGACGCTATGTTACTGTATACTGGAATTAAGTTAGAGCTGTTACAAGATTATGATCAACTACTCATGGTGGAATCAGGTATAAGAGGAGGTTTATGCCAAGTTTCTCATCGGTATGCTGAGGCTAATAACACTTATATGGAGAAGTTTGATCCGTCGAGACCAACCCAATTTATCACATACGAGGACGCCAATAACCAATATGGGTGGGCAATGTGTCACGCCCTTCCTTTTGGTGGATTTCAGTGGGTGTCACCTGAAGAAATCAACTTAGAAACACTACAAGAAGATGATCCTTACGGCTACATATTAGAAGTCGACATCGAGTATCCTGCAGAACTTCACGATCTACACAACGATCTACCTTTCCTGCCAGAGTGTATGAAACCATTGGAATCATCTACAAAGAAACTGATACCTCATCTTGGACCTCGAAAGAAGTATGTAGTGCATTACATGGCTTTGAAGCAAGCTCTTAGTCATGGACTACGACTAACAAAAATCCATCGTGTGCTACAATTCCGACAGTCTCAGTGGTTGAAACCTTATGTGGAATTTAACAACAGGCTACGACAACAAGCTGCAAATGATTTCGAGAAGGATCTCTACAAGCTCTTTAACAACGCTATGTTTGGAAAAACTATGGAGAACCTGCGTAACCGCATGGATATACGACTGGTGACCAATGAAAAAACTCTAGAGAAGCTGATCGCCAAGCCTACGTTTATCGACAGGACGATATATGCTGATAATCTAGCTGCTGTACATATGGCCTCTCGTCAGATTGTATTCAACAAGCCTATATACATTGGTATGAGTGTGTTGGACATCTCCAAGACATTAATGTATAACTATCATTACGATGTTTTGTTGCCTTATTATGGAGCTAAAAACCTGAAGCTTATGTATATGGACACTGATTCGTTCATTCATCGTGTAACAACTGAAGATGTGTACCAGGACAAGCTACGTTTTCTTGAGCATCTCGATACAGCTGATTACCCTGCCAACCATATATGTTACTCTACTCAGAACAAAAAGGTATTGGGAAAATTTAAAGATGAGGCTAATAGCAAAATCATCCTACGCTTTGTTGGACTACGTCCTAAGATGTATGCCTTAGATATTCAAGGGTCAATGATAAAAAAGATTAAAGGTATAAAACGTAGCGCTATTAAGCAGTACATTTCGTTTGACAGCTATACAGAATGTCTTAAAACCTGTGAAATCATCAGAACACCTATGAATCTGATCCTATCACGAAAGCATGCTCTTGCTACAGTGCAAGTGAATAAAATTGCATTGACTCCGTTTGATGATAAAAGAATTATTGCTGAGGATGGGATAACGACATATGCGTATGGACATTACGCCATTACAAACAGTGCTTAAAAGAATGTAAGTTAAAGATAAAGATTTTCTAGTGAGTCTACAATCTTAAAAAGAAGGTATCTGTGTGCTGTATATGCAGATAGCTGACGCCTGATGAAGAAAGAAGAAGATGGAAGGGAAGGTGGTAACCCTGCCATTAGGAGCAATCCTAGTGCTAGTCTCAAGCCTAGATAAAAGGGGAGAGACATCTATAACGAACTAAAATAAAGGTATGTTGACGTAAAGCTTTTCAATTTGTGAACCAATATGCAGTTTATCCCTCTCCGCATCGTACAATAAGTGCTTAAAATATAATAAGTTTGTAAGATTTAGAAAAAAGTATATAAATTGTTGTAACGTTGGATGAGAAAAGTTTTATAATCGAATTACTCTCTATATTACCATGAGTACCTGTGATACTAGTTGAATTGCCTGTTAAAATGACTTAAATACCTGTGATACTACCTGAATCGTGTGAAATTACATTAAATAGCTCAGATACGAATTCCTGCTCTAAATTAGTACGAGCACCTGTGATACTATCAGAATTGCCTATTAAAATGACTCAAATACCATTGATACAACCTGAATCAGCTGCATTTACCTTAAATAGCCGTGATACAAAATCTCTGATCGAAATTATTACGAGCATCTGTGAAACTATGCTGATTATCCAAATACTTATGATATTACCTGAACCTGTAAAATACGAAACTAGGCTATAACCAACCCCTGGAACCTACCCTCCTGTAATGCTTGCTTAATTACTCTAAGCATCTATGTTACTTGAATTATCCTAAATACCTACGATACCCTCTGAATTACCTTGAAATATGAAACTATGCTATACCCAACCCTGGAATCTAGCCTCCTGTGATACTACCTGAATTAGCCTAAATACCTACGATACTAGCTGAATTAGCTGTGAAATCATGCATAGCTATGATGCAGTTAGCCTCTGGAATCTAGCCTCCTGTGATACTAGCTGAATTAGCTTAAATGCTCACGATACTAGCTGAATTGGCTATGAAAATGATTTAAATACCTGTGATACTACCCGAATCATGTGAAATTACCTTAACTAGCTCTGATACGAATTCCTGCTCTAAATTAGCACGAGCACCTGTGATACTATCAGAATTACCTGTTAAAATGACTCAAATACCATTGATACAACCTGAATCATCTGCATTTACCTTAAATAGCTGTGATACAAATCTCTGATCGAAATTATCAATAATATCTGTGAAGCTCTGTCGATTACCTCAAATACTTACGATATTACCTGAACTATCTGTGAAATACGAAGCTAGGTTATAACCAACCCCTGGAACCTACCCTCCTGTAATGCTTGCTTAATTACTCTAAACACCTATGTTACTTGAATTATCCTAAATACCTACGATACCCTCTGAAATACGAAACTATGCTATACCCAACCCTGGAATCTAGCCTCCTGTGATACTTGCTTAATTACTCTAAACACCTACGATACTAGCTGAATTATCTGTGAAATCATGCAGAGCCATGATACAGTTAGCATCTGGAATCTATCCTGTGTTACTAGACGAATTAGCCTAAATACATACGATACTAGCTGAATTACCTGTGAAATCATACACTGCTATGATCCAGTCCGCCTCTTGCAATACTACCTGAATTACTTACCTGTTAGTGTTAGTGGGTTAGCTTTTCCCGTTGCAGGTCACCTTTTTCCCTTTATGGCTCACCTTTTTCCCTTTGGTGGTCACCTCTTTCCCTTTACTGGTCACCTTTTTCCCGTTGCATGTCGCCTTTTTCCCTTTGCTGGTCACATTTTTCCCTTTGCTGGTCGCCTTTTTCCCTTTGCTGGTTACGTTTTTCCCTTTGCTAGTCAACTTTTTCCCTTTGTGGGTCTCCTTTTTCCCTGAGCAGTCACCTTTTTCCCCTGAACGAGTCACCTTTTCCCTGAATAGGTTACGTGATGGGCATGTCTAGAACATTGACATGAAACAGTTTTCCACTATGTTCACTTCTAAAGTCGCTTTCAAGTCTAGCACCTCCTATTCCCTATCTCTCCTGTATATAAGTCCATATTCCTACTGCTACACTACCTGTCTAGCCTAACACCTCTCCTCCTGTTCCTATACCTCTCATATAAACCATACTCTACTCCTGTAGCTCTGTCTAGCCTAACGCCTCTCTCGTTTACCTATGACTCTCACATAAACCATACTCTGCTCCTCGACCTCTGTCTAGTCTAACTCCTCTCCTCGTTTTCCTATACCTCTCATATAAACTATACTCTACTCCTCAACCTCTGTCTAGCCTAGCACCCCTCTTCCTGTTCCTATACTTCTCATACATATAAACCATGCTCTACGTTTCAAGCCCTGTCTAGTCTAACACCACTCCCCGTATCCCCTACCTCTCAAAAGCTCATTCCCTCCTACCCCCCCCCCTCTAGCTGAGTATCACTCCTTGGTTTCCTATCTAACCTAACTTTAACACCTGTCTATCCTAGCATAGGATCTCTCTCCGTTTTCTCGTCTCTCCTTATAAACACAAACTCAATTCTCCTAACCTAATACCTCTCCTCGTTTTCCTATACTTCTCATATAAACCTTACTCTACTCCTCGACTTCTGCCTAGCCTAACACCTTTCCTCGTTTTCCTATATCTCTCATATAAACCATGCACTACGTTTCAAGCCTTGTCTAGTCTAACACCTCTCATCGTTTTCCTATACCGCTCATATAAACCATACATTACTCAGCCTCTGTCTAGCCTAGCACCTCTCCACGTATTCCCTATCTGTCTCATATAAAGCATATCCCTCCCTCCTTTAGCATCTGATTAGCCTAGCATCAGCCCTGGTATTCCCTATCTCTCCCATATAAACGCATTTTCCTCCTTGAAGACTCTCTCAACCTAGCATCTACCTTCGTTTTCCCTATCCTTTCCCATATAAACGCAAAAAACTGTGCCAGCTCTCTCCTATATATCCTACTAATAATCACAATTATAACATTACTAATTATAAACTAATGATAACCTCAATCCTAACATTGGTAGTACTTACCATAATTATAAATGACTCGATAACCATAATCTTTGTTAAATTTTTTCTCATGGCTGCACGCCCCTGAAATTACCTTCAGTATATAGAAAAGACTACTGAAACGGAAATCACTGATAGCACAAATTGACAGCGAAAATGATTTTCCTTAATTTTTTTATTATGTTAAAGTTTGTTGTATTCATTACGTCCAAATTATTTTTAATTAAGACTGATTGCTCTTAGTATTCAATGATGCAAACGATGATTTATTCCCATACCATGCGCATATGCATATATAGTCACCAAATATCTAGTCCATGATTGTAAGTCCTTGATTCAATAACCAATAGCACAAAAATTTAACGATTACTCATGTTAATTTTTATAGAATATCGATTACATCGACGGATGAGACGTCTAGAAAGTTCTATATACTTGCACTTCACTCTTCTACCCCATAAACCTAACGAGACAAAGACCGCATTATCAATTACGCATTAAATATAAGTAAACAACACATCTGTTTTGGCCAACATTGCACGCCACTGAACCAATTAGGATACAAGATCACTCGGCATGTCCTATTCGGCGGAATGTCTATCCACCGGAAGTTATTAATGATAGATAACAACCACTAGGTACAGATATACTTGCCCCCTCTCATAAACTAAATAGTCCTTCAATTTTTGTTACGAGACTACGGATGTCACTCGTAGATTTAATTTGTGGTTTACTTTATGTTCATAATTATTTCGGTTCCGAAATTCAGCAAGTGGTATTCCACTGCCACTTTTGTTGCTTCCTTGCAAATCAGCGACAATAATTTGTTTTGCTTACTTCCTGCCACTAACTCACAATATTATACATATGAACACTAATTAGCTTTACGCTATACCACAGATCCATAAGCTTTGTCCTTATTAATAATGTGTGATTATCATTAGGTATGGTTACTTACACTTCACTAATATAGTAAGAAACAGCTTGAGGTTACAATTCTTACATTCTCTGCTTAGGTACGCAGCACTTAAAGTGAACTATTGCATTCCATCAAAATTTCGATTCCGAGATTTCACTGGAAATGCACGGTGTAAAGTCACCTTGGACCGACATAATCATTTCTCTAAAAAATTTTTTGCAAACGGTGCTTATGTCGAGGAATACCGTTAACTCCAAAACGGACTTATTCTTTTGAAATGTTACCCCCAGTAATGGAATGTCTATTTTTCAGAGCTGCGATACATAGGTTTACATATTTTCAAATTCTTTTTACTTTTCTCTGTTCTTCGAAACTGGCTCTTACAATTTTGAATTACAACATTCTATTTTACTTACGTGATGAACACACAGTTTTACATGATTTTGATGCGACGCTCGGGTTCTTGAGGAATGCCATAAGATGTCAACTGCATCATCATAATCAGCCAACACACGTTGCTCACCACTCATGTTGCTTTCTTTAATGTCTGCGTGAAAAACTTCGCGCACACAGACACCTTGAGTTAGATTTCCGGCCGATATGACGTGCTATAACTATTTTGCGGTGCTGCTAAAGTTTCTCCGTGGTTACAACCACATCCGTGGATTTTTCCTACTTAAGTCCTTTAAATAACAACTAAGAAATGTGGAATTTTTCTGCTCAGCTCATGTCAAATTTACGATAATTTGATTCCTAATAAAAGTAAGGACGATAGAATACCAATTACGACGAATTCTCCTACTATACCTAACTTTGTTTATGTTTAATATACAACCTAAACGATGTAATGCTAGCATGTTTTTCCTTTTAATTTTAAGTATGTTGGTGTTATGGAGAAAGAAGGGTTCTTTAACTCCTATAAAATACATAAATACACATTTCTTCTCGTATTTTGAGAATTCCATATAATTTTTTGCATACGTCCTAGTTACCTTAAATACTTCACTACATGTATTTAATTAATGCGTAAATATTGCCTGCATTATGTTCCGCGTTGCGAGAACTTTATTCGGTTAGTTCTTAAACTTCAACCTCAGCTTAGGAGGATATATCATTCTAATCTGTAAATACATAATTGCTATACCAGGCTGGTATACGCACGTAATTATATGCAGGAAACAGTGCTTGGATAGCATGCTGTTAATTGCGATATTTAGGAAATATAAGTTTCTTACGCAACATCGCTTATATTCATTGACATATATTTTATTTATGGAATATGTTTTAATATTTTTGTCAAGTTATGTTTACAGAAATGTTTTATGTGCCAACTGCTATGCCAGTACGGTTGAATTATACACAAGCTCTTCGAACACTGTTATTGGACACTCTTCCATATATCGTCAGTTCCGACGACAGTTTTGGAAGCACACCTTGGACTTATTTCACAATTAAAGGTACGCATAATTCTGTTTTATTTCTGTTCATAGAGAGAAGCATCTCTCCCAGAGAGTGCCTCTTGGGAAATTTATACGGAAGCGACTTCCGCTTAACTTATCTTGGTCATGGTTTGAGAAATGTATATGAGAATTCTTTTATTAACTTTAAAGATACCTAGAGATTATCAGTAATTCTATTACACGTTTTACAGCCGAATTTTAAATTTCAGCATTAACTAAGGGTGAATCATAAGATCCCCCTAGTTTAATGGTATGAACATATGATAAGAGTATAGGATGATTTTACCGACTCGTTACGCTCTCGGGTTTACCGTCAGGTTCCGTTAGCATTTTTATTTTTTGGAGCTCTTATGTACTTATTAATGAGTTCATGGATAGATTTTGATATCTATGTTTTTTCCCGTGCGCACGGATATGATTACAAATATTCAGCAATTACGATTTTTCTGATTGATATCGGTCTTTCTTGCGAATCTGATATTACAGTGAATTTCATTTTGTGTGTGTTTAGAGACACACGTGATTAGTATCAGGATATTGGTACTGAGTTATTTTATTTATGCTGAAGTAAATGATTGAGATATAGAGTGTTTGGCTAAGAATTACATATGCATAGCAATAATTTTTTCTTTTACGTGGCTTAGGTTCCACGTAGGGCTGATTTTTTAAACACCTCATACTGATAACCTCTAGGATATGACAACATTGCTTATTTCTCTCCCAGGGTGCCAGATATTAAAATAACAGTTGTGTAATGTATGATGTAATCTATTTAATATTGTTTTAATATGCAATATTGCATAAATTGCAATTAGCTCTCCTGAGCACTTGATCTGTTCTCTGCATGGTTTCACTTAGGAAGCCATTGCATATATTTGTTGTGTTGTTATATGATCTCCTAGTAAAAGCTAGGCTGTTTCCTTATTCTATTTACCTCCAATTGAACACAGGTTGTAAGCTTGAGAAATGCCAGGTGTATTTTATTCTGTATGATAATAATTTTTTTAATCATTTTTATTCCCTACGGATTTGGCAGGCCTGCCTCCTTTTTACTACGGAACTTTTACCGACCGTTTCCCATTGACTACCCGTGTACACATTAGACATTCACTTTGAGGCACACCCCCTCACAATGTAACTCTGTGCACATTTTTGAGTTATTCTTGTGGTAGGGTGCTACCTTGAGTCAATTGTTCTACACATTATTTCCGTCCATTTATGGTCGGCGTGGGATTGTAGAGATTAATTTTTTGTCTTTTCTCTCTCTTCCTCCCCTTTATACGCATTTTTGAATGAAAATGTCTTTTTTTTCCCTCGTTCTCCTCGGCAACTTTAAGCTTTACAACATTGTGTTTACCTGATTCTTGATATTATAAAATTAAGCAACTTTATAGTTTCACAACCAATCAATTGTTTTTATAATTCATTATTATACACAGGAAACTAGAATTTTCCGTTTATGTTAAACTTTTGTTATGTTATGTTCATTGAAACGAAGTTACACTTTATGTATTCTGTGTGAGGTGAAACATACGTGTACCTACCTGTCTCTGTCTTGTGACAGTAGCTTTTAACGACATTTTTGGCCTATGTTGCCTTGGAAATACTTTGTACACTTTTATCTACCCTCCTTCAGACATTTATGTTGTCTGGCTTGGCTATATGGATGTTTCACCCTGCTCCTGCCTCTCACATGTTTAGCTGTGAATTCGATTAATATTTTTGTTTGATAATTTAAGTGGCACATTGTATATTTCCTTTCTTTCATTCCCCCCTCCGTTGTTTCCCACCGATTGTTTTTCCCTAATGTTATTTAACGTACCCTTGTGATTAGTTTATGTTCCATCCCTAACCCTTATTTCTTTCTTTGGTTTTATGGCTACGGCATGGTCGCCACTTCGACGCGAGGACTACAACAAGGAAATTCACGGCTTCATTTTCATCATGGGACGCACTGGACACTTAATGGCGTATGGGATGCACAATGACATTCTTCAACTATGAGAAAACAATGGAATTCATATGAACAGTTCTCATCGCTGATAAAACGACTCTTCAGGTGCATTCTTCAGTATTTAACTGATTACGAGCGCGCACTATCTACGTGGTTTCCGCCGGATTTCCCTGCCGCTGCTGACTTTCTGTGAGGACACATGCACTCGTGTTCCTCTTCTCCTGGCAGTGCGGAAATTCTATACACTCCTTGCAGGCGCGTTCGACAAGCATAAACTTGCACTTTTTGGTCCGCCGTTGGACATAGTGCTACAGTGTGTCCTAGACTTACCAGACAATGCAGTGATGTTGTGCCGTGATGGGACTTGTCCTCGCTCGAGCTGGATCTGCGACTCACCTTGTAACCCTCCTTCCTTTTCCATTTTCCCCCTATATAATCCTAACGTCTTTTTTTCTGCAGCCACGTAATGTATAGTGTTTATTACCTCCATGCAAGCAGGGCTATACTTCATTTTGTAATTTTTATCTGAATTGGCACCTGGCAAGTGTGCTGGGCTGCCTAAGTGCCCTGATGTAACTTTGTATTTCTTTCTATCTAATTGTACTTCGCTTTTGTATTCGTTTGTTTTGCAATGTTGGGTGCCCCTTTGAACTTCATTTCTGCTCTATTTGTTTTTATAGTTTTTAACGCCACCAGGTGGTGTCATTTTAGAGCAGGGGAGTATTGTCGCATGTGATGTTAGACGGACTCGTTTATTTTACATTACTTTGGACCTTAACATTAATATGGCTCATTCTTCTAAATTCTAATAGAATCATATTTTACATTTTCTGCCTTAAGCAACTTTCTTAAGATGTGTACGTGACAGGATGTATGTGGGCTACCTCATTTGCGTCATTTCCCATGGACATTCTTAGAATAATGTTGCCTTTTGCAACATAGAACCGATCACGTGTTTCCGCTCAATCCTACACAATTCCGCTCAATCATACTTATGTATGGCGTCGGCTTACCACAAACAGGATATAGACGTCATTAGGATTGAGTCGATTCTTGCCTATTTAAGCAAGCGCCTGAGCGCTGCTCGGGGGAGACCGACACATGCTAGACAGGGTCGAATCGCTGCCCGTCAGCATCTTACTCTGCTATCTACAATGATGGGTTCACAGGTCCGTCCACATCACACGACAAGTACTTTTAGGTAAGCTCTTACATGTACTATAGCTTGTTCCCCCTTTAATGTAAACTCAACATTGCAAGTATCTGAACTTAATAAACCAAGCAAGTAAAATAAAGCCAAGCTTGAGATGTTCCACCCTGATACCGCTATTCCCCCTATGTCCATCCAGTCATGGATGTGACAATATCATAGGACACACCCTCTATTAAAACAAAGGTGTGTCTTCCTTCAAACATATCATAGGACAACCCCTCTATTAAAACAAAGATCTATCTTCCTTCATCCTTTTGTGCAGCTCCTCACTGCCAAACATATCATAGGACACCCCCTCTATTAAAACAAAGCTCTGTCTTCCTTCAAACATATCATAGGACACCCCCAGGTGGGTCTCTTCCCGCACTGTTTTCGCTTGTACTGCTTTCGGTCCGCCTGCTGCATGACGTCATCGAGAGTGAAGTTTTAGCTCGCCAGTATTCTGCACCATAGTTTTCGGCATGAAAGTTTGGATAATATTCTCGTTATACGATCTGTTTCGATCCTATACTACTTGAAACAAAATCGCATCTATAACTAGACTTAGTCTTGGAAATAATAAACACAAGCCTGTCTTTTTACAGCTAAATACCCAACTGGCGCCAATTTCATTTCTCCTTGAAAAATTCACTAAAAAGCTGTCGATATATGAAATTTGGTCTTGCGGGATGACTTACAGCATATATGTTATTCAAAGAAAGAGAGATATGTAGACATAAAGCAGATATTTGTTATATTAAGTTCTTCAGAAGCTCTAAGTTGCAAGCTTTAAAACCATTTTCTTAGTTTATGCTATTGCTTGACTTTAATTATATTATGTTAAAGAAAACCAATAACACATTATTCGGCCAATTTTAGCAACGAAAATAAAATACGTTATGCACTATATAAAATTCAACGTTATACGCTATCAGGTCTTAAACCTTGATTCGAAATTAAATTGTATTGTTTGTTTATAGATTGTGAAAAACGCAGCTTAATGAGAGAAACTGTATGTTGATCATGCTATTATGTAATATGATTTAAACATAGCAGTTTTAAAAGTCATGATAGCTGAAAACTTGATATATGTGCATTTTTTCCGAGACTTTTTTTTTCGCGTCTAGGTAAAAACATGAATAATCAACTTATGTATATGAAACTGTGCCCACATGCTGAAAAACATTTATCTGCACAGCAAGTCTTGCAAATATTCTCCAATTTTCAAATAAACCGAATTTACAGAGTAGTGCACATTCGAATGATGTGTTCAGAATTTGGATATTTTGGCTTCATTATTTAGGCTGAGAATGTGCTTATATAAACCTAGTTTCTTAATTATTTCTAGTATAAAGTTGTTTTAATTTTTTAATTAATGAATAATTAATTGTACATAGTTCCCATTTGATCCTTCCTACTTGAAAGAGTAAGAACAAGGATTTGTCTAGCCTTAATATTTTGGAGATATTAATTTTAGAACAACCTTTCCTGTATGCTTTAGTATACGCTCGCAACCAATACCCTTAAAAGCACACAAATGTAATGTTTTCACCCACGGGAAAGTGGGTGTTGTTAAAAGGAGGTGTATTACTGTATTGCACTGGCGATCATTGAAACATATTACACTGATCTTTTTAAAAGGAGGTAGATCTAAGGAACATGCCAATTGTAATTAGGTGCCTATATTATTTAGTATTTATGCAAGGAAAGTGCAATAACTTACTCGTATCTTAGTTTTCGTTATTTTGTATAAAACATGGACACATTTCACACCAAACTGGCAGGAGAGGCTTTACGAAACAAATCAATATTATGTGAGCAAATACAGGGGAGATGAACGTAAATACATGAGAGGAAATAAGGTCAGCGCGCTGTTTTATAAGCAGGGCGCGGATTTTGATGACTATTTTTTTTAAATGACTACATTTGTTTTAAAATGACTTTGTAATTACAAAAAATTATCTAAAATGAGATTTATTTGATTTACTAAAATTAGTGTACAGAAAGTTATAAATTAATTTATATATTGATATAACTACTACACAAGAAGAAAAAATAAGTAAAAGAGCAGTGAAAATGTTCTTGTTCAAAGAATCTGAAAAGAAAAGAACATTTTCTTACTTTCCTTTTCAGATTCTTCAAACAAGTAAGAACATTATTTTCTTTGCTTTTCAGATTCTCCAAACAAGAACATAGAACAAATATATTTTCAACTAATTTTCTAACTTATTGTGTTTTTAAACAGGTCTTACAAAAGTGTAGCATTAACTCTTTTGAAAACTCAGAATATGCAATGTTTATTGCGAAAGAAGAGGATTTCACAGTCCATGTCATACATAAATAAGAGCAATACGCACTTATTAAGCAAAAAAGGGAAAACTGACCTTCTTATCCCTAATTCTGGACATGAATTCATAACAGTAATTATACCTGTTACCCTGACAATAACCATCTCTCCACCCACAAGCAACTCTTTCCAGACCCACCAATAATCTTTATATACTCTATACTTATGCAAGGAAATTACCAAATAAAGAGGCAAAGGACAAAGAAATTACAAATTAATGATGTAATATCGAAAAAAAGATTATCCAAAATAGAAAACTTGAAACTACCAAAATGACCTAATATATATTTTCTTAATATGGGACCCATGATAAGGATTTATGTACACTTAAGCTATACCTTTATTGCAAGAATTAAAAGATGGTATGTCATCAGAATCCGGATCATGCTTATATGATACTTCAAATAGCTTCTGCTCACAATAATTACTGTTTAATACGCATTCCTGAGGAATATAAAGAACTTTCTTTTTGGCAGGTAGGCCGACTCATAAGTCTGCACAGAAAATAAATGTAATGCGGGCCAAAGGTATTCTTCCCTGAAAATGACAAGCTTTTCCAGGTATATAATCCTTTACAGAAACACAGTGGACGGAAAAAGGTTGTTAAACTTTGGCTGTAAGAGCAAACAGCATTTCCTTTGAAATAATTATGCCGCTCAACTGCTAAAAGGCAACAGATATTAATCTGAGCTTCTCTTCGCTTTAAAAGTCACGTACAAATGCAATAAATCAAGATGTACTCATATATCGGAAGGGAATATATGCTTCTGGCTTTATTTTGAAAGTATAATATATTTTTATCTGTTTTGGTAAATTATCCTACTTTACCTCGCTATGTTGGCGGAAACTTCACAACTTAACAACAGATGTACGAAAGTGCATTGTTCCTTATCACTCAGTCATATACCCCCCCATTTCAACAAATAAGTTGCGCACACACATTTAAACTAGAATCTTGAATAAAGATTCAGTTTTCTCTGCTTTGGTGAAGTGTTTAAGTCGGTGTGCAATGAGTAAGAACGTTAAGAGTAGAATGTATTGTGCTGTAGCACAATACCGTAATTACGGTTTTAAAACGGTTGGTGTGAATTATCACACATTTCAAAAAAATGAGGAATTAAAGCGCATGTGGGTGTCTCGTAAGCGTACTGACAAATTTAATGCTGATAATTCACGTGTATGTTCAGTGCACTTTCTTCCTAGTGACTATAAATGGGATTTGAAGAGTGAACTTTTAGGTTTGCCGGTTAAGAAAATTCTGCTCCCAGATGCAGTTCCGTAGCAGTTCATTCCCAATTGGAATGGATATGCACTTAGTGAAGGTACAAGTACAAGTGGAATGTTGCAGGTATGCCTTTTTCATTTTTACATCCTGTAACAGAATAATGTATTCTGGAATTATTGTTTTCATTTCTTACGGTAAAAAAAAATACACCAGCATATCCATTTAGCGATTCCTTTAGAGTAGTTGTAAAATTTCCTTTAGTACTAAAGTACTCTATGTTTGAATCTCTTGTAGCGCCTACAGTTTACGTTGAAGTACTGGATGTGTTCCAGTAGTTTTGTTTATACGTAAATATATTACTAATGTAATGCAGTTTCCATTCGTCTTGCTTTATGGTTAACCCACAATGTTTGTAGAAAGCTCTGAAATAGTATACCTTTTAAAAACACTGGAAGAACATGCTAATAATAAACAATTGGGAGTTAATCGGGAGGAATTTAGTGTGTTCACTGCGCTGTGTATGTATTCCGCGCGCTCATCTTCACTCTCACTTACGTCACAGGCGGCCAGCCAATGGCAGCTCCCACCCAGGAGTGGCTTATCTACTACCTTAGTTATCTGGCCAGATTGGGACACCCTCTCTATTAAAACAAAGGTCTGCCTTCCTTCAAAAATATCATAGGACACGCACTCTATTAAAACAAAACTCTGTCTTCATTCAAACATATCATAGGACTCCCCCTCTATTAAAACAAAGCCCTGTCTTCCTTCAAACATATCATAGGACACGCACTCTATTAAAACAAAGCTCTGTCTTCCTTCAAACATATCATAGGACACGCACTCTATTAAAAAAAAGCTCTGTCTTCCTTCAAACATATCACAGGACACGCACTCTATTAAAACCAAGCTCTGTCTTCCTTCAAACATATCTAGGACACCCCCGCTATTAAAACAAAGCTCTGTCTTCCTTCAAACATATCATAGGACACCCCCTCTATTAAAACAAAGCTCTGTCTTCCTTCAAACATATCATAGGACACCCCCTCTATTAAAACAAAGGTCTGTCTTCCTTCAAACATATCATAGGAAACTCTCTCTATTAAAACAAAGCTCTGTCTTCCTTCAAACATATCATAGGACACCCCCTCTATTAAAACAAAGCTCTGTGTTCCTTCAAACATATCATAGGACACCCCCTCTATTAAAACAAAGGTCTGTCTTCTTTCATCCTTTTGTGCAGCTCCTCACTGCCAAACATATCATAGGACACCCCCTCTATTAAAACAAAGCTCTGTCTTCTTTCAAACATATCATAGGACACCCCCTCTATTAAAACAAAGGTCTGTCTTCCTACAAATATATCATAGGACACCCCCTCTATTAAAACAAAGGTGTGTCTTCCTTCAAACATATCATAGGACACCCCCTCTATTAAAACAAAGCTCTGTCTTCCTTCAAACATATCATAGGACACCCCCTCTATTAAAACAAAGCTCTGTCTTCCTTCAAACATATCATAGGACACCCCCTCTATTAAAACAAAAGTGTGTCTTCCTTCAAACATATCATAGGACACCCCCTCTATTAAAACAAAGTTCTGTCTTCCTTCAAACATATCATAGGACACCCCCTCTATTAAAACAAAGGTCTGTCTTCCTTCAAACATATCATAGGAAACCCTCTCTATTAAAACAAAGCTCTGTCTTCCTTCAAACATATCATAGGACACACCTCTATTAAAACAAAGCTTTGTCTTCCTTCACACATATCATAGGACACCCCCTCTATTAAAGCAAAGGTCTGTCTTCCTGCAAACATATCATAGGAGAGCCCCTCTATTAAAACAAAGCTCTGTCTTCCTTCAAATATATCATAGGAAACCCTCTCTATTAAAACAAAGCTCTTTCTTCCTTCAAACATATCATAGGACACACCCTCTATTAAAACAAAGCTCTGTCTTCCTTCAAACATATCATAGGACACACCCTCTATTAAAACAAAGGTCTGTCTTCCTCCATCCTTTTGTGCAGCTCCTCACTCCCAAACATATCATAGGACACGCACTCTATTAAAACAAAGCTCTGTCTTCCTTCATTCTTTTGTGCAGCTCCTCACTGCCAAACATATCATAGGACACCCCCGCTATTAAAACAAAGCTCTGTCTTCCTTCAAACATATCATAGGACACGCACTCTATTAAAAAAAAGCTCTGTCTTCCTTCAAACATATCATAGGACACGCACTCTATTAAAAAAAAGCTCTGTCTTCCTTCAAACATATCACAGGACACGCACTCTATTAAAACCAAGCTCTGTCTTCCTTCAAACATATCTAGGACACCCCCGCTATTAAAACAAAGCTCTGTCTTCCTTCAAACATATCATAGGACACGCACTCTATTAAAAAAAAGCTCTGTCTTCCTTCAAACATATCATAGGACACGCACTCTATTAAAAAAAAGCTCTGTCTTCCTTCAAACATATCACAGGACACGCACTCTATTAAAACCAAGCTCTGTCTTCCTTCAAACATATCTAGGACACCCCCGCTATTAAAACAAAGCTCTGTCTTCCTTCAAACATATCATAGGACACGCACTCTATTAAAAAAAAGCTCTGTCTTCCTTCAAACATATCATAGGACACGCACTCTATTAAAAAAAAGCTCTGTCTTCCTTCAAACATATCATAGGACACCCCCGCTATTAAAACAAAGCTCTGTCTTCCTTCAAACATATCATAGGACACGCACTCTATTAAAAAAAAGCTCTGTCTTCCCTTAAACATATCATAGGACACCCCCTCAATTTAAAAAAAAGCTCTGTCTTCCTTCAAACATATCATAGGACACGCACTCTATTAAAACAAAGCTCTGTCTTCCTTCATCCTTTTGTGCAGCTCCTCACTGCCAAACATATCATAGGACACCCCCGCTATTAAAACAAAGCTCTGTCTTCCTTCAAACATATCATAGGACACACCCTCTATTAAAATAAAGCTCTGTCTTCCTTTAACCATATCATAGGACACCCCTCTATTAAAACAAAGCTCTGTCTTCCTTCAAACATATCATAGGACACCCCTATATTAAAACAAAGCTCTGTCTTCCTTCAAACATATCATAGGAAACCCCCGCTATTAAAACAAAGCTCTGTCTTCCTTCAAACATATCATAGGACACACCCTCTATTAAAATAAAGCTCTGTCTTCCTTCAAACATATCATAGGACACACCCTCTATTAAAACAAAGCTCTGTCCTCCTTCAAACATATCATAGGACACCCCTCTATTAAAACAAAGCTCTGTCTTTCTTCAAACATATCATACGACACCCCCTCTATTAAAACAAAGCTCTGTCTTCCTTCAAACACATCATAGGACACCCCCTCTATTAAAACAAAGCTCCGTCTTCCTTCAAACATATCAAAGGACACCCCCTCTATTAAAACAAAGGTCTGTCTTCCTTCAAAAATGTCATAGGACACGCACTCTATTAAAACAAAACTCTGTCTTCATTCAAACATATCATAGGACTCCCCCTCTATTAAAACAAAGCCCTGTCTTCCTTCAAACATATCATAGGCATGCACTCTATTAAAACAAAGCTCTGTCTTCCTTCACACATATCATAAAACACCCCGTCTATTAAAACAAAGCTCTGTCTTCCTTCAAACATGTCATAGGACACCCCCTCAATTAAAACAAAGCTCTGTCTTCCTTCAAACATATCATAGGACACGCACTCTATTAAAACAAAGCTCTGTCTTCCTTCAAACATATCATAGGACACCCCCCTCTATTAAAACAAAGCTCTGTCTTCCCTAAAACATATCATAGGACACGCCCTCAATCAAAGCAAAGCTCTGTCTTCCTTCAAACATATCATAGCACACCCCCTCTATTAAAACAAAGCTCTGTCTTCCTTCAAACATATCATAGGACACCCCCTCTATTAAAACAAAGCTCTGTCTTCCTTCAAACATATCATAGGAAACTCTCTCTATTAAAAGAAAGCTCTGTCCTCCTTCAAACATATCATAGGACACCCCCTCTATTAAAACAAAGCTCTGTGTTCCTTCAAACATATCATAGGACACCCCCTCTATTAAAACAAAGGTCTGTCTGCCTTCATCCTTTTGTGCAGCTCCTCACTGCCAAACATATCATAGGACACCCCCTCTATTAAAACAAAGCTCTGTCTTCTTTCAAACATATCATAGGACACCCCCTCTATTAAAACAAAGGTCTGTCTTCCTACAAACATATAATAGGACACCCCCTCTATTAAAACAAAGGTGTGTCTTCCTTCAAACATATCATAGGACACCCCCTCTATTAAAACAAAGCTCTGTCTTCCTTCAAACATATCATAGAACACCCCCTCTATTAAAACAAAGCTCTGTCTTCCTTCAAACATATCATAGGACACCCCCTCTATCAAAACAAAGGTGTGTCTTCCTTCAAACATATCATAGGACACCCCCTCTATTAAAACAAAGTTCTGTCTTCCTTCAAACATATCATAGGACACCCCCTCTATTAAAACAAAGGTCTGTCTTCCTTCAAACATATCATAGGAAATCCTCTCTATTAAAACAAAGCTCTGTCTTCCTTCAAACATATCATAGGACACACCTCTATTAAAACAAAGCTTTGTCTTCCTTCACACATATCATAGGACACCCCCTCTATTAAAGCAAAGGTCTGTCTTCCTGCAAACATATCATAGGAGAGCCCCTCTATTAAAACAAAGCTCTGTCTTCCTTCAAATATATCATAGGAAACCCTCTCTATTAAAACAAAGCTCTTTCTTCCTTCAAACATATCATAGGACACCCCCTCCATTAAAACAAAGCTCTGTCTTCCTTCAAACATATCATAGGACACACCCTCTATTAAAACAAAGGTCTGTCTTCCTCCATCCTTTTGTGCAGCTCCTCACTCCCAAACATATCATAGGACACGCACTCTATTAAAACAAAGCTCTGTCTTCCTTCATCCTTTTGTGCAGCTCCTCACTGCCAAACATATCATAGGACACCCCCGCTATTAAAACAAAGCTCTGTCTTCCTTCAAACATATCATAGCACACGCACTCTATTAAGATAAGCTCTGTCTTCCTTCAAACATATCATAGGACACGCGCTCTATTAAAAAAAAGCTCTGTCTTCCTTCAAACATATCATAGGACACGCACTCTATTAAAACAAAGCTTTGTCTTCCTTCAAACATATCACAGGACACCCCCGCTATTAAAACAAAGCTCTGTCTTCCTTCAAACATATCATAGGACACGCACTCTATTAAAAAAAAGCTCTGTCTTCCTTCAAACATATCATAGGACACGCACTCTATTAAAACAAAGCTCTGTCTTCCTTCAAACATATCATAGGACACCCCCGCTATTAAAACCAAGCTCTGTCTTCCTTCAAACATATCATAGGACACGCACTCTATTAAAAAAAAAGCTCTGTCTTCCTTCAAACATATCATAGGACACGCACTCTATTAAAACAAAGCTCTGTGTTCCTTCAAACATATCATAGGACACCCCCGCTATTAAAACAAAGCTCTGTCTTCCTTCAAACATATCATAGGACACGCACTCTATTAAAAAAAAGCTGTCTTCCTTCAAACATATCATAGGACACCCCCGCTATTAAAACAAAGCTCTGTCTTCCTTCAAACATATCATAGTACACGCACTCTATTAAAAAAAAGCTCTGTCTTCCCTCAAACATATCATAGGACACCCCCTCAATTAAAAAAAAGCTCTGTCTTCCTTCAAACATATCATAGGACACGCACTCTATTAAAACAAAGCTCTGTCTTCCTTCATCCTTTTGTGCAGCTCCTCACTGCCAAACATATCATAGGACACCCCCGCTATTAAAACAAAGCTCTGTCTTCCTTCAAACATATCATAGGACACACCCTCTATTAAAATAAAGCTCTGTCTTCCTTTAAACATATCATAGGACACCCCTCTATTAAAACAAAGCTCTGTCTTCCTTCAAACATATCATAGGACACCCCTCTATTAAAACAAAGCTCTCTCTTCCTTCAAACATATCATAGGACACCCCCGCTATTAAAACAAAGCTCTGTCTTCCTTCAAACATATCATAGGACACACCCTCTATTAAAATAAAGCTCTGTCTTCCTTCAAACATATCATAGGACACCTCCTCTTTTAAAACAAAGCTCTGTGTTCCTTCAAACATATCATAGGACACCCCCTCTATTAAAACAAAGGTCTGTCTGCCTTCATCCTTTTGTGCAGCTCCTCACTGCCAAACATATCATAGGACACCCCCTCTATTAAAACAAAGCTCTGTCTTCTTTCAAACATATCATAGGACACCCCCTCTATTAAAACAAAGGTCTGTCTTCCTACAAACATATCATAGGACACCCCCTCTATTAAAACAAAGGTGTGTCTTCCTTCAAACATATCATAGGACACCCCCTCTATTAAAACAAAGCTCTGTCTTCCTTCAAACATATCATAGGACACCCCCTCTATTAAAACAAAGCTCTGTCTTCCTTCAAACATATCATAGGACACCCCCTCTATCAAAACAAAGGTGTGTCTTCCTTCAAACATATCATAGGACACCCCCTCTATTAAAACAAAGTTCTGTCTTCCTTCAAACATATCATAGGACACCCCCTCTATTAAAACAAAGGTCTGTCTTCCTTCAAACATATCATAGGAAATCCTCTCTATTAAAACAAAGCTCTGTCTTCCTTCAAACATATCATAGGACACACCTCTATTAAAACAAAGCTTTGTCTTCCTTCACACATATCATAGGACACCCCCTCTATTAAAGCAAAGGTCTGTCTTCCTGCAAACATATCATAGGAGAGCCCCTCTATTAAAACAAAGCTCTGTCTTCCTTCAAATATATCATAGGAAACCCTCTCTATTAAAACAAAGCTCTTTCTTCCTTCAAACATATCATAGGACACCCCCTCCATTAAAACAAAGCTCTGTCTTCCTTCAAACATATCATAGGACACACCCTCTATTAAAACAAAGGTCTGTCTTCCTCCATCCTTTTGTGCAGCTCCTCACTCCCAAACATATCATAGGACACGCACTCTATTAAAACAAAGCTCTGTCTTCCTTCATCCTTTTGTGCAGCTCCTCACTGCCAAACATATCATAGGACACCCCCGCTATTAAAACAAAGCTCTGTCTTCCTTCAAACATATCATAGCACACGCACTCTATTAAGATAAGCTCTGTCTTCCTTCAAACATATCATAGGACACGCGCTCTATTAAAAAAAAGCTCTGTCTTCCTTCAAACATATCATAGGACACGCACTCTATTAAAACAAAGCTTTGTCTTACTTCAAACATATCATAGGACACCCCCGCTATTAAAACAAAGCTCTGTCTTCCTTCAAACATATCATAGGACACGCACTCTATTAAAAAAAAGCTCTGTCTTCCTTCAAACATATCATAGGACACGCACTCTATTAAAACAAAGCTCTGTCTTCCTTCAAACATATCATAGGACACCCCCGCTATTAAAACCAAGCTCTGTCTTCCTTCAAACATATCATAGGACACGCACTCTATTAAAAAAAAGCTCTGTCTTCCTTCAAACATATCATAGGACACGCACTCTATTAAAACAAAGCTCTGTGTTCCTTCAAACATATCATAGGACACCCCCGCTATTAAAACAAAGCTCTGTCTTCCTTCAAACATATCATAGGACACGCACTCTATTAAAAAAAAGCTGTCTTCCTTCAAACATATCATAGGACACCCCCGCTATTAAAACAAAGCTCTGTCTTCCTTCAAACATATCATAGTACACGCACTCTATTAAAAAAAAGCTCTGTCTTCCCTCAAACATATCATAGGACACCCCCTCAATTAAAAAAAAGCTCTGTCTTCCTTCAAACATATCATAGGACACGCACTCTATTAAAACAAAGCTCTGTCTTCCTTCATCCTTTTGTGCAGCTCCTCACTGCCAAACATATCATAGGACACCCCCGCTATTAAAACAAAGCTCTGTCTTCCTTCAAACATATCATAGGACACATCCTCTATTAAAATAAAGCTCTGTCTTCCTTTAAACATATCATAGGACACCCCTCTATTAAAACAAAGCTCTGTCTTCCTTCAAACATATCATAGGACACCCCTCTATTAAAACAAAGCTCTCTCTTCCTTCAAACATATCATAGGACACCCCCGCTATTAAAACAAAGCTCTGTCTTCCTTCAAACATATCATAGGACACACCCTCTATTAAAATAAAGCTCTGTCTTCCTTCAAACATATCATAGGACACACCCTCTATTAAAACAAAGCTCTGTCTTCCTTCAAACATATCATAGGACACCCCTCTATTAATACAAAGCTCTGTCTTTCTTCAAACATATCATACGACACCCCCTCTATTAAAACAAAGCTCTGTCTTCCTTCAAACACATCATAGGACACCCCCTATATTAAAACAAAGCTCTGCCTTCCTTCAAACATATCATAGGACACGCCCTCTATTAAAACAAAGGTCTGTCTTCCTTCAAACATATCATAGGACAACCCTCTACTAAAACAAAGGTGTGTCTTCCTTCAAACATATCATAGGACAACCCTCTATTAAAACAAAGGTGTGTCTTCCTTCAAACATATCATAGGACAACCCTCTACTAAAACAAAGGTGTGTCTTCCTTCAAACATATCATAGGACAACCCTCTACTAAAACAAAGGTGTGTCTTCCTTCAAACATATCATAGGAAAACCCTCTACTAAAACAAAGGTGTGTCTTCCTTCAAACATATCATAGGACAACCCTCTACTAAAACAAAGGTGTGTCTTCCTTCAAACATATCATACGACACCCCCTCTATTAAAACAAAGCTCTGTCTTCCTTGAAACATATCATAGGACAACCCTCTACTAAAACAAAGGTGTGTCTTCCTTCAAACATATCATAGGACAACCCTCTAGTAAAACAAAGGTGTGTCTTCCTTCAAACATATCATAGGACAACCCTATACTAAAACAAAGGTGTGTCTTCCTCCAAACATATCATAGGACAACCCTCTATTAAAACAAAGGTGTGTCTTCCTTCAAACATATCATAGGACAACCCTCTACTAAAACAAAGGTGTGTCTTCCTTCAAACATATCATAGGAAAACCCTCTATTAAAACAAAGGTGTGTCTTCCTTCAAAAATTTCATAGGACAACCCTCTATTAAAACAAAGGTGTGTCTTCCTTCAAACATATCATAGGACAACCCTCTACAAAAACAAAGGTGTGTCTTCCTTCAAACATATCATAGGACAACCCTCTATTAAAACAAAGGTGTGTCTTCCTTCAAACATATCATAGGACAACCTCTCTATTAAAACAAAGGTGTGTCTTCCTTCAAACATATCATAGGACAACCCTCTACTAAAACAAAGGTGTGTCTTCCTTCAAACATATCATAGGACAACCCTCTATTAAAACAAAGGTGTGTCTTCCTTCAAACATATCATAGGACAACCCTCTACTAAAACAAAGGTGTGTCTTCCTTCAAACATATCATAGGACAACCCTCTACTAAAACAAAGGTCTGTCTTCCTTCAAACATATCATAGGACAACCCTCTACTAAAACAAAGGTGTGTCTTCCTTCAAACATATCATAGGACAACCCTCTACTAAAACAAAGGTGTGTCTTCCTTCAAACATATCATAGGACAACCCCTCTATTAAAACAAAGGTGTGTCTTCCTTCAAACATATCATAGGACAACCCTCTACTAAAACAAAGGTGTGTCTTCCTTCAAACATATCATAGGACAACCCTCTACTAAAACAAAGGTGTGTCTTCCTTCAAACATATCATACGACACCCCCTCTATTGAAAAAAAGCTCTGTCTTCCTTCAAACATATCATAGGACACACCCTCTATTAAAACAAAGCTCTGTCTTCCTTCAAACATATCATACGACACCCCCTCTATTGAAACAAAGCTCTGTCTTCCTTCAAACATATCATAAGACACACCCTCTATTAAAACAAAGCTCTGTCTTCCTTCAAACATATCATACGACACCCCCTCTATTAAAACAAAGCTCTGTCTTCCTTCAAACATATCATAGGATAACCCTCTATTAAAACAAAGCTCTGTCTTCCTTCAAACATATCATAGGACACCCTCTACTAAAACAAAGGTGTGTCTTCCTTCAAACATATCATACAAAAACCCCCTCTATTAAAACAAAGCTCTGTCTTCCTTCAAACATATCATAGGACACCCCTCTATTAAAACAAAGCTCTGTCTTCCTTCAAACATATCATAGGATAACCCTCTACTAAAACAAAGGTTTGTCTTCCTTCAAACATATCATACGACACCCCCTCTATTAAAACAAAGCTCTGTCTTCCTTGAAACATATCATAGGACACCCCTCTATTAAAAAAATCTCTGTCTTCCTTCAAACATATCATAGGACAACCCTCTACTAAAACAAAGGTGTGTCTTCCTTCAAACATATCATACGACACCCCCTCTATTAAAACAAAGCTCTGTCTTCCTTCAAACATATCATAGCACAACCCTCTACTAAAACAAAGCTCTGTCTTCCTTCAAACATATCATAGGACAACCCTCTACTAAAACAAAGGTGTGTCTTCCTTCAAACATATCATAGGACAATCCTCTACTAAAACAAAGCTCTGTCTTCCTTCAAACATATCATGGGACCACCCTCTACTAAAACAAAGCTCTGTCTTCCTTCAAACATATCATGGGACAACCCTCTACTAAAACAAAGGTGTGTCTTCCTTCAAACATATCATAGGACAACCCTCTATTAAAACAAAGATCTGTCTTCCTTCAAACATATCATAGGACAACCCTCTACTAAAACAAAGGTGTGTCTTCCCTCAAACATATCATACGACACCCCCTCTATTGAAACAAAGCTCTGTCTTCCTTTAAACATATCATAGGACAACCCTCTACTAAAACAAAGGTGTGTCTTCCTTCAAACATATCATACGACACCCCCTCTATTAAAACAAAGCTCTGTCTTCCTTCAAACATATCATAGGACACACCCTCTATTAAAACAGAGCTCTGTTTTCTTCAAACATATCATAGGACACCCCTCTATTAAAACAGAGCTCTGTCTTTCTTCAAACATATCATAGGACACCCCTCTATTAAAACAGAGCTCTGTCTTTCTTCAAACATATCATAGGACACACCCTCTATTAAAACAGAGCTCTGTCTTTCTTCAAACATATCATAACACACCCCCTCTATTAAAACAAAGCTCTGTCGTCCTTCAAACACATCATAGTACACCCCCTCTATTAAAACAAAGCTCTGTCTTCCTTCAAACACATCATAGTACACCCCCTCTATTAAAACAAAGCTCTGTCTTCCTTCAAACACATCATAGGACACGCCCTCATTTAAAACAAAGGTCTGTCTTCCTTCATCCTTTTGTGCAGCTCCTCACTGCCAAACATATCATAGGACACCCCCTCTATTAAAACAAAGCTCTGTCTTCCTTCAAACATATCACAGGACAACCCTCTACAAAAACAAAGGTGTGTCTTCCTTCAAACATATCATAACACACCCCCTCTATTAAAACAAAGCTCTGTCTTCCTTCAAACACATCATAGTACACCCCCTCTATTAAAACAAAGCTCTGTCTTCCTTCAAACATAACATAGGACACGCACTCTATTAAAACAAAGCTCTGTCTTCCTTCAAACATATCATAGGACACCCCCGCTATTAAAACAAAGCTCTGTCTTCCTTCAAACATATCATAGGACACGCACTCTATTAAAAAAAAGCTCTGTCTTCCTTCAAACATATCATAGGACACGCACTCTATTAATACAAAGCTCTGTCTTCCTTCAAACATATCATAGGACACCCCCGCTATTAAAACAAAGCTCTGTCTTCCTTCAAACATATCATAGGACACGCACTCTATTAAAAAAAAGCTCTGTCTTCCTTCAAACATATCATAGGACACCCCCGCTATTAAAACAAAGCTCTGTCTTCCTTCAAACATATCATAGGACACGCACTCTATTAAAAAAAGCTCTGTCTTCCCTCCAACAAATCATAGGACACCCCCTCAATTAAAAAAAAGCTCTGTCTTCCTTCAAACATATCATAGGACACGCACTCTATTAAAACAAAGCTCTGTCTTCCTTCATCCTTTTGTGCAGCTCCTCACTGCCAAACATATCATAGGACACCCCCGCTATTAAAACAAAGCTCTGTCTTCCTTCAAACATATCATAGGACACACCCTCTATTAAAATAAAGCTCTGTCTTCCTTTAAACATATCATAGGACACCCCTATATTAAAACAAAGCTCTGTCTTCCTTCAAACATATCATAGGACACCCCTCTATTAAAACAAAGCTCTCTCTTCCTTCAAACATATCATAGGACACCCCCGCTATTAAAACAAAGCTCTGTCTTCCTTCAAACATATCATAGGACACACCCTCTATTAAAATAAAGCTCTGTCTTCCTTCAAACATATCATAGGACACACCCTCTATTAAAACAAAGCTCTGTCTTCCTTCAAACATATCATAGGACACCCCTCTATTAAAACAAAGCTCTGTCTTTCTTCAAAGATATCATACGACACCCCCTCTATTAAAACAAAGCTCTGTCTTCCTTCAAACACATTATAGGACACCCCCTCTATTAAAACAAAGCTCTGTCTTCCTTCAAACATATCATAGGACACGCCCTCTATTAAAACAAAGGTCTGTCTTCCTTCAAACATATCATAGGACAACCCTCTATTAAAACAAAGGTGTGTCTTCCTTCAAACATATCATAGGACAACCCTCTACTAAAACAAAGGTGTGTCTTCCTTCAAACATATCATAGGACAACCCTCTATTAAAACAAAGGTGTGTCTTCCTTCAAACATATCATAGGACAACCCTCTACTAAAACAAAGGTGTGTCTTCCTTCAAACATATCATAGGACAACCCTCTACTAAAACAAAGGTGTGTCTTCCTTCAAACATATCATAGGACAACCCTCTACTAAAACAAAGGTGTGTCTTCCTTCAAACATATCATAGGACAACCCTCTACTAAAACAAAGGTGTGTCTTCCTTCAAACATATCATACGACACCCCCTCTATTAAAACAAAGCTCTGTCTTCCTTGAAACATATCATAGGACAACCCTCTACTAAAACAAAGGTGTGTCTTCCTTCAAACATATCATAGGACAACCCTCTACTAAAACAAAGGTGTGTCTTCCTTCAAACATATCATAGGACAACCCTATACTAAAACAAAGGTGTGTCTTCCTTCAAACATATCATAGGACAACCCTCTATTAAAACAAAGGTGTGTCTTCCTTCAAACATATCATAGGACATCCCTCTACTATAAACAAAGGTGTGTCTTCCTTCAAACATATCATAGGACAACCCTCTATTAAAACAAAGGTGTGTCTTCCTTCAAACATATCATAGGACAACCCTCTACAAAAACAAAGGTGTGTCTTCCTTCAAACATATCATAGGACAACCCTCTATTAAAACAAAGGTGTGTCTTCCTTCAAACATATCATAGGACAACCCCTCTATTAAAACAAAGGTGTGTCTTCCTTCAAACATATCATAGGACAACCCTCTACTAAAACAAAGGTGTGTCTTCCTTCAAACATATCATAGGACAACCCTCTATTAAAACAAAGGTGTGTCTTCCTTCAAACATATCATAGGACAACCCTCTACTAAAACAAAGGTGTGTCTTCCTTCAAACATATCATAGGACAACCCTCTACTAAAACAAAGGTCTGTCTTCCTTCAAACATATCATAGGACAACCCTCTACTAAAACAAAGGTGTGTCTTCCTTCAAACATTACATAGGATCCCCCCTCTACTAAAACAAAGGTGTGTCTTCCTTCAAACATATCATAGGTCAACCCCTCTATTAAAACAAAGGTGTATCTTCCTTCAAACATATCATAGGACAACCCTCTACTAAAACAAAGGTGTGTCTTCCTTCAAACATATCATAGGACAACCCTCTACTAAAACAAAGGTGTGTCTTCCTTTAAACATATCATAGGACAACCCTCTACTAAAACAAACCTCTGTCTTCCTTCAAACATATCATAGGACAACCCTCTACTAAAACAAAGGTGTGTCTTCCTTCAAACATATCATAGGACAACCCTCTACTAAAACAAAGGTGTGTCTTCCTTCAAACATATCATACGACACCCCCTCTATTTAAACAAAGCTCTGTCTTCCTTCAAACATATCATAGGACACACCCTCTATTAAAACAAAGCTCTGTCTTCCTTCAAACATATCATACGACACCCCCTCTATCGAAACAAAGCTCTGTCTTCCTTCAAACATATCATAAGACACACCCTCTATTAAAACAAAGCTCTGTCTTCCTTCAAACATATCATACGACACCCCCTCTATTAAAACAAAGCTCTGTCTTCCTTCAAACATATCATAGGATAACCCATTATTAAAACAAAGCTCTGTCTTCCTTCAAACATATCATAGGACACCCTCTACTAAAACAAAGGTGTGTCTTCCTTCAAACATATCATACGAAACCCCCTCTATTAAAACAAATCTCTGTCTTCCTTCAAACATATCATAGGACACCCCTCTATTAAAACAAAGCTCTGTCTTCCTTCAAACATATCATAGGATAACCCTCTACTAAAACAAAGGTGTGTCTTCTTTCACACATATCATACGACACTCCCTCTATTAAAACAAAGCTCTGTCTTCCTTCAAACATATCATAGGACACCCCCTCTCTTAAAACAAAGCTCTGTCTTCCTTCAAACATATCATAGGACACCCCCTCTATTAAAACAAAGCTCTGTCTTCCTTCAAACATATCATAGGACACCCTCTCTATTAAAACAAAGCTCTGTCTTCCTTCAAACATATCATAGGACACCCCCTCTATTAAAACAAAGCTCTGTCTTCCTTCAAACATATCATACGACACCCCCTCTATTAAAACAAAGCTCTGTCTTCCTTCAAACATATCATAGGACACCCCTCTATTAAAACAAAGCTCTGTCTTCCTTCACACATATCATAGGACAAACCTCTACTAAAACAAAGGTGTGTCTTCCATCAAACATATCATACGACACCCCCTCTATTAAAACAAAGCTCTGTCTCCCTTCAAACATATCATAGGACAACCCTCTACTAAAACAAAGGTGTGTCTTCCTTCAAACATATCATAGGACAACCCTCTACTAAAACAAAGTTCTGTCTTCCTTCAAACATATCATAGGACAACCCTCTACTAAAACAAAGCTCTGTCTTCCTTCAAACATATCATAGGACAACCCTCTACTAAAACAAAGGTGTGTCTTCTTTCAAACATATCATAGGACAATCCTCTACTAAAACAAAGCTCTGTCTTCCTTCAAACATATCATGGGACAACCCTCTACTAAAACAAAGCTCTGTCTTCCTTCAAACATATCATAGGACAACCCTCTACTAAAACAAAGGTGTGTCTTCCCTCAAACATATCATACGACACCCCCTCTATTGAAACAAAGCTCTGTCTTCCTTCAAACATATCATAGGACAATCCTCTACTAAAACAAAGTTCTGTCTTCCTTCAAACATATCATAGGACACCCCTCTATTAAAACAAAGCTCTGTCTTCCTTGAAACATATCATACGACACCCCCTCTATTAAAACAAAGCTCTGTCTTCCTTCAAACATATCATAGGACACCCCTCTATTAAAACAAAGCTCTGTCTTCCTTCAAACATATCATAGGACAACCCTCTACTAAAACAAAGGTGTGTCTTCCTTCAAACATATCATACGACACCCCCTCTATTAAAACAAAGCTCTGTCTTCCTTCAAACATATCATAGCACAACCCTCTACTAAAACAAAGGTGTGTCTTCCTTCAAACATATCGTAGGACAACCCTCTACTAAAACAAAGTTCTGTCTTCCTTCAAACATATCATAGGACAACCCTCTACTAAAACAAAGCTCTGTCTTCCTTCAAACATATCATAGGACAATCCTCTACTAAAACAAAGGTGTGACTTCCTTCAAACATATCATAGGACAATCCTCTACTAAAACAAAGCTCTGTCTTCCTTCAAACATATCATGGGACCACCCTCTACTAAAACAAAGCTCTGTCTTCCTTCAAACATATCATGGGACAACCCTCTACTAAAACAAAGGTGTGTCTTCCTTCAAACATATCATAGGACAACCCTCTATTAAAACAAAGCTCTGTCTTCCTTCAAACATATCATAGGACAACCCTCTACTAAAACAAAGGTGTGTCTTCCCTCAAACATATCATACGACACCCCCTCTATTGAAACAAAGCTCTGTCTTCCTTTAAACATATCATAGGACAACCCTCTACTAAAACAAAGGTGTGTCTTCCTTCAAACATATCATACGACACCCCCTCTATTAAAACAAAGCTCTGTCTTCCTTCAAACATATCATAGGACACACCCTCTATTAAAACAGAGCTCTGTTTTCTTCAAACATATCATAGGACACCCCTCTATTAAAACAGAGCTCTGTCTTTCTTCAAACATATCATAGGACACCCCTCTATTAAAACAGAGCTCTGTCTTCCTTCAAACATATCATAGGACACACCCTCTATTAAAACAGAGCTCTGTCTTTCTTCAAACATATCATAACACACCCCCTCTATTAAAAAAAAGCTCTGTCGTCCTTCAAACACATCATAGTACACCCCCTCTATTAAAACAAAGCTCTGTCTTCCTTCAAACACATCATAGTACACCCCCTCTATTAAAACAAAGCTCTGTCTTCCTTCAAACATATCATAGGACACGCCCTCATTTAAAACAGAGGTCTGTCTTCCTTCATCCTTTTGTGCAGCTCCTCACTGCCAAACATATCATAGGACACCCCCTCTATTAAAACAAAGCTCTGTCTTCCTTCAAACATATCACAGGACAACCCTCTACAAAAACAAAGGTGTGTCTTCCTTCAAACATATCATAACACACCCCCTCTATTAAAACAAAGCTCTGTCTTCCTTCAAACACATCATAGTACACCCCCTCTATTAAAACAAAGCTCTGTCTTCCTTCAAACATATCATAGGACACGCACTCTATTAAAACAAAGCTCTGTCTTCCTTCAAACATATCATAGGACACCCCCGCTATTAAAACAAAGCTCTGTCTTCCTTCAAACATATCATAGGACACGCACTCTATTAAAAAAAAGCTCTGTCTTCCTTCAAACATATCATAGGACACGCACTCTATTAATACAAAGCTCTGTCTTCCTTCAAACATATCATAGGACACACCCGCTATTAAAACAAAGCTCTGTCTTCCTTCAAACATATCATAGGACACGCACTCTATTAAAAAAAAGCTCTGTCTTCCTTCAAACATATCATAGGACACCCCCGCTATTAAAACAAAGCTCTGTCTTCCTTCAAACATATCATAGGACACGCACTCTATTAAAAAAAAGCTCTGTCTTCCCTCCAACAAATCATAGGACATCCCCTCAATTAAAAAAAAGCTCTGTCTTCCTTCAAACATATCATAGGACACGCACTCTATTAAAACAAAGCTCTGTCTTCCTTCATCCTTTTGTGCAGCTCCTCACTGCCAAACATATCATAGGACACCCCCGCTATTAAAACAAAGCTCTGTCTTCCTTCAAACATATCATAGGACACACCCTCTATTAAAATAAAGCTCTGTCTTCCTTTAAACATATCATAGGACACCCCTATATTAAAACAAAGCTCTGTCTTCCTTCAAACATATCATAGGACACCCCTCTATTAAAACAAAGCTCCCTCTTCCTTCAAACATATCATAGGACACCCCCGCTATTAAAACAAAGCTCTGTCTTCCTTCAAACATATCATAGGACACACCCTCTATTAAAATAAAGCTCTGTCTTCCTTCAAACATATCATAGGACACACCCTCTATTAAAACAAAGCTCTGTCTTCCTTCAAACATATCATAGGACACCCCTCTATTAAAACAAAGCTCTGTCTTTCTTCAAAGATATCATACGACACCCCCTCTATTAAAACAAAGCTCTGTCTTCCTTCAAACACATTATAGGACACCCCCTCTATTAAAACAAAGCTCTGTCTTCCTTCAAACATATCATAGGACACGCCCTCTATTAAAACAAAGGTCTGTCTTCCTTCAAACATATCATAGGACAACCCTCTATTAAAACAAAGGTGTGTCTTCCTTCAAACATATCATAGGACAACCCTCTACTAAAACAAAGGTGTGTCTTCCTTCAAACATATCATAGGACAACCCTCTATTAAAACAAAGGTGTGTCTTCCTTCAAACATATCATAGGACAACCCTCTACTAAAACAAAGGTGTGTCTTCCTTCAAACATATCATAGGACAACCCTCTACTAAAACAAAGGTGTGTCTTCCTTCAAACGTATCATAGGACAACCCTCTACTAAAACAAAGGTGTGTCTTCCTTCAAACATATCATAGGACAACCCTCTACTAAAACAAAGGTGTGTCTTCCTTCAAACATATCATACGACACCCCCTCTATTAAAACAAAGCTCTGTCTTCCTTGAAACATATCATAGGACAACCCTCTACTAAAACAAAGGTGTGTCTTCCTTCAAACATATCATAGGACAACCCTCTACTAAAACAAAGGTGTGTCTTCCTTCAAACATATCATAGGACAACCCTATACTAAAACAAAGGTGTGTCTTCCTTCAAACATATCATAGGACAACCCTCTATTAAAACAAAGGTGTGTCTTCCTTCAAACATATCATAGGACAAGCCTCTACTATAAACAAAGGTGTGTCTTCCTTCAAACATATCATAGGACAACCCTCTATTAAAACAAAGGTGTGTCTTCCTTCAAACATATCATAGGACAACCCTCTACAAAAACAAAGGTGTGTCTTCCTTCAAACATATCATAGGACAACCCTCTATTAAAACAAAGGTGTGTCTTCCTTCAAACATATCATAGGACAACCCCTCTATTAAAACAAAGGTGTGTCTTCCTTCAAACATATCATAGGACAACCCTCTACTAAAACAAAGGTGTGTCTTCCTTCAAACATATCATAGGACAACCCTCTATTAAAACAAAGGTGTGTCTTCCTTCAAACATATCATAGGACAACCCTCTACTAAAACAAAGGTGTGTCTTCCTTCAAACATATCATAGGACAACCCTCTACTAAAACAAAGGTCTGTCTTCCTTCAAACATATCATAGGACAACCCTCTACTAAAACAAAGGTGTGTCTTCCTTCAAACATTACATAGGATCCCCCCTCTACTAAAACAAAGGTGTGTCTTCCTTCAAACATATCATAGGACAACCCCTCTATTAAAACAAAGGTGTGTCTTCCTTCAAACATATCATAGGACAACCCTCTACTAAAACAAAGGTGTGTCTTCCTTCAAACATATCATAGGACAACCCTCTACTAAAACAAAGGTGTGTCTTCCTTCAAACATATCATAGGACAACCCTCTACTAAAACAAACCTCTGTCTTCCTTCAAACATATCATAGGACAACCCTCTACTAAAACAAAGGTGTGTCTTCCTTCAAACATATCATAGGACAACCCTCTACTAAAACAAAGGTGTGTCTTCCTTCAAACATATCATACGACACCCCCTCTATTGAAACAAAGCTCTGTCTTCCTTCAAACATATCATAGGACACACCCTCTATTAAAACAAAGCTCTGTCTTCCTTCAAACATATCATACGACACCCCCTCTATCGAAACAAAGCTCTGTCTTCCTTCAAACATATCATAAGACACACCCTCTATTAAAACAAAGCTCTGTCTTCCTTCAAACATATCATACGACACCCCCTCTATTAAAACAAAGCTCTGTCTTCCTTCAAACATATCATAGGATAACCCATTATTAAAACAAAGCTCTGTCTTCCTTCAAACATATCATAGGACACCCTCTACTAAAACAAAGGTGTGTCTTCCTTCAAACATATCATACGAAACCCCCTCTATTAAAACAAATCTCTGTCTTCCTTCAAACATATCATAGGACACCCCTCTATTAAAACAAAGCTCTGTCTTCCTTCAAACATATCATAGGATAACCCTCTACTAAAACAAAGGTTTGTCTTCTTTCACACATATCATACGACACCCCCTCTATTAAAACAAAGCTCTGTCTTCCTTCAAACATATCATAGGACACCCCCTCTCTTAAAACAAAGCTCTGTCTTCCTTCAAACATATCATAGGACACCCCCTCTATTAAAACAAAGCTCTGTCTTCCTTCAAACATATCATAGGACACCCTCTCTATTAAAACAAAGCTCTGTCTTCCTTCAAACATATCATAGGACACCCCCTCTATTAAAACAAAGCTCTGTCTTCCTTCAAACATATCATACGACACCCCCTCTATTAAAACAAAGCTCTGTCTTCCTTCAAACATATCATAGGACACCCCTCTATTAAAACAAAGCTCTGTCTTCCTTCAAACATATCATAGGACAAACCTCTACTAAAACAAAGGTGTGTCTTCCATCAAACATATCATACGACACCCCCTCTATTAAAACAAAGCTCTGTCTCCCTTCAAACATATCATAGGACAACCCTCTACTAAAACAAAGGTGTGTCTTCCTTCAAACATATCATAGGACAACCCTCTACTAAAACAAAGTTCTGTCTTCCTTCAAACATATCATAGGACAACCCTCTACTAAAACAAAGCTCTGTCTTCCTTCAAACATATCATAGGACAACCCTCTACTAAAACAAAGGTGTGTCTTCTTTCAAACATATCATAGGACAATCCTCTACTAAAACAAAGCTCTGTCTTCCTTCAAACATATCATGGGACAACCCTCTACTAAAACAAAGCTCTGTCTTCCTTCAAACATATCATAGGACAACCCTCTACTAAAACAAAGGTGTGTCTTCCCTCAAACATATCATACGACACCCCCTCTATTGAAACAAAGCTCTGTCTTCCTTCAAACATATCATAGGACAATCCTCTACTAAAACAAAGTTCTGTCTTCCTTCAAACATAACATAGGACACCCCTCTATTAAAACAAAGCTCTGTCTTCCTTGAAACATATCATACGACACCCCCTCTATTAAAACAAAGCTCTGTCTTCCTTCAAACATATCATAGGACACCCCTCTATTAAAACAAAGCTCTGTCTTCCTTCAAACATATCATAGGACAACCCTCTACTAAAACAAAGGTGTGTCTTCCTTCAAACATATCATACGACACCCCCTCTATTAAAACAAAGCTCTGTCTTCCTTCAAACATATCATAGCACAACCCTCTACTAAAACAAAGGTGTGTCTTCCTTCAAACATATCGTAGGACAACCCTCTACTAAAACAAAGTTCTGTCTTCCTTCAAACATATCATAGGACAACCCTCTACTAAAACAAAGCTCTGTCTTCCTTCAAACATATCATAGGACAACCCTCTACTAAAACAAAGGTGTGACTTCCTTCAAACATATCATAGGACAATCCTCTACTAAAACAAAGCTCTGTCTTCCTTCAAACATATCATGGGACCACCCTCTACTAAAACAAAGCTCTGTCTTCCTTCAAACATATCATGGGACAACCCTCTACTAAAACAAAGGTGTGTCTTCCTTCAAACATATCATAGGACAACCCTCTATTAAAACAAAGCTCTGTCTTCCTTCAAACATATCATAGGACAACCCTCTACTAAAACAAAGGTGTGTCTTCCCTCAAACATATCATACGACACCCCCTCTATTGAAACAAAGCTCTGTCTTCCTTTAAACATATCATAGGACAACCCTCTACTAAAACAAAGGTGTGTCTTCCTTCAAACATATCATACGACACCCCCTCTATTAAAACAAAGCTCTGTCTTCCTTCAAACATATCATAGGACACACCCTCTATTAAAAAAGAGCTCTGTTTTCTTCAAACATATCATAGGACACCCCTCTATTAAAACAGAGCTCTGTCTTTCTTCAAACATATCATAGGACACACCTCTATTAAAACAGAGCTCTGTCTTCCTTCAAACATATCATAGGACACACCCTCTATTAAAACAGAGCTCTGTCTTTCTTCAAACATATCATAACACACCCCCTCTATTAAAACAAAGCTCTGTCGTCCTTCAAACACATCATAGTACACCCCCTCTATTAAAACAAAGCTCTGTCTTCCTTCAAACACATCATAGTACACCCCCTCTATTAAAACAAAGCTCTGTCTTCCTTCAAACATATCATAGGACACGCCCTCATTTAAAACAAAGGTCTGTCTTCCTTCATCCTTTTGTGCAGCTCCTAACTGCCAAACATATCATAGGACACCCCCTCTATTAAAACAAAGCTCTGTCTTCCTTCAAACATATCACAGGACAACCCTCTACAAAAACAAAGGTGTGTCTTCCTTCAAACATATCATAACACACCCCCTCTATTAAAACAAAGCTCTGTCTTCCTTCAAACACATCATAGTACACCCCCTCTATTAAAACAAAGCTCTGTCTTCCTTCAAACATATCATAGGACACGCACTCTATTAAAACAAAGCTCTGTCTTCCTTCAAACATATCATAGGACACCCCCGCTATTAAAACAAAGCTCTGTCTTCCTTCAAACATATCATAGGACACGCACTCTATTAAAAAAAAGCTCTGTCTTCCTTCAAACATATCATAGGACACGCACTCTATTAATACAAAGCTCTGTCTTCCTTCAAACATATCATAGGACACCCCCGCTATTAAAACAAAGCTCTGTCTTCCTTCAAACATATCATAGGACACGCACTCTATTAAAAAAAAGCTCTGTCTTCCTTCAAACATATCATAGGACACCCCCGCTATTAAAACAAAGCTCTGTCTTCCTTCAAACATATCATAGGACACGCACTCTATTAAAAAAAAGCTCTGTCTTCCCTCCAACAAATCATAGGACACCCCCTCAATTAAAAAAAAGCTCTGTCTTCCTTCAAACATATCATAGGACACGCACTCTATTAAAACAAAGCTCTGTCTTCCTTCATCCTTTTGTGCAGCTCCTCACTGCCAAACATATCATAGGACACCCCCGCTATTAAAACAAAGCTCTGTCTTCCTTCAAACATATCATAGGACACACCCTCTATTAAAATAAAGCTCTGTCTTCCTTTAAACATATCATAGGACACCCCTATATTAAAACAAAGCTGTGTCTTCCTTCAAACATATCATAGGACACACCCTCTATTAAAATAAAGCTCTGTCTTCCTTCAAACATATCATAGGACACACCCTCTATTAAAACAAAGCTCTGTCTTCCTTCAAACATATCATAGGACACCCCTCTATTAAAACAAAGCTCTGTCTTTCTTCAAAGATATCATACGACACCCCCTCTATTAAAACAAAGCTCTGTCTTCCTTCAAACACATTATAGGACACCCCCTCTATTAAAACAAAGCCCTGTCTTCCTTCAAACATATCATAGGACACGCCCTCTATTAAAACAAACGTCTGTCTTCCTTCAAACATATCATAGGACAACCCTCTACTAAAACAAAGGTGTGTCTTCCTTCAAACATATCATAGGACAACCCTCTATTAAAACAAAGGTGTGTCTTCCTTCAAACATATCATAGGACAACCCTCTACTAAAACAAAGGTGTATCTTCCTTCAAACATATCATAGGACAACCCTCTACTAAAACAAAGGTGTGTCTTCCTTCAAACATATCATAGGACAACCCTCTACTAAAACAAAGGTGTGTCTTCCTTCAAACATATCATAGGACAACCCTCTACTAAAACAAAGGTGTGTCTTCCTTCAAACATATCATACGACACCCCCTCTATTAAAACAAAGCTCTGTCTTCCTTGAAACATATCATAGGACAACCCTCTACTAAAACAAAGGTGTGTCTTCCTTCAAACATATCATAGGACAACCCTCTACTAAAACAAAGGTGTGTCTTCCTTCAAACATATCATAGGACAACCCTCTACTAAAACAAAGGTGTGTCTTCCTTCAAACATATCATACGACACCCCCTCTATTAAAACAAAGCTCTGTCTTCCTTGAAACATATCATAGGACAACCCTCTACTAAAACAAAGGTGTGTCTTCCTTCAAACATATCATAGGACAACCCTCTACTAAAACAAAGGTGTGTCTTCCTTCAAACATATCATAGGACAACCCTATACTGAAACAAAGGTGTGTCTTCCTTCAAACATATCATAGGACAACCCTCTATTAAAACAAAGGTGTGTCTTCCTTCAAACATATCATAGGACAACCCTCTACTATAAACAAAGGTGTGTCTTCCTTCAAACATATCATAGGACAACCCTCTATTAAAACAAAGGTGTGTCTTCCTTCAAACATATCATAGGACAACCCTCTACAAAAACAAAGGTGTGTCTTCCTTCAAACATATCATAGGACAACCCTCTATTAAAACAAAGGTGTGTCTTCCTTCAAACATATCATAGGACAACCCCTCTATTAAAACAAAGGTGTGTCTTCCTTCAAACATATCATAGGACAACCCTCTACTAAAACAAAGGTGTGTCTTCCTTCAAACATATCATAGGACAACCCTCTATTAAAACAAAGGTGTGTCTTCCTTCAAACATATCATAGGACAACCCTCTACTAAAACAAAGGTGTGTCTTCCTTCAAACATATCATAGGACAACCCTCTACTAAAAAAAAGGTCTGTCTTCCTTCAAACATATCATAGGACAACCCTCTACTAAAACAAAGGTGTGTCTTCCTTCAAACATTACATAGGATCCCCCCTCTACTAAAACAAAGGTGTGTCTTCCTTCAAACATATCATAGGACAACCCCTCTATTAAAACAAAGGTGTGACTTCCTTCAAACATATCATAGGACAATCCTCTACTAAAACAAAGCTCTGTCTTCCTTCAAACATATCATGGGACCACCCTCTACTAAAACAAAGCTCTGTCTTCCTTCAAACATATCATAGGACACGCACTCTATTAAAACAAAGCTCTGTGTTCCTTCAAACATATCATAGGACACCCCCGCTATTAAAACAAAGCTCTGTCTTCCTTCAAACATATCATAGGACACGCACTCTATTAAAAAAAAGCTGTCTTCCTTCAAACATATCATAGGACACCCCCGCTATTAAAACAAAGCTCTGTCTTCCTTCAAACATATCATAGTACACGCACTCTATTAAAAAAAAGCTCTGTCTTCCCTCAAACATATCATAGGACACCCCCTCAATTAAAAAAAAGCTCTGTCTTCCTTCAAACATATCATAGGACACGCACTCTATTAAAACAAAGCTCTGTCTTCCTTCATCCTTTTGTGCAGCTCCTCACTGCCAAACATATCATAGGACACCCCCGCTATTAAAACAAAGCTCTGTCTTCCTTCAAACATATCATAGGACACACCCTCTATTAAAATAAAGCTCTGTCTTCCTTTAAACATATCATAGGACACCCCTCTATTAAAACAAAGCTCTGTCTTCCTTCAAACATATCATAGGACACCCCTCTATTAAAACAAAGCTCTCTCTTCCTTCAAACATATCATAGGACACCCCCGCTATTAAAACAAAGCTCTGTCTTCCTTCAAACATATCATAGGACACACCCTCTATTAAAATAAAGCTCTGTCTTCCTTCAAACATATCATAGGACACACCCTCTATTAAAACAAAGCTCTGTCTTCCTTCAAACATATCATAGGACACCCCTCTATTAATACAAAGCTCTGTCTTTCTTCAAACATATCATACGACACCCCCTCTATTAAAACAAAGCTCTGTCTTCCTTCAAACACATCATAGGACACCCCCTATATTAAAACAAAGCTCTGCCTTCCTTCAAACATATCATAGGACACGCCCTCTATTAAAACAAAGGTCTGTCTTCCTTCAAACATATCATAGGACAACCCTCTACTAAAACAAAGGTGTGTCTTCCTTCAAACATATCATAGGACAACCCTCTATTAAAACAAAGGTGTGTCTTCCTTCAAACATATCATAGGACAACCCTCTACTAAAACAAAGGTGTGTCTTCCTTCAAACATATCATAGGACAACCCTCTACTAAAACAAAGGTGTGTCTTCCTTCAAACATATCATAGGAAAACCCTCTACTAAAACAAAGGTGTGTCTTCCTTCAAACATATCATAGGACAACCCTCTACTAAAACAAAGGTGTGTCTTCCTTCAAACATATCATACGACACCCCCTCTATTAAAACAAAGCTCTGTCTTCCTTGAAACATATCATAGGACAACCCTCTACTAAAACAAAGGTGTGTCTTCCTTCAAACATATCATAGGACAACCCTCTAGTAAAACAAAGGTGTGTCTTCCTTCAAACATATCATAGGACAACCCTATACTAAAACAAAGGTGTGTCTTCCTCCAAACATATCATAGGACAACCCTCTATTAAAACAAAGGTGTGTCTTCCTTCAAACATATCATAGGACAACCCTCTACTAAAACAAAGGTGTGTCTTCCTTCAAACATATCATAGGAAAACCCTCTATTAAAACAAAGGTGTGTCTTCCTTCAAAAATTTCATAGGACAACCCTCTATTAAAACAAAGGTGTGTCTTCCTTCAAACATATCATAGGACAACCCTCTACAAAAACAAAGGTGTGTCTTCCTTCAAACATATCATAGGACAACCCTCTATTAAAACAAAGGTGTGTCTTCCTTCAAACATATCATAGGACAACCTCTCTATTAAAACAAAGGTGTGTCTTCCTTCAAACATATCATAGGACAACCCTCTACTAAAACAAAGGTGTGTCTTCCTTCAAACATATCATAGGACAACCCTCTATTAAAACAAAGGTGTGTCTTCCTTCAAACATATCATAGGACAACCCTCTACTAAAACAAAGGTGTGTCTTCCTTCAAACATATCATAGGACAACCCTCTACTAAAACAAAGGTCTGTCTTCCTTCAAACATATCATAGGACAACCCTCTACTAAAACAAAGGTGTGTCTTCCTTCAAACATATCATAGGACAACCCTCTACTAAAACAAAGGTGTGTCTTCCTTCAAACATATCATAGGACAACCCCTCTATTAAAACAAAGGTGTGTCTTCCTTCAAACATATCATAGGACAACCCTCTACTAAAACAAAGGTGTGTCTTCCTTCAAACATATCATAGGACAACCCTCTACTAAAACAAAGGTGTGTCTTCCTTCAAACATATCATACGACACCCCCTCTATTGAAAAAAAGCTCTGTCTTCCTTCAAACATATCATAGGACACACCCTCTATTAAAACAAAGCTCTGTCTTCCTTCAAACATATCATACGACACCCCCTCTATTGAAACAAAGCTCTGTCTTCCTTCAAACATATCATAAGACACACCCTCTATTAAAACAAAGCTCTGTCTTCCTTCAAACATATCATACGACACCCCCTCTATTAAAACAAAGCTCTGTCTTCCTTCAAACATATCATAGGATAACCCTCTATTAAAACAAAGCTCTGTCTTCCTTCAAACATATCATAGGACACCCTCTACTAAAACAAAGGTGTGTCTTCCTTCAAACATATCATACAAAAACCCCCTCTATTAAAACAAAGCTCTGTCTTCCTTCAAACATATCATAGGACACCCCTCTATTAAAACAAAGCTCTGTCTTCCTTCAAACATATCATAGGATAACCCTCTACTAAAACAAAGGTTTGTCTTCCTTCAAACATATCATACGACACCCCCTCTATTAAAACAAAGCTCTGTCTTCCTTGAAACATATCATAGGACACCCCTCTATTAAAAAAATCTCTGTCTTCCTTCAAACATATCATAGGACAACCCTCTACTAAAACAAAGGTGTGTCTTCCTTCAAACATATCATACGACACCCCCTCTATTAAAACAAAGCTCTGTCTTCCTTCAAACATATCATAGCACAACCCTCTACTAAAACAAAGCTCTGTCTTCCTTCAAACATATCATAGGACAACCCTCTACTAAAACAAAGGTGTGTCTTCCTTCAAACATATCATAGGACAATCCTCTACTAAAACAAAGCTCTGTCTTCCTTCAAACATATCATGGGACCACCCTCTACTAAAACAAAGCTCTGTCTTCCTTCAAACATATCATGGGACAACCCTCTACTAAAACAAAGGTGTGTCTTCCTTCAAACATATCATAGGACAACCCTCTATTAAAACAAAGATCTGTCTTCCTTCAAACATATCATAGGACAACCCTCTACTAAAACAAAGGTGTGTCTTCCCTCAAACATATCATACGACACCCCCTCTATTGAAACAAAGCTCTGTCTTCCTTTAAACATATCATAGGACAACCCTCTACTAAAACAAAGGTGTGTCTTCCTTCAAACATATCATACGACACCCCCTCTATTAAAACAAAGCTCTGTCTTCCTTCAAACATATCATAGGACACACCCTCTATTAAAACAGAGCTCTGTTTTCTTCAAACATATCATAGGACACCCCTCTATTAAAACAGAGCTCTGTCTTTCTTCAAACATATCATAGGACACCCCTCTATTAAAACAGAGCTCTGTCTTTCTTCAAACATATCATAGGACACACCCTCTATTAAAACAGAGCTCTGTCTTTCTTCAAACATATCATAACACACCCCCTCTATTAAAACAAAGCTCTGTCGTCCTTCAAACACATCATAGTACACCCCCTCTATTAAAACAAAGCTCTGTCTTCCTTCAAACACATCATAGTACACCCCCTCTATTAAAACAAAGCTCTGTCTTCCTTCAAACACATCATAGGACACGCCCTCATTTAAAACAAAGGTCTGTCTTCCTTCATCCTTTTGTGCAGCTCCTCACTGCCAAACATATCATAGGACACCCCCTCTATTAAAACAAAGCTCTGTCTTCCTTCAAACATATCACAGGACAACCCTCTACAAAAACAAAGGTGTGTCTTCCTTCAAACATATCATAACACACCCCCTCTATTAAAACAAAGCTCTGTCTTCCTTCAAACACATCATAGTACACCCCCTCTATTAAAACAAAGCTCTGTCTTCCTTCAAACATAACATAGGACACGCACTCTATTAAAACAAAGCTCTGTCTTCCTTCAAACATATCATAGGACACCCCCGCTATTAAAACAAAGCTCTGTCTTCCTTCAAACATATCATAGGACACGCACTCTATTAAAAAAAAGCTCTGTCTTCCTTCAAACATATCATAGGACACGCACTCTATTAATACAAAGCTCTGTCTTCCTTCAAACATATCATAGGACACCCCCGCTATTAAAACAAAGCTCTGTCTTCCTTCAAACATATCATAGGACACGCACTCTATTAAAAAAAAGCTCTGTCTTCCTTCAAACATATCATAGGACACCCCCGCTATTAAAACAAAGCTCTGTCTTCCTTCAAACATATCATAGGACACGCACTCTATTAAAAAAAAGCTCTGTCTTCCCTCCAACAAATCATAGGACACCCCCTCAATTAAAAAAAAGCTCTGTCTTCCTTCAAACATATCATAGGACACGCACTCTATTAAAACAAAGCTCTGTCTTCCTTCATCCTTTTGTGCAGCTCCTCACTGCCAAACATATCATAGGACACCCCCGCTATTAAAACAAAGCTCTGTCTTCCTTCAAACATATCATAGGACACACCCTCTATTAAAATAAAGCTCTGTCTTCCTTTAAACATATCATAGGACACCCCTATATTAAAACAAAGCTCTGTCTTCCTTCAAACATATCATAGGACACCCCTCTATTAAAACAAAGCTCTCTCTTCCTTCAAACATATCATAGGACACCCCCGCTATTAAAACAAAGCTCTGTCTTCCTTCAAACATATCATAGGACACACCCTCTATTAAAATAAAGCTCTGTCTTCCTTCAAACATATCATAGGACACACCCTCTATTAAAACAAAGCTCTGTCTTCCTTCAAACATATCATAGGACACCCCTCTATTAAAACAAAGCTCTGTCTTTCTTCAAAGATATCATACGACACCCCCTCTATTAAAACAAAGCTCTGTCTTCCTTCAAACACATTATAGGACACCCCCTCTATTAAAACAAAGCTCTGTCTTCCTTCAAACATATCATAGGACACGCCCTCTATTAAAACAAAGGTCTGTCTTCCTTCAAACATATCATAGGACAACCCTCTATTAAAACAAAGGTGTGTCTTCCTTCAAACATATCATAGGACAACCCTCTACTAAAACAAAGGTGTGTCTTCCTTCAAACATATCATAGGACAACCCTCTATTAAAACAAAGGTGTGTCTTCCTTCAAACATATCATAGGACAACCCTCTACTAAAACAAAGGTGTGTCTTCCTTCAAACATATCATAGGACAACCCTCTACTAAAACAAAGGTGTGTCTTCCTTCAAACATATCATAGGACAACCCTCTACTAAAACAAAGGTGTGTCTTCCTTCAAACATATCATAGGACAACCCTCTACTAAAACAAAGGTGTGTCTTCCTTCAAACATATCATACGACACCCCCTCTATTAAAACAAAGCTCTGTCTTCCTTGAAACATATCATAGGACAACCCTCTACTAAAACAAAGGTGTGTCTTCCTTCAAACATATCATAGGACAACCCTCTACTAAAACAAAGGTGTGTCTTCCTTCAAACATATCATAGGACAACCCTATACTAAAACAAAGGTGTGTCTTCCTTCAAACATATCATAGGACAACCCTCTATTAAAACAAAGGTGTGTCTTCCTTCAAACATATCATAGGACATCCGTCTACTATAAACAAAGGTGTGTCTTCCTTCAAACATATCATAGGACAACCCTCTATTAAAACAAAGGTGTGTCTTCCTTCAAACATATCATAGGACAACCCTCTACAAAAACAAAGGTGTGTCTTCCTTCAAACATATCCTAGGACAACCCTCTATTAAAACAAAGGTGTGTCTTCCTTCAAACATATCATAGGACAACCCCTCTATTAAAACAAAGGTGTGTCTTCCTTCAAACATATCATAGGACAACCCTCTACTAAAACAAAGGTGTGTCTTCCTTCAAACATATCATAGGACAACCCTCTATTAAAACAAAGGTGTGTCTTCCTTCAAACATATCATAGGACAACCCTCTACTAAAACAAAGGTGTGTCTTCCTTCAAACATATCATAGGACAACCCTCTACTAAAACAAAGCTCTGTCTTCCTTCAAACATATCATAGGACAACCCTCTACTAAAACAAAGGTGTGTCTTCCTTCAAACATTACATAGGATCCCCCCTCTACTAAAACAAAGGTGTGTCTTCCTTCAAACATATCATAGGTCAACCCCTCTATTAAAACAAAGGTGTATCTTCCTTCAAACATATCATAGGACAACCCTCTACTAAAACAAAGGTGTGTCTTCCTTCAAACATATCATAGGACAACCCTCTACTAAAACAAAGGTGTGTCTTCCTTTAAACATATCATAGGACAACCCTCTACTAAAACAAACCTCTGTCTTCCTTCAAACATATCATAGGACAACCCTCTACTAAAACAAAGGTGTGTCTTCCTTCAAACATATCATAGGACAACCCTCTACTAAAACAAAGGTGTGTCTTCCTTCAAACATATCATACGACACCCCCTCTATTGAAACAAAGCTCTGTCTTCCTTCAAACATATCATAGGACACACCCTCTATTAAAACAAAGCTCTGTCTTCCTTCAAACATATCATACGACACCCCCTCTATCGAAACAAAGCTCTGTCTTCCTTCAAACATATCATAAGACACACCCTCTATTAAAACAAAGCTCTGTCTTCCTTCAAACATATCATACGACACCCCCTCTATTAAAACAAAGCTCTGTCTTCCTTCAAACATATCATAGGATAACCCATTATTAAAACAAAGCTCTGTCTTCCTTCAAACATATCATAGGACACCCTCTACTAAAACAAAGGTGTGTCTTCCTTCAAACATATCATACGAAACCCCCTCTATTAAAACAAATCTCTGTCTTCCTTCAAACATATCATAGGACACCCCTCTATTAAAACAAAGCTCTGTCTTCCTTCAAACATATCATAGGATAACCCTCTACTAAAACAAAGGTGTGTCTTCTTTCACACATATCATACGACACCCCCTCTATTAAAACAAAGCTCTGTCTTCCTTCAAACATATCATAGGACACCCCCTCTCTTAAAACAAAGCTCTGTCTTCCTTCAAACATATCATAGGACACCCCCTCTATTAAAACAAAGCTCTGTCTTCCTTCAAACATATCATAGGACACCCTCTCTATTAAAACAAAGCTCTGTCTTCCTTCAAACATATCATAGGACACCCCCTCTATTAAAACAAAGCTCTGTCTTCCTTCAAACATATCATACGACACCCCCTCTATTAAAACAAAGCTCTGTCTTCCTTCAAACATATCATAGGACACCCCTCTATTAAAACAAAGCTCTGTCTTCCTTCAAACATATCATAGGACAAACCTCTACTAAAACAAAGGTGTGTCTTCCATCAAACATATCATACGACACCCCCTCTATTAAAACAAAGCTCTGTCTCCCTTCAAACATATCATAGGACAACCCTCTACTAAAACAAAGGTGTGTCTTCCTTCAAACATATCATAGGACAACCCTCTACTAAAACAAAGTTCTGTCTTCCTTCAAACATATCATAGGACAACCCTCTACTAAAACAAAGCTCTGTCTTCCTTCAAACATATCATAGGACAACCCTCTACTAAAACAAAGGTGTGTCTTCTTTCAAACATATCATAGGACAATCCTCTACTAAAACAAAGCTCTGTCTTCCTTCAAACATATCATGGGACAACCCTCTACTAAAACAAAGCTCTGTCTTCCTTCAAACATATCATAGGACAACCCTCTACTAAAACAAAGGTGTGTCTTCCCTCAAACATATCATACGACACCCCCTCTATTGAAACAAAGCTCTGTCTTCCTTCAAACATATCATAGGACAATCCTCTACTAAAACAAAGTTCTGTCTTCCTTCAAACATATCATAGGACACCCCTCTATTAAAACAAAGCTCTGTCTTCCTTGAAACATATCATACGACACCCCCTCTATTAAAACAAAGCTCTGTCTTCCTTCAAACATATCATAGGACACCCCTCTATTAAAACAAAGCTCTGTCTTCCTTCAAACATATCATAGGACAACCCTCTACTAAAACAAAGGTGTGTCTTCCTTCAAACATATCATACGACACCCCCTCTATTAAAACAAAGCTCTGTCTTCCTTCAAACATATCATAGCACAACCCTCTACTAAAACAAAGGTGTGTCTTCCTTCAAACATATCGTAGGACAACCCTCTACTAAAACAAAGTTCTGTCTTCCTTCAAACATATCATAGGACAACCCTCTACTAAAACAAAGCTCTGTCTTCCTTCAAACATATCATAGGACAATCCTCTACTAAAACAAAGGTGTGACTTCCTTCAAACATATCATAGGACAATCCTCTACTAAAACAAAGCTCTGTCTTCCTTCAAACATATCATGGGACCACCCTCTACTAAAACAAAGCTCTGTCTTCCTTCAAACATATCATGGGACAACCCTCTACTAAAACAAAGGTGTGTCTTCCTTCAAACATATCATAGGACAACCCTCTATTAAAACAAAGCTCTGTCTTCCTTCAAACATATCATAGGACAACCCTCTACTAAAACAAAGGTGTGTCTTCCCTCAAACATATCATACGACACCCCCTCTATTGAAACAAAGCTCTGTCTTCCTTTAAACATATCATAGGACAACCCTCTACTAAAACAAAGGTGTGTCTTCCTTCAAACATATCATACGACACCCCCTCTATTAAAACAAAGCTCTGTCTTCCTTCAAACATATCATAGGACACACCCTCTATTAAAACAGAGCTCTGTTTTCTTCAAACATATCATAGGACACCCCTCTATTAAAACAGAGCTCTGTCTTTCTTCAAACATATCATAGGACACCCCTCTATTAAAACAGAGCTCTGTCTTCCTTCAAACATATCATAGGACACACCCTCTATTAAAACAGAGCTCTGTCTTTCTTCAAACATATCATAACACACCCCCTCTATTAAAAAAAAGCTCTGTCGTCCTTCAAACACATCATAGTACACCCCCTCTATTAAAACAAAGCTCTGTCTTCCTTCAAACACATCATAGTACACCCCCTCTATTAAAACAAAGCTCTGTCTTCCTTCAAACATATCATAGGACACGCCCTCATTTAAAACAGAGGTCTGTCTTCCTTCATCCTTTTGTGCAGCTCCTCACTGCCAAACATATCATAGGACACCCCCTCTATTAAAACAAAGCTCTGTCTTCCTTCAAACATATCACAGGACAACCCTCTACAAAAACAAAGGTGTGTCTTCCTTCAAACATATCATAACACACCCCCTCTATTAAAACAAAGCTCTGTCTTCCTTCAAACACATCATAGTACACCCCCTCTATTAAAACAAAGCTCTGTCTTCCTTCAAACATATCATAGGACACGCACTCTATTAAAACAAAGCTCTGTCTTCCTTCAAACATATCATAGGACACCCCCGCTATTAAAACAAAGCTCTGTCTTCCTTCAAACATATCATAGGACACGCACTCTATTAAAAAAAAGCTCTGTCTTCCTTCAAACATATCATAGGACACGCACTCTATTAATACAAAGCTCTGTCTTCCTTCAAACATATCATAGGACACACCCGCTATTAAAACAAAGCTCTGTCTTCCTTCAAACATATCATAGGACACGCACTCTATTAAAAAAAAGCTCTGTCTTCCTTCAAACATATCATAGGACACCCCCGCTATTAAAACAAAGCTCTGTCTTCCTTCAAACATATCATAGGACACGCACTCTATTAAAAAAAAGCTCTGTCTTCCCTCCAACAAATCATAGGACATCCCCTCAATTAAAAAAAAGCTCTGTCTTCCTTCAAACATATCATAGGACACGCACTCTATTAAAACAAAGCTCTGTCTTCCTTCATCCTTTTGTGCAGCTCCTCACTGCCAAACATATCATAGGACACCCCCGCTATTAAAACAAAGCTCTGTCTTCCTTCAAACATATCATAGGACACACCCTCTATTAAAATAAAACTCTGTCTTCCTTTAAACATATCATAGGACACCCCTATATTAAAACAAAGCTCTGTCTTCCTTCAAACATATCATAGGACACCCCTCTATTAAAACAAAGCTCCCTCTTCCTTCAAACATATCATAGGACACCCCCGCTATTAAAACAAAGCTCTGTCTTCCTTCAAACATATCATAGGACACACCCTCTATTAAAATAAAGCTCTGTCTTCCTTCAAACATATCATAGGACACACCCTCTATTAAAACAAAGCTCTGTCTTCCTTCAAACATATCATAGGACACCCCTCTATTAAAACAAAGCTCTGTCTTTCTTCAAAGATATCATACGACACCCCCTCTATTAAAACAAAGCTCTGTCTTCCTTCAAACACATTATAGGACACCCCCTCTATTAAAACAAAGCTCTGTCTTCCTTCAAACATATCATAGGACACGCCCTCTATTAAAACAAAGGTCTGTCTTCCTTCAAACATATCATAGGACAACCCTCTATTAAAACAAAGGTGTGTCTTCCTTCAAACATATCATAGGACAACCCTCTACTAAAACAAAGGTGTGTCTTCCTTCAAACATATCATAGGACAACCCTCTATTAAAACAAAGGTGTGTCTTCCTTCAAACATATCATAGGACAACCCTCTACTAAAACAAAGGTGTGTCTTCCTTCAAACATATCATAGGACAACCCTCTACTAAAACAAAGGTGTGTCTTCCTTCAAACGTATCATAGGACAACCCTCTACTAAAACAAAGGTGTGTCTTCCTTCAAACATATCATAGGACAACCCTCTACTAAAACAAAGGTGTGTCTTCCTTCAAACATATCATACGACACCCCCTCTATTAAAACAAAGCTCTGTCTTCCTTGAAACATATCATAGGACAACCCTCTACTAAAACAAAGGTGTGTCTTCCTTCAAACATATCATAGGACAACCCTCTACTAAAACAAAGGTGTGTCTTCCTTCAAACATATCATAGGACAACCCTATACTAAAACAAAGGTGTGTCTTCCTTCAAACATATCATAGGACAACCCTCTATTAAAACAAAGGTGTGTCTTCCTTCAAACATATCATAGGACAAGCCTCTACTATAAACAAAGGTGTGTCTTCCTTCAAACATATCATAGGACAACCCTCTATTAAAACAAAGGTGTGTCTTCCTTCAAACATATCATAGGACAACCCTCTACAAAAACAAAGGTGTGTCTTCCTTCAAACATATCATAGGACAACCCTCTATTAAAACAAAGGTGTGTCTTCCTTCAAACATATCATAGGACAACCCCTCTATTAAAACAAAGGTGTGTCTTCCTTCAAACATATCATAGGACAACCCTCTACTAAAACAAAGGTGTGTCTTCCTTCAAACATATCATAGGACAACCCTCTATTAAAACAAAGGTGTGTCTTCCTTCAAACATATCATAGGACAACCCTCTACTAAAACAAAGGTGTGTCTTCCTTCAAACATATCATAGGACAACCCTCTACTAAAACAAAGGTCTGTCTTCCTTCAAACATATCATAGGACAACCCTCTACTAAAACAAAGGTGTGTCTTCCTTCAAACATTACATAGGATCCCCCCTCTACTAAAACAAAGGTGTGTCTTCCTTCAAACATATCATAGGACAACCCCTCTATTAAAACAAAGGTGTGTCTTCCTTCAAACATATCATAGGACAACCCTCTACTAAAACAAAGGTGTGTCTTCCTTCAAACATATCATAGGACAACCCTCTACTAAAACAAAGGTGTGTCTTCCTTCAAACATATCATAGGACAACCCTCTACTAAAACAAACCTCTGTCTTCCTTCAAACATATCATAGGACAACCCTCTACTAAAACAAAGGTGTGTCTTCCTTCAAACATATCATAGGACAACCCTCTACTAAAACAAAGGTGTGTCTTCCTTCAAACATATCATACGACACCCCCTCTATTGAAACAAAGCTCTGTCTTCCTTCAAACATATCATAGGACACACCCTCTATTAAAACAAAGCTCTGTCTTCCTTCAAACATATCATACGACACCCCCTCTATCGAAACAAAGCTCTGTCTTCCTTCAAACATATCATAAGACACACCCTCTATTAAAACAAAGCTCTGTCTTCCTTCAAACATATCATACGACACCCCCTCTATTAAAACAAAGCTCTGTCTTCCTTCAAACATATCATAGGATAACCCATTATTAAAACAAAGCTCTGTCTTCCTTCAAACATATCATAGGACACCCTCTACTAAAACAAAGGTGTGTCTTCCTTCAAACATATCATACGAAACCCCCTCTATTAAAACAAATCTCTGTCTTCCTTCAAACATATCATAGGACACCCCTCTATTAAAACAAAGCTCTGTCTTCCTTCAAACATATCATAGGATAACCCTCTACTAAAACAAAGGTTTGTCTTCTTTCACACATATCATACGACACCCCCTCTATTAAAACAAAGCTCTGTCTTCCTTCAAACATATCATAGGACACCCCCTCTCTTAAAACAAAGCTCTGTCTTCCTTCAAACATATCATAGGACACCCCCTCTATTAAAACAAAGCTCTGTCTTCCTTCAAACATATCATAGGACACCCTCTCTATTAAAACAAAGCTCTGTCTTCCTTCAAACATATCATAGGACACCCCCTCTATTAAAACAAAGCTCTGTCTTCCTTCAAACATATCATACGACACCCCCTCTATTAAAACAAAGCTCTGTCTTCCTTCAAACATATCATAGGACACCCCTCTATTAAAACAAAGCTCTGTCTTCCTTCAAACATATCATAGGACAAACCTCTACTAAAACAAAGGTGTGTCTTCCATCAAACATATCATACGACACCCCCTCTATTAAAACAAAGCTCTGTCTCCCTTCAAACATATCATAGGACAACCCTCTACTAAAACAAAGGTGTGTCTTCCTTCAAACATATCATAGGACAACCCTCTACTAAAACAAAGTTCTGTCTTCCTTCAAACATATCATAGGACAACCCTCTACTAAAACAAAGCTCTGTCTTCCTTCAAACATATCATAGGACAACCCTCTACTAAAACAAAGGTGTGTCTTCTTTCAAACATATCATAGGACAATCCTCTACTAAAACAAAGCTCTGTCTTCCTTCAAACATATCATGGGACAACCCTCTACTAAAACAAAGCTCTGTCTTCCTTCAAACATATCATAGGACAACCCTCTACTAAAACAAAGGTGTGTCTTCCCTCAAACATATCATACGACACCCCCTCTATTGAAACAAAGCTCTGTCTTCCTTCAAACATATCATAGGACAATCCTCTACTAAAACAAAGTTCTGTCTTCCTTCAAACATATCATAGGACACCCCTCTATTAAAACAAAGCTCTGTCTTCCTTGAAACATATCATACGACACCCCCTCTATTAAAACAAAGCTCTGTCTTCCTTCAAACATATCATAGGACACCCCTCTATTAAAACAAAGCTCTGTCTTCCTTCAAACATATCATAGGACAACCCTCTACTAAAACAAAGGTGTGTCTTCCTTCAAACATATCATACGACACCCCCTCTATTAAAACAAAGCTCTGTCTTCCTTCAAACATATCATAGCACAACCCTCTACTAAAACAAAGGTGTGTCTTCCTTCAAACATATCGTAGGACAACCCTCTACTAAAACAAAGTTCTGTCTTCCTTCAAACATATCATAGGACAACCCTCTACTAAAACAAAGCTCTGTCTTCCTTCAAACATATCATAGGACAACCCTCTACTAAAACAAAGGTGTGACTTCCTTCAAACATATCATAGGACAATCCTCTACTAAAACAAATCTCTGTCTTCCTTCAAACATATCATGGGACCACCCTCTACTAAAACAAAGCTCTGTCTTCCTTCAAACATATCATGGGACAACCCTCTACTAAAACAAAGGTGTGTCTTCCTTCAAACATATCATAGGACAACCCTCTATTAAAACAAAGCTCTGTCTTCCTTCAAACATATCATAGGACAACCCTCTACTAAAACAAAGGTGTGTCTTCCCTCAAACATATCATACGACACCCCCTCTATTGAAACAAAGCTCTGTCTTCCTTTAAACATATCATAGGACAACCCTCTACTAAAACAAAGGTGTGTCTTCCTTCAAACATATCATACGACACCCCCTCTATTAAAACAAAGCTCTGTCTTCCTTCAAACATATCATAGGACACACCCTCTATTAAAACAGAGCTCTGTTTTCTTCAAACATATCATAGGACACCCCTCTATTAAAACAGAGCTCTGTCTTTCTTCAAACATATCATAGGACACCCCTCTATTAAAACAGAGCTCTGTCTTCCTTCAAACATATCATAGGACACACCCTCTATTAAAACAGAGCTCTGTCTTTCTTCAAACATATCATAACACACCCCCTCTATTAAAACAAAGCTCTGTCGTCCTTCAAACACATCATAGTACACCCCCTCTATTAAAACAAAGCTCTGTCTTCCTTCAAACACATCATAGTACACCCCCTCTATTAAAACAAAGCTCTGTCTTCCTTCAAACATATCATAGGACACGCCCTCATTTAAAACAAAGGTCTGTCTTCCTTCATCCTTTTGTGCAGCTCCTCACTGCCAAACATATCATAGGACACCCCCTCTATTAAAACAAAGCTCTGTCTTCCTTCAAACATATCACAGGACAACCCTCTACAAAAACAAAGGTGTGTCTTCCTTCAAACATATCATAACACACCCCCTCTATTAAAACAAAGCTCTGTCTTCCTTCAAACACATCATAGTACACCCCCTCTATTAAAACAAAGCTCTGTCTTCCTTCAAACATATCATAGGACACGCACTCTATTAAAACAAAGCTCTGTCTTCCTTCAAACATATCATAGGACACCCCCGCTATTAAAACAAAGCTCTGTCTTCCTTCAAACATATCATAGGACACGCACTCTATTAAAAAAAAGCTCTGTCTTCCTTCAAACATATCATAGGACACGCACTCTATTAATACAAAGCTCTGTCTTCCTTCAAACATATCATAGGACACCCCCGCTATTAAAACAAAGCTCTGTCTTCCTTCAAACATATCATAGGACACGCACTCTATTAAAAAAAAGCTCTGTCTTCCTTCAAACATATCATAGGACACCCCCGCTATTAAAACAAAGCTCTGTCTTCCTTCAAACATATCATAGGACACGCACTCTATTAAAAAAAAGCTCTGTCTTCCCTCCAACAAATCATAGGACACCCCCTCAATTAAAAAAAAGCTCTGTCTTCCTTCAAACATATCATAGGACACGCACTCTATTAAAACAAAGCTCTGTCTTCCTTCATCCTTTTGTGCAGCTCCTCACTGCCAAACATATCATAGGACACCCCCGCTATTAAAACAAAGCTCTGTCTTCCTTCAAACATATCATAGGACACACCCTCTATTAAAATAAAGCTCTGTCTTCCTTTAAACATATCATAGGACACCCCTATATTAAAACAAAGCTGTGTCTTCCTTCAAACATATCATAGGACACCCCTCTATTAAAACAAAGCTCCCTCTTCCTTCAAACATATCATAGGACACCCCCGCTATTAAAACAAAGCTCTGACTTCCTTCAAACATATCATAGGACACACCCTCTATTAAAATAAAGCTCTGTCTTCCTTCAAACATATCATAGGACACACCCTCTATTAAAACAAAGCTCTGTCTTCCTTCAAACATATCATAGGACACCCCTCTATTAAAACAAAGCTCTGTCTTTCTTCAAAGATATCATACGACACCCCCTCTATTAAAACAAAGCTCTGTCTTCCTTCAAACACATTATAGGACACCCCCTCTATTAAAACAAAGCCCTGTCTTCCTTCAAACATATCATAGGACACGCCCTCTATTAAAACAAACGTCTGTCTTCCTTCAAACATATCATAGGACAACCCTCTATTAAAACAAAGGTGTGTCTTCCTTCAAACATATCATAGGACAACCCTCTACTAAAACAAAGGTGTGTCTTCCTTCAAACATATCATAGGACAACCCTCTATTAAAACAAAGGTGTGTCTTCCTTCAAACATATCATAGGACAACCCTCTACTAAAACAAAGGTGTATCTTCCTTCAAACATATCATAGGACAACCCTCTACTAAAACAAAGGTGTGTCTTCCTTCAAACATATCATAGGACAACCCTCTACTAAAACAAAGGTGTGTCTTCCTTCAAACATATCATAGGACAACCCTCTACTAAAACAAAGGTGTGTCTTCCTTCAAACATATCATACGACACCCCCTCTATTAAAACAAAGCTCTGTCTTCCTTGAAACATATCATAGGACAACCCTCTACTAAAACAAAGGTGTGTCTTCCTTCAAACATATCATAGGACAACCCTCTACTAAAACAAAGGTGTGTCTTCCTTCAAACATATCATAGGACAACCCTCTACTAAAACAAAGGTGTGTCTTCCTTCAAACATATCATACGACACCCCCTCTATTAAAACAAAGCTCTGTCTTCCTTGAAACATATCATAGGACAACCCTCTACTAAAACAAAGGTGTGTCTTCCTTCAAACATATCATAGGACAACCCTCTACTAAAACAAAGGTGTGTCTTCCTTCAAACATATCATAGGACAACCCTATACTGAAACAAAGGTGTGTCTTCCTTCAAACATATCATAGGACAACCCTCTATTAAAACAAAGGTGTGTCTTCCTTCAAACATATCATAGGACAACCCTCTACTATAAACAAAGGTGTGTCTTCCTTCAAACATATCATAGGACAACCCTCTATTAAAACAAAGGTGTGTCTTCCTTCAAACATATCATAGGACAACCCTCTACAAAAACAAAGGTGTGTCTTCCTTCAAACATATCATAGGACAACCCTCTATTAAAACAAAGGTGTGTCTTCCTTCAAACATATCATAGGACAACCCCTCTATTAAAACAAAGGTGTGTCTTCCTTCAAACATATCATAGGACAACCCTCTACTAAAACAAAGGTGTGTCTTCCTTCAAACATATCATAGGACAACCCTCTATTAAAACAAAGGTGTGTCTTCCTTCAAACATATCATAGGACAACCCTCTACTAAAACAAAGGTGTGTCTTCCTTCAAACATATCATAGGACAACCCTCTACTAAAAAAAAGGTCTGTCTTCCTTCAAACATATCATAGGACAACCCTCTACTAAAACAAAGGTGTGTCTTCCTTCAAACATTACATAGGATCCCCCCTCTACTAAAACAAAGGTGTGTCTTCCTTCAAACATATCATAGGACAACCCCTCTATTAAAACAAAGGTGTGTCTTCCTTCAAACATATCATAGGACAACCCTCTACTAAAACAAAGGTGTGTCTTCCTTCAAACATATCATAGGACAACCCTCTACTAAAACAAAGGTGTGTCTTCCTTCAAACATATCATAGGACAACCCTCTACTAAAACAAACCTCTGTCTTCCTTCAAACATATCATAGGACAACCCTCTACTAAACCAAAGGTGTGTCTTCCTTCAAACATATCATAGGACAACCCTCTACTAAAGCAAAGGTGTGTCTTCCTTCAAACATATCATACGACACCCCCTCTATTGAAACAAAGCTCTGTCTTCCTTCAAACATATCATAGGACACACCCTCTATTCAAACAAAGCTCTGTCTTCCTTCAAACATATCATACGACACCCCCTCTATCGAAACAAAGCTCTGTCTTCCTTCAAACATATCATAAGACACACCCTCTATTAAAACAAAGCTCTGTCTTCCTTCAAACATATCATACGACACCCCCTCTATTAAAACAAAGCTCTGTCTTCCTTCAAACATATCATAGGATAACCCATTATTAAAACAAAGCTCTGTCTTCCTTCAAACATATCATAGGACACCCTCTACTAAAACAAAGGTGTGTCTTCCTTCAAACATATCATACGAAACCCCCTCTATTAAAACAAATCTCTGTCTTCCTTCAAACATATCATAGGACACCCCTCTATTAAAACAAAGCTCTGTCTTCCTTCAAACATATCATAGGATAACCCTCTACTAAAACAAAGGTGTGTCTTCCTTCACACATATCATACGACACCCCCTCTATTAAAACAAAGCTCTGTCTTCCTTCAAACATATCATAGGACACCCCCTCTCTTAAAACAAAGCTCTGTCTTCATTCAAACATATCATAGGACACCCCCTCTATTAAAACAAAGCTCTGTCTTCCTTCAAACATATCATAGGACACCCTCTCTATTAAAACAAAGCTCTGTCTTCCTTCAAACATATCATAGGACACCCCCTCTATTAAAACAAAGCTCTGTCTTCCTTCAAACATATCATACGACACCCCCTCTATTAAAACAAAGCTCTGTCTTCCTTCAAACATATCATAGGACACCCCTCTATTAAAACAAAGCTCTGTCTTCCTTCAAACATATCATAGGACAAACCTCTACTAAAACAAAGGTGTGTCTTCCATCAAACATATCATACGACACCCCCTCTATTAAAACAAAGCTCTGTCTCCCTTCAAACATATCATAGGACAACCCTCTACTAAAACAAAGGTGTGTCTTCCTTCAAACATATCATAGGACAACCCTCTACTAAAACAAAGTTCTGTCTTCCTTCAAACATATCATAGGACAACCCTCTACTAAAACAAAGCTTTGTCTTCCTTCAAACATATCATAGGACAACCCTCTACTAAAACAAAGGTGTGTCTTCTTTCAAACATATCATAGGACAATCCTCTACTAAAACAAAGCTCTGTCTTCCTTCAAACATATCATGGGACAACCCTCTACTAAAACAAAGCTCTGTCTTCCTTCAAACATATCATAGGACAACCCTCTACTAAAACAAAGGTGTGTCTTCCCTCAAACATATCATACGACACCCCCTCTATTGAAACAAAGCTCTGTCTTCCTTCAAACATATCATAGGACAACACTCTACTAAAACAAAGCTCTGTCTTCCTTCAAACATATCATAGGATAACCCTCTACTAAAACAAAGGTGTGTCTTCCTTCACACATATCATACGACACCCCCTCTATTAAAACAAAGCTCTGTCTTCCTTCAAACATATCATAGGACACCCCCTCTCTTAAAACAAAGCTCTGTCTTCCTTCAAACATATCATAGGACACCCCCTCTATTAAAACAAAGGTGTGTCTTCCTTCAAACATATCATACGACACCCCCTCTATTAAAACAAAGCTCTGTCTTCCTTCAAACATATCATAGGACACACCCTCTATTAAAACCGAGCTCTGTTTTCTTCAAACATATCATAGGACACCCCTCTATTAAAACAGAGCTCTGTCTTTCTTCAAACATATCATAGGACACCCCTCTATTAAAACAGAGCTCTGTCTTTCTTCAAACATATCATAGGACACACCCTCTATTAAAACAGAGCTCTGTCTTTCTTCAAACATATCATAACACACCCCCTCTATTAAAACAAAGCTCTGTCTTCCTTCAAACACATCATAGTACACCCCCTCTATTAAAACTAAGTTCTGTCTTCCTTCAAACACATCATAGTACACCCCCTCTATTAAAACAAAGCTCTGTCTTCCTTCAAACATATCATAGGACACGCCCTCATTTAAAACAAAGGTCTGTCTTCCTTCATCCTTTTGTGCAGCTCCTCACTGCCAAACATATCATAGGACACCCCCTCTATTAAAACAAAGCTCTGTCTTCCTTCAAACATATCACAGGACAACCCTCTACAAAAACAAAGGTGTGTCTTCCTTCAACCATATCATAACACACCCCCTCTATTAAAACAAAGCTCTGTCTTCCTTCAAACACATCATAGTACACCCCCTCTATTAAAACAAAGCTCTGTCTTCCTTCAAACATATCATAGGACACGCACTCTATTAAAACAAAGCTCTGTCTTCCTTCAAACATATCATAGGACACCCCCGCTATTAAAACAAAGCTCTGTCTTCCTTCAAACATATCATAGGACACCCCTCTATTAAAACAAAGCTCTCTCTTCCTTCAAACATATCATAGGACACCCCCGCTATTAAAACAAAGCTCGGTCTTCCTTCAAACATATCATAGGACACACCCTCTATTAAAATAAAGCTCTGTCTTCCTTCAAACATATCATAGGACACACCCTCTATTAAAACAAAGCTCTGTCTTCCTTCAAACATATCATAGGACACCCCTCTATTAAAACAAAGCTCTGTCTTTCTTCAAACATATCATACGACACCCCCTCTATTAAAACAAAGCTCTGTCTTCCTTCAAACACATCATAGGACACCCCCTCTATTAAAACAAAGCTCTGTCTTCCTTCAAACATATCATAGGACACGCCCTCTATTAAAACAAAGGTCTGTCTTCCTTCAAACATATCATAGGACAACCCTCTATTAAAACAAAGGTGTGTCTTCCTTCGAACATATCATAGGACAACCCTCTACTAAAACAAAGGTGTGTCTTCCTTCAAACATATCATAGGACAAACCTCTATTAAAACAAAGGTGTGTCTTCCTTCAAACATATCATAGGACAACCCTCTACTAAAACAAAGGTGTGTCTTCCTTCAAACATATCATAGGACAACCCTCTACTAAAACAAAGGTGTGTCTTCCTTCAAACATATCATAGGACAACCCTCTACTAAAACAAAGGTGTGTCTTCCTTCAAACATATCATAGGACAACCCTCTACTAAAACAAAGGTGTGTCTTCCTTCAAACATATCATACGACACCCCCTCTATTAAAACAAAGCTCTGTCTTCCTTGAAACATATCATAGGACAACCCTCTACTAAAACAAAGGTGTGTCTTCCTTCAAACATATCATAGGACAACCCTCTACTAAAACAAAGGTGTGTCTTCCTTCAAACATATCATAGGACAACCCTATACTAAAACAAAGGTGTGTCTTCCTTCAAACATATCATAGGACAACCCTCTATTAAAACAAAGGTGTGTCTTCCTTCAAACATATCATAGGACAACCCTCTACTAAAACAAAGGTGTGTCTTCCTTCAAACATATCATAGGACAACCCTCTATTAAAACAAAGGTGTGTCTTCCTTCAAACATATCATAGGACAACCCTCTATTAAAACAAAGGTGTGTCTTCCTTCAAACATACCATAGGACAACCCTCTACAAAAACAAAGGTGTGTCTTCCTTCAAACATATCATAGGACAACCCTCTATTAAAACAAAGGTGTGTCTTCCTTCAAACATATCATAGGACAACCCCTCTATTAAAACAAAGGTGTGTCTTCCTTCAAACATATCATAGGACAACCCTCTACTAAAACAAAGGTGTGTCTTCCTTCAAACATATCATAGGACAACCCTCTATTAAAACAAAGGTGTGTCTTCCTTTAAACATATCATAGGACAACCCTCTACTAAAACAAAGGTGTGTCTTCCTTCAAACATATCATAGGACAACCCTCTACTAAAACAAAGGTCTGTCTTCCTTCAAACATATCATAGGACAACCCTCTACTAAAACAAAGGTGTGTCTTCCTTCAAACATATCATAGGACAACCCTCTACTAAAACAAAGGTCTGTCTTCCTTCAAACATATCATAGGACAACCCCTCTATTAAAACAAAGGTGTGTCTTCCTTCAAACATATCATAGGACAACCCTCTACTAAAACAAAGGTGTGTCTTCCTTCAAACATATCATAGGACAACCCTCTACTAAAACAAAGGTGTGTCTTCCTTCAAACATATCATAGGACAAACCTCTACTAAAACAAAGCTCTGTCTTCCTTCAAACATATCATAGGACAACCCTCTACTAAAACAAAGGTGTGTCTTCCTTCAAACATATCATAGGACAACCCTCTACTAAAACAAAGGTGTGTCTTCCTTCAAACATATCATACGACACCCCCTCTATTGAAACAAAGCTCTGTCTTCCTTCAAACATATCATAGGACACACCCTCTATTAAAACAAAGCTCTGTCTTCCTTCAAACATATCATACGACACCCCCTCTATTGAAACAAAGCTCTGTCTTCCTTCAAACATATCATAAGACACACCCTCTATTAAAACAAAGCTCTGTCTTCCTTCAAACATATCATACGACACCCCCTCTATTAAAACAAAGATCTGTCTTCCTTCAAACATATCATAGGATAACCCTCTATTAAAAGAAAGCTCTGTCTTCCTTCAAACATTTCATAGGACACCCTCTACTAAAACAAAGGTGTGTCTTCCTTCAAACATATCATACGAAACCCCCTCTATTAAAACAAAGCTCTGTCTTCCTTCAAACATATCATAGGACACCCCTCTATTAAAACAAAGCTCTGTCTTCCTTCAAACATATCATAGGATAACCCTCTACTAAAACAAAGGTGTGTCTTGCTTCAAACATATCATAGGAGACCCCCTCTATTAAAACAAAGCTCTGTCTTCCTTCAAACATATCATAGGAAACCCTCTCTATTAAAACAAAGCTCTGTCTTCCTTCAAACATATCACAGGATACCCCCTCTATTAATACAAAGCTATGTCTTCCTTTAAACATGTCATAGGACACCCCCTCTATTAAAACAAAGCTATGTCTTCCTTCAAACATATCATAGGACACCCCCTCTATTAAAACAAAGCTCTGTCTTCCTTCAAACATATCATAGGACACCCTCTCTATTAAAACAAAGCTCTGTCCTCCTTCAAACATATCATAGGACACCCCCTCTATTAAAACAAAGCTCTGTCTTCCTTCAAACATATCATACGACACCCCCTCTATTAAAACAAAGCTCTGTCTTCCTTCAAACATATCATAGGACACCCCTCTATTAAAACAAAGCTCTGTCTTCCTTCAAACATATCATAGGACAAACCTCTACTAAAACAAAGGTGTGTCTTCCATCAAACATATCATATGACACCCCCTCTATTAAAACAAAGCTCTGTCTCCCTTCAAACATATCATAGGACAACCCTCTACTAAAACAAAGGTGTGTCTTCCTTCAAACATATCATAGGACAACCCTCTACTAAAACAAAGTTCTGTCTTCCTTCAAACATATCATAGGACAACCCTCTACTAAAACAAAGCTCTGTCTTCCTTCAAACATATCATAGGACAACCCTCTACTAAAACAAAGGTGTGTCTTCCTTCAAACATATCATAGGACAATCCTCTACTAAAACAAAGCTCTGTCTTCCTTCAAACATATCATGGGACAACCCTCTACTAAAACAAAGCTCTGTCTTCCTTCAAACATATCATGGGACAACCCTCTACTAAAACAAAGGTGTGTCTTCCTTCAAACATATCATAGGACAACCCTCTATTAAAACAAAGCTCTCTCGTCCTTCAAACATATCATAGGACAACCCTCTACTAAAACAAAGGTGTGTCTTCCCTCAAACATATCATACGACACCCCCTCTATTGAAACAAAGCTCTGTCTTCCTTTAAACATATCATAGGACAACCCTCTACTAAAACAAAGGTGTGTCTTCCTTCAAACATATCATATGACACCCCCTCTATTAAAACAAAGCTCTGTCTTCCTTCAAACATATCATAGAACACACCCTCTATTAAAACCGAGCTCTGTTTTCTTCAAACATATCATAGGACACCCCTCTATTAAAACAGAGCTCTGTCTTTCTTCAAACATATCATAGGACACCCCTCTATTAAAACAGAGCTCTGTCTTTCTTCAAACATATCATAGGACACACCCTCTATTAAAACAGAGCTCTGTCTTTCTTCAAACATATCATAACACACCCCCTCTATTAAAACAAAGCTCTGTCTTCCTTCAAACACATCATAGTACACCCCCTCTATTAAAACAAAGCTCTGTCTTCCTTCAAACACATCATAGTACACCCCCTCTATTAAAACAAAGCTCTGTCTTCCTTCAAACATATCATAGGACACGCCCTCATTTAAAACAAAGGTCTGTCTTCCTTCATCCTTTTGTGCAGCTCCTCACTGCCAAACATATCATAGGACACCCCCTCTATTAAAACAAAGCTCTGTCTTCCTTCAAACATATCACAGGACAACCCTCTACAAAAACAGAGGTGTGTCTTCCTTCAAACATATCATAACACACCCCCTCTATTAAAACAAAGCTCTGTCTTCCTTCAAACACATCATAGTACACCCCCTCTATTAAAACAAAGCTCTGTCTTCCTTCAAACATATCATAGGACACGCACTCTATTAAAACAAAGCTCTGTCTTCCTTCAAACATATCATAGGACACCCCCGCCATGAAAACAAAGCTCTGTCTTCCTTCAAACATATCATAGGACACGCACTCTATTAAAAAAAAGCTCTGTCTTCCTTCAAACATATCATAGGACACCCCCGCTATTAAAACAAAGCTCTGTCTTCCTTCAAACATATCATAGGACACGCACTCTATTAAAAAAAAGCTCTGTCTTCCCTCAAACATATCATAGGACACCCCCTCAATTAAAAAAAAGCTCTGTCTTCCTTCAAACATATCATAGGACACGCACTCTATTAAAACAAAGCTCTGTCTTCCTTCATCCTTTTGTGCAGCTCCTCACTGCCAAACATATCATAGGACACCCCCGCTATTAAAACAAAGCTCTGTCTTCCTTCAAACATATCATAGGACACACCCTCTATTAAAATAAAGCTCTGTCTTCCTTTAAACATATCATAGGACACCCCTCTATTAAAACAAAGCTCTGTCTTCCTTCAAACATATCATAGGAAAACACTCTACTAAAACAAAGCTCTGTCTTCCTTCAAACATATCATAGGACAACCCTCTACTAAAACAAAGGTGTGTCTTCCTTCAAACATATCATAGGACAATCCTCTACTAAAACAAAGCTCTGTCTTCCTTCAAACATATCATGGGACAACCCTCTACTAAAACAAAGCTCTGTCTTCCTTCAAACATATCATGGGACAACCCTCTACTAAAACAAAGGTGTGTCTTCCTTCAAACATATCATAGGACAACCCTCTATTAAAACAAAGCTCTGTCTTCCTTCAAACATATCATAGGACAACCCTCTACTAAAACAAAGGTGTGTCTTCCCTCAAACATATCATACGACACCCCCTCTATTGAAACAAAGCTCTGTCTTCCTTTAAACATATCATAGGACAACCCTCTACTAAAACAAAGGTGTGTCTTCCTTCAAACATATCATACGACACCCCCTCTATTAAAACAAAGCTCTGTCTTCCTTCAAACATATCATAGGACACACCCTCTATTAAAACCGAGCTCTGTTTTCTTCAAACATATCATAGGACACCCCTCTATTAAAACAGAGCTCTGTCTTTCTTCAAACATATCATAGGACACACCCTCTATTAAAACAGAGCTCTGTCTTTCTTCAAACATATCATAACACACCCCCTCTATTAAAACAAAGCTCTGTCTTCCTTCAAACACATCATAGTACACCCCCTCTATTAAAACAAAGCTCTGTCTTCCTTCAAACACATCATAGTACACCCCCTCTATTAAAACAAAGCTCTGTCTTCCTTCAAACATATCATAGGACACGCCCTCATTTAAAACAAAGGTCTGTCTTCCTTCATCCTTTTGTGCAGCTCCTCACTGCCAAACATATCATAGGACACCCCCTCTATTAAAACAAAGCTCTGTCTTCCTTCAAACATATCACAGGACAACCCTCTACAAAAACAAAGGTGTGTCTTCCTTCAAACATATCATAACACACCCCCTGTATTAAAACAAAGCTCTGTCTTCCTTCAAACACATCATAGTACACCCCCTCTATTAAAACAAAGCTCTGTCTTCCTTCAAACATATCATAGGACACGCACTCTATTAAAACAAAGCTCTGTCTTCCTTCAAACATATCATAGGACACCCCCGCTATTAAAACAAAGCTCTGTCTTCCTTCAAACATATCATAGGACACGCACTCTATTAAAAAAAAGCTCTGTCTTCCTTCAAACATATCATAGGACACGCACTCTATTAAAACAAAGCTCTGTCTTCCTTCAAACATATCATAGGACACCCCCGCTATGAAAACAAAGCTCTGTCTTCCTTCAAACATATCATAGGACACGCACTCTATTAAAAAAAAGCTCTGTCTTCCTTCAAACATATCATAGGACACCCCCGCTATTAAAACAAAGCTCTGTCTTCCTTCAAACATATCATAGGACACGCACTCTATTAAAAAAAAGCTCTGTCTTCCCTCAAACATATCATAGGACACCCCCTCAATTAAAAAAAAGCTCTGTCTTCCTTCAAACATATCATAGGACACGCACTCTATTAAAACAAAGCTCTGTCTTCCTTCATCCTTTTGTGCAGCTCCTCACTGCCAAACATATCATAGGACACCCCCGCTATTAAAACAAAGCTCTGTCTTCCTTCAAACATATCATAGGACACCCCTCTATTAAAACAAAGCTCTCTCTTCCTTCAAACATATCATAGGACACCCCCGCTATTAAAAAAAAGCTCGGTCTACCTTCAAACATATCATAGGACACACCCTCTATTAAAATAAAGCTCTGTCTTCCTTCAAACATATCATAGGACACACCCTCTATTAAAACAAAGCTCTGTCTTCCTTCAAACATATCATCGGACACCCCTCTATTAAAACAAAGCTCTGTCTTTCTTCAAACATATCATACGACACCCCCTCTATTAAAACAAAGCTCTGTCTTCCTTCAAACACATCATAGGACACCCCCTCTATTAAAACAAAGCTCTGTCTTCCTTCAAACATATCATAGGACACGCCCTCTATTAAAACAAAGGTCTGTCTTCCTTCAAACATATCATAGGACAACCCTCTATTAAAACAAAGGTGTGTCTTCCTTCGAACATATCATAGGACAACCCTCTACTAAAACAAAGGTGTGTCTTCCTTCAAACATATCATAGGACAACCCTCTATTAAAACAAAGGTGTGTCTCCCTTCAAACATATCATAGGACAACCCTCTACTAAAACAAAGGTGTGTCTTCCTTCAAACATATCATAGGACAACGCTCTACTAAAACAAAGGTGTGTCTTCCTTCAAACATATCATAGGACAACCCTCTACTAAAACAAAGGTGTGTCTTCCTTCAAACATATCATAGGACAACCCTCTACTAAAACAAAGGTGTGTCTTCCTTCAAACATATCATACGACACCCCCTCTATTAAAACAAAGCTCTGTCTTCCTTGAAACATATCATAGGACAACCCTCTACTAAAACAAAGGTGTGTCTTCCTTCAAACATATCATAGGAACCCTCTACTAAAACAAAGGTGTGTCTTCCTTCAAACATATCATAGGACAACCCTATACTAAAACAAAGGTGTGTCTTCCTTCAAACATATCATAGGACAACCCTCTATTAAAACAAAGGTGTGTCTTCCTTCAAACATATCTTAGGACAACCCTCTACTAAAACAAAGGTGTGTCTTCCTTCAAACATATCATAGGACAACCCTCTATTAAAACAAAGGTGTATCTTCCTTCAAACATATCATAGGACAACCCTCTATTAAAACAAAGGTGTGTCTTCCTTCAAACATATCATAGGACAACCCTCTACAAAAACAAAGGTGTGTCTTCCTTCAAACATATCATAGGACAACCCTCTATTAAAACAAAGGTGTGTCTTCCTTCAAACATATCATAGGACAACCCCTCTATTAAAACAAAGGTGTGTCTTCCTTCAAACATATCATAGGACAACCCTCTACTAAAACAAAGGTGTGTCTTCCTTCAAACATATCATAGGACAACCCTCTATTAAAACAAAGGTGTGTTTTCCTTCAAACATATCATAGGACAACCCTCTACTAAAACAAAGGTGTGTCTTCCTTCAAACATATCATAGGACAACCCTCTACTAAAACAAAGGTCTGTCTTCCTTCAAACATATCATAGGACAACCCTCTACTAAAACAAAGGTGTGTCTTCCTTCAAACATATCATAGGACAACCCTCTACTAAAACAAAGGTCTGTCTTCCTTCAAACATATCATAGGACAACCCCTCTATTAAAACAAAGGTGTGTCTTCCTTCAAACATATCATAGGACAACCCTCTACTAAAACAAAGGTGTGTCTTCCTTCAAACATATCATAGGACAACCCTCTACTAAAACACAGGTGTGTCTTCCTTCAAACATATCATAGGACAACCCTCTACTAAAACAAAGCTCTGTCTTCCTTCAAACATATCATAGGACAACCCTCTACTAAAACAAAGGTGTGTCTTCCTTCAAACATATCATAGGACAACCCTCTACTAAAACAAAGGTGTGTCTTCCTTCAAACATATCATACGACACCCCCTCTATTGAAACAAAGCTCTGTCTTCCTTCAAACATATCATAGGACACACCCTCTATTAAAACAAAGCTCTGTCTTCCTTCAAACATATCATACGACACCCCCTCTATTGAAACAAAGCTCTGTCTTCCTTCAAACATATCATAAGACACACCCTCTATTAAAACAAAGGTCTGTCTTCCTTCAAACATATCATACGACACCCCCTCTATTAAAACAAAGATCTGTCTTCCTTCAAACATATCATAGGATAACCCTCTATTAAAAGAAAGCTCTGTCTTCCTTCAAACATATCATAGGACACCCTCTACTAAAACAAAGGTGTGTCTTCCTTCAAACATATCATACGAAACCCCCTCTATTAAAACAAAGCTCTGTCTTCCTTCAAACATATCATAGGACACCCCTCTATTAAAACAAAGCTCTGTCTTCCTTCAAACATATCATAGGATAACCCTCTACTAAAACAAAGGTGTGTCTTGCTTCAAACATATCATAGGAGACCCCCTCTATTAAAACAAAGCTCTGTCTTCCTTCAAACATATCATAGGAAACCCTCTCTATTAAAACAAAGCTCTGTCTTCCTTCAAACATATCACAGGATACCCCCTCTATTAATACAAAGCTATGTCTTCCTTTAAACATGTCATAGGACACCCCCTCTATTAAAACAAAGCTCTGTCTTCCTTCAAACATATCATAGGACACCCCCTCTATTAAAACAAAGCTCTGTCTTCCTTCAAACATATCATAGGACACCCTCTCTATTAAAACAAAGCTCTGTCCTCCTTCAAACATATCATAGGACACCCCCTCTATTAAAACAAAGCTCTGTCTTCCTTCAAACATATCATACGACACCCCCTCTATTAAAACAAAGCTCTGTCTTCCTTCAAACATATCATAGGACACCCCTCTATTAAAACAAAGCTCTGTCTTCCTTCAAACATATCATAGGACAAACCTCTACTAAAACAAAGGTGTGTCTTCCATCAAACATATCATATGACACCCCCTCTATTAAAACAAAGCTCTGTCTCCCTTCAAACATATCATAGGACAACCCTCTACTAAAACAAAGGTGTGTCTTCCTTCAAACATATCATAGGACAACCCTCTACTAAAACAAAGTTCTGTCTTCCTTCAAACATATCATAGGACAACCCTCTACTAAAACAAAGCTCTGTCTTCCTTCAAACATATCATAGGACAACCCTCTACTAAAACAAAGGTGTGTCTTCCTTCAAACATATCATAGGACAATCCTCTACTAAAACAAAGCTCTGTCTTCCTTCAAACATATCATGGGACAACCCTCTACTAAAACAAAGCTCTGTCTTCCTTCAAACATATCATGGGACAACCCTCTACTAAAACAAAGGTGTGTCTTCCTTCAAACATATCATAGGACAACCCTCTATTAAAACAAAGCTCTCTCGTCCTTCAAACATATCATAGGACAACCCTCTACTAAAACAAAGGTGTGTCTTCCCTCAAACATATCATACGACACCCCCTCTATTGAAACAAAGCTCTGTCTTCCTTTAAACATATCATAGGACAACCCTCTACTAAAACAAAGGTGTGTCTTCCTTCAAACATATCATATGACACCCCCTCTATTAAAACAAAGCTCTGTCTTCCTTCAAACATATCATAGAACACACCCTCTATTAAAACCGAGCTCTGTTTTCTTCAAACATATCATAGGACACCCCTCTATTAAAACAGAGCTCTGTCTTTCTTCAAACATATCATAGGACACCCCTCTATTAAAACAGAGCTCTGTCTTTCTTCAAACATATCATAGGACACACCCTCTATTAAAACAGAGCTCTGTCTTTCTTCAAACATATCATAACACACCCCCTCTATTAAAACAAAGCTCTGTCTTCCTTCAAACACATCATAGTACACCCCCTCTATTAAAACAAAGCTCTGTCTTCCTTCAAACACATCATAGTACACCCCCTCTATTAAAACAAAGCTCTGTCTTCCTTCAAACATATCATAGGACACGCCCTCATTTAAAACAAAGGTCTGTCTTCCTTCATCCTTTTGTGCAGCTCCTCACTGCCAAACATATCATAGGACACCCCCTCTATTAAAACAAAGCTCTGTCTTCCTTCAAACATATCACAGGACAACCCTCTACAAAAACAGAGGTGTGTCTTCCTTCAAACATATCATAACACACCCCCTCTATTAAAACAAAGCTCTGTCTTCCTTCAAACACATCATAGTACACCCCCTCTATTAAAACAAAGCTCTGTCTTCCTTCAAACATATCATAGGACACGCACTCTATTAAAACAAAGCTCTGTCTTCCTTCAAACATATCATAGGACACCCCCGCCATGAAAACAAAGCTCTGTCTTCCTTCAAACATATCATAGGACACGCACTCTATTAAAAAAAAGCTCTGTCTTCCTTCAAACATATCATAGGACACCCCCGCTATTAAAACAAAGCTCTGTCTTCCTTCAAACATATCATAGGACACGCACTCTATTAAAAAAAAGCTCTGTCTTCCCTCAAACATATCATAGGACACCCCCTCAATTAAAAAAAAGCTCTGTCTTCCTTCAAACATATCATAGGACACGCACTCTATTAAAACAAAGCTCTGTCTTCCTTCATCCTTTTGTGCAGCTCCTCACTGCCAAACATATCATAGGACACCCCCGCTATTAAAACAAAGCTCTGTCTTCCTTCAAACATATCATAGGACACACCCTCTATTAAAATAAAGCTCTGTCTTCCTTTAAACATATCATAGGACACCCCTCTATTAAAACAAAGCTCTGTCTTCCTTCAAACATATCATAGGAAAACACTCTACTAAAACAAAGCTCTGTCTTCCTTCAAACATATCATAGGACAACCCTCTACTAAAACAAAGGTGTGTCTTCCTTCAAACATATCATAGGACAATCCTCTACTAAAACAAAGCTCTGTCTTCCTTCAAACATATCATGGGACAACCCTCTACTAAAACAAAGCTCTGTCTTCCTTCAAACATATCATGGGACAACCCTCTACTAAAACAAAGGTGTGTCTTCCTTCAAACATATCATAGGACAACCCTCTATTAAAACAAAGCTCTGTCTTCCTTCAAACATATCATAGGACAACCCTCTACTAAAACAAAGGTGTGTCTTCCCTCAAACATATCATACGACACCCCCTCTATTGAAACAAAGCTCTGTCTTCCTTTAAACATATCATAGGACAACCCTCTACTAAAACAAAGGTGTGTCTTCCTTCAAACATATCATACGACACCCCCTCTATTAAAACAAAGCTCTGTCTTCCTTCAAACATATCATAGGACACACCCTCTATTAAAACCGAGCTCTGTTTTCTTCAAACATATCATAGGACACCCCTCTATTAAAACAGAGCTCTGTCTTTCTTCAAACATATCATAGGACACACCCTCTATTAAAACAGAGCTCTGTCTTTCTTCAAACATATCATAACACACCCCCTCTATTAAAACAAAGCTCTGTCTTCCTTCAAACACATCATAGTACACCCCCTCTATTAAAACAAAGCTCTGTCTTCCTTCAAACACATCATAGTACACCCCCTCTATTAAAACAAAGCTCTGTCTTCCTTCAAACATATCATAGGACACGCCCTCATTTAAAACAAAGGTCTGTCTTCCTTCATCCTTTTGTGCAGCTCCTCACTGCCAAACATATCATAGGACACCCCCTCTATTAAAACAAAGCTCTGTCTTCCTTCAAACATATCACAGGACAACCCTCTACAAAAACAAAGGTGTGTCTTCCTTCAAACATATCATAACACACCCCCTGTATTAAAACAAAGCTCTGTCTTCCTTCAAACACATCATAGTACACCCCCTCTATTAAAACAAAGCTCTGTCTTCCTTCAAACATATCATAGGACACGCACTCTATTAAAACAAAGCTCTGTCTTCCTTCAAACATATCATAGGACACCCCCGCTATTAAAACAAAGCTCTGTCTTCCTTCAAACATATCATAGGACACGCACTCTATTAAAAAAAAGCTCTGTCTTCCTTCAAACATATCATAGGACACGCACTCTATTAAAACAAAGCTCTGTCTTCCTTCAAACATATCATAGGACACCCCCGCTATGAAAACAAAGCTCTGTCTTCCTTCAAACATATCATAGGACACGCACTCTATTAAAAAAAAGCTCTGTCTTCCTTCAAACATATCATAGGACACCCCCGCTATTAAAACAAAGCTCTGTCTTCCTTCAAACATATCATAGGACACGCACTCTATTAAAAAAAAGCTCTGTCTTCCCTCAAACATATCATAGGACACCCCCTCAATTAAAAAAAAGCTCTGTCTTCCTTCAAACATATCATAGGACACGCACTCTATTAAAACAAAGCTCTGTCTTCCTTCATCCTTTTGTGCAGCTCCTCACTGCCAAACATATCATAGGACACCCCCGCTATTAAAACAAAGCTCTGTCTTCCTTCAAACATATCATAGGACACCCCTCTATTAAAACAAAGCTCTCTCTTCCTTCAAACATATCATAGGACACCCCCGCTATTAAAAAAAAGCTCGGTCTACCTTCAAACATATCATAGGACACACCCTCTATTAAAATAAAGCTCTGTCTTCCTTCAAACATATCATAGGACACACCCTCTATTAAAACAAAGCTCTGTCTTCCTTCAAACATATCATCGGACACCCCTCTATTAAAACAAAGCTCTGTCTTTCTTCAAACATATCATACGACACCCCCTCTATTAAAACAAAGCTCTGTCTTCCTTCAAACACATCATAGGACACCCCCTCTATTAAAACAAAGCTCTGTCTTCCTTCAAACATATCATAGGACACGCCCTCTATTAAAACAAAGGTCTGTCTTCCTTCAAACATATCATAGGACAACCCTCTATTAAAACAAAGGTGTGTCTTCCTTCGAACATATCATAGGACAACCCTCTACTAAAACAAAGGTGTGTCTTCCTTCAAACATATCATAGGACAACCCTCTATTAAAGCAAAGGTGTGTCTCCCTTCAAACATATCATAGGACAACCCTCTACTAAAACAAAGGTGTGTCTTCCTTCAAACATATCATAGGACAACGCTCTACTAAAACAAAGGTGTGTCTTCCTTCAAACATATCATAGGACAACCCTCTACTAAAACAAAGGTGTGTCTTCCTTCAAACATATCATAGGACAACCCTCTACTAAAACAAAGGTGTGTCTTCCTTCAAACATATCATACGACACCCCCTCTATTAAAACAAAGCTCTGTCTTCCTTGAAACATATCATAGGACAACCCTCTACTAAAACAAAGGTGTGTCTTCCTTCAAACATATCATAGGAACCCTCTACTAAAACAAAGGTGTGTCTTCCTTCAAACATATCATAGGACAACCCTATACTAAAACAAAGGTGTGTCTTCCTTCAAACATATCATAGGACAACCCTCTATTAAAACAAAGGTGTGTCTTCCTTCAAACATATCTTAGGACAACCCTCTACTAAAACAAAGGTGTGTCTTCCTTCAAACATATCATAGGACAACCCTCTATTAAAACAAAGGTGTATCTTCCTTCAAACATATCATAGGACAACCCTCTATTAAAACAAAGGTGTGTCTTCCTTCAAACATATCATAGGACAACCCTCTACAAAAACAAAGGTGTGTCTTCCTTCAAACATATCATAGGACAACCCTCTATTAAAACAAAGGTGTGTCTTCCTTCAAACATATCATAGGACAACCCCTCTATTAAAACAAAGGTGTGTCTTCCTTCAAACATATCATAGGACAACCCTCTACTAAAACAAAGGTGTGTCTTCCTTCAAACATATCATAGGACAACCCTCTATTAAAACAAAGGTGTGTTTTCCTTCAAACATATCATAGGACAACCCTCTACTAAAACAAAGGTGTGTCTTCCTTCAAACATATCATAGGACAACCCTCTACTAAAACAAAGGTCTGTCTTCCTTCAAACATATCATAGGACAACCCTCTACTAAAACAAAGGTGTGTCTTCCTTCAAACATATCAAAGGACAACCCTCTACTAAAACAAAGGTCTGTCTTCCTTCAAACATATCATAGGACAACCCCTCTATTAAAACAAAGGTGTGTCTTCCTTCAAACATATCATAGGACAACCCTCTACTAAAACAAAGGTGTGTCTTCCTTCAAACATATCATAGGACAACCCTCTACTAAAACACAGGTGTGTCTTCCTTCAAACATATCATAGGACAACCCTCTACTAAAACAAAGCTCTGTCTTCCTTCAAACATATCATAGGACAACCCTCTACTAAAACAAAGGTGTGTCTTCCTTCAAACATATCATAGGACAACCCTCTACTAAAACAAAGGTGTGTCTTCCTTCAAACATATCATACGACACCCCCTCTATTGAAACAAAGCTCTGTCTTCCTTCAAACATATCATAGGACACACCCTCTATTAAAACAAAGCTCTGTCTTCCTTCAAACATATCATACGACACCCCCTCTATTGAAACAAAGCTCTGTCTTCCTTCAAACATATCATAAGACACACCCTCTATTAAAACAAAGGTCTGTCTTCCTTCAAACATATCATACGACACCCCCTCTATTAAAACAAAGATCTGTCTTCCTTCAAACATATCATAGGATAACCCTCTATTAAAAGAAAGCTCTGTCTTCCTTCAAACATATCATAGGACACCCTCTACTAAAACAAAGGTGTGTCTTCCTTCAAACATATCATACGAAACCCCCTCTATTAAAACAAAGCTCTGTCTTCCTTCAAACATATCATAGGACACCCCTCTATTAAAACAAAGCTCTGTCTTCCTTCAAACATATCATAGGATAACCCTCTACTAAAACAAAGGTGTGTCTTCCTTCAAACATATCATACGACACCCCCTCTATTAAAACAAAGCTCTGTCTTCCTTCAAACATATCATAGGACACCCCCTCTATTAAAACAAAGCTCTGTCTTTCCTTCAAACATATCATAGGACAACCCCTCTCTTAAAACAAAGCTCTGTCTTCCTTCAAAAATATCATAGGACACCCCCTCTATTAAAACAAAGCTCTGTCTTCCTTCAAACATATCATAAGACACCCCCTCTATTAAAACAAAGCTCTGTCTTCCTTCAAACATATCATAGGACACCCTCTCTATTAAAACAAAGCTCTGTCTTCCTTCAAACATATCATAGGACACGCCCTCTATTAAAACAAAGCTCTGTCTTCCTTCAAACATATCATACGACACCCCCTCTATTAAAACAAAGCTCTGTCTTCCTTCAAACATATCATAGGACACCCCTCTATTAAAACAAAGCTCTGTCTTCCTTCAAACATATCATAGGACAAACCTCAACTAAAACAAAGGTGTCTCTTCCTTCAAACATATCATACGACACCCCCTCTATTAAAACAAAGCTCTGTCTCCCTTCAAACATATCATAGGACAACCCTCTACTAAAACAAAGGTGTGCCTTCCTTCAAACATATCATAGGACAACCCTCTACTAAAACAAAGTTCTGTCTTCCTTCAAACATATCATAGGACAACCCTCTACTAAAACAAAGCTCTGTCTTCCTTCAAACATATCATAGGACAACCCTCTACTAAAACAAAGGTGTGTCTTCCTTCAAACATATCATAGGACAATCCTCTACTAAAACAAAGCTCTGTCTTCCTTCAAACATATCATGGGACAACCCTCTACTAAAACAAAGCTCTGTCTTCCTTCAAACATATCATGGGACAACCCTCTACTAAAACAAAGGTGTGTCTTCCTTCAAACATATCATAGGACAACCCTCTATTAAAACAAAGCTCTGTCTTCCTTCAAACATATCATAGGACAACCCTCTACTAAAACAAAGGTGTGTCTTCCCTCAAACATATCATACGACACCCCCTCTATTGAAACAAAGCTCTGTCTTCCTTTAAACATATCATAGGACAACCCTCTACTAAAACAAAGGTGTGTCTTCCTTCAAACATATCATACGACACCCCCTCTATTAAAACAAAGCTCTGTCTTCCTTCAAACATATCATAGGACACACCCTCTATTAAAACCGAGCTCTGTTTTCTTCAAACATATCATAGGACACCCCTCTATTAAAACAGAGCTCTGTCTTTCTTCAAACATATCATAGGACACCCCTCTATTAAAACAGAGCTCTGTCTTTCTTCAAACATATCATAGGACACACCCTCTATTAAAACAGAGCTCTGTCTTTCTTCAAACATATCATAACACACCCCCTCTATTAAAAAAAAGCTCTGTCTTCCTTCAAACACATCATAGTACACCCCCTCTATTAAAACAAAGCTCTGTCTTCCTTCAAACACATCATAGTACACCCCCTCTATTAAAACAAAGCTCTGTCTTCCTTCAAACATATCATAGGACACGCCCTCATTTAAAACAAAGGTCTGTCTTCCTTCATCCTTTTGTGCAGCTCCTCACTGCCAAACATATCATAGGACACCCCCTCTATTAAAACAAAGCTCTGTCTTCCTTCAAACATATCACAGGACAACCCTCTACAAAAACAAAGGTGTGTCTTCCTTCAAACATATCATAACACACCCCCTGTATTAAAACAAAGCTCTGTCTTCCTTCAAACACATCATAGTACACCCCCTCTATTAAAACAAAGCTCTGTCTTCCTTCAAACATATCATAGGACACGCACTCTATTAAAACAAAGCTCTGTCTTCCTTCAAACATATCATAGGACACCCCCGCTATTAAAACAAAGCTCTGTCTTCCTTCAAACATATCATAGGACACCCCCTCTATTAAAACAAAGATCTGTCTTCCTTCAAACATATCATAGGATAACCCTCTATTAAAAGAAAGCTCTGTCTTCCTTCAAACATTTCATAGGACACCCTCTACTAAAACAAAGGTGTGTCTTCCTTCAAACATATCATACGAAACCCCCTCTATTAAAACAAAGCTCTGTCTTCCTTCAAACATATCATAGGACACCCCTCTATTAAAACAAAGCTCTGTCTTCCTTCAAACATATCATAGGATAACCCTCTACTAAAACAAAGGTGTGTCTTGCTTCAAACATATCATAGGAGACCCCCTCTATTAAAACAAAGCTCTGTCTTCCTTCAAACATATCACAGGATACCCCCTCTATTAATACAAAGCTATGTCTTCCTTTAAACATGTCATAGGACACCCCCTCTATTAAAACAAAGCTCTGTCTTCCTTCAAACATATCATAGGACACCCCCTCTATTAAAACAAAGCTCTGTCTTCCTTCAAACATATCATAGGACACCCTCTCTATTAAAACAAAGCTCTGTCCTCCTTCAAACATATCATAGGACACCCCCTCTATTAAAACAAAGCTCTGTCTTCCTTCAAACATATCATACGACACCCCCTCTATTAAAACAAAGCTCTGTCTTCCTTCAAACATATCATAGGACACCCCTCTATTAAAACAAAGCTCTGTCTTCCTTCAAACATATCATAGGACAAACCTCTACTAAAACAAAGGTGTGTCTTCCATCAAACATATCATATGACACCCCCTCTATTAAAACAAAGCTCTGTCTCCCTTCAAACATATCATAGGACAACCCTCTACTAAAACAAAGGTGTGTCTTCCTTCAAACATATCATAGGACAACCCTCTACTAAAACAAAGTTCTGTCTTCCTTCAAACATATCATAGGACAACCCTCTACTAAAACAAAGCTCTGTCTTCCTTCAAACATATCATAGGACAACCCTCTACTAAAACAAAGGTGTGTCTTCCTTCAAACATATCATAGGACAATCCTCTACTAAAACAAAGCTCTGTCTTCCTTCAAACATATCATGGGACAACCCTCTACTAAAACAAAGCTCTGTCTTCCTTCAAACATATCATGGGACAACCCTCTACTAAAACAAAGGTGTGTCTTCCTTCAAACATATCATAGGACAACCCTCTATTAAAACAAAGCTCTCTCGTCCTTCAAACATATCATAGGACAACCCTCTACTAAAACAAAGGTGTGTCTTCCCTCAAACATATCATACGACACCCCCTCTATTGAAACAAAGCTCTGTCTTCCTTTAAACATATCATAGGACAACCCTCTACTAAAACAAAGGTGTGTCTTCCTTCAAACATATCATATGACACCCCCTCTATTAAAACAAAGCTCTGTCTTCCTTCAAACATATCATAGAACACACCCTCTATTAAAACCGAGCTCTGTTTTCTTCAAACATATCATAGGACACCCCTCTATTAAAACAGAGCTCTGTCTTTCTTCAAACATATCATAGGACACCCCTCTATTAAAACAGAGCTCTGTCTTTCTTCAAACATATCATAGGACACACCCTCTATTAAAACAGAGCTCTGTCTTTCTTCAAACATATCATAACACACCCCCTCTATTAAAACAAAGCTCTGTCTTCCTTCAAACACATCATAGTACACCCCCTCTATTAAAACAAAGCTCTGTCTTCCTTCAAACACATCATAGTACACCCCCTCTATTAAAACAAAGCTCTGTCTTCCTTCAAACATATCATAGGACAACCCTCTATTAAAACAAAGGTGTGTCTTCCTTCGAACATATCATAGGACAACCCTCTACTAAAACAAAGGTGTGTCTTCCTTCAAACATATCATAGGACAACCCTCTATTAAAACAAAGGTGTGTCTTCCTTCAAACATATCATAGGACAACCCTCTACTAAAACAAAGGTGTGTCTTCCTTCAAACATATCATAGGACAACGCTCTACTAAAACAAAGGTGTGTCTTCCTTCAAACATATCATAGGACAACCCTCTACTAAAACAAAGGTGTGTCTTCCTTCAAACATATCATAGGACAACCCTCTACTAAAACAAAGGTGTGTCTTCCTTCAAACATATCATACGACACCCCCTCTATTAAAACAAAGCTCTGTCTTCCTTGAAACATATCATAGGACAACCCTCTACTAAAACAAAGGTGTGTCTTCCTTCAAACATATCATAGGAACCCTCTACTAAAACAAAGGTGTGTCTTTCTTCAAACATATCATAGGACAACCCTATACTAAAACAAAGGTGTGTCTTCCTTCAAACATATCATAGGACAACCCTCTATTAAAACAAAGGTGTGTCTTCCTTCAAACATATCTTAGGACAACCCTCTACTAAAACAAAGGTGTGTCTTCCTTCAAACATATCATAGGACAACCCTCTATTAAAACAAAGGTGTATCTTCCTTCAAACATATCATAGGACAACCCTCTATTAAAACAAAGGTGTGTCTTCCTTCAAACATATCATAGGACAACCCTCTACAAAAACAAAGGTGTGTCTTCCTTCAAACATATCATAGGACAACCCTCTATTAAAACAAAGGTGTGTCTTCCTTCAAACATATCATAGGACAACCCCTCTATTAAAACAAAGGTGTGTCTTCCTTCAAACATATCATAGGACAACCCTCTACTAAAACAAAGGTGTGTCTTCCTTCAAACATATCATAGGACAACCCTCTATTAAAACAAAGGTGTGTTTTCCTTCAAACATATCATAGGACAACCCTCTACTAAAACAAAGGTGTGTCTTCCTTCAAACATATCATAGGACAACCCTCTACTAAAACAAAGGTCTGTCTTCCTTCAAACATATCATAGGACAACCCTCTACTAAAACAAAGGTGTGTCTTCCTTCAAACATATCATAGGACAACCCTCTACTAAAACAAAGGTCTGTCTTCCTTCAAACATATCATAGGACAACCCCTCTATTAAAACAAAGGTGTGTCTTCCTTCAAACATATCATAGGACAACCCTCTACTAAAACAAAGGTGTGTCTTCCTTCAAACATATCATAGGACAACCCTCTACTAAAACACAGGTGTGTCTTCCTTCAAACATATCATAGGACAACCCTCTACTAAAACAAAGCTCTGTCTTCCTTCAAACATATCATAGGACAACCCTCTACTAAAACAAAGGTGTGTCTTCCTTCAAACATATCATAGGACAACCCTCTACTAAAACAAAGGTGTGTCTTCCTTCAAACATATCATACGACACCCCCTCTATTGAAACAAAGCTCTGTCTTCCTTCAAACATATCATAGGACACACCCTCTATTAAAACAAAGCTCTGTCTTCCTTCAAACATATCATACGACACCCCCTCTATTGAAACAAAGCTCTGTCTTCCTTCAAACATATCATAAGACACACCCTCTATTAAAACAAAGGTCTGTCTTCCTTCAAACATATCATACGACACCCCCTCTATTAAAACAAAGATCTGTCTTCCTTCAAACATATCATAGGATAACCCTCTATTAAAAGAAAGCTCTGTCTTCCTTCAAACATATCATAGGACACCCTCTACTAAAACAAAGGTGTGTCTTCCTTCAAACATATCATACGAAACCCCCTCTATTAAAACAAAGCTCTGTCTTCCTTCAAACATATCATAGGACACCCCTCTATTAAAACAAAGCTCTGTCTTCCTTCAAACATATCATAGGATAACCCTCTACTAAAACAAAGGTGTGTCTTCCTTCAAACATATCATACGACACCCCCTCTATTAAAACAAAGCTCTGTCTTCCTTCAAACATATCATAGGACACCCCCTCTATTAAAACAAAGCTCTGTCTTTCCTTCAAACATATCATAGGACAACCCCTCTCTTAAAACAAAGCTCTGTCTTCCTTCAAAAATATCATAGGACACCCCCTCTATTAAAACAAAGCTCTGTCTTCCTTCAAACATATCATAAGACACCCCCTCTATTAAAACAAAGCTCTGTCTTCCTTCAAACATATCATAGGACACCCTCTCTATTAAAACAAAGCTCTGTCTTCCTTCAAACATATCATAGGACACGCCCTCTATTAAAACAAAGCTCTGTCTTCCTTCAAACATATCATACGACACCCCCTCTATTAAAACAAAGCTCTGTCTTCCTTCAAACATATCATAGGACACCCCTCTATTAAAACAAAGCTCTGTCTTCCTTCAAACATATCATAGGACAAACCTCAACTAAAACAAAGGTGTCTCTTCCTTCAAACATATCATACGACACCCCCTCTATTAAAACAAAGCTCTGTCTCCCTTCAAACATATCATAGGACAACCCTCTACTAAAACAAAGGTGTGCCTTCCTTCAAACATATCATAGGACAACCCTCTACTAAAACAAAGTTCTGTCTTCCTTCAAACATATCATAGGACAACCCTCTACTAAAACAAAGCTCTGTCTTCCTTCAAACATATCATAGGACAACCCTCTACTAAAACAAAGGTGTGTCTTCCTTCAAACATATCATAGGACAATCCTCTACTAAAACAAAGCTCTGTCTTCCTTCAAACATATCATGGGACAACCCTCTACTAAAACAAAGCTCTGTCTTCCTTCAAACATATCATGGGACAACCCTCTACTAAAACAAAGGTGTGTCTTCCTTCAAACATATCATAGGACAACCCTCTATTAAAACAAAGCTCTGTCTTCCTTCAAACATATCATAGGACAACCCTCTACTAAAACAAAGGTGTGTCTTCCCTCAAACATATCATACGACACCCCCTCTATTGAAACAAAGCTCTGTCTTCCTTTAAACATATCATAGGACAACCCTCTACTAAAACAAAGGTGTGTCTTCCTTCAAACATATCATACGACACCCCCTCTATTAAAACAAAGCTCTGTCTTCCTTCAAACATATCATAGGACACACCCTCTATTAAAACCGAGCTCTGTTTTCTTCAAACATATCATAGGACACCCCTCTATTAAAACAGAGCTCTGTCTTTCTTCAAACATATCATAGGACACCCCTCTATTAAAACAGAGCTCTGTCTTTCTTCAAACATATCATAGGACACACCCTCTATTAAAACAGAGCTCTGTCTTTCTTCAAACATATCATAACACACCCCCTCTATTAAAAAAAAGCTCTGTCTTCCTTCAAACACATCATAGTACACCCCCTCTATTAAAACAAAGCTCTGTCTTCCTTCAAACACATCATAGTACACACCCTCTATTAAAACAAAGCTCTGTCTTCCTTCAAACATATCATAGGACACGCCCTCATTTAAAACAAAGGTCTGTCTTCCTTCATCCTTTTGTGCAGCTCCTCACTGCCAAACATATCATAGGACACCCCCTCTATTAAAACAAAGCTCTGTCTTCCTTCAAACATATCACAGGACAACCCTCTACAAAAACAAAGGTGTGTCTTCCTTCAAACATATCATAACACACCCCCTGTATTAAAACAAAGCTCTGTCTTCCTTCAAACACATCATAGTACACCCCCTCTATTAAAACAAAGCTCTGTCTTCCTTCAAACATATCATAGGACACGCACTCTATTAAAACAAAGCTCTGTCTTCCTTCAAACATATCATAGGACACCCCCGCTATTAAAACAAAGCTCTGTCTTCCTTCAAACATATCATAGGACACCCCCTCTATTAAAACAAAGATCTGTCTTCCTTCAAACATATCATAGGATAACCCTCTATTAAAAGAAAGCTCTGTCTTCCTTCAAACATTTCATAGGACACCCTCTACTAAAACAAAGGTGTGTCTTCCTTCAAACATATCATACGAAACCCCCTCTATTAAAACAAAGCTCTGTCTTCCTTCAAACATATCATAGGACACCCCTCTATTAAAACAAAGCTCTGTCTTCCTTCAAACATATCATAGGATAACCCTCTACTAAAACAAAGGTGTGTCTTGCTTCAAACATATCATAGGAGACCCCCTCTATTAAAACAAAGCTCTGTCTTCCTTCAAACATATCATAGGAAACCCTCTCTATTAAAACAAAGCTCTGTCTTCCTTCAAACATATCACAGGATACCCCCTCTATTAATACAAAGCTATGTCTTCCTTTAAACATGTCATAGGACACCCCCTCTATTAAAACAAAGCTCTGTCTTCCTTCAAACATATCATAGGACACCCCCTCTATTAAAACAAAGCTCTGTCTTCCTTCAAACATATCATAGGACACCCTCTCTATTAAAACAAAGCTCTGTCCTCCTTCAAACATATCATAGGACACCCCCTCTATTAAAACAAAGCTCTGTCTTCCTTCAAACATATCATACGACACCCCCTCTATTAAAACAAAGCTCTGTCTTCCTTCAAACATATCATAGGACACCCCTCTATTAAAACAAAGCTCTGTCTTCCTTCAAACATATCATAGGACAAACCTCTACTAAAACAAAGGTGTGTCTTCCATCAAACATATCATATGACACCCCCTCTATTAAAACAAAGCTCTGTCTCCCTTCAAACATATCATAGGACAACCCTCTACTAAAACAAAGGTGTGTCTTCCTTCAAACATATCATAGGACAACCCTCTACTAAAACAAAGTTCTGTCTTCCTTCAAACATATCATAGGACAACCCTCTACTAAAACAAAGCTCTGTCTTCCTTCAAACATATCATAGGACAACCCTCTACTAAAACAAAGGTGTGTCTTCCTTCAAACATATCATAGGACAATCCTCTACTAAAACAAAGCTCTGTCTTCCTTCAAACATATCATGGGACAACCCTCTACTAAAACAAAGCTCTGTCTTCCTTCAAACATATCATGGGACAACCCTCTACTAAAACAAAGGTGTGTCTTCCTTCAAACATATCATAGGACAACCCTCTATTAAAACAAAGCTCTCTCGTCCTTCAAACATATCATAGGACAACCCTCTACTAAAACAAAGGTGTGTCTTCCCTCAAACATATCATACGACACCCCCTCTATTGAAACAAAGCTCTGTCTTCCTTTAAACATATCATAGGACAACCCTCTACTAAAACAAAGGTGTGTCTTCCTTCAAACATATCATATGACACCCCCTCTATTAAAACAAAGCTCTGTCTTCCTTCAAACATATCATAGAACACACCCTCTATTAAAACCGAGCTCTGTTTTCTTCAAACATATCATAGGACACCCCTCTATTAAAACAGAGCTCTGTCTTTCTTCAAACATATCATAGGACACCCCTCTATTAAAACAGAGCTCTGTCTTTCTTCAAACATATCATAGGACACACCCTCTATTAAAACAGAGCTCTGTCTTTCTTCAAACATATCATAACACACCCCCTCTATTAAAACAAAGCTCTGTCTTCCTTCAAACACATCATAGTACACCCCCTCTATTAAAACAAAGCTCTGTCTTCCTTCAAACACATCATAGTACACCCCCTCTATTAAAACAAAGCTCTGTCTTCCTTCAAACATATCATAGGACACGCCCTCATTTAAAACAAAGGTCTGTCTTCCTTCATCCTTTTGTGCAGCTCCTCACTGCCAAACATATCATAGGACACCCCCTCTATTAAAACAAAGCTCTGTCTTCCTTCAAACATATCACAGGACAACCCTCTACAAAAACAGAGGTGTGTCTTCCTTCAAACATATCATAACACACCCCCTCTATTAAAACAAAGCTCTGTCTTCCTTCAAACACATCATAGTACACCCCCTCTATTAAAACAAAGCTCTGTCTTCCTTCAAACATATCATAGGACACGCACTCTATTAAAACAAAGCTCTGTCTTCCTTCAAACATATCATAGGACACCCCCGCTATTAAAACAAAGCTCTGTCTTCCTTCACACATATCATAGGACACGCACTCTATTAAAAAAAAGCTCTGTCTTCCTTCAAACATATCATAGGACACGCACTCTATTAAAACAAAGCTCTGTCTTCCTTCAAACATCTCATAGGACACCCCCGCCATGAAAACAAAGCTCTGTCTTCCTTCAAACATATCATAGGACACGCACTCTATTAAAAAAAAGCTCTGTCTTCATTCAAACATATCATAGGACACCCCCGCTATTAAAACAAAGCTCTGTCTTCCTTCAAACATATCATAGGACACGCACTCTATTAAAAAAAAGCTCTGTCTTCCCTCAAACATATCATAGGACACCCCCTCAATTAAAAAAAAGCTCTGTCTTCCTTCAAACATATCATAGGACACGCACTCTATTAAAACAAAGCTCTGTCTTCCTTCATCCTTTTGTGCAGCTCCTCACTGCCAAACATATCATAGGACACCCCCGCTATTAAAACAAAGCTCTGTCTTCCTTCAAACATATCATAGGACACACCCTCTATTAAAATAAAGCTCTGTCTTCCTTTAAACATATCATAGGACACCCCTCTATTAAAACAAAGCTCTGTCTTCCTTCAAACATATCATAGGACAACACTCTACTAAAACAAAGCTCTGTCTTCCTTCAAACATATCATAGGACAACCCTCTACTAAAACAAAGGTGTGTCTTCCTTCAAACATATCATAGGACAATCCTCTACTAAAACAAAGCTCTGTCTTCCTTCAAACATATCATGGGACAACCCTCTACTAAAACAAAGCTCTGTCTTCCTTCAAACATATCATGGGACAACCCTCTACTAAAACAAAGGTGTGTCTTCCTTCAAACATATCATAGGACAACCCTCTATTAAAACAAAGCTCTGTCTTCCTTCAAACATATCATAGGACAACCCTCTACTAAAACAAAGGTGTGTCTTCCCTCAAACATATCATACGACACCCCCTCTATTGAAACAAAGCTCTGTCTTCCTTTAAACATATCATAGGACAACCCTCTACTAAAACAAAGGTGTGTCTTCCTTCAAACATATCATACGACACCCCCTCTATTAAAACAAAGCTCTGTCTTCCTTCAAACATATCATAGGACACACCCTCTATTAAAACCGAGCTCTGTTTTCTTCAAACATATCATAGGACACCCCTCTATTAAAACAGAGCTCTGTCTTTCTTCAAACATATCATAGGACACCCCTCTATTAAAACAGAGCTCTGTCTTTCTTCAAACATATCATAGGACACACCCTCTATTAAAACAGAGCTCTGTCTTTCTTCAAACATATCATAACACACCCCCTCTATTAAAACAAAGCTCTGTCTTCCTTCAAACACATCATAGTACACCCCCTCTATTAAAACAAAGCTCTGTCTTCCTTCAAACACATCATAGTACACCCCCTCTATTAAAACAAAGCTCTGTCTTCCTTCAAACATATCATAGGACACGCCCTCATTTAAAACAAAGGTCTGTCTTCCTTCATCCTTTTGTGCAGCTCCTCACTGCCAAACATATCATAGGACACCCCCTCTATTAAAACAAAGCTCTGTCTTCCTTCAAACATATCACAGGACAACCCTCTACAAAAACAAAGGTGTGTCTTCCTTCAAACATATCATAACACACCCCCTGTATTAAAACAAAGCTCTGTCTTCCTTCAAACACATCATAGTACACCCCCTCTATTAAAACAAAGCTCTGTCTTCCTTCAAACATATCATAGGACACGCACTCTATTAAAACAAAGCTCTGTCTTCCTTCAAACATATCATAGGACACCCCCGCTATTAAAACAAAGCTCTGTCTTCCTTCAAACATATCATAGGACACGCACTCTATTAAAAAAAAGCTCTGTCTTCCTTCAAACATATCATAGGACACGCACTCTATTAAAACAAAGCTCTGTCTTCCTTCAAACATATCATAGGACACCCCCGCTATGAAAACAAAGCTCTGTCTTCCTTCAAACATATCATAGGACACGCACTCTATTAAAAAAAGCTCTGTCTTCCTTCAAACATATCATAGGACACCCCCGCTATTAAAACAAAGCTCTGTCTTCCTTCAAACATATCATAGGACACGCACTCTATTAAAAAAAAGCTCTGTCTTCCCTCAAACATATCATAGGACACCCCCTCAATTAAAAAAAAGCTCTGTCTTCCTTCAAACATATCATAGGACACGCACTCTATTAAAACAAAGCTCTGTCTTCCTTCATCCTTTTGTGCAGCTCCTCACTGCCAAACATATCATAGGATACCCCCGCTATTAAAACAAAGCTCTGTCTTCCTTCAAACATATCATAGGACACCCCTCTATTAAAACAAAGCTCTCTCTTCCTTCAAACATATCATAGGACACCCCCGCTATTAAAACAAAGCTCGGTCTACCTTCAAACATATCATAGGACACACCCTCTATTAAAATAAAGCTCTGTCTTCCTTCAAACATATCATAGGACACACCCTCTATTAAAACAAAGCTCTGTCTTCCTTCAAACATATCATCGGACACCCCTCTATTAAAACAAAGCTCTGTCTTTCTTCAAACATATCATACGACACCCCCTCTATTAAAACAAAGCTCTGTCTTCCTTCAAACACATCATAGGACACCCCCTCTATTAAAACAAAGCTCTGTCTTCCTTCAAACATATCATAGGACACGCCCTCTATTAAAACAAAGGTCTGTCTTCCTTCAAACATATCATAGGACAACCCTCTATTAAAACAAAGGTGTGTCTTCCTTCGAACATATCATAGGACAACCCTCTACTAAAACAAAGGTGTGTCTTCCTTCAAACATATCATAGGACAACCCTCTATTAAAACAAAGGTGTGTCTTCCTTCAAACATATCATAGGACAACCCTCTACTAAAACAAAGGTGTGTCTTCCTTCAAACATATCATAGGACAACGCTCTACTAAAACAAAGGTGTGTCTTCCTTCAAACATATCATAGGACAACCCTCTACTAAAACAAAGGTGTGTCTTCCTTCAAACATATCATAGGACAACCCTCTACTAAAACAAAGGTGTGTCTTCCTTCAAACATATCATACGACACCCCCTCTATTAAAACAAAGCTCTGTCTTCCTTGAAACATATCATAGGACAACCCTCTACTAAAACAAAGGTGTGTCTTCCTTCAAACATATCATAGGAACCCTCTACTAAAACAAAGGTGTGTCTTCCTTCAAACATATCATAGGACAACCCTATACTAAAACAAAGGTGTGTCTTCCTTCGAACATATCATAGGACAACCCTCTATTAAAACAAAGGTGTGTCTTCCTTCAAACATATCTTAGGACAACCCTCTACTAAAACAAAGGTGTGTCTTCCTTCAAACATATCATAGGACAACCCTCTATTAAAACAAAGGTGTATCTTCCTTCAAACATATCATAGGACAACCCTCTATTAAAACAAAGGTGTGTCTTCCTTCAAACATATCATAGGACAACCCTCTACAAAAACAAAGGTGTGTCTTCCTTCAAACATATCATAGGACAACCCTCTATTAAAACAAAGGTGTGTCTTCCTTCAAACATATCATAGGACAACCCCTCTATTAAAACAAAGGTGTGTCTTCCTTCAAACATATCATAGGACAACCCTCTACTAAAACAAAGGTGTGTCTTCCTTCAAACATATCATAGGACAACCCTCTATTAAAACAAAGGTGTGTTTTCCTTCAAACATATCATAGGACAACCCTCTACTAAAACAAAGGTGTGTCTTCCTTCAAACATATCATAGGACAACCCTCTACTAAAACAAAGGTCTGTCTTCCTTCAAACATATCATAGGACAACCCTCTACCAAAACAAAGGTGTGTCTTCCTTCAAACATATCATAGGACAACCCTCTACTAAAACAAAGGTCTGTCTTCCTTCAAACATATCATAGGACAACCCCTCTATTAAAACAAAGGTGTGTCTTCCTTCAAACATATCATAGGACAACCCTCTACTAAAATAAAGGTGTGTCTTCCTTCAAACATATCATAGGACAACCCTCTACTAAAACACAGGTGTGTCTTCCTTCAAACATATCATAGGACAACCCTCTACTAAAACAAAGCTCTGTCTTCCTTCAAACATATCATAGGACAACCCTCTACTAAAACAAAGGTGTGTCTTCCTTCAAACATATCATAGGACAACCCTCTACTAAAACAAAGGTGTGTCTTCCTTCAAACATATCATACGACACCCCCTCTATTGAAACAAAGCTCTGTCTTCCTTCAAACATATCATAGGACACACCCTCTATTAAAACAAAGCTCTGTCTTCCTTCAAACATATCATACGACACCCCCTCTATTGAAACAAAGCTCTGTCTTCCTTCAAACATATCATAAGACACACCCTCTATTAAAACAAAGGTCTGTCTTCCTTCAAACATATCATACGACACCCCCTCTATTAAAACAAAGATCTGTCTTCCTTCAAACATATCATAGGATAACCCTCTATTAAAAGAAAGCTCTGTCTTCCTTCAAACATATCATAGGACACCCTCTACTAAAACAAAGGTGTGTCTTCCTTCAAACATATCATACGAAACCCCCTCTATTAAAACAAAGCTCTGTCTTCCTTCAAACATATCATAGGACACCCCTCTATTAAAACAAAGCTCTGTCTTCCTTCAAACATATCATAGGATAACCCTCTACTAAAACAAAGGTGTGTCTTCCTTCAAACATATCATACGACACCCCCTCTATTAAAACAAAGCTCTGTCTTTCCTTCAAACATATCATAGGACAACCCCTCTCTTAAAACAAAGCTCTGTCTTCCTTCAAAAATATCATAGGACACCCCCTCTATTAAAACAAAGCTCTGTCTTCCTTCAAACATATCATAAGACACCCCCTCTATTAAAACAAAGCTCTGTCTTCCTTCAAACATATCATAGGACACCCTCTCTATTAAAACAAAGCTCTGTCTTCCTTCAAACATATCATAGGACACGCCCTCTATTAAAACAAAGCTCTGTCTTCCTTCAAACATATCATACGACACCCCCTCTATTAAAACAAAGCTCTGTCTTCCTTCAAACATATCATAGGACACCCCTCTATTAAAACAAAGCTCTGTCTTCCTTCAAACATATCATAGGACAAACCTCAACTAAAACAAAGGTGTCTCTTCCTTCAAACATATCATACGACACCCCCTCTATTAAAACAAAGCTCTGTCTCCCTTCAAACATATCATAGGACAACCCTCTACTAAAACAAAGGTGTGCCTTCCTTCAAACATATCATAGGACAACCCTCTACTAAAACAAAGTTCTGTCTTCCTTCAAACATATCATAGGACAACCCTCTACTAAAACAAAGCTCTGTCTTCCTTCAAACATATCATAGGACAACCCTCTACTAAAACAAAGGTGTGTCTTCCTTCAAACATATCATAGGACAATCCTCTACTAAAACAAAGCTCTGTCTTCCTTCAAACATATCATGGGACAACCCTCTACTAAAACAAAGCTCTGTCTTCCTTCAAACATATCATGGGACAACCCTCTACTAAAACAAAGGTGTGTCTTCCTTCAAACATATCATAGGACAACCCTCTATTAAAACAAAGCTCTGTCTTCCTTCAAACATATCATAGGACAACCCTCTACTAAAACAAAGGTGTGTCTTCCCTCAAACATATCATACGACACCCCCTCTATTGAAACAAAGCTCTGTCTTCCTTTAAACATATCATAGGACAACCCTCTACTAAAACAAAGGTGTGTCTTCCTTCAAACATATCATACGACACCCCCTCTATTAAAACAAAGCTCTGTCTTCCTTCAAACATATCATAGGACACACCCTCTATTAAAACCGAGCTCTGTTTTCTTCAAACATATCATAGGACACCCCTCTATTAAAACAGAGCTCTGTCTTTCTTCAAACATATCATAGGACACCCCTCTATTAAAACAGAGCTCTGTCTTTCTTCAAACATATCATAGGACACACCCTCTATTAAAACAGAGCTCTGTCTTTCTTCAAACATATCATAACACACCCCCTCTATTAAAAAAAAGCTCTGTCTTCCTTCAAACACATCATAGTACACCCCCTCTATTAAAACAAAGCTCTGTCTTCCTTCAAACACATCATAGTACACCCCCTCTATTAAAACAAAGCTCTGTCTTCCTTCAAACATATCATAGGACACGCCCTCATTTAAAACAAAGGTCTGTCTTCCTTCATCCTTTTGTGCAGCTCCTCACTGCCAAACATATCATAGGACACCCCCTCTATTAAAACAAAGCTCTGTCTTCCTTCAAACATATCACAGGACAACCCTCTACAAAAACAAAGGTGTGTCTTCCTTCAAACATATCATAACACACCCCCTGTATTAAAACAAAGCTCTGTCTTCCTTCAAACACATCATAGTACACCCCCTCTATTAAAACAAAGCTCTGTCTTCCATCAAACATATCATAGGACACGCACTCTATTAAAACAAAGCTCTGTCTTCCTTCAAACATATCATAGGACACCCCCGCTATTAAAACAAAGCTCTGTCTTCCTTCAAACATATCATAGGACACGCACTCTATTAAAACAAAGCTCTGTCTTCCTTCAAACATATCATAGGACACGCACTCTATTAAAAAAAAGCTCTGTCTTCCTTCAAACATATCATAGGACACGCACTCTATTAAAACAAAGCTCTGTCTTCCTTCAAACATATCATAGGACACCCCCGCTATGAAAACAAAGCTCTGTCTTCCTTCAAACATATCATAGGACACGCACTCTATTAAAAAAAAGCTCTGTCTTCCTTCAAACATATCATAGGACACCCCCGCTATTAAAACAAAGCTCTGTCTTCCTTCAAACATATCATAGGACACGCACTCTATTAAAAAAAAGCTCTGTCTTCCCTCAAACATATCATAGGACACCCCCTCAATTAAAAAAAAGCTCTGTCTTCCTTCAAACATATCATAGGACACGCACTCTATTAAAACAAAGCTCTGTCTTCCTTCATCCTTTTGTGCAGCTCCTCACTGCCAAACATATCATAGGATACCCCCGCTATTAAAACAAAGCTCTGTCTTCCTTCAAACATATCATAGGACACCCCTCTATTAAAACAAAGCTCTCTCTTCCTTCAAACATATCATAGGACACCCCCGCTATTAAAACAAAGCTCGGTCTACCTTCAAACATATCATAGGACACACCCTCTATTAAAATAAAGCTCTGTCTTCCTTCAAACATATCATAGGACACACCCTCTATTAAAACAAAGCTCTGTCTTCCTTCAAACATATCATCGGACACCCCTCTATTAAAACAAAGCTCTGTCTTTCTTCAAACATATCATACGACACCCCCTCTATTAAAACAAAGCTCTGTCTTCCTTCAAACACATCATAGGACACCCCCTCTATTAAAACAAAGCTCTGTCTTCCTTCAAACATATCATAGGACACGCCCTCTATTAAAACAAAGGTCTGTCTTCCTTCAAACATATCATAGGACAACCCTCTATTAAAACAAAGGTGTGTCTTCCTTCGAACATATCATAGGACAACCCTCTACTAAAACAAAGGTGTGTCTTCCTTCAAACATATCATAGGACAACCCTCTATTAAAACAAAGGTGTGTCTTCCTTCAAACATATCATAGGACAACCCTCTACTAAAACAAAGGTGTGTCTTCCTTCAAACATATCATAGGACAACCCTCTACTAAAACAAAGGTGTGTCTTCCTTCAAACATATCATACGACACCCCCTCTATTAAAACAAAGCTCTGTCTTCCTTGAAACATATCATAGGACAACCCTCTACTAAAACAAAGGTGTGTCTTCCTTCAAACATATCATAGGAACCCTCTACTAAAACAAAGGTGTGTCTTCCTTCAAACATATCATAGGACAACCCTATACTAAAACAAAGGTGTGTCTTCCTTCAAACATATCATAGGACAACCCTCTATTAAAACAAAGGTGTGTCTTCCTTCAAACATATCTTAGGACAACCCTCTACTAAAACAAAGGTGTGTCTTCCTTCAAACATATCATAGGACAACCCTCTATTAAAACAAAGGTGTATCTTCCTTCAAACATATCATAGGACAACCCTCTATTAAAACAAAGGTGTGTCTTCCTTCAAACATATCATAGGACAACCCTCTACAAAAACAAAGGTGTGTCTTCCTTCAAACATATCATAGGACAACCCTCTATTAAAACAAAGGTGTGTCTTCCTTCAAACATATCATAGGACAACGCCTCTATTAAAACAAAGGTGTGTCTTCCTTCAAACATATCATAGGACAACCCTCTACTAAAACAAAGGTGTGTCTTCCTTCAAACATATCATAGGACAACCCTCTATTAAAACAAAGGTGTGTTTTCCTTCAAACATATCATAGGACAACCCTCTACTAAAACAAAGGTGTGTCTTCCTTCAAACATATCATAGGACAACCCTCTACTAAAACAAAGGTCTGTCTTCCTTCAAACATATCATAGGACAACCCTCTACTAAAACAAAGGTGTGTCTTCCTTCAAACATATCATAGGACAACCCTCTACTAAAACAAAGGTCTGTCTTCCTTCAAACATATCATAGGACAACCCCTCTATTAAAACAAAGGTGTGTCTTCCTTCAAACATATCATAGGACAACCCTCTACTAAAATAAAGGTGTGTCTTCCTTCAAACATATCATAGGACAACCCTCTACTAAAACACAGGTGTGTCTTCCTTCAAACATATCATAGGACAACCCTCTACTAAAACAAAGCTCTGTCTTCCTTCAAACATATCATAGGACAACCCTCTACTAAAACAAAGGTGTGTCTTCCTTCAAACATATCATAGGACAACCCTCTACTAAAACAAAGGTGTGTCTTCCTTCAAACATATCATACGACACCCCCTCTATTGAAACAAAGCTCTGTCTTCCTTCAAACATATCATAGGACACACCCTCTATTAAAACAAAGCTCTGTCTTCCTTCAAACATATCATACGACACCCCCTCTATTGAAACAAAGCTCTGTCTTCCTTCAAACATATCATAAGACACACCCTCTATTAAAACAAAGGTCTGTCTTCCTTCAAACATATCATACGACACCCCCTCTATTAAAACAAAGATCTGTCTTCCTTCAAACATATCATAGGATAACCCTCTATTAAAAGAAAGCTCTGTCTTCCTTCAAACATATCATAGGACACCCTCTACTAAAACAAAGGTGTGTCTTCCTTCAAACATATCATACGAAACCCCCTCTATTAAAACAAAGCTCTGTCTTCCTTCAAACATATCATAGGACACCCCTCTATTAAAACAAAGCTCTGTCTTCCTTCAAACATATCATAGGATAACCCTCTACTAAAACAAAGGTGTGTCTTCCTTCAAACATATCATACGACACCCCCTCTATTAAAACAAAGCTCTGTCTTTCCTTCAAACATATCATAGGACAACCCCTCTCTTAAAACAAAGCTCTGTCTTCCTTCAAAAATATCATAGGACACCCCCTCTATTAAAACAAAGCTCTGTCTTCCTTCAAACATATCATAAGACACCCCCTCTATTATAACAAAGCTCTGTCTTCCTTCAAACATATCATAGCACAACCCCTCTATTAAAACAAGGCTCTGTCTTCCTTCAAACATATCATAGGACACCCCCTCTATTGAAACAAAGCTCTGTCTTCCTTCAAACATATCATAGGACACACCCTCTATTAAAACAAAGCTCTGTCTTCCTTCAAACATATCATACGACACCCCCTCTATTGAAACAAAGCTCTGTCTTCCTTCAAACATATCATAAGACACACCCTCTATTAAAACAAAGGTCTGTCTTCCTTCAAACATATCATACGACACCCCCTCTATTAAAACAAAGATCTGTCTTCCTTCAAACATATCATAGGATAACCCTCTATTAAAAGAAAGCTCTGTCTTCCTTCAAACATATCATAGGACACCCTCTACTAAAACAAAGGTGTGTCTTCCTTCAAACATATCATACGAAACCCCCTCTATTAAAACAAAGCTCTGTCTTCCTTCAAACATATCATAGGACACCCCTCTATTAAAACAAAGCTCTGTCTTCCTTCAAACATATCATAGGATAACCCTCTACTAAAACAAAGGTGTGTCTTCCTTCAAACATATCATACGACACCCCCTCTATTAAAACAAAGCTCTGTCTTTCCTTCAAACATATCATAGGACAACCCCTCTCTTAAAACAAAGCTCTGTCTTCCTTCAAAAATATCATAGGACACCCCCTCTATTAAAACAAAGCTCTGTCTTCCTTCAAACATATCATAAGACACCCCCTCTATTAAAACAAAGCTCTGTCTTCCTTCAAACATATCATAGGACACCCTCTCTATTAAAACAAAGCTCTGTCTTCCTTCAAACATATCATAGGACACGCCCTCTATTAAAACAAAGCTCTGTCTTCCTTCAAACATATCATACGACACCCCCTCTATTAAAACAAAGCTCTGTCTTCCTTCAAACATATCATAGGACACCCCTCTATTAAAACAAAGCTCTGTCTTCCTTCAAACATATCATAGGACAAACCTCAACTAAAACAAAGGTGTCTCTTCCTTCAAACATATCATACGACACCCCCTCTATTAAAACAAAGCTCTGTCTCCCTTCAAACATATCATAGGACAACCCTCTACTAAAACAAAGGTGTGCCTTCCTTCAAACATATCATAGGACAACCCTCTACTAAAACAAAGTTCTGTCTTCCTTCAAACATATCATAGGACAACCCTCTACTAAAACAAAGCTCTGTCTTCCTTCAAACATATCATAGGACAACCCTCTACTAAAACAAAGGTGTGTCTTCCTTCAAACATATCATAGGACAATCCTCTACTAAAACAAAGCTCTGTCTTCCTTCAAACATATCATGGGACAACCCTCTACTAAAACAAAGCTCTGTCTTCCTTCAAACATATCATGGGACAACCCTCTACTAAAACAAAGGTGTGTCTTCCTTCAAACATATCATAGGACAACCCTCTATTAAAACAAAGCTCTGTCTTCCTTCAAACATATCATAGGACAACCCTCTACTAAAACAAAGGTGTGTCTTCCCTCAAACATATCATACGACACCCCCTCTATTGAAACAAAGCTCTGTCTTCCTTTAAACATATCATAGGACAACCCTCTACTAAAACAAAGGTGTGTCTTCCTTCAAACATATCATACGACACCCCCTCTATTAAAACAAAGCTCTGTCTTCCTTCAAACATATCATAGGACACACCCTCTATTAAAACCGAGCTCTGTTTTCTTCAAACATATCATAGGACACCCCTCTATTAAAACAGAGCTCTGTCTTTCTTCAAACATATCATAGGACACCCCTCTATTAAAACAGAGCTCTGTCTTTCTTCAAACATATCATAGGACACACCCTCTATTAAAACAGAGCTCTGTCTTTCTTCAAACATATCATAACACACCCCCTCTATTAAAAAAAAGCTCTGTCTTCCTTCAAACACATCATAGTACACCCCCTCTATTAAAACAAAGCTCTGTCTTCCTTCAAACACATCATAGTACACCCCCTCTATTAAAACAAAGCTCTGTCTTCCTTCAAACATATCATAGGACACGCCCTCATTTAAAACAAAGGTCTGTCTTCCTTCATCCTTTTGTGCAGCTCCTCACTGCCAAACATATCATAGGACACCCCCTCTATTAAAACAAAGCTCTGTCTTCCTTCAAACATATCACAGGACAACCCTCTACAAAAACAAAGGTGTGTCTTCCTTCAAACATATCATAACACACCCCCTGTATTAAAACAAAGCTCTGTCTTCCTTCAAACACATCATAGTACACCCCCTCTATTAAAACAAAGCTCTGTCTTCCTTCAAACATATCATAGGACACGCACTCTATTAAAACAAAGCTCTGTCTTCCTTCAAACATATCATAGGACACCCCCGCTATTAAAACAAAGCTCTGTCTTCCTTCAAACATATCATAGGACACGCACTCTATTAAAAAAAAGCTCTGTCTTCCTTCAAACATATCATAGGACACGCACTCTATTAAAACAAAGCTCTGTCTTCCTTCAAACATATCATAGGACACCCCCGCTATGAAAACAAAGCTCTGTCTTCCTTCAAACATATCATAGGACACGCACTCTATTAAAAAAAAGCTCTGTCTTCCTTCAAACATATCATAGGACACCCCCGCTATTAAAACAAAGCTCTGTCTTCCTTCAAACATATCATAGGACACGCACTCTATTAAAAAAAAGCTCTGTCTTCCCTCAAACATATCATAGGACACCCCCTCAATTAAAAAAAAGCTCTGTCTTCCTTCAAACATATCATAGGACACGCACTCTATTAAAACAAAGCTCTGTCTTCCTTCATCCTTTTGTGCAGCTCCTCACTGCCAAACATATCATAGGACACCCCCGCTATTAAAACAAAGCTCTGTCTTCCTTCAAACATATCATAGGACACCCCTCTATTAAAACAAAGCTCTCTCGTCCTTCAAACATATCATAGGACACCCCCGCTATTAAAACAAAGCTCGGTCTACCTTCAAACATATCACAGGACAACCCTCTACAAAAACAAAGGTGTGTCTTCCTTCAAACATATCATAACACACCCCCTCTATTAAAACAAAGCTCTGTCTTCCTTCAAACACACCATAGTACATCCCCTCTATTAAAACAAAGCTCTGTCTTCCTTCAAACATATCATAGGACACGCCCTCATTTAAAACAAAGGTCTGTCTTCCTTCATCCTTTTGTGCAGCTCCTCACTGCCAAACATATCATAGGACACCCCCTCTATTAAAACAAAGCTCTGTCTTCCTTCAAACATATCATAGGACAACCCTCTACTAAAACAAAGGTCTGTCTTCCTTCAAACATATCATAGGATAACCCTCTACTAAAACAAAGGTGTGTCTTCCTTCAAACATATCATACGACACCCCCTCTATTGAAACAAAGCTCTGTCTTCCTTCAAACATATCATAGGACAACCCTCTACTAAAACTAAGGTCTGTCTTCCTTCAAACATATCATACGACACCCCCTCTATTAAAACAAAGCTCTGTCTTCTTTCAAACATATAATAGGACACCCCCTCTATTAAAACAAAGCTCTGCCTTCCCTCAAACATATCATAGGACACACCCTGTATTAAAACAAAGGTGTGTCGTCCTTCAAACATATCATAGGACACACCCTCTATTAAAACAAAGCTCTGTCTTCCTTCAAACATATCATAGGACACCCCTCTATAAAAACAAAGCTCTGTCTTCCTTCAAACATATCATAGGACACTCCCTTTATTAAAACAAAGGTCTGCGTTCCTTCAAACATATCATAGGACACCCCCTCTATTAAAACAAAGCTCTGTCTTCCTTCAAACATATCATAGGACACCCCCTCTATTAAAACAAAGGTGTGTCTTCCTTCAAACATATCATAGGACACCCCCTCTATTAAAACAAAACTCTGTCTTCCTTTAAACATATCATAGGACACCCCCTCTATTAAAACAAAGGTCTGTCTTCCTTCAAACATATCATAGGAAACCCTCTCTATTAAAACAAAGCTCTGTCTTCCTTCAAACATATAGGACACCCCCTCTATTAAAACAAAGGTCTGTCTTCCGTCATCCTTTTGTGCAGCTCCTCACTGCCAAACATACCATAGGACACCCCCTCTATTAAAACAAAGCTCTGTCTTCCTTCAAACATATCATAGGACACCCCCTCTATTAAAATAAAGGTCTGTTTTCCTTCAAACATATCATAGGACACCTCCTCTATTAAAACAAAGGTGTGTCTTCCTTCAAACATATCATAGGACAGCCCATCTATTAAAACAAAGCTCTGTCTTCCTTCAAACATATCATAGGACACCCCCTCTATTAAAACAAAGCTCTGTATTCCTTCAAACATATCATAGGACACCCCCTCTATTAAAACAAAGCTCTGTCTTCCTTCAAACATATCATAGGAAACCCTCTCTATTAAAACAAAGCTCTGTCTTCCTTCAAACATATCATAGGACACACCCTCTATTAAAACAAAGGTCTGTCTTCCTTCATCCTTTTGTGCAGCTCCTCACTGCCAAACATATCATAGGACACCCCCTCTATTAAAACAAAGCTCTGTCTTCCTTCAAACATATCATAGGACATGCCCTCTATTAAAACAAAGCACTGTCTTCCTTCAAACATATCATAGGACACACCCTCTATTAAAACAAAGCTCTGTCTTCCTTCAAACATATCATAGGACACACCCTCTATTACAAAAAAGCTCTGTCTTCCTTCAAACATATCATAGGACTTGCCCTCTATTAAAACAAAGCTCTTTCTTCCTTCAAACATATCATACGACTCACCCTCTATTGAAACAAAGCTCTGTCTTCCTTCAAACATATCATAGGACACACCCTCTATTAAAACCAAGGTGTGTCTTGCTTCATCCTTTTGTGCAGCTTCTCACTGCCAAACATATCATAGGACACTCCCTCTATTAAAACAAAGCTCTGTCTTCCTTGAAACATATCATAGGACACACCCTCTATTAAAACAAAGCTCTGTCTTCCTTCAAACATATCATAGGACACCCCCTCTATTAAAACAAAGTTCAGTCTTACCTCAAACATATCATAGGACACCCCCTCTATTAAAACAAAGCTCTGTCTTCCTTCAAACATATCATAGGAAACCCTCTCTATTAAAACAAAGCTCTGTCTTCCCTCAAACATATCATAGGACACACCCTCTATTAAAACAAAGTTCTGTCTTCCTTCAAACATATCACAGGAAACCCTCTCTACTAAAACAAAGCTCTGCCTTCCCTCAAACATATCATAGGACACACCCTCTATTAAAACAAAGGTGTGTCTTCCTTCAAACATATCATAGGACACACCCTCTATTACAAAAAAGCTCTGTCTTCCTTCAAACATATCATAGGACTTGCCCTCTATTAAAACAAAGCTCTTTCTTCCTTCAAACATATCATACGACTCACCCTCTATTGAAACAAAGCTCTGTCTTCCTTCAAACATATCATAGGACACACCCTCTATTAAAACCAAGGTGTGTCTTGCTTCATCCTTTTGTGCAGCTTCTCACTGCCAAACATATCATAGGACACTCCCTCTATTAAAACAAAGCTCTGTCTTCCTTGAAACATATCATAGGACACACCCTCTATTAAAACAAAGCTCTGTCTTCCTTCAAACATATCATAGGACACCCCCTCTATTAAAACAAAGTTCAGTCTTACCTCAAACATATCATAGGACACCCCCTCTATTAAAACAAAGCTCTGTCTTCCTTCAAACATATCATAGGAAACCCTCTCTATTAAAACAAAGCTCTGTCTTCCCTCAAACATATCATAGGACACACCCTCTATTAAAACAAAGCTCTGTCTTCCTTCAAACATATCACAGGAAACCCTCTCTACCAAAACAAAGCTCTGCCTTCCCTCAAACATATCATAGGACACACCCTCTATTAAAACAAAGGTGTGTCTTCCTTCAAACATATCATAGGACACATCCTCTATTAAAACAAATCTCTGTCTTCCTTCAAACATATCATAGGACACACCCTCTATTAAAACAAAGCTCTGTCTTCCTTCAAACATATCATAGGACACCCCCTCTATTAAAACAAAGGTGTGTCTTCCTTCAAACATATCATAGGACACCCCTCTATTAAAACAAAGTTCTGTCTTTCTTCAAACATATCATAGGACACCCCCTCCATTAAAACAAAGGTCTGTCTTCCTTCAAACATATCATAGGAAACCCTCTCTATTAAAACAAAGCTCTGTCTTCCTTCAAACATATCATAGGACACCCCCTCTATTAAAACAAAGCTCTGTCTTCGTTAAACATATCATAGGACACCCCCTCTATTATAAGAAAGCTCTGTCTTCCTTCAAACATATCATAGGACAATCCCCTCTATTAAAACAAAGGTGTGTCTTGCTTCAAACATATCATAGGACACCCCCTCTATTATAACAAAGCTCTGTCTTCCTTCAAACATATCATAGGACACCCCCTCTATTATAACAAAGCTCTGTCTTCCTTCAAACATATCATAGGACAATCCCCTCTATTAAAACAAGGCTCTGTCTTCCTTCAAACATATCATAGGACACCCCCTCTATTAAAAACAAAGCTCTGTCTTCCTTCAAACATATCATAGGACACCCCCTCTATTAAAGCAAAGGTCTGTCTTCCTGCAAACATATCATAGGAGAGCCCCTCTATTAAAACAAAGCTCTGTCTTCCTTCAAACATATCATAGGACACCCCCTCTATTAAAGCAAAGGTCTGTCTTCCTGCAAACATATCATAGGAGAGCCCCTCTATTAAAACAAAGGTCTGTCTTCCTTCAAACATATCATAGGAAACCCTCTCTATTAAAACAAAGCTTTTTCTTCCTTTAAACATATCATAGGACACCCCGCTCTATTAAAACAAAGCTCTATCTTCCTTCAAACATATCAGACGACACACCCTCTATTAAAACAAAGCTCTGTCTTCCTTCAAACATATCATAGGACACCCCCTCTATTAAAACAAAGGTGTGTCTTCCTTCAAACATATCATAGGACACCCCCTCTATTATAACAAAGCTCTGTCTTCCTTCAAACATATCATAGCACAACCCCTCTATTAAAACAAGGTTCTGTCTTCCTTCAAACATATCATAGGACACCCCCTCTATTAAAACAAAGCTCTGTCTTCCTTCATCCTTTTGTGCAGCTCCTCACTGCCAAACATATCATAGGACACCCCCCTCTATTAAAACAAAGCTCTGTCTTCCTTCAAACATATCATAGGTCACCCCCTCTATTAAAACAAAGCTCTGCCTTCCTTCAAACATATCATAGGACACCCCCTCTATTAAAACAAAGGTCTGTTTTCCTTCAAACATATCATACGACACCCCCTCTATTAAAACAAAGCTCTGTCTTCCTTCAAACATATCATAGGACAACCCCTCTATTAAAACAAGGCTCTGTCTTCCTTCAAACATATCATAGGACACCCCCTCAATATAAAAAAAGGGTTTCTTCCTTCAAACATATCATAGGACACACCCTCTATTAAAACAAAGCTCTGTCTTCCTTCATCCTTTTATGCAGCTCCTCACTGCCAAACATATCATAGGACACCCCCCTCTATTAAACAAAGCTCTGTCTTCCTTCAAACATATCATAGGACACCCCCTATATTAAAACAAAGCTCTGTCTTCCTTCAAACATATCATAGGACACCCCCTCTATTAAAACAAAGGTCTGTCTTCCTTCAAACATATCATAGGAAACCCTCTCTATTAAAACAAAGCTCTATCTTCCTTCAAACATATCATAGGACACACCCTCTATTAAAACAAAGCTCTGTCTTCCTTCAAACATATCATAGGACACCCCCTCTATTAAAACAAAGGTGTGTCTTCCTTCAAACATATCATAGGACACCCCCTCTATTATAACAAAGCTCTGTCTTCCTTCAAACATATCATAGGACAACCCCTCTATTAAAACAAGGCTCTGTCTTCCTTCAAACATATCATAGGACAACCCCTCTATTAAAAACAAAGCTCTGTCTTCCTTCAAACATATCATAGGACACCCCCTCTATTAAAGCAAAGGTCTGTCTTGCTTCAAACATATCAAAGGAGACCCCCTCTATTAAAACAAAGCTCTGTCTTCCTTCAAACATATCATAGGAAACCCTCTCTATTAAAACAAAGCTCTGTCTTCCTTCAAACATATCATAGGATACCCGCTCTATTAATACAAAGCTATGTCTTCCTTTAAACATGTCATAGGACACCCCCTCTATTAAAACAAAGCTCTGTCTTCCTTCAAACATATCATAGGACACCCCCTCTATTAAATCAAAGGTCTGTCTTCCTTCAAGCATATCATAGGAAACCCTCTCTATTAAAACAAAGCTCTGTCTTCCTTCAAACATATCATAGGATACCCCCTCTATTAAAACAAAGCTCTGTCTTCCTTCAAACATATCATAGGACAGCCCCTCTATTAAAACAAAGCTCTGTATTCTTTCAAACATATCATAGGACACCCCCTCTATTAAAACAAAGCTCTGTCTTCCTTCAAACATATCATAAAACATCCCCTCTATTAAAACAAAGCTTTGTCTTCCTTCAAACATATCATAGGAAATTCCCTCTATTAAAACAAAGCTCTGTCTTCCTTCAAACATATCATAGGACACCCCGCTCTATTAAAACAAAGCTCTGTCTTCCTTCAAACATATCATAGGACACTCCCTTTATTAAAACAAAGGTCTGTCTTCCTTCAAACATATCATAGGACACCCCCTCTATTAAAACAAAGCTCTGTCTTCCTTCAAACATATCATAGGACACCCCCTCTATTAAAACAAAACTCTGTCTTCCTTCAAACATTTCATAGGACAACCCCTCTATTAAAACAAAGCTCTGTCTTCCTTCAAACATATCTAAGGACACCCCCTCTATTAAAAACAAAGCTCTGTCTTCCTTCAAACATATCATAGGACACCCCCTTTATTAAAGCAAAGGTCTGTCTTCCTTCAAACATATCATAGGATACCCCCTCTATTAAAACAAAGCTCTGTCTTCCTTCAAAGATATCATAGGACACACCCTCTATTAAAACAAAGCTCTGTCTTCCTTTAAACATATCACAGGACACGCCCTCTATTAAAACAAAGCTCTGTCTTCCTTCAAACATATCATAGGACACACCCTCTATTAAAACAAAGGTCCGTCTTCCTTCATCCTTTTGCGCAGATCCTCACTGCCAAACATATCATAGGACAACCCCCTCTATTAAAACAATGCTTTAACTTCCTTCAAACATATCATAGGACATCCCCTCTATTAAAACAAAGCTCTGTCTTCCTTTAAACATATCATAGGACACACCCTCTATTAAAACAAAGCTCTGTCTTCCTTTAAAGATATAATAGGACATGCCCTATATTAAAACAAAGGTCTGTCTTCCTTCATCCTTTTGTGCAGCTCCTCACTGCCAAACATATCATAGGACACCCCCGCTATTAAAACAAAGCTCTGTCTTCCTTCAAACATATCATAGGACACACCCTCTATTAAAATAAAGCTCTGTCTTCCTTTAAACATATCATAGGACACGCCCTCTATTAAAACAAAGCTCTGTCTTCCTTCAAACATATCATAGGACACATCCTGTATTAAAACAAAGGTCTGTCTTCCTTCATCCTTTTTGTGCAGCTCCTCACTGCCAAACATATCATAGGACACGCCCTCTATTAAAACAAAGCTCTGTCTTTCTTCAAACATATCATAGGACACACCCTCTATTAAAACAAAGCTCTGTCTTCCTTCAAACATATCATAGGACTTGCCCTCTATTAGAACAAAGCTCTGTCTTCCTTCAAACATATCATAGGACTCACCCTCTATTGAAACAAAGCTCTGTCTTCCTTCAAACATATCATAGGACACACCCTCTATTAAAACAAAGGTCTGTCTTCCTTCAAACATATCATAGGACATGCCCTCTATTAAAACAAAGCTCTATCTTCCTTCAAACATATCATAGGACACACCCTCTATTAAAACAAAGGTGTGTCTTCCTTCATCCTTTTGTGCAGCTTCTCACTGCCAAACATATCATAGGACACTCCCTCTATTAAAACAAAGCTCTGTCTTCCTTGAAACATATCATAGGACACCCCCTCTATTAAAACACAGCTCTGTCTTCCTTCAAACATATCATAGGAAACCCTCTCTATTAAAACAAAGCTCTGTTTTCCCTCAAACATATCATAGGACACACCCTCTATTAAAACAAAGCTCTGTCTTCCTTCAAACATATCACAGGAAACCCTCTCTATTAAAACAAAGCTCTGCCTTCCCTCAAACATATCATAGGACACACCCTCTATTAAAACAAAGGTGTGTCTTCCTTCAAACATATCATAGGACACACCCTCTATTAAAACAAATCTCTGTCTTCCTTCAAACATATCATAGGACACACCCTCTATTAAAACAAAGCTCTGTCTTCCTTCAAACATATCATAGGACACCCCCTCTATTAAAACAAAGCTCTGTCTTCCTTCAAACATATCACAGGAAACCCTCTCTATTAAAACAAAGCTCTGCCTTCCCTCAAACATATCATAGGACACCCCCTCTATTAAAACAAAGCTGTGTATTCCTTCAAACATATCATAGGACACCCCCTCTATTAAAACAAAGGTGTGTCTTCCTGCAAACATATCATAGGACACCCCTCTATTAAAACAAAGTTCTGTCTTTCTTCAAACATATCATAGGACACCCCCTCTATTAAAACAAAGGTCTGTCTTCCTTCAAACATATCATAGGAAACCCTCTCTATTAAAACAAAGCTCTATCTTCCTTCAAACATATCATAGGACACCCCCTCTATTAAAACAAAGCTCTGTCTTCCTTCAAACATATCATAGGACACCCCCTCTATTAAAACAAAGGTGTGTCTTCCTTCAAACATATCATAGGACACCCCCTCTATTATAACAAAGCTCTGTCTTCCTTCAAACATATCATAGGACAACCCCTCTATTAAAACAAGGCTCTGTCTTCCTTTAAACATATCATAGGACACCCCGCTCTATTAAAACAAAGCTCTATCTTCCTTCAAACATATCATACGACACACCCTCTATTAAAACAAAGCTCTGTCTTCCTTCAAACATATCATAGGACACCCCCTCTATTAAAACAAAGGTGTGTCTTCCTTCAAACATATCATAGGACACCCCCTTTATTATAACAAAGCTCTGTCTTCCTTCAAACATATCATAGGACACCCCCTCTATAAAAAAAAGGGTTTCTTCCTTCAAACATATCATAGGACACACCCTCTATTAAAACAAAGCTCTGTCTTCCTTCATCCTTTTGTGCAGCTTCTCACTGCCAAACATATCATAGGACACCCCCCTCTATTAAAACAAAGCTCTGTCTTCCTTCAAACATATCATAGGACACCCCCTCTATTAAAACAAAGCTCTGTCTTCCTTCAAACATATCATAGGACACCCCCTCTATTAAAACAAAGGTCTGTCTTCCTTCAAACATATCATAAAACACCCCCTCTATTAAAACAAAGCTCTGTCTTCCTTCAAACATATCATAGGACAACCCCTCTATTAAAACAAGGCTCTGTCTTCCTTCAAACATATCATAGGACACCCCCCCTATTAAAACAAAGCTCTGTCTTCCTTCATCCTTTTATGCAGCTCCTCACTGCCAAACATATCATAGGACACCCCCCTCTATTAAAACAAAGCTCTGTCTTCCTTCAAACATATCATAGGACACCCCCTCTATTAAAACAAAGCTCTGTCTTCCTTCAAACATATCATAGGACACCCCCTCTATTAAAACAACGGTCTGTCTTCCTTCAAACATATCATAGGACACCCCCTCTATTAAAACAAAGCTCTGTCTTCCTTCAAACATATCATAGGACAACCCCTCTATTAAAACAAGGCTCTGTCTTCCTTCAAACATATCATAGGACACCCTCTCTATTAAAAAAAAAGGGTTTCTTCCTTCAAACATATCATAGGACACACCCTCTATTAAAACAAAGCTCTGTCTTCCTTCATCCTTTTATGCGGCTCCTCACTGCCAAAGATATCATAGGACACCCCCTCTATTAAAACAAAGGTGTGTCTTCCTTCAAACATATCATAGGACACCCCCTCTATTATAACAAAGCTCTGTTCTCCTTTAAACATATCATAGGACAACCCCTCTATTAAAACAAGGCTCTGTCTTCCTTCAAACATATCATAGGACAACCCCTCTATTAAAAACAAAGCTCTGTCTTCCTTCAAACATATCATAGGACACCCCCTCTATTAAAGCAAAGGTCTGTCTTGCTTCAAACATATCATAGGAGACCCCCTCTATTAAAACAAAGCTCTGTCTTCCTTCAAACATATCATAGGAAACCCTCTCTATTAAAACAAAGCTCTGTCTTCCTTCAAACATATCATAGGATACCCCCTCTATTAATACAAAGCTATGTCTTCCTTTAAACATGTCATAGGACACCCCCTCTATTAAAACAAAGCTCTGTCTTCCTTCAAACATATCATAGGACACCCCCTCTATTAAAACAAAGGTCTGTCTTCCTTCAAACATATCATAGGAAACCCTCTCTATTAAAACAAAGCTCTGTCTTCCTTCAAACATATCATAGGATACCCCCTCTATTAAAACAAAGCTCTGTCTTCCTTCAAACATATCATAGGACAGCCCCTCTATTAAAACAAAGCTCTGTATTCCTTCAAACATATCATAGGACACCCCCTCTATTAAAACAAAGCTCTGTCTTCCTTCAAACATATCATAGGACACCCCCTCTATTAAAACAAAGCTTTGTCTTCCTTCAAACATATCATAGGAAATTCCCTCTATTAAAACAAAGCTCTGTCTTCCTTCAAACATATCATAGGACACCCCGCTCTATTAAAACAAAGCTCTGTCTTCCTTCAAACATATCATAGGACACTCCCTTTATTAAAACAAAGGTCTGTCTTCCTTCAAACATATCATAGGATACCCCCTCTATTATAACAAAGCTCTGTCTTCCTTCAAACATATCATAGGACACCCCCTCTATTATAACAAAGCTCTGTCTTCCTTCAAACATATCATAGGACAATCCCCTCTATTAAAACAAGGCTCTGTCTTCCTTCAAACATATCATAGGACACCCCCTCTATTAAAAACAAAGCTCTGTCTTCCTTCAAACATATCATAGGACACCCCCTCTATTAAAGCAAAGGTCTGTCTTCCTGCAAACATATCATAGGAGAGCCCCTCTATTAAAACAAAGCTCTGTCTTCCTTCAAACATATCATAGGACACCCCCTCTATTACAGCAAAGGTCTGTCTTCCTGCAAACATATCATAGGAGAGCCCCTCTATTAAAACAAAGGTCTGTCTTCCTTCAAACATATCATAGGAAACCCTCTCTATTAAAACAAAGCTTTTTCTTCCTTTAAACATATCATAGGACACCCCGCTCTATTAAAACAAAGCTCTATCTTCCTTCAAACATATCAGACGACACACCCTCTATTAAAACAAAGCTCTGTCTTCCTTCAAACATATCATAGGACACCCCCTCTATTAAAACAAAGGTGTGTCTTCCTTCAAACATATCATAGGACACCCCCTCTATTATAACAAAGCTCTGTCTTCCTTCAAACATATCATAGCACAACCCCTCTATTAAAACAAGGCTCTGTCTTCCTTCAAACATATCATAGGACACCCCCTCTATTAAAACAAAGCTCTGTCTTCCTTCATCCTTTTGTGCAGCTCCTCACTGCCAAACATATCATAGGACACCCCCCTCTATTAAAACAAAGCTCTGTCTTCCTTCAAACATATCATAGGACACCCCCTCTATTAAAACAAAGCTCTGCCTTCCTTCAAACATATCATAGGACACCCCCTCTATTAAAACAAAGGTCTGTTTTCCTTCAAACATATCATACGACACCCCCTCTATTAAAACAAAGCTCTGTCTTCCTTCAAACATATCATAGGACAACCCCTCTATTAAAACAAGGCTCTGTCTTCCTTCAAACATATCATAGGACACCCCCTCAATATAAAAAAAGGGTTTCTTCCTTCAAACATATCATAGGACACACCCTCTATTAAAACAAAGCTCTGTCTTCCTTCATCCTTTTATGCAGCTCCTGACTGCCAAACATATCATAGGACACCCCCCTCTATTAAACAAAGCTCTGTCTTCCTTCAAACATATCATAGGACACCCCCTCTATTAAAACAAAGGTCTGTCTTCCTTCAAACATATCATAGGAAACCCTCTCTATTAAAACAAAGCTCTATCTTCCTTCAAACATATCATAGGACACCCCCTCTATTAAAACAAAGGTGTGTCTTCCTTCAAACATATCATAGGACACCCCCTCTATTATAACAAAGCTCTGTCTTCCTTCAAACATATCATAGGACAACCCCTCTATTAAAACAAGGCTCTGTCTTCCTTCAAACATATCATAGGACAACCCCTCTATTAAAAACAAAGCTCTGTCTTCCTTCAAACATATCATAGGACACCCCCTCTATTAAAGCAAAGGTCTGTCTTGCTTCAAACATATCAAAGGAGACCCCCTCTATTAAAACAAAGCTCTGTCTTCCTTCAAACATATCATAGGAAACCCTCTCTATTAAAACAAAGCTCTGTCTTCCTTCAAACATATCATAGGATACCCGCTCTATTAATACAAAGCTATGTCTTCCTTTAAACATGTCATAGGACACCCCCTCTATTAAAACAAAGCTCTGTCTTCCTTCAAACATATCATAGGACACCCCCTCTATTAAATCAAAGGTCTGTCTTCCTTCAAGCATATCATAGGAAACCCTCTCTATTAAAACAAAGCTCTGTCTTCCTTCAAACATATCATAGGATACCCCCTCTATTAAAACAAAGCTCTGTCTTCCTTCAAACATATCATAGGACAGCCCCTCTATTAAAACAAAGCTCTGTATTCTTTCAAACATATCATAGGACACCCCCTCTATTAAAACAAAGCTCTGTCTTCCTTCAAACATATCATAAAACATCCCCTCTATTAAAACAAAGCTTTGTCTTCCTTCAAACATATCATAGGAAATTCCCTCTATTAAAACAAAGCTCTGTCTTCCTTCAAACATATCATAGGACACCCCGCTCTATTAAAACAAAGCTCTGTCTTCCTTCAAACATATCATAGGACACTCCCTTTATTAAAACAAAGGTCTGTCTTCCTTCAAACATATCATAGGACACCCCCTCTATTAAAACAAAGCTCTGTCTTCCTTCAAACATATCATAGGACACCCCCTCTATTAAAACAAAACTCTGTCTTCCTTCAAACATTTCATAGGACAACCCCTCTATTAAAACAAAGCTCTGTCTTCCTTCAAACATATCTAAGGACACCCCCTCTATTAAAAACAAAGCTCTGTCTTCCTTCAAACATATCATAGGACACCCCCTTTATTAAAGCAAAGGTCTGTCTTCCTTCAAACATATCATAGGATACCCCCTCTATTAAAACAAAGCTCTGTCTTCCTTCAAAGATATCATAGGACACACCCTCTATTAAAACAAAGCTCTGTCTTCCTTTAAACATATCACAGGACACGCCCTCTATTAAAACAAAGCTCTGTCTTCCTTCAAACATATCATAGGACACACCCTCTATTAAAACAAAGGTCCGTCTTCCTTCATCCTTTTGCGCAGATCCTCACTGCCAAACATATCATAGGACAACCCCCTCTATTAAAACAATGCTTTAACTTCCTTCAAACATATCATAGGACATCCCCTCTATTAAAACAAAGCTCTGTCTTCCTTTAAACATATCATAGGACACACCCTCTATTAAAACAAAGCTCTGTCTTCCTTTAAAGATATAATAGGACATGCCCTATATTAAAACAAAGGTCTGTCTTCCTTCATCCTTTTGTGCAGCTCCTCACTGCCAAACATATCATAGGACACCCCCGCTATTAAAACAAAGCTCTGTCTTCCTTCAAACATATCATAGGACACACCCTCTATTAAAATAAAGCTCTGTCTTCCTTTAAACATATCATAGGACACGCCCTCTATTAAAACAAAGCTCTGTCTTCCTTCAAACATATCATAGGACACATCCTGTATTAAAACAAAGGTCTGTCTTCCTTCATCCTTTTTGTGCAGCTCCTCACTGCCAAACATATCATAGGACACGCCCTCTATTAAAACAAAGCTCTGTCTTTCTTCAAACATATCATAGGACACACCCTCTATTAAAACAAAGCTCTGTCTTCCTTCAAACATATCATAGGACTTGCCCTCTATTAGAACAAAGCTCTGTCTTCCTTCAAACATATCATAGGACTCACCCTCTATTGAAACAAAGCTCTGTCTTCCTTCAAACATATCATAGGACACACCCTCTATTAAAACAAAGGTCTGTCTTCCTTCAAACATATCATAGGACATGCCCTCTATTAAAACAAAGCTCTATCTTCCTTCAAACATATCATAGGACACACCCTCTATTAAAACAAAGGTGTGTCTTCCTTCATCCTTTTGTGCAGCTTCTCACTGCCAAACATATCATAGGACACTCCCTCTATTAAAACAAAGCTCTGTCTTCCTTGAAACATATCATAGGACACCCCCTCTATTAAAACACAGCTCTGTCTTCCTTCAAACATATCATAGGAAACCCTCTCTATTAAAACAAAGCTCTGTTTTCCCTCAAACATATCATAGGACACACCCTCTATTAAAACAAAGCTCTGTCTTCCTTCAAACATATCACAGGAAACCCTCTCTATTAAAACAAAGCTCTGCCTTCCCTCAAACATATCATAGGACACACCCTCTATTAAAACAAAGGTGTGTCTTCCTTCAAACATATCATAGGACACACCCTCTATTAAAACAAATCTCTGTCTTCCTTCAAACATATCATAGGACACACCCTCTATTAAAACAAAGCTCTGTCTTCCTTCAAACATATCATAGGACACCCCCTCTATTAAAACAAAGCTCTGTCTTCCTTCAAACATATCACAGGAAACCCTCTCTATTAAAACAAAGCTCTGCCTTCCCTCAAACATATCATAGGACACCCCCTCTATTAAAACAAAGCTGTGTATTCCTTCAAACATATCATAGGACACCCCCTCTATTAAAACAAAGGTGTGTCTTCCTGCAAACATATCATAGGACACCCCTCTATTAAAACAAAGTTCTGTCTTTCTTCAAACATATCATAGGACACCCCCTCTATTAAAACAAAGGTCTGTCTTCCTTCAAACATATCATAGGAAACCCTCTCTATTAAAACAAAGCTCTATCTTCCTTCAAACATATCATAGGACACCCCCTCTATTAAAACAAAGCTCTGTCTTCCTTCAAACATATCATAGGACACCCCCTCTATTAAAACAAAGGTGTGTCTTCCTTCAAACATATCATAGGACACCCCCTCTATTATAACAAAGCTCTGTCTTCCTTCAAACATATCATAGGACAACCCCTCTATTAAAACAAGGCTCTGTCTTCCTTCAAACATATCATAGGACACCCCCTCTATTAAAAACAAAGCTCTGTCTTCCTTCAATCATATCATAGGACACCCCCTCTATTAAAGCAAAGGTCTGTCTTCCTGCAAACATATCATAGGAGAGCCCCTCTATTAAAACAAAGCTCTGTCTTCCTTCAAACATATCATAAGACACCCCCTCTATTAAAACAAAGGTCTGTCTTCCTTCAAACATATCATAGGAAACCCTCTCTATTAAAACAAAGCTCTTTCTTCCTTTAAACATATCATAGGACACCCCGCTCTATTAAAACAAAGCTCTATCTTCCTTCAAACATATCATACGACACACCCTCTATTAAAACAAAGCTCTGTCTTCCTTCAAACATATCATAGGACACCCCCTCTATTAAAACAAAGGTGTGTCTTCCTTCAAACATATCATAGGACACCCCCTTTATTATAACAAAGCTCTGTCTTCCTTCAAACATATCATAGGACACCCCCTCTATAAAAAAAGGGTTTCTTCCTTCAAACATATCATAGGACACACCCTCTATTAAAACAAAGCTCTGTCTTCCTTCATCCTTTTGTGCAGCTTCTCACTGCCAAACATATCATAGGACACCCCCCTCTATTAAAACAAAGCTCTGTCTTCCTTCAAACATATCATAGGACACCCCCTCTATTAAAACAAAGCTCTGTCTTCCTTCAAACATATCATAGGACACCCCCTCTATTAAAACAAAGGTCTGTCTTCCTTCAAACATATCATAAAACACCCCCTCTATTAAAACAAAGCTCTGTCTTCCTTCAAACATATCATAGGACAACCCCTCTATTAAAACAAGGCTCTGTCTTCCTTCAAACATATCATAGGACACCCCCCCTATTAAAAAAAAGCGTTTCTTCCTTCAAACATATCATAGAACACACCCTCTATTAAAACAAAGCTCTGTCTTCCTTCATCCTTTTATGCAGCTCCTCACTGCCAAACATATCATAGGACACCCCCCTCTATTAAAACAAAGCTCTGTCTTCCTTCAAACATATCATAGGACACCCCCTCTATTAAAACAAAGCTCTGTCTTCCTTCAAACATATCATAGGACACCCCCTCTATTAAAACAACGGTCTGTCTTCCTTCAAACATATCATAGGACACCCCCTCTATTAAAACAAAGCTCTGTCTTCCTTCAAACATATCATAGGACAACCCCTCTATTAAAACAAGGCTCTGTCTTCCTTCAAACATATCATAGGACACCCTCTCTATTAAAAAAAAAGGGTTTCTTCCTTCAAACATATCATAGGACACACCCTCTATTAAAACAAAGCTCTGTCTTCCTTCATCCTTTTATGCGGCTCCTCACTGCCAAAGATATCATAGGACACCCCCTCTATTAAAACAAAGGTGTGTCTTCCTTCAAACATATCATAGGACACCCCCTCTATTATAACAAAGCTCTGTTCTCCTTTAAACATATCATAGGACAACCCCTCTATTAAAACAAGGCTCTGTCTTCCTTCAAACATATCATAGGACAACCCCTCTATTAAAAACAAAGCTCTGTCTTCCTTCAAACATATCATAGGACACCCCCTCTATTAAAGCAAAGGTCTGTCTTGCTTCAAACATATCATAGGAGACCCCCTCTATTAAAACAAAGCTCTGTCTTCCTTCAAACATATCATAGGAAACCCTCTCTATTAAAACAAAGCTCTGTCTTCCTTCAAACATATCATAGGATACCCCCTCTATTAATACAAAGCTATGTCTTCCTTTAAACATGTCATAGGACACCCCCTCTATTAAAACAAAGCTCTGTCTTCCTTCAAGCATATCATAGGACACCCCCTCTATTAAAACAAAGGTCTGTCTTCCTTCAAACATATCATAGGAAACCCTCTCTATTAAAACAAAGCTCTGTCTTCCTTCAAACATATCATAGGATACCCCCTCTATTAAAACAAAGCTCTGTCTTCCTTCAAACATATCATAGGACAGCCCCTCTATTAAAACAAAGCTCTGTATTCCTTCAAACATATCATAGGACACCCCCTCTATTAAAACAAAGCTCTGTCTTCCTTCAAACATATCATAGGACACCCCCTCTATTAAAACAAAGCTTTGTCTTCCTTCAAACATATCATAGGAAATTCCCTCTATTAAAACAAAGCTCTGTCTTCCTTCAAACATATCATAGGACACCCCGCTCTATTAAAACAAAGCTCTGTCTTCCTTCAAACATATCATAGGACACTCCCTTTATTAAAACAAAGGTCTGTCTTCCTTCAAACATATCATAGGATACCCCCTCTATTATAACAAAGCTCTGTCTTCCTTCAAACATATCATAGGACACCCCCTCTATTATAACAAAGCTCTGTCTTCCTTCAAACATATCATAGGACAATCCCCTCTATTAAAACAAGGCTCTGTCTTCCTTCAAACATATCATAGGACACCCCCTCTATTAAAAACAAAGCTCTGTCTTCCTTCAAACATATCATAGGACACCCCCTCTATTAAAGCAAAGGTCTGTCTTCCTGCAAACATATCATAGGAGAGCCCCTCTATTAAAACAAAGCTCTGTCTTCCTTCAAACATATCATAGGACACCCCCTCTATTACAGCAAAGGTCTGTCTTCCTGCAAACATATCATAGGAGAGCCCCTCTATTAAAACAAAGGTCTGTCTTCCTTCAAACATATCATAGGAAACCCTCTCTATTAAAACAAAGCTTTTTCTTCCTTTAAACATATCATAGGACACCCCGCTCTATTAAAACAAAGCTCTATCTTCCTTCAAACATATCAGACGACACACCCTCTATTAAAACAAAGCTCTGTCTTCCTTCAAACATATCATAGGACACCCCCTCTATTAAAACAAAGGTGTGTCTTCCTTCAAACATATCATAGGACACCCCCTCTATTATAACAAAGCTCTGTCTTCCTTCAAACATATCATAGCACAACCCCTCTATTAAAACAAGGCTCTGTCTTCCTTCAAACATATCATAGGACACCCCCTCTATTAAAACAAAGCTCTGTCTTCCTTCATCCTTTTGTGCAGCTCCTCACTGCCAAACATATCATAGGACACCCCCCTCTATTAAAACAAAGCTCTGTCTTCCTTCAAACATATCATAGGACACCCCCTCTATTAAAACAAAGCTCTGCCTTCCTTCAAACATATCATAGGACACCCCCTCTATTAAAACAAAGGTCTGTTTTCCTTCAAACATATCATACGACACCCCCTCTATTAAAACAAAGCTCTGTCTTCCTTCAAACATATCATAGGACAACCCCTCTATTAAAACAAGGCTCTGTCTTCCTTCAAACATATCATAGGACACCCCCTCAATATAAAAAAAGGGTTTCTTCCTTCAAACATATCATAGGACACACCCTCTATTAAAACAAAGCTCTGTCTTCCTTCATCCTTTTATGCAGCTCCTGACTGCAAAACATATCATAGGACACCCCCCTCTATTAAACAAAGCTCTGTCTTCCTTCAAACATATCATAGGACACCCCCTCTATTAAAACAAAGGTCTGTCTTCCTTCAAACATATCATAGGAAACCCTCTCTATTAAAACAAAGCTCTATCTTCCTTCAAACATATCATAGGACACACCCTCTATTAAAACAAAGCTCTGTCTTCCTTCAAACATATCATAGGACACCCCCTCTATTAAAACAAAGGTGTGTCTTCCTTCAAACATATCATAGGACACCCCCTCTATTATAACAAAGCTCTGTCTTCCTTCAAACATATCATAGGACAACCTCTCTATTAAAACAAGGCTCTGTCTTCCTTCAAACATATCATAGGACAACCCCTCTATTAAAAACAAAGCTCTGTCTTCCTTCAAACATATCATAGGACACCCCCTCTATTAAAGCAAAGGTCTGTCTTGCTTCAAACATATCATAGGAGACCCCCTCTATTAAAACAAAGCTCTGTCTTCCTTCAAACATATCATAGGAAACCCTCTCTATTAAAACAAAGCTCTGTCTTCCTTCAAACATATCACAGGATACCCCCTCTATTAATACAAAGCTATGTCTTCCTTTAAACATGTCATAGGACACCCCCTCTATTAAAACAAAGCTCTGTCTTCCTTCAAACATATCATAGGACACCCCCTCTATTAAAACAAAGGTCTGTCTTCCTTCAAACATATCATAGGAAACCCTCTCTATTAAAACAAAGCTCTGTCTTCCTTCAAACATATCATAGGATACCCCCTCTATTAAAACAAAGCTCTGTCTTCCTTCAAACATATCATAGGACAGCCCCTCTATTAAAACAAAGCTCTGTATTCCTTCAAACATATCATAGGACACCCCCTCTATTAAAACAAAGCTCTGTCTTCCTTAAAACATATCATAGGACACCCCCTCTATTAAAACAAAGCTTTGTCTTCCTTCAAACATATCATAGGAAATTCCCTCTATTAAAACAAAGCTCTGTCTTCCTTCAAACATATCATAGGACACCCCGCTCTATTAAAACAAAGCTCTGTCTTCCTTCAAACATATCATAGGACACTCCCTTTATTAAAACAAAGGTCTGTCTTCCTTCAAACATATCATAGGACACCCCCTCTATTAAAACAAAGCTCTGTCTTCCTTCAAACATATCATAGGACACCCCCTCTATTAAAACAAAACTCTGTCTTCCTTCAAACATTTCATAGGACAACCCCTCTATTAAAACAAAGCTCTGTCTTCCTTCAAACATATCTAAGGACACCCCCTCTATTAAAAACAAAGCTCTGTCTTCCTTCAAACATATCATAGGACAGCCCCTTTATTAAAGCAAAGGTCTGTCTTCCTTCAAACATATCATAGGATACCCCCTCTATTAAAACAAAGCTCTGTCTTCCTTCAAAGATATCACAGGACACGCCCTCTATTAAAACAAAGTTCTGTCTTCCTTCAAACATATCATAGGACACACCCTCTATTAAAACAAAGGTCCGTCTTCCTTCATCCTTTTGCGCAGATCCTCACTGCCAAACATATCATAGGACACCCCCCTCTATTAAAACAAAGCTTTAACTTCCTTCAAACATATCATAGGACACCCCCTCTATTAAAACAAAGCTCTGTCTTATTTTAAACATATCATAGGACACACCCTCTATTAAAACAAAGCTCTGTCTTCCTTTAAAGATATAATAAGACATGCCCTATATTAAAACAAAGGTCTGTCTTCCTTCATCCTTTTGTGCAGCTCCTCACTGCCAAACATATCATAGGACACCCCCGCTATAAAAACAAAGCTCTGTCTTCCTTCAAACATATCATAGGACACACCCTCTATTAAAATAAAGCTCTGTCTTCCTTTAAACATATCATAGGACACGCCCTCTATTAAAACAAAGCTCTGTCTTCCTTCAAACATATCATAGGACACATCCTGTATTAAAACAAAGGTCTGTCTTCCTTCATCCTTTTTGTGCAGCTCCTCACTGCCAAACATATCATAGGACACGCCCTCTATTAAAACAAAGCTCTGTCTTTCTTCAAACATATCATAGGACACACCCTCTATTAAAACAAAGCTCTGTCTTCCTTCAAACATATCATAGGACTTGCCCTCTATTAGAACAAAGCTCTGTCTTCCTTCAAACATATCATAGGACTCACCCTCTATTGAAACAAAGCTCTGTCTTCCTTCAAACATATCATAGGACACACCCTCTATTAAAACAAAGGTCTGTCTTCCTTCAAACATATCATAGGACATGCCCTCTATTAAAACAAAGCTCTATCTTCCTTCAAACATATCATAGGACACACCCTCTATTAAAACAAAGGTGTGTCTTCCTTCATCCTTTTGTGCAGCTTCTCACTGCCAAACATATCATATGACACTCCCTCTATTAAAACAAAGCTCTGTCTTCCTTGAAACATATCATAGGACACACCCTCTATTAAAACAAAGCTCTGTCTTCCTTCAAACATATCATAGGACACCCCCTCTATTAAAACAAAATTCAGTCTTACCTCAAACATATCATAGGACACCCCCTCTATTAAAACACAGCTCTGCCTTCCTTCAAACATATCATAGGAAACCCTCTCTATTAAAACAAAGCTCTGTTTTCCCTCAAACATATCATAGGACACACCCTCTATTAAAACAAAGCTCTGTCTTCCTTCAAACATATCACAGAAACCCTCTCTATTAAAATAAAGCTCTGCCTTCCCTCAAACATATCATAGGACACACCCTCTATTAAAACAAAGGTGTGTCTTCCTTCAAACATATCATAGGACACACCCTCTATTAAAACAAATCTCTGTCTTCCTTCAAACATATCATAGGACACACCCTCTATTAAAACAAAGCTCTGTCTTCCTTCAAACATATCATAGGACACCCCCTCTATTAAAACAAAGCTCTGTCTTCCTTCAAACATATCACAGGAAACCCTCTCTATTAAAACAAAGCTCTGCCTTCCCTCAAACATATCATAGGACACCCCCTCTATTAAAACAAAGCTCTGTATTCCTTCAAACATATCATTGGACACCCCCTCTATTAAAACAAAGGTGTGTCTTCCTGCAAACATATCATAGGACACCCCTCTATTAAAACAAAGTTCTGTCTTTCTTCAAACATATCATAGGACAACCCCTCTATTAAAACAAAGGTCTGTCTTCCTTCAAACATATCATAGGAAACCCTCTCTATTAAAACAAAGCTCTATCTTCCTTCAAACATATCATAGGACACCCCCTCTATTAAAACAAAGCTCTGTCTTCCTTCAAACATATCATAGGACACCCCCTCTATTAAAACAAAGGTGTGTCTTCCTTCAAACATATCATAGGACACCCCCTCTATTATAACAAAGCTCTGTCTTCCTTCAAACATATCATAGGACAAGCCCTCTATTAAAACAAGGCACTGTCTTCCTTCAAACATATCATAGGACACCCCCTCTATTAAAAACAAAGCTCTGTCTTCCTTCAATCATATCATAGGACACCCCCTCTATTAAAGCAAAGGTCTGTCTTCCTGCAAACATATCATAGGAGAGCCCCTCTATTAAAACAAAGCTCTGTCTTCCTTCAAACATATCATAGGACACCCCCTCTATTAAAACAAAGGTCTGTCTTCCTTCAAACATATCATAGGAAACCCTCTCTATTAAAACAAAGCTCTTTCTTCCTTTAAACATATCATAGGACACCCCGCTCTATTAAAACAAAGTTCTATCTTCCTTCAAACATATCATACGACACACCCTCTATTAAAACAAAGCTCTGTCTTCCTTCAAACATATCATAGGACACCCCCTCTATTAAAACAAAGGTGTGTCTCCCTTTAACATATCATAGGACACCCCCTTTATTATAACAAAGCTCTGTCTTCCTTCAAACATATCATAGGACACCCCCTCTATTAAAACAAAGGTCTGTCTTCCTTCAAACATATCATAAAACACCCCCTCTATTAAAACAAAGCTCTGTCTTCCTTCAAACATATCATAGGACAACCCCTCTATTAAAACAAGGCTCTGTCTTCCTTCAAACATATCATAGGACACCCCCTCTATTAAAACAAAGGTCTGTCTTCCTTCAAACATATCATAAAACACCCCCTCTATTAAAACAAAGCTCTGTCTTCCTTCAAACATATCATAGGACAACCCCTCTATTAAAACAAGGCTCTGTCTTCCTTCAAACATATCATAGGACACCCCCCCTATTAAAAAAAAGCGTTTCTTCCTTCAAACATATCATAGGACACACCCTCTATTAAAACAAAGCTCTGTCTTCCTTCATCCTTTTATGCAGCTCCTCACTGCCAAACATATCATAGGACACCCCCCTCTATTAAAACAAAGCTCTGTCTTCCTTCAAACATATCATAGGACACCCCCTCTATTAAAACAAAGCTCTGTCTTCCTTCAAACATATCATAGGACACCCCCTCTATTAAAACAAAGGTCTGTCTTCCTTCAAACATATCATAGGACACCCCCTCTATTAAAACAAAGCTCTGTCTTCCTTCAAACATATCATAGGAACACCCCTCTATTAAAACAAGGCTCTGTCTTCCTTGAAACATATCATAGGACACCCCCTCTATTAAAAAAAAGGGTTTCTTCCTTCAAACATATCATAGGACACACCCTCTATTAAAACAAAGCTCTGTCTGCCTTCATCTTTTTATGCAGCTCCTCACTGCCAAACATATCATAGGACACCCCCTCTATTAAAACAAAGGTGTGTCTTCCTTCAAACATATCATAGGACACCCCCTCTATTATAACAAAGCTCTGTCTTCCTTCAAACATATCATAGGACAACCCCTCTATTAAAACAAGGCTCTGTCTTCCTTCAAACATATCATAGGACAACCCCTCTATTAAAAACAAAGCTCTGTCTTCCTTCAAACATATCATAGGACACCCCCTCTATTAAAGCAAAGGTCTGTCTTGCTTCAAACATATCATAGGAGACCCCCTCTATTAAAACAAAGCTCTGTCTTCCTTCAAACATATCATAGGAAACCCTCTCTATTAAAACAAAGCTCTGTCTTCCTTCAAACATATCATAGGATACCCCCTCTATTAATACAAAGCTATGTCTTCCTTTAAACATGTCATAGGACACCCCCTCTATTAAAACAAAGCTCTGTCTTCCTTCAAACATATCATAGGACACCCCCTCTATTAAAACAAAGGTCTGTCTTCCTTCAAACATATCATAGGAAACCCTCTCTATTAAAACAAAGCTCTGTCTTCCTTCAAACATATCATAGGATACCCCCTCTATTAAAACAAAGCTCTGTCTTCCTTCAAACATATCATAGGACAGCCCCTCTATTAAAACAAAGCTCTGTATTCCTTCAAACATATCATAGGACACCCCCTCTATTAAAACAAAGCTCTGTCTTCCTTCAAACATATCATAGGACACCCCCTCTATTAAAACAAAGCTTTGTCTTCCTTCAAACATATCATAGGAAATTCCCTCTATTAAAACAAAGGTCTGTCTTCCTTCAAACATATCATAGGAAACCCTCTCTATTAAAACAAAGCTCTATCTTCCTTCAAACATATCATAGGACACACCCTCTATTAAAACAAAGCTCTGTCTTCCTTCAAACATATCATAGGACACCCCCTCTATTAAAACAAAGGTGTGTCTTCCTTCAAACATATCATAGGACACCCCCTCTATTATAACAAAGCTCTGTCTTCCTTCAAACATATCATAGGACAACCTCTCTATTAAAACAAGGCTCTGTCTTCCTTCAAACATATCATAGGACAACCCCTCTATTAAAAACAAAGCTCTGTCTTCCTTCAAACATATCATAGGACACCCCCTCTATTAAAGCAAAGGTCTGTCTTGCTTCAAACATATCATAGGAGACCCCCTCTATTAAAACAAAGCTCTGTCTTCCTTCAAACATATCATAGGAAACCCTCTCTATTAAAACAAAGCTCTGTCTTCCTTCAAACATGTCATAGGACACCCCCTCTATTAAAACAAAGCTCTGTCTTCCTTCAAACATATCATAGGACACCCCCTCTATTAAAACAAAGGTCTGTCTTCCTTCAAACATATCATAGGAAACCCCCTCTATTAAAACAAAGGTCTGTCTTCCTTCAAACATATCATAGGAAACCCTCTCTATTAAAACAAAGCTCTGTCTTCCTTCAAACATATCATAGGATACCCCCTCTATTAAAACAAAGCTCTGTCTTCCTTCAAAATTATCATAGGACAGCCCCTCTATTAAAACAAAGCTCTGTATTCCTTCAAACATATCATAGGACACCCCCTCTATTAAAACAAAGCTCTGTCTTCCTTAAAACATATCATAGGACACCCCCTCTATTAAAACAAAGCTTTGTCTTCCTTCAAACATATCATAGGAAATTCCCTCTATTAAAACAAAGCTCTGTCTTCCTTCAAACATATCATAGGACACCCCGCTCTATTAAAACAAAGCTCTGTCTTCCTTCAAACATATCATAGGACACTCCCTTTATTAAAACAAAGGTCTGTCTTCCTTCAAACATATCATAGGACACCCCCTCTATTAAAACAAAGCTCTGTCTTCCTTCAAACATATCATAGGACACCCCCTCTATTAAAACAAAACTCTGTCTTCCTTCAAACATTTCATAGGACAACCCCTCTATTAAAACAAAGCTCTGTCTTCCTTCAAACATATCTAAGGACACCCCCTCTATTAAAAACAAAGCTCTGTCTTCCTTCAAACATATCATAGGACAGCCCCTTTATTAAAGCAAAGGTCTGTCTTCCTTCAAACATATCATAGGATACCCCCTCTATTAAAACAAAGCTCTGTCTTCCTTCAAAGATATCATAGGACACACCCTCTATTAAAACAAAGCTCTGTCTTCCTTTAAACATATCACAGGACACGCCCTCTATTAAAACAAAGTTCTGTCTTCCTTCAAACATATCATAGGACACACCCTCTATTAAAACAAAGGTCCGTCTTCCTTCATCCTTTTGCGCAGATCCTCACTGCCAAACATATCATAGGACACCCCCCTCTATTAAAACAAAGCTTTAACTTCCTTAAAACATATCATAGGACACCCCCTCTATTAAAACAAAGCTCTGTCTTCCTTTAAACATATCATAGGACACACCCTCTATTGAAACAAAGCTCTGTCTTCCTTTAAAGATATAATAAGACATGCCCTATATTAAAACAAAGGTCTGTCTTCCTTCATCCTTTTGTGCAGCTCCTCACTGCCAAACATATCATAGGACACCCCCGCTATTAAAACAAAGCTCTGTCTTCCTTCAAACATATCATAGGACACACCCTCTATTAAAATAAAGCTCTGTCTTCCTTTAAACATATCATAGGACACGCCCTCTATTAAAACAAAGCTCTGTCTTCCTTCAAACATATCATAGGACACATCCTGTATTAAAACAAAGGTCTGTCTTCCTTCATCCTTTTTGTGCAGCTCCTCACTGCCAAACATATCATAGGACACGCCCTCTATTAAAACAAAGCTCTGTCTTTCTTCAAACATATCATAGGACACACCCTCTATTAAAACAAAGCTCTGTCTTCCTTCAAACATATCATAGGACTTGCCCTCTATTAGAACAAAGCTCTGTCTTCCTTCAAACATATCATAGGACTCACCCTCTAATGAAACAAAGCTCTGTCTTCCTTCAAACATATCATAGGACACACCCTCTATTAAAACAAAGGTCTGTCTTCCTTCAAACATATCATAGGACATGCCCTCTATTAAAACAAAGCTCTATCTTCCTTCAAACATATCATAGGACACACCCTCTATTAAAACAAAGGTGTGTCTTCCTTCATCCTTTTGTGCAGCTTCTCACTGCCAAACATATCATAGGACACTCCCTCTATTAAAACAAAGCTCTGTCTTCCTTGAAACATATCATAGGACACACCCTCTATTAAAACAAAGCTCTGTCTTCCTTCAAACATATCATAGGACACCCCCTCTATTAAAACAAAATTCAGTCTTACCTCAAACATATCATAGGACACCCCCTCTATTAAAACACAGCTCTGCCTTCCTTCAAACATATCATAGGAAACCCTCTCTATTAAAACAAAGCTCTGTTTTCCCTCAAACATATCATAGGACACACCCTCTATTAAAACAAAGCTCTGTCTTCCTTCAAACATATCACAGAAACCCTCTCTATTAAAACAAAGCTCTGCCTTCCCTCAAACATATCATAGGACACACCCTCTATTAAAACAAAGCTCTGTCTTCCTTCAAACATATCATAGGACACCCCCTCTATTAAAACAAAGGTGTGTCTTCCTGCAAACATATCATAGGACACCCCTCTATTAAAACAAAGTTCTGTCTTTCTTCAAACATATCATAGGACAACCCCTCTATTAAAACAAAGGTCTGTCTTCCTTCAAACATATCATAGGAAACCCTCTCTATTAAAACAAAGCTCTATCTTCCTTCAAACATATCATAGGACACCCCCTCTATTAAAACAAAGCTCTGTCTTCCTTCAAACATATCATAGGACACCCCCTCTATTAAAACAAAGGTGTGTCTTCCTTCAAACATATCATAGGACACCCCCTCTATTATAACAAAGCTCTGTCTTCCTTCAAACATATCATAGGACAAGCCCTCTATTAAAACAAGGCTCTGTCTTCCTTCAAACATATCATAGGACACCCCCTCTATTAAAAACAAAGCTCTGTCTTCCTTCAATCATATCATAGGACACCCCCTCTATTAAAGCAAAGGTCTGTCTTCCTGCAAACATATCATAGGAGAGCCCCTCTATTAAAACAAAGCTCTGTCTTCCTTCAAACATATCATAGGACACCCCCTCTATTAAAACAAAGGTCTGTCTTCCTTCAAACATATCATAGGAAACCCTCTCTATTAAAACAAAGCTCTTTCTTCCTTTAAACATATCATAGGACACCCCGCTCTATTAAAACAAAGTTCTATCTTCCTTCAAACATATCATACGACACACCCTCTATTAAAACAAAGCTCTGTCTTCCTTCAAACATATCATAGGACACCCCCTCTATTAAAACAAAGGTGTGTCTCCTTAACCATATCATAGGACACCCCCTTTATTATAACAAAGCTCTGTCTTCCTTCAAACATATCATAGGACACCCCCTCTATTAAAACAAAGGTCTGTCTTCCTTCAAACATATCATAAAACACTCCCTCTATTAAAACAAAGCTCTGTCTTCCTTCAAACATATCATAGGACAACCCCTCTATTAAAACAAGGCTCTGTCTTCCTTCAAACATATCATAGGACACCCCCTCTATTAAAACAAAGGTCTGTCTTCCTTCAAACATATCATAAAACACCCCCTCTATTAAAACAAAGCTCTGTCTTCCTTCAAACATATTATAGGACAACCCCTCTATTAAAACAAGGCTCTGTCTTCCTTCAAACATATCATAGGACACCCCCCCTATTAAAAAAAAGCGTTTCTTCCTTCAAACATATCATAGGACACACCCTCTATTAAAACAAAGCTCTGTCTTCCTTCATCCTTTTATGCAGCTCCTCACTGCCAAACATATCATAGGACACCCCCCTCTATTAAAACAAAGCTCTGTCTTCCTTCAAACATATCATAGGACACCCCCTCTATTAAAACAAAGCTCTGTCTTCCTTCAAACATATCATAGGACACCCCCTCTATTAAAACAAAGGTCTGTCTTCCTTCAAACATATCATAGGACACCCCCTCTATTAAAACAAAGCTCTGTCTTCCTTCAAACATATCATAGGAACACCCCTCTATTAAAACAAGGCTCTGTCTTCCTTCAAACATATCATAGGACACCCCCTCTATTAAAAAAAAGGGTTTCTTCCTTCAAACATATCATAGGACACACCCTCTATTAAAACAAAGCTCTGTCTGCCTTCATCCTTTTATGCAGCTCCTCACTGCCAAACATATCATAGGACACCCCCTCTATTAAAACAAAGGTGTGTCTTCCTTCAAACATATCATAGGACACCCCCTCTATTATAACAAAGCTCTGTCTTCCTTCAAACATATCATAGGACAACCCCTCTATTAAAACAAGGCTCTGTCTTCCTTCAAACATATCATAGGACAACCCCTCTATTAAAAACAAAGCTCTGTCTTCCTTCAAACATATCATAGGACACCCCCTCTATTAAAGCAAAGGTCTGTCTTGCTTCAAACATATCATAGGAGACCCCCTCTATTAAAACAAAGCTCTGTCTTCCTTCAAACATATCATAGGAAACCCTCTCTATTAAAACAAAGCTCTGTCTTCCTTCAAACATATCATAGGATACCCCCTCTATTAATACAAAGCTATGTCTTCCTTTAAACATGTCATAGGACACCCCCTCTATTAAAACAAAGCTCTGTCTTCCTTCAAACATATCATAGGACACCCCCTCTATTAAAACAAAGGTCTGTCTGCCTTCAAACATATCATAGGATACCCCCTCTATTAAAACAAAGCTCTGTCTTCCTTCAAACATATCATAGGACACCACCTCTATTAAAACAAAGCTCTGTCTTCCTTCAAACATATCATAGGACACCCCCTCTATTAAAACAAAGCTCTGTCTTCCTTCAAACATATCATAGGATACCCCCTCTATTAAAACAAAGCTCTGTCTTCCTTCAAACATATCATAGGACAGCCCCTCTATTAAAACAAAGCTCTGTATTCCTTCAAACATATCATAGGACACCCCCTCTATTAAAACAAAGCTCTGTCTTCCTTCAAACATATCATAGGACACCCCCTCTATTAAAACAAAGCTTTGTCTTCCTTCAAACATATCATAGGAAATTCCCTCTATTAAAACAAAGCTCTGTCTTCCTTCAAACATATCATAGGACACCCCGCTCTATTAAAACAAAGCTCTGTCTTCCTTCAAACATATCATAGGACACTCCCTTTATTAAAACAAAGGTCTGTCTTCCTTCAAACATATCATAGGACACCCCCTCTATTAAAACAAAGCTCTGTCTTCCTTCAAACATATCATAGGACACCCCCTCTATTAAAACAAAACTCTGTCTTCCTTCAAACATTTCATAGGACAACCCCTCTATTAAAACAAAGCTCTGTCTTCTTTCAAACATATCTAAGGACCCCTCTCTATTAAAAACAAAGCTCTGTCTTCCTTCAAACATATCATAGGACACCCCCTTTATTAAAGCAAAGGTCTGTCTTCCATCAAACATATCATAGGATACCCCCTCTATTAAAACAAAGCTCTGTCTTCCTTCAAAGATATCATAGGACACACCCTCTATTAAAACAAAGCTCTGTCTTCCTTTAAACATATCACAGGACACGCCCTCTATTAAAACAAAGCTCTGTCTTCCTTCAAACATATCATAGGACACACCCTCTATTAAAACAAAGGTCTGTCTTCCTTCATCCTTTTGCGCAGATCCTCACTGCCAAACATATCATAGGACAACCCCCTCTATTAAAACAAAGCTTTAACTTCCTTCAAACATATCATAGGACACCCCCTGTATTAAAACAAAGCTCTGTCTTCCTTTAAACATATCATAGGACAAACCTTTTTAAAACAAAGCTCTGTCTTCCTTTAAAGATATAATAGGACATGCCCTATATTAAAACAAAGGTCTGTCTTCCTTCATCCTTTTGTGCAGCTCCTCACTGCCAAACATATCATAGGACACCCCCGCTATTAAAACAAAGCTCTGTCTTCCTTCAAACATATCATAGGACACACCCTCTATTAAAATAAAGCTCTGTCTTCCTTTAAACATATCATAGGACACGCCCTCTATTAAAACAAAGCTCTGTCTTCCTTCAAACATATCATAGGACACATCCTGTATTAAAACAAAGGTCTGTCTTCCTTCATCCTTTTTGTGCAGCTCCTCACTGCCAAACATATCATAGGACACGCCCTCTATTAAAACAAAGCTCTGTCTTTCTTCAAACATATCATAGGACACACCCTCTATTAAAACAAAGCTCTGTCTTCCTTCAAACATATCATAGGACTTGCCCTCTATTAGAACAAAGCTCTGTCTTCCTTCAAACATATCATAGGACTCACCCTCTATTGAAACAAAGCTCTGTCTTCCTTCAAACATATCATAGGACACACCCTCTATTAAAACAAAGGTCTGTCTTCCTTCTAACATATCATAGGACATGCCCTCTATTAAAACAAAGCTCTATCTTCCTTCAAACATATCATAGGACACACCCTCTATTAAAACAAAGGTGTGTCTTCCTTCATCCTTTTGTGCAGCTTCTCACTGCCAAACATATCATAGGGCACTCCCTCTATTAAAAAAAGCTCTGTCTTCCTTGAAACATATCATAGGACACACCCTCTATTAAAACACAGCTCTGTCTTCCTTCAAACATATCATAGGAAACCCTCTCTATTAAAACAAAGCTCTGTTTTCCCTCAAACATATCATAGGACACACCCTCTATTAAAACAAAGCTCTGTCTTCCTTCAAACATATCACAGGAAACCCTCTCTATTAAAACAAAGCTCTGCCTTCCCTCAAACATATCATAGGACACACCCTCTATTAAAACAAAGGTGTGTCTTCCTTCAAACATATCATAGGACACACCCTCTATTAAAACAAAGCTCTGTCTTCCTTCAAACATATCATAGGACACACCCTCTATTAAAACAAAGCTCTGTCTTCCTTCAAACATATCATAGGACACCCCCTCTATTAAAACAAAGCTCTGTCTTCCTTCAAACATATCACAGGAAACCCTCTCTATTAAAACAAAGCTCTGCCTTCCCTCAAACATATCATAGGACACCCCCTCTGTTAAAACAAAGCTCTGTATTCCTTCAAACATATCATAGGACACCCCCTCTATTAAAACAAAGGTGTGTCTTCCTGCAAACATATCATAGGACACCCCTCTATTAAAACAAAGTTCTGTCTTTCTTCAAACATATCATAGGACACCCCCTCTATTAAAACAAAGGTCTGTCTTCCTTCAAACATATCATAGGAAACCCTCTCTATTAAAACAAAGCTCTATCTTCCTTCAAACATATCATAGGACACCCCCTCTATTAAAACAAAGCTCTGTCTTCCTTCAAACATATCATAGGACACCCCCTCTATTAAAACAAAGGTGTGTCTTCCTTCAAACATATCATAGCAAACCCCCTCTATTAAAAAAAGGGTTTCTTCCTTCAAACATATCATAGGACACACCCTCTATTAAAACAAAGCTCTGTCTTCCTTCATCCTTTTGTGCAGCTTCTCACTGCCAAACATATCATAGGACACCCCCTCTATTAAAACAAAGCTCTGTCTTCCTTCAAACATATCACAGGACACCCCCTCTATTAAAACAAAGCTCTGTCTTCCTTCAAACATATCATAGGACACCCCCTCTATTAAAACAAAGGTCTGTCTTCCTTCAAACATATCATAGGACACCCCCTCTATTAAAACAAAGCTCTGTCTTCCTTCAAACATATCATAGGACAACCCCTCTATTAAAACAAGGCTCTGTCTTCCTTCAAACATATCATAGGACACCCCTCTATTAAAAAAAAGGGTTTCTTCCTTCAAACATATCATAGGACACACCCTCTATTAAAACAAAGCTCTGTCTTCCTTCATCCTTTTATGCAGCTCCTCACTGCCAAACATATCATAGGACACCCCCCTCTAATAAAACAAAACTCTGTCTTCCTTCAAACATATCATAGGACACCCCCTCTATTAAAACAAAGCTCTGTCTTCCTTCAAACATATCATAGGACACCCCCTCTATTAAAACAAAGGTCTGTCTTCCTTCAAACATATCATAGGAAACCCTCTCTATTAAAACAAAGCTCTATCTTCCTTCAAACATATCATAAGACACACCCTCTATTAAAACAAAACTCTGTCTTCCTTCAAACATATCATAGGACACCCCCTCTATTAAAACAAAGGTGTGTCTTCCTTCAAACATATCATAGGATACCCCCTCTATTATAAAAAAGCTCTGTCTTCCTTCAAACATATCATAGGACAACCCCTCTATTAAAACAAGGCTCTGTCTTCGTTCAAACATATCATAGGACAACCCCTCTATTAAAAACAAAGCTCTGTCTTCCTTCAAACATATCATAGGACACCCCCTCTATTGAAGCAAAGGTCTGTCTTGCTTCAAACATATCATAGGAGACCCCCTCTATTAAAACAAAGCTCTGTCTTCCTTCAAACATATCATAGGAAACCCTCTCTATTAAAACAAAGCTCTGTCTTCCTTCAAACATATCATAGGATGCCCCCTCTATTAATACAAAGCTCTGTCTTCCTTTAAACATATCATAGGACACCCCCTCTATTAAAACAAAGCTCTGTCTTCCTTCAAACATATCATAGGACACCCCCTCTATTAAAACAAAGGTCTGTCTTCCTTCAAACATATCATAGGAAACCCTCTCTATTAAAACAAAGGTCTGTCTTCCTTCAAACATATCATAGGAAACCCTCTCTATTAAAACAAAGCTCTGTCTTCCTTCAAACATATCATAGGATACCCCCTCTATTAAAACAAAGCTCTGTCTTCCTTCAAACATATCATAGGACAGCCCCTCTATTAAAACAAACCTCTGTATTCCTTCAAACATATCATAGGACACCCCCTCTATTAAAACAAAGCTCTGTCTTCCTTCAAACATATCATAGGACACCCCCTCTATTAAAAACAAAGCTCTGTCTTCCTTCAAACATATCATAGGACACCCCCTTTATTAAAGCAAAGGTCTGTCTTCCTTCAAACATATCATAGGATACCCCCTCTATTAAAACAAAGCTCTGTCCTTCTTCAAAGATATCATAGGACACGCCCTCTATTAAAACAAGCTCTGTCTTCCTTCAAACATATCATAGGACACACCCTCTATTAAAACAAAGGTCTGTCTTCCTTCATCCTTTTGTCAGATCCTCACTGCCAAACATATCATAGGACACCCCCCTCTATTAAAACAAAGCTTTGTCTTCCTTCAAACATATCATAGGACACCCCCTCTATTAAAACAAAGCTCTGTCTTCCTTTAAACATATCATAGGACACACCCTCTATTAAAACAAAGCTCTGTCTTCCTTTAAAGATATAATAGGACATGCCCTATATTAAAACAAAGGTCTGTCTTCCTTCATCCTTTTGTGCAGCTCCTCACTGCCAAACATATCATAGGACACCCCCGCTATTAAAACAAAGCTCTGTCTTCCTTTAAACATATCATAGGACACACCCTCTATTAAAATAAAGCTCTGTCTTCCTTTAAACATATCATAGGACACGCCCTCTATTAAAACAAAGCTCTGTCTTCCTTCAAACATATCATAGGACACATCCTGTATTAAAACAAAGGTCTGTCTTCCTTCATCCTTTTTGTGCAGCTCCTCACTGCCAAACATATCATAGGACACCGCCTCTATTAAAACAAAGCTCTGTCTTTCTTCAAACATATCATACGACACACCCTCTATTAAAACAAAGCTTGTCTTCCTTCAAACATATCATAGGACACACCTCTATTAAAACAAAGCTCTGTCTTCCTTCAAACATATCATAGGACACACCCTCTATTAAAACAAAGCTCTGTCTTCCTTCAGAAATATCATAGGACATGCCCTCTATTAAAACAAAGCTCTGTCTTCCTTCAAACATATCATAGGACACACCCTCTATTAAAACAAAGCTCTGTCTTCCTTCACACATATCATAGGAGACCCCCTCTATTAAAACAAAGCTCTGTCTTCTTTCAAACATATCATAGGACACACCCTCTATTAAAACAAAGCTCTGTCTTCCTTCAAACATATCATAGGACACACCCTCTATTAAAACAAAGGTCTGTCTTCCTTCATCCTTTTGTGCAGCTCCTCACTGCCAAACATATCATAGGACACCCCCTCTATTAAAACAAAGCTCTGTCTTCCTTCAAACATATCATAGGACATGCCCTCTATTAAAACAAAGTTCTGTCTTCCTTCAAACATATCATAGGACACACCCTCTATTAAAACAAAGCTCTGTCTTCCTTCAAACATATCATAGGACTTGCCCTCTATTAAAACAAAGCTCTGTCTTCCTTCAAACATATCATAGGACTCACCCTCTATTAAAACAAAGCTCTGTCTTCCTTCAAACATATCATAGGACACACCCTCTATTAAAACAAAGGTCTGTCTTCCTTCATCCTTTTGTGCAGCTCCTCACTGCCAAACATATCATAGGACACCCCCTCTATTAAAACAAAGCTCTGTCTTCCTTCAAACATATCATAGGACATGCCCTCTATTAAAACAAAGTTCTGTCTTCCTTCAAACATATCATAGGACACACCCTCTATTAAAACAAAGCTCTGTCTTCCTTCAAACATATCATAGGACTTGCCCTCTATTAAAACAAAGCTCTGTCTTCCTTCAAACATATCATAGGACTCACCCTCTATTGAAACAAAGCTCTGTCTTCCTTCAAACATATCATAGGACACACCCTCTATTAAAACAAAGGTCTGTCTTCCTTCAAACATATCATAGGACATGCCCTCTATTAAAACAAAGCTCTATCTTCCTTCAAACATATCATAGGACACACCCTCTATTAAAACAAAGGTCTGTCTTCCTTCATGCTTTTGTGCAGCTTCTCACTGCCAAACATATCATAGGACACTCCCTCTATTAAAACAAAGCTCTGTCTTGCTTGAAACATATCACAGGAAACCCCCTCTATTAAAACAAAGTTCAGTCTTACCCCAAACATATCATAGGACACCCCCTCTATTAAAACAAATCTCTGTCTTCCTTCAAACATATCATAGGACACACCCTCTATTAAAACAAAGCTCTGTCTTCCTTCAAACATATCACAGGAAACCCTCTCTATTAAAACAAAGCTCTGCCTTCCCTCAAACATATCATAGGACACACCCTCTATTAAAACAAAGGTGTGTCTTCCTTCAAACATATCATAGGACACACCCTCTATTAAAACAAATCTCTGTCTTCCTTCAAACATATCATAGGACACCCCCTCTATTAAAACAAAGCTCTGTCTTCCTTCAAGGATATCATACGACACTCCCTTTACTAAGACAAAGGTCTGTCCTCCGTCAAACATATCATAGGACACCCCCTCTATTAAAACAAAGCTCTGTCTTCCTTCGAACATATCATAGGACACCACCTATATTAAAACAAAGGTCTGTCTTCCTTCAAACATATCATAGGAAACCCTCTCTATTAAAACAAAGCTCTGTCTTCCTTCAAACATATCATAGGACACCCGCTCTATTAAAAAAAAAAAAACTCTGTCTTCCTTCAAACATATCATAGGACACCCCCTCTATTAAAACAAAGGTCTGTCTTCCTTCATCCTTTTGTGCACCTCCTCACTGCCAAACATATCATAGGACATCCCCTCCATTAAAACAAAGCTCTGTCTTCCTTCAAACATATCATAGAACACCCCTCTATTAAAACAAAGGTCTGTCTTCTTTCAAACATATCATAGGACACCCCCCCTATTAAAACAAAGGTGTGTCTTCATTCAAACATATCATAGGACACCCCCTCTATTAAAACAAAGGTGTGTTTTCCTTCAAACATATCATAGGACACCCCCTCTATTAAAACAAAGCTCTGTCTTCCTTCAAACATATCATAGGAAACCCTCTCTATTAAAACAAAGCTCTATCTTCCTTCAAACATATCATAGGACACCCCCTCTAGTAAAACAAAGCTCTGTCTTCCTTCAAACATATCATAGGACACCCCCTCTATTAAAACAAAGGTGTGTCTTCCTTCAAACATATCATAGGACACCCCCTCTATTATAACAAAGCTCTGTCTTCCTTCAAACATATCATAGGACACCCCCTCTATTAAAACAAAGCTCTGTCTTCCTTCAAACATATCATACGACACTCCCTTTACTAAGACAAAGGTCTGTCCTCCGTCAAACATATCATAGGACACCCTCTCTATTGAAACAAAGCTCTGTCTTCCTTCGAACATATCATAGGACACCACCTATATTAAAACAAAGGTCTGTCTTCCTTCAAACATATCATAGGAAACCCTCTCTATTAAAACAAAGCTCTGTCTTCCTTCAAACATATCATAGGACACCCGCTCTATTAAAAAAAAAAACTCTGTCTTCCTTCAAACATATCATAGGACACCCCCTCTATTAAAACAAAGGTCTGTCTTCCTTCATCCTTTTGTGCACCTCCTCACTGCCAAACATATCATAGGACACCCCCTCCATTAAAACAAAGCTCTGTCTTCCTTCAAACATATCATAGGACACCCCCTCTATTAAAAAAAAGGGTTTCTTCCTTCAAACATATCATAGGACACACCCTCTATTAAAACAAAGCTCTGTCTTCCTTCATCCTTTTGTGCAGCTTCTCACTGCCAAACATATCATAGGACACCCCCCTCTATTAAAACAAAGCTCTGTCTTCCTTCAAACATATCATAGGACACCCCCTCTATTAAAACAAAGCTCTGTCTTCCTTCAAACATATCATAGGACACCCCCTCTATTAAAACAAAAGTCTGTCTTCCTTCAAACATAGCATAGGACACCCCCTCTATTAAAACAAAGCTCTGTCTTCCTTCAAACATATCATAGGACAACCCCTCTATTAAAACAAGGCTCTGTCTTCCTTCAAACATATCATAGGACACCCCCTCTATTAAAAAAAAGCGTTTCTTCCTTCAAACATACCATAGGACACACCCTCTATTAAAACAAAGCTCTGTCTTCCTTCATCCTTTTATGCAGCTCCTCACTGCCAAACATATCATAGGACACCCCCCTCTATTAAAACAAAGCTCTGTCTTCCTTCAAACATATCATAGGACACCCCCTCTATTAAATCAAAGCACTGTCTTCCTTCAAACATATCATAGGACACCCCCTCTATTAAAACAAAGGTCTGTCTTCCTTCAAACATATCATAGGACACCCCCTCTATTAAAACAAAGCTCTGTCTTCCTTCAAACATATCATAGGACAACCCCTCTATTAAAACAAGGCTCTGTCTTCCTTCAAACATATCATAGGACACCCCCTCTATTAAAAAAAAGGGTTTCTTCCTACAAACATATCATACGACACACCCTCTATTAAAACAAAGCTCTGTCTTCCTTCATCCTTTTATGCAGCTCCTCACTGCCAAACATATCATAGGACACCCCCCTCTATTAAAACAAACCTCTGTCTTCCTTCAAACATATCATAGGACACCCCCTCTATTAAAACAAAGCTCTGTCTTCCTTCAAACATATCATAGGACATGCCCTCTATTAAAACAAAGCTCTGTCTTCCTTCAAACATATCATAGGACACACCCTCTATTAAAACAAAGCTCTGTCTTCCTTCAAACATATCATAGGACTTGCCCTCTATTAAAACAAAGCTCTGTCTTCCTTCAAACATATCATAGGACTCACCCTCTATTGAAACAAAGTTCTGTCTTCCTTCAAACATATCATAGGACACACCCTCTATTAAAACAAAGGTCTGTCTTCCTTCAAACATATCATAGGACATGCCCTCTATTAAAACAAAGCTCTATCTTCCTTCAAACATATCATAGGACACAGCCTCTATTAAAACAAAGGTCTGTCTTCCTTCATGCTTTTGTGCAGCTTCTCACTGCCAAACATATCATAGGACACTCCCTCTATTAAAACAAAGCTCTGTCTTGCTTGAAACATATCACAGGAAACCCCCTCTATTAAAACAAAGTTCAGTCTTACCTCAAACATATCATAGGACACCCCCTCTATTAAAACAAATCTCTGTCTTCCTTCAAACATATCATAGGACACACCCTCTATTAAAACAAAGCTCTGTCTTCCTTCAAACATATCACAGGAAACCCTCTCTATTAAAACAAAGCTCTGCCTTCCCTCAAACATATCATAGGACACACCCTCTATTAAAACAAAGGTGTGTCTTCCTTCAAACATATCATAGGACACCCCCTCTATTAAAACAAAGCTCTGTCTTCCTTCAAGGATATCATACGACACTCCCTTTACTAAGACAAAGGTCTGTCCTCCGTCAAACATATCATAGGACACCCCCTCTATTAAAACAAAGCTCTGTCTTCCTTCGAACATATCATAGGACACCACCTATATTAAAACAAAGGTCTGTCTTCCTTCAAACATATCATAGGAAACCCTCTCTATTAAAACAAAGCTCTGTCTTCCTTCAAACATATCATAGGACACTCCCTTTATTAAAACAAAGGTCTGTCTTCCTTCAAACATATCATAGGACACCCCCTCTATTAAAACAAAGCTCTGTCTTCCATCAAACATATCATAGGACAGCCCCTCTATTAAAACAAAACTCTGTCTTCCTTCAAACATATCATAGGACAACCCTTCTATTAAAACAAAGCTCTGTCTTCCTTCAAACATATCATAGGACACCCCCTCTATTAAAAACAAAGCTCTGTCTTCCTTCAAACATATCATAGGACACCCCCTTTATTAAAGCAAAGGTCTGTCTTCCTTCAAACATATCATAGGATACCCCCTCTATTAAAACAAAGCTCTGTCCTATCTCAAACATATCATAGGACACACCCTCTATTAAAACAAAGCTCTGTCTTCCTTTAAACATATCACAGGACACGCCCTCTATTAAAACAAAGCTCTGTCTTCCTTCAAACATATCATAGGACACACCCTCTATTAAAACAAAGGTCTGTCTTCCTTCATCCTTTTGTCAGATCCTCACTGCCAAACATATCATAGGACAACCCCCTCTATTAAAACAAAGCTTTGTCTTCCTTCAAACATATCATAGGACAACCCCTCTATTAAAACAAAGCTCTGTCTTCCTTTAAACATATCATAGGACACAGCCTCTATTAAAACAAAGCTCTGTCTTCCTTTAAAGATATAATAGGACATGCCCTATATTAAAACAAAGGTCTGTCTTCCTTCATCCTTTTTGTGCAGCTCCTCACTGCCAAACATATCATAGGACACGCCCTCTATTAAAACAAAGCTCTGTCTTTCTTCAAACATATCATAGGACACACCCTCTATTAAAACAAAGCTTGTCTTCCTTCAAACATATCATAGGACACACCTCTATTAAAACAAAGCTCTGTCTTCCTTCAAACATATCATAGGACACACCCTCTATTAAAACAAAGCTCTGTCTTCCTTCAGAAATATCATAGGACATGCCCTCTATTAAAACAAAGCTCTGTCTTCCTTCAAACATATCATAGGACACACCCTCTATTAAAACAAAGCTCTGTCTTCCTTCACACATATCATAGGAGACCCCCTCTATTAAAACAAAGCTCTGTCTTCTTTCAAACATATCATAGGACACACCCTCTATTAAAACAAAGCTCTGTCTTCCTACAAACATATCATAGGACACACCCTCTATTAAAACAAAGGTCTGTCTTCCTTCATCCTTTTGTGCAGCTCCTCACTGCCAAACATATCATAGGACACCCCCTCTATTAAAACAAAGCTCTGTCTTCCTTCAAACATATCATAGGACATGCCCTCTATTAAAACAAAGCTCTGTCTTCCTTCAAACATATCATAGGACACACCCTGTATTAAAACAAAGGTCTGTCTTCCTTCATCCTTTTGTGCAGCTCCTCACTGCCAAACATATCATAGGACACCCCCTCTATTAAAACAAAGCTCTGTCTTCCTTCAAACATATCATAGGACATGCCCTCTATTAAAACAAAGCTCTGTCTTCCTTCAAACATATCATAGGACACACCCTCTATTAAAACAAAGCTCTGTCTTCCTTCAAACATATCATAGGACTTGCCCTCTATTAAAACAAAGCTCTGTCTTCCTTCAAACATATCATAGGACTCACCCTCTACTGAAACAAAGCTCTGTCTTCCTTCAAACATATCATAGGACACACCCTCTATTAAAACAAAGGTCTGTCTTCCTTCAAACATATCATAGGACATGCCCTCTATTAAAACAAAGCTCTATCTTCCTTCAAACATATCATAGGACACACCCTCTATTAAAACAAAGGTCTGTCTTCCTTCATCCTTTTGTGCAGCTTCTCACTGCCAATCATATCATAGGACACTCCCTCTATTAAAACAAAGCTCTGTCTTGCTTGAAACATATCACAGGAAACCCGCTCTATTAAAACAAAGTTCAGTCTTACCTCAAACATATCATAGGACACCCCCTCTATTAAAACAAAGCTCTGTCTTCCTTCAAACATATCATAGGAAACCCTCTCTATTAAAACAAAGCTCTGTCTTCCCTCAAACATATCATAGGACACACCCTCTATTAAAACAAAGCTCTGTCTTCCTTCAAACATATCACAGGAAACCCTCTCTATTAAAACAAAGCTCTGCCTTCCCTCAAACATATCATAGGACACACCCTCATTAAAACAAATGTGTGTCTTCCTTCAAACATATCATAGGACACACCCTCTATTACAACAAATCTCTGTCTTCCTTCAAACATATCATAGGACACACCCTCTATTAAAACAAAGCTCTGTCTTCCTTCAAACATATCACAGGAAACCCTCTCTATTAAAACAAAGCTCTGCCTTCCCTCAAACATATCATAGGACACACCCTCTATTAAAACAAATGTGTGTCTTCCTTCAAACATATCATAGGACACACCCTCTATTAAAACAAATCTCTGTCTTGCTTCAAACATATCATAGGACACCCCCTCTATTAAAACAAAGCTCTGTCTTCCTTCAAACATATCATAGGACATGCCCTCTATTAAAACAAAGCTCTGTCTTCCTTCAAACATATCATAGGACACACCCTCTATTAAAACAAAGCTCTGTCTTCCTTGAAACATATCATAGGACTTGCCCTCTATTAAAACAAAGCTCTGTCTTCCTTCAAACATATCATAGGACTCACCCTCTATTGAAACAAAGCTCTGTCTTCCTTCAAACATATCATAGGACACACCCTCTATTAAAACAAAGGTCTGTCTTCCTTCAAACATATCATAGGACATGCCCTCTATTAAAACAAACCTCTATCTTCCTTCAAACATATCATAGGACACACCCTCTATTAAAACAAAGGTCTGTCTTCCTTCATCCTTTTGTGCAGCTTCTCACTGCCAATCATATCATAGGACACTCCCTCTATTAAAACAAAGCTCTGTCTTGCTTGTAACATATCACAGGAAACCCGCTCTATTAAAACAAAGTACAGTCTTACCTCAAACATATCATAGGACACCCCCTCTATTAAAACAAAGCTCTGTCTTCCTTCAAACATATCATAGGAAACCCTCTCTATTAAAACAAAGCTCTGTCTTCCCTCAAACATATCATAGGACACACCCTCTATTAAAACAAAGCTCTGTCTTCCATCAAACATATCACAGGAAACCCTCTCTATTAAAACAAAGCTCTGCCTTCCCTCAAACATATCATAGGACAACCCCTCTATTAAAACAAGGCTCTGTCTTCCTTCAAACATTTCATAGGAAACCCCCTCTATTAAAACAAAGCTCTGCCTTCCTTCAAACATATCATAGGACACCCCCTTTATTAAAACAAAGGTCTGTTTTCCTTCAAACATATCATACGACACCCCCTCTATTAAAACAAAGCTCTGTCTTCCTTCAAACATAGCATAGGACAACCCCTCTATTAAAACAAGGCTCTGTCTTCCTTCAAACATATCATAGGACACCCCCTCAATATAAAAAAAGGGATTCTTCCTTCAAACATATCATAGGACACACCCTCTATTAAAACAAAGCTCTGTCTTCCTTCATCCTTTTATGCAGCTCCTCACTGCCAAACATATCATAGGACACCCCCCTCTATTAAAACAAAGCTCTGTCTTCCTTCAAACATATCATAGGACACCCCCTATATTAAAACAAAGCTCTGTCTTCCTTCAAACATATCATAGGACACCCCCTCTATTAAAACAAAGGTCTGTCTTCCTTCAAACATATCATAGGACACACCCTCTATTAAAACAAAGCTCTGTCTTCCTTCAAACATATCATAGGACACCCCGTCTATTAAAACAAAGGTGTGTCTTCCTTCAAACATATCATAGGACACCCCCTCTATTATAACAAAGCTCTGTCTTCCTTCAAACATATCATAGGACAACCCCTCTATTAAAACAAGGCTCTGTCTTCCATCAAACATATCATAGGACAACCCCTCTATTAAAAACAAAGCTCTGTCTTCCTTCAAACATATCATAGGAGACCCCCTCTATTAAAACAAAGCTCAGTCTTCCTTCAAACATATCATAGGAAACCCTCTCTATTAAAACAAAGCTCTGTCTTCCTTCAAACATATTATAGGATACCCCCTCTATTAATACAAAGCTCTGTCTTCCTTTAAACATATCATAGGACACCCCCTCTATTAAAACAAAGCTCTGTCTTCCTTCAAACATATCTTAGGACACCCCCTCTATTAAAACAAAGGTCTGTCTTCCTTCAAACATATCATAGGAAACCCTCTCTATTAAAACAAAGCTCTGTCTTCCTTCAAACATATCATAGGATACCCCCTCTATTAAAACAAAGCTCTGTCTTCCTTCAAACATATCATAGGACAGCCCCTCTATTAAAACAAAGCTCTATATTCCTTCAAACATATCATAGGACACCTCCTCTATTAAAACAAAGCTCTGTCTTCCTTCAAACATATCATAGGACACCCCCTCTATTAAAACAAAGCTCTGTCTTCCTTCAAACATATCATAGGACACCCCCTCTATTAAAACAAAACTCTGTCTTCCTTCAAACATATCATAGGACAACCCTTCTATTAAAACAAAGCTCTGTCTTCCTTCAAACATATCATAGGACACCCCCTCTATTAAAAACAAAGCTCTGTCTTCCTTCAAACATATCATAGGACACCCCCTTTATTAAAGCAAAGGTCTGTCTTCCTTCAAACATATCATAGGATACCCCCTCTATTAAAACAAAGCTCTGTCCTCCTTCAAAGATATCATAGGACACACCCTCTATTAAAACAAAGCTCTGTCTTCCTTTAAACATATCACAGGACACGCCCTCTATTAAAACAAAGCTCTGTCTTCCTTCAAACATATCATAGGACACACCCTCTATTAAAACAAAGGTCTGTCTTCCTTCATCCTTTTGTCAGATCCTCACTGCCAAACATATCATAGGACACCCCCCTCTATTAAAACAAAGCTTTGTCTTCCTTTAAACATATCATAGGACACACCCTCTATTAAAACAAAGCTCTGTCTTCCTTTAAAGATATAATAGGACATGCCCTATATTAAAACAAAGGTCTGTCTTCCTTCATCCTTTTGTGCAGCTCCTCACTGCCAAACATATCATAGGACACCCCCGCTATTAAAACAAAGCTCTGTCTTCCTTTAAACATATCATTGGACACACCCTCTATTAAAATAAAGCTCTGTCTTCCTTTAAACATATCATAGGACACGCCCTCTATTAAAACAAAGCTCTGTCTTCCTTCAAACATATCATAGGACACATCCTGTATTAAAACAAAGGTCTGTCTTCCTTCATCCTTTTATGTGCAGCTCTTCACTGCCAAACATATCATAGGACACGCCCTCTATTAAAACAAAGCTCTGTCTTTCTTCACACATATCATAGGACACACCCTCTATTAAAACAAAGCTTGTCTTCCTTCAAACATATCATAGGACACACCTCTATTAAAACAAAGCTCTGTCTTCCTTCAAACATATCATAGGACACACCCTCTATTAAAACAAAGCTCTGTCTTCCTTCAGAAATATCATAGGACATGCCCTCTATTAAAACAAAGCTCTGTCTTCCTTCAAACATATCATAGGACACACCCTCTATTAAAACAAAGCTCTGTCTTCCTTCACACATATCACAGGAGACCCACTCTATTAAAACAAAGCTCTGTCTTCTTTCAAACATATCATAGGACACACCCTCTATTAAAACAAAGCTCTGTCTTCCTTCAAACATATCATAGGACACACCCTCTATTAAAACAAAGGTCTGTCTTCCTTCATCCTTTTGTGCAGCTCCTCACTGCCAAACATATCATAGGACACCCCCTCTATTAAAACAAAGCTCTGTCTTCCTTCAAACATATCAAAGGACATGCCCTCTATTAAAACAAAGCTCTGTCTTCCTTCAAACATATCATAGGACACACCCTCTATTAAAACAAAGCTCTGTCTTCCTTCAAACATATCATAGAACTTGCCCTCTATTAAAACAAAGCTCTGTCTTCCTTCAAACATATCATAGGACTCACCCTCTATTGAAACAAAGCTCTGTCTTCCTTCAAACATATCATAGGACACACCCTCTATTAAAACAAAGGTCTGTCTTCCTTCAAACATATCATAGGACATGCCCTCTATTAAAACAAAGCTCTATCTTCCTTCAAACATATCATAGGACACACCCTCTATTAAAACAAAGGTCTGTCTTCCTTCATCCTTTTGTGCAGCTTCTCACTGCCAAACATATCATAGGACACTCCCTCTATTAAAACAAAGCTCTGTCTTGCTTGAAACATATCACAGGAAACCCGCTCTATTAAAACAAAGTTCAGTCTTACCTCAAACATATCATAGGACACCCCCTCTATTAAAACAAAGCTCTGTCTTCCTTCAAACATATCATAGGAAACCCTCTCTATTAAAACAAAGCTCTGTCTTCCCTCAAACATATCATAGGACACACCCTCTATTAAAACAAAGCTCTGACTTCCTTCAAACATATCACAGGAAACCCTCTCTATTAAAACAAAGCTCTGCCTTCCCTCAAACATATCATAGGACACACCCTCTATTAAAACAAATGTGTGTCTTCCTTCAAACATACCATAGGACACACCCTCTATTACAACAAATCTCTGTCTTCCTTCAAACATATCATAGGACACACCCTCTATTAAAACAAAGCTCTGTCTTCCTTCAAACATATCACAGGAACCCCTCTCTATTAAAACAAAGCTCTGCCTTCCCTCAAACATATCATAGGACACACCCTCTATTAAAACAAATGTGTGTCTTCCTTCAAACATATCATAGGACACACCCTCTCTTAAAACAAATCTCTGTCTTGCTTCAAACATATCATACGACACTCCCTTTATGAAGACAAAGGTCTGTCCTCCGTCAAACATATCATAGGACACCCCCTCTATTAAAACAAAGCTCTGTCTTCCTTCGAACATATCATAGGACACCACCTATATTAAAACAAAGGTCTGTCTTCCTTCAAACATATCATAGGAAACCCTCTCTATTAAAACAAAGCTCTGTCTTCCTTCAAACATATCATAGGACACCCGCTCTATTAAAAAAAAAAAAACTCTGTCTTCCTTCAAACATATCATAGGACACCCCCTCTATTAAAACAAAGGTCTGTCTTCCTTCATCCTTTTGTGCACCTCCTCACTGCCAAACATATCATAGGACACCCCCTCCATTAAAACAAAGCTCTGTCTTCCTTCAAACATATCATAGGACACCCCCTCTATTAAAACAAAGGTCTGTCTTCTTTCAAACATATCATAGGACACCCCCCCTATTAAAACAAAGGTGTGTCTTCATTCAAACATATCATAGGACACCCCCTCTATTAAAACAAAGGTGTGTTTTCCTTCAAACATATCATAGGACACCCCCTCTATTAAAACAAAGCTCTGTCTTCCTTCAAACATATCATAGGAAACCCTCTCTATTAAAACAAAGCTCTATCATCCTTCAAACATATCATAGGACACCCCCTCTAGTAAAACAAAGCTCTGTCTTCCTTCAAACATATCATAGGACACCCCGTCTATTAAAACAAAGGTGTGTCTTCCTTCAAACATATCATAGGACACCCCCTCTATTATAACAAAGCTCTGTCTTCCTTCAAACATATCATAGGACACCCCCTCTATTAAAACAAAGCTCTGTCATCCTTCAAACAAATCATACGACACTCCCTTTCCTAACACAAAGGTCTGTCCTCCGTCAAACATATCATAGGACACACCCTCTATTAAAACAAAGCTCTGTCTTCCTTCGAACATATCATAGGACACCACCTATATTAAAACAAAGGTCTGTCTTCCTTCAAACATATCATAGGAAACCCTCTCTATTAAAACAAAGCTCTGTCTTCCTTCAAACATATCATAGGACACCCGCTCTATTAAAAAAAAAAACTCTGTCTTCCTTCAAACATATCATAGGACACCCCCCCTATTAAAACAAAGCTCTGTCTTCCTTCAAACATATCATAGGACAACCCCTCTATTAAAACAAGGCTCTGTCTTCTTTCAAACATATCATAGGACACACCGTCAATTAAAACAAAGCTCTGTCTTCCTTCAACCATATCATAGGACATGCCCTCTATTAAAACAAAGCTCTGTCTTCCTTCAAACATATCATAGGACTCACCCTCTATTGAAAGAAAGCTCTGTCTTCCTTCAAACATATCATAGGACACACCCTCTATTAAAACAAAGGTCTGTCTTCCATCAAACATATCATAGGACATGCCCTCTATTAAAACAAAGCTCTATCTTCCTTCAAACATAGCATAGGACTCACCCTCTATTGAAACAAAGCTCTGTCTTCCTTCAAACATATCATAGGACACACCCTCTATTAAAACAAAGGTCTGTCTACCTTCATCCTTTTGTGCAGCTTCTCACTGCCAAACATATCATAGGACACTCCCTCTATTAAAACAAAGCTCTGTCTTCCTCGAAACATATCATAGGACACACCCTCTATTAAAACAAAGCCCTGTCTTCCTTCAAACATATCATAGGACACCCCCTCTATTAAAACAAAGTTCAGTCTTACCTCAAACATATCATAGGGTACCCCCTCTATTAAAACAAAGCTCTGTCTTCCTTCAAACATATCATAGGAAACCCTCTGTATTAAAACAAAGCTCTGCCTTCCTTCAAACATATCATAGGACACCCCCTCTATTAAAACAAAGGTCTGTTTTCCTTCAAACATATCATACGACACCCCCTCTATTAAAACAAAGCTCTGTCTTCCTTCAAACATATCATAGGACAACCCCTCTATTAAAACAAGGCTCTGTCTTCCTTCAAACATATCATAGGACACCCCCTCAATATAAAAAAAGGGTTTCTTCCTTCAAACATATCATAAGACACACCCTCTATTAAAACAAAGCTCTGTCTTCCTTCATCCTTTTATGCAGCTCCTGACTGCAAAACATATCATAGGACACCCCCCTCTATTAAACAAAGCTCTGTCTTCCTTCAAACATATCATAGGACACCCCCTCTATTAAAACAAAGGTCTGTCTTCCTTCAAACATATCATAGGAAACCCTCTCTATTAAAACAAAGCTCTATCTTCCTTCAAACATATCATAGGACACACCCTCTATTAAAACAAAGCTCTGTCTTCCTTCAAACATATCATAGGACACCCCCTCTATTAAAACAAAGGTGTGTCTTCCTTCAAACATATCATAGGACACCCCCTCTATTATAACAAAGCTCTGTCTTCCTTCAAACATATCATAGGACAACCTCTCTATTAAAACAAGGCTCTGTCTTCCTTCAAACATATCATAGGACAACCCCTCTATTAAAAACAAAGCTCTGTCTTCCTTCAAACATATCATAGGACACCCCCTCTATTAAAGCAAAGGTCTGTCTTGCTTCAAACATATCATAGGAGACCCCCTCTATTAAAACAAAGCTCTGTCTTCCTTCAAACATATCATAGGAAACCCTCTCTATTAAAACAAAGCTCTGTCTTCCTTCAAACATATCACAGGATACCCCCTCTATTAATACAAAGCTATGTCTTCCTTTAAACATGTCATAGGACACCCCCTCTATTAAAACAAAGCTCTGTCTTCCTTCAAACATATCATAGGACACCCCCTCTATTAAAACAAAGGTCTGTCTTCCTTCAAACATATCATAGGAAACCCTCTCTATTAAAACAAAGCTCTGTCTTCCTTCAAACATATCATAGGATACCCCCTCTATTAAAACAAAGCTCTGTCTTCCTTCAAACATATCATAGGACAGCCCCTCTATTAAAACAAAGCTCTGTATTCCTTCAAACATATCATAGGACACCCCCTCTATTAAAACAAAGCTCTGTCTTCCTTAAAACATATCATAGGACACCCCCTCTATTAAAACAAAGCTTTGTCTTCCTTCAAACATATCATAGGAAATTCCCTCTATTAAAACAAAGCTCTGTCTTCCTTCAAACATATCATAGGACACCCCGCTCTATTAAAACAAAGCTCTGTCTTCCTTCAAACATATCATAGGACACTCCCTTTATTAAAACAAAGGTCTGTCTTCCTTCAAACATATCATAGGACACCCCCTCTATTAAAACAAAGCTCTGTCTTCCTTCAAACATATCATAGGACACCCCCTCTATTAAAACAAAACTCTGTCTTCCTTCAAACATTTCATAGGACAACCCCTCTATTAAAACAAAGCTCTGTCTTCCTTCAAACATATCTAAGGACACCCCCTCTATTAAAAACAAAGCTCTGTCTTCCTTCAAACATATCATAGGACAGCCCCTTTATTAAAGCAAAGGTCTGTCTTCCTTCAAACATATCATAGGATACCCCCTCTATTAAAACAAAGCTCTGTCTTCCTTCAAAGATATCACAGGACACGCCCTCTATTAAAACAAAGTTCTGTCTTCCTTCAAACATATCATAGGACACACCCTCTATTAAAACAAAGGTCCGTCTTCCTTCATCCTTTTGCGCAGATCCTCACTGCCAAACATATCATAGGACACCCCCCTCTATTAAAACAAAGCTTTAACTTCCTTCAAACATATCATAGGACACCCCCTCTATTAAAACAAAGCTCTGTCTTATTTTAAACATATCATAGGACACACCCTCTATTAAAACAAAGCTCTGTCTTCCTTTAAAGATATAATAAGACATGCCCTATATTAAAACAAAGGCCTGTCTTCCTTCATCCTTTTGTGCAGCTCCTCACTGCCAAACATATCATAGGACACCCCCGCTATAAAAACAAAGCTCTGTCTTCCTTCAAACATATCATAGGACACACCCTCTATTAAAATAAAGCTCTGTCTTCCTTTAAACATATCATAGGACACGCCCTCTATTAAAACAAAGCTCTGTCTTCCTTCAAACATATCATAGGACACATCCTGTATTAAAACAAAGGTCTGTCTTCCTTCATCCTTTTTGTGCAGCTCCTCACTGCCAAACATATCATAGGACACGCCCTCTATTAAAACAAAGCTCTGTCTTTCTTCAAACATATCATAGGACACACCCTCTATTAAAACAAAGCTCTGTCTTCCTTCAAACATATCATAGGACTTGCCCTCTATTAGAACAAAGCTCTGTCTTCCTTCAAACATATCATAGGACTCACCCTCTATTGAAACAAAGCTCTGTCTTCCTTCAAACATATCATAGGACACACCCTCTATTAAAACAAAGGTCTGTCTTCCTTCAAACATATCATAGGACATGCCCTCTATTAAAACAAAGCTCTATCTTCCTTCAAACATATCATAGGACACACCCTCTATTAAAACAAAGGTGTGTCTTCCTTCATCCTTTTGTGCAGCTTCTCACTGCCAAACATATCATATGACACTCCCTCTATTAAAACAAAGCTCTGTCTTCCTTGAAACATATCATAGGACACACCCTCTATTAAAACAAAGCTCTGTCTTCCTTCAAACATATCATAGGACACCCCCTCTATTAAAACAAAATTCAGTCTTACCTCAAACATATCATAGGACACCCCCTCTATTAAAACACAGCTCTGCCTTCCTTCAAACATATCATAGGAAACCCTCTCTATTAAAACAAAGCTCTGTTTTCCCTCAAACATATCATAGGACACACCCTCTATTAAAACAAAGCTCTGTCTTCCTTCAAACATATCACAGAAACCCTCTCTATTAAAATAAAGCTCTGCCTTCCCTCAAACATATCATAGGACACACCCTCTATTAAAACAAAGGTGTGTCTTCCTTCAAACATATCATAGGACACACCCTCTATTAAAACAAATCTCTGTCTTCCTTCAAACATATCATAGGACACACCCTCTATTAAAACAAAGCTCTGTCTTCCTTCAAACATATCATAGGACACCCCCTCTATTAAAACAAAGCTCTGTCTTCCTTCAAACATATCACAGGAAACCCTCTCTATTAAAACAAAGCTCTGCCTTCCCTCAAACATATCATAGGACACCCCCTCTATTAAAACAAAGCTCTGTATTCCTTCAAACATATCATTGGACACCCCCTCTATTAAAACAAAGGTGTGTCTTCCTGCAAACATATCATAGGACACCCCTCTATTAAAACAAAGTTCTGTCTTTCTTCAAACATATCATAGGACAACCCCTCTATTAAAACAAAGGTCTGTCTTCCTTCAAACATATCATAGGAAACCCTCTCTATTAAAACAAAGCTCTATCTTCCTTCAAACATATCATAGGACACCCCCTCTATTAAAACAAAGCTCTGTCTTCCTTCAAACATATCATAGGACACCCCCTCTATTAAAACAAAGGTGTGTCTTCCTTCAAACATATCATAGGACACCCCCTCTATTATAACAAAGCTCTGTCTTCCTTCAAACATATCATAGGACAAGCCCTCTATTAAAACAAGGCACTGTCTTCCTTCAAACATATCATAGGACACCCCCTCTATTAAAAACAAAGCTCTGTCTTCCTTCAATCATATCATAGGACACCCCCTCTATTAAAGCAAAGGTCTGTCTTCCTGCAAACATATCATAGGAGAGCCCCTCTATTAAAACAAAGCTCTGTCTTCCTTCAAACATATCATAGGACACCCCCTCTATTAAAACAAAGGTCTGTCTTCCTTCAAACATATCATAGGAAACCCTCTCTATTAAAACAAAGCTCTTTCTTCCTTTAAACATATCATAGGACACCCCGCTCTATTAAAACAAAGTTCTATCTTCCTTCAAACATATCATACGACACACCCTCTATTAAAACAAAGCTCTGTCTTCCTTCAAACATATCATAGGACACCCCCTCTATTAAAACAAAGGTGTGTCTCCCTTAAACATATCATAGGACACCCCCTTTATTATAACAAAGCTCTGTCTTCCTTCAAACATATCATAGGACACCCCCTCTATTAAAACAAAGGTCTGTCTTCCTTCAAACATATCATAAAACACCCCCTCTATTAAAACAAAGCTCTGTCTTCCTTCAAACATATCATAGGACAACCCCTCTATTAAAACAAGGCTCTGTCTTCCTTCAAACATATCATAGGACACCCCCTCTATTAAAACAAAGGTCTGTCTTCCTTCAAACATATCATAAAACACCCCCTCTATTAAAACAAAGCTCTGTCTTCCTTCAAACATATCATAGGACAACCCCTCTATTAAAACAAGGCTCTGTCTTCCTTCAAACATATCATAGGACACCCCCCCTATTAAAAAAAAGCGTTTCTTCCTTCAAACATATCATAGGACACACCCTCTATTAAAACAAAGCTCTGTCTTCCTTCATCCTTTTATGCAGCTCCTCACTGCCAAACATATCATAGGACACCCCCCTCTATTAAAACAAAGCTCTGTCTTCCTTCAAACATATCATAGGACACCCCCTCTATTAAAACAAAGCTCTGTCTTCCTTCAAACATATCATAGGACACCCCCTCTATTAAAACAAAGGTCTGTCTTCCTTCAAACATATCATAGGACACCCCCTCTATTAAAACAAAGCTCTGTCTTCCTTCAAACATATCATAGGAACACCCCTCTATTAAAACAAGGCTCTGTCTTCCTTGAAACATATCATAGGACACCCCCTCTATTAAAAAAAAGGGTTTCTTCCTTCAAACATATCATAGGACACACCCTCTATTAAAACAAAGCTCTGTCTGCCTTCATCTTTTTATGCAGCTCCTCACTGCCAAACATATCATAGGACACCCCCTCTATTAAAACAAAGGTGTGTCTTCCTTCAAACATATCATAGGACACCCCCTCTATTATAACAAAGCTCTGTCTTCCTTCAAACATATCATAGGACAACCCCTCTATTAAAACAAGGCTCTGTCTTCCTTCAAACATATCATAGGACAACCCCTCTATTAAAAACAAAGCTCTGTCTTCCTTCAAACATATCATAGGACACCCCCTCTATTAAAGCAAAGGTCTGTCTTGCTTCAAACATATCATAGGAGACCCCCTCTATTAAAACAAAGCTCTGTCTTCCTTCAAACATATCATAGGAAACCCTCTCTATTAAAACAAAGCTCTGTCTTCCTTCAAACATATCATAGGATACCCCCTCTATTAATACAAAGCTATGTCTTCCTTTAAACATGTCATAGGACACCCCCTCTATTAAAACAAAGCTCTGTCTTCCTTCAAACATATCATAGGACACCCCCTCTATTAAAACAAAGGTCTGTCTTCCTTCAAACATATCATAGGAAACCCTCTCTATTAAAACAAAGCTCTGTCTTCCTTCAAACATATCATAGGATACCCCCTCTATTAAAACAAAGCTCTGTCTTCCTTCAAACATATCATAGGACAGCCCCTCTATTAAAACAAAGCTCTGTATTCCTTCAAACATATCATAGGACACCCCCTCTATTAAAACAAAGCTCTGTCTTCCTTCAAACATATCATAGGACACCCCCTCTATTAAAACAAAGCTTTGTCTTCCTTCAAACATATCATAGGAAATTCCCTCTATTAAAACAAAGGTCTGTCTTCCTTCAAACATATCATAGGAAACCCTCTCTATTAAAACAAAGCTCTATCTTCCTTCAAACATATCATAGGACACACCCTCTATTAAAACAAAGCTCTGTCTTCCTTCAAACATATCATAGGACACCCCCTCTATTAAAACAAAGGTGTGTCTTCCTTCAAACATATCATAGGACACCCCCTCTATTATAACAAAGCTCTGTCTTCCTTCAAACATATCATAGGACAACCTCTCTATTAAAACAAGGCTCTGTCTTCCTTCAAACATATCATAGGACAACCCCTCTATTAAAAACAAAGCTCTGTCTTCCTTCAAACATATCATAGGACACCCCCTCTATTAAAGCAAAGGTCTGTCTTGCTTCAAACATATCATAGGAGACCCCCTCTATTAAAACAAAGCTCTGTCTTCCTTCAAACATATCATAGGAAACCCTCTCTATTAAAACAAAGCTCTGTCTTCCTTCAAACATGTCATAGGACACCCCCTCTATTAAAACAAAGCTCTGTCTTCCTTCAAACATATCATAGGACACCCCCTCTATTAAAACAAAGGTCTGTCTTCCTTCAAACATATCATAGGAAACCCCCTCTATTAAAACAAAGGTCTGTCTTCCTTCAAACATATCATAGGAAACCCTCTCTATTAAAACAAAGCTCTGTCTTCCTTCAAACATATCATAGGATACCCCCTCTATTAAAACAAAGCTCTGTCTTCCTTCAAAATTATCATAGGACAGCCCCTCTATTAAAACAAAGCTCTGTATTCCTTCAAACATATCATAGGACACCCCCTCTATTAAAACAAAGCTCTGTCTTCCTTAAAACATATCATAGGACACCCCCTCTATTAAAACAAAGCTTTGTCTTCCTTCAAACATATCATAGGAAATTCCCTCTATTAAAACAAAGCTCTGTCTTCCTTCAAACATATCATAGGACACCCCGCTCTATTAAAACAAAGCTCTGTCTTCCTTCAAACATATCATAGGACACTCCCTTTATTAAAACAAAGGTCTGTCTTCCTTCAAACATATCATAGGACACCCCCTCTATTAAAACAAAGCTCTGTCTTCCTTCAAACATATCATAGGACACCCCCTCTATTAAAACAAAACTCTGTCTTCCTTCAAACATTTCATAGGACAACCCCTCTATTAAAACAAAGCTCTGTCTTCCTTCAAACATATCTAAGGACACCCCCTCTATTAAAAACAAAGCTCTGTCTTCCTTCAAACATATCATAGGACAGCCCCTTTATTAAAGCAAAGGTCTGTCTTCCTTCAAACATATCATAGGATACCCCCTCTATTAAAACAAAGCTCTGTCTTCCTTCAAAGATATCATAGGACACACCCTCTATTAAAACAAAGCTCTGTCTTCCTTTAAACATATCACAGGACACGCCCTCTATTAAAACAAAGTTCTGTCTTCCTTCAAACATATCATAGGACACACCCTCTATTAAAACAAAGGTCCGTCTTCCTTCATCCTTTTGCGCAGATCCTCACTGCCAAACATATCATAGGACACCCCCCTCTATTAAAACAAAGCTTTAACTTCCTTAAAACATATCATAGGACACCCCCTCTATTAAAACAAAGCTCTGTCTTCCTTTAAACATATCATAGGACACACCCTCTATTGAAACAAAGCTCTGTCTTCCTTTAAAGATATAATAAGACATGCCCTATATTAAAACAAAGGTCTGTCTTCCTTCATCCTTTTGTGCAGCTCCTCACTGCCAAACATATCATAGGACACCCCCGCTATTAAAACAAAGCTCTGTCTTCCTTCAAACATATCATAGGACACACCCTCTATTAAAATAAAGCTCTGTCTTCCTTTAAACATATCATAGGACACGCCCTCTATTAAAACAAAGCTCTGTCTTCCTTCAAACATATCATAGGACACATCCTGTATTAAAACAAAGGTCTGTCTTCCTTCATCCTTTTTGTGCAGCTCCTCACTGCCAAACATATCATAGGACACGCCCTCTATTAAAACAAAGCTCTGTCTTTCTTCAAACATATCATAGGACACACCCTCTATTAAAACAAAGCTCTGTCTTCCTTCAAACATATCATAGGACTTGCCCTCTATTAGAACAAAGCTCTGTCTTCCTTCAAACATATCATAGGACTCACCCTCTAATGAAACAAAGCTCTGTCTTCCTTCAAACATATCATAGGACACACCCTCTATTAAAACAAAGGTCTGTCTTCCTTCAAACATATCATAGGACATGCCCTCTATTAAAACAAAGCTCTATCTTCCTTCAAACATATCATAGGACACACCCTCTATTAAAACAAAGGTGTGTCTTCCTTCATCCTTTTGTGCAGCTTCTCACTGCCAAACATATCATAGGACACTCCCTCTATTAAAACAAAGCTCTGTCTTCCTTGAAACATATCATAGGACACACCCTCTATTAAAACAAAGCTCTGTCTTCCTTCAAACATATCATAGGACACCCCCTCTATTAAAACAAAATTCAGTCTTACCTCAAACATATCATAGGACACCCCCTCTATTAAAACACAGCTCTGCCTTCCTTCAAACATATCATAGGAAACCCTCTCTATTAAAACAAAGCTCTGTTTTCCCTCAAACATATCATAGGACACACCCTCTATTAAAACAAAGCTCTGTCTTCCTTCAAACATATCACAGAAACCCTCTCTATTAAAACAAAGCTCTGCCTTCCCTCAAACATATCATAGGACACACCCTCTATTAAAACAAAGCTCTGTCTTCCTTCAAACATATCATAGGACACCCCCTCTATTAAAACAAAGGTGTGTCTTCCTGCAAACATATCATAGGACACCCCTCTATTAAAACAAAGTTCTGTCTTTCTTCAAACATATCATAGGACAACCCCTCTATTAAAACAAAGGTCTGTCTTCCTTCAAACATATCATAGGAAACCCTCTCTATTAAAACAAAGCTCTATCTTCCTTCAAACATATCATAGGACACCCCCTCTATTAAAACAAAGCTCTGTCTTCCTTCAAACATATCATAGGACACCCCCTCTATTAAAACAAAGGTGTGTCTTCCTTCAAACATATCATAGGACACCCCCTCTATTATAACAAAGCTCTGTCTTCCTTCAAACATATCATAGGACAAGCCCTCTATTAAAACAAGGCTCTGTCTTCCTTCAAACATATCATAGGACACCCCCTCTATTAAAAACAAAGCTCTGTCTTCCTTCAATCATATCATAGGACACCCCCTCTATTAAAGCAAAGGTCTGTCTTCCTGCAAACATATCATAGGAGAGCCCCTCTATTAAAACAAAGCTCTGTCTTCCTTCAAACATATCATAGGACACCCCCTCTATTAAAACAAAGGTCTGTCTTCCTTCAAACATATCATAGGAAACCCTCTCTATTAAAACAAAGCTCTTTCTTCCTTTAAACATATCATAGGACACCCCGCTCTATTAAAACAAAGTTCTATCTTCCTTCAAACATATCATACGACACACCCTCTATTAAAACAAAGCTCTGTCTTCCTTCAAACATATCATAGGACACCCCCTCTATTAAAACAAAGGTGTGTCTCCTTAACCATATCATAGGACACCCCCTTTATTATAACAAAGCTCTGTCTTCCTTCAAACATATCATAGGACACCCCCTCTATTAAAACAAAGGTCTGTCTTCCTTCAAACATATCATAAAACACTCCCTCTATTAAAACAAAGCTCTGTCTTCCTTCAAACATATCATAGGACAACCCCTCTATTAAAACAAGGCTCTGTCTTCCTTCAAACATATCATAGGACACCCCCTCTATTAAAACAAAGGTCTGTCTTCCTTCAAACATATCATAAAACACCCCCTCTATTAAAACAAAGCTCTGTCTTCCTTCAAACATATTATAGGACAACCCCTCTATTAAAACAAGGCTCTGTCTTCCTTCAAACATATCATAGGACACCCCCCCTATTAAAAAAAAGCGTTTCTTCCTTCAAACATATCATAGGACACACCCTCTATTAAAACAAAGCTCTGTCTTCCTTCATCCTTTTATGCAGCTCCTCACTGCCAAACATATCATAGGACACCCCCCTCTATTAAAACAAAGCTCTGTCTTCCTTCAAACATATCATAGGACACCCCCTCTATTAAAACAAAGCTCTGTCTTCCTTCAAACATATCATAGGACACCCCCTCTATTAAAACAAAGGTCTGTCTTCCTTCAAACATATCATAGGACACCCCCTCTATTAAAACAAAGCTCTGTCTTCCTTCAAACATATCATAGGAACACCCCTCTATTAAAACAAGGCTCTGTCTTCCTTCAAACATATCATAGGACACCCCCTCTATTAAAAAAAAGGGTTTCTTCCTTCAAACATATCATAGGACACACCCTCTATTAAAACAAAGCTCTGTCTGCCTTCATCCTTTTATGCAGCTCCTCACTGCCAAACATATCATAGGACACCCCCTCTATTAAAACAAAGGTGTGTCTTCCTTCAAACATATCATAGGACACCCCCTCTATTATAACAAAGCTCTGTCTTCCTTCAAACATATCATAGGACAACCCCTCTATTAAAACAAGGCTCTGTCTTCCTTCAAACATATCATAGGACAACCCCTCTATTAAAAACAAAGCTCTGTCTTCCTTCAAACATATCATAGGACACCCCCTCTATTAAAGCAAAGGTCTGTCTTGCTTCAAACATATCATAGGAGACCCCCTCTATTAAAACAAAGCTCTGTCTTCCTTCAAACATATCATAGGAAACCCTCTCTATTAAAACAAAGCTCTGTCTTCCTTCAAACATATCATAGGATACCCCCTCTATTAATACAAAGCTATGTCTTCCTTTAAACATGTCATAGGACACCCCTCTATTAAAACAAAGCTCTGTCTTCCTTCAAACATATCATAGGACACCCCCTCTATTAAAACAAAGGTCTGTCTGCCTTCAAACATATCATAGGATACCCCCTCTATTAAAACAAAGCTCTGTCTTCCTTCAAACATATCATAGGACACCACCTCTATTAAAACAAAGCTCTGTCTTCCTTCAAACATATCATAGGACACCCCCTCTATTAAAACAAAGCTCTGTCTTCCTTCAAACATATCATAGGATACCCCCTCTATTAAAACAAAGCTCTGTCTTCCTTCAAACATATCATAGGACAGCCCCTCTATTAAAACAAAGCTCTGTATTCCTTCAAACATATCATAGGACACCCCCTCTATTAAAACAAAGCTCTGTCTTCCTTCAAACATATCATAGGACACCCCCTCTATTAAAACAAAGCTTTGTCTTCCTTCAAACATATCATAGGAAATTCCCTCTATTAAAACAAAGCTCTGTCTTCCTTCAAACATATCATAGGACACCCCGCTCTATTAAAACAAAGCTCTGTCTTCCTTCAAACATATCATAGGACACTCCCTTTATTAAAACAAAGGTCTGTCTTCCTTCAAACATATCATAGGACACCCCCTCTATTAAAACAAAGCTCTGTCTTCCTTCAAACATATCATAGGACACCCCCTCTATTAAAACAAAACTCTGTCTTCCTTCAAACATTTCATAGGACAACCCCTCTATTAAAACAAAGCTCTGTCTTCTTTCAAACATATCTAAGGACCCCTCTCTATTAAAAACAAAGCTCTGTCTTCCTTCAAACATATCATAGGACACCCCCTTTATTAAAGCAAAGGTCTGTCTTCCATCAAACATATCATAGGATACCCCCTCTATTAAAACAAAGCTCTGTCTTCCTTCAAAGATATCATAGGACACACCCTCTATTAAAACAAAGCTCTGTCTTCCTTTAAACATATCACAGGACACGCCCTCTATTAAAACAAAGCTCTGTCTTCCTTCAAACATATCATAGGACACACCCTCTATTAAAACAAAGGTCTGTCTTCCTTCATCCTTTTGCGCAGATCCTCACTGCCAAACATATCATAGGACAACCCCCTCTATTAAAACAAAGCTTTAACTTCCTTCAAACATATCATAGGACACCCCCTGTATTAAAACAAAGCTCTGTCTTCCTTTAAACATATCATAGGACAAACCTTTTTAAAACAAAGCTCTGTCTTCCTTTAAAGATATAATAGGACATGCCCTATATTAAAACAAAGGTCTGTCTTCCTTCATCCTTTTGTGCAGCTCCTCACTGCCAAACATATCATAGGACACCCCCGCTATTAAAACAAAGCTCTGTCTTCCTTCAAACATATCATAGGACACACCCTCTATTAAAATAAAGCTCTGTCTTCCTTTAAACATATCATAGGACACGCCCTCTATTAAAACAAAGCTCTGTCTTCCTTCAAACATATCATAGGACACATCCTGTATTAAAACAAAGGTCTGTCTTCCTTCATCCTTTTTGTGCAGCTCCTCACTGCCAAACATATCATAGGACACGCCCTCTATTAAAACAAAGCTCTGTCTTTCTTCAAACATATCATAGGACACACCCTCTATTAAAACAAAGCTCTGTCTTCCTTCAAACATATCATAGGACTTGCCCTCTATTAGAACAAAGCTCTGTCTTCCTTCAAACATATCATAGGACTCACCCTCTATTGAAACAAAGCTCTGTCTTCCTTCAAACATATCATAGGACACACCCTCTATTAAAACAAAGGTCTGTCTTCCTTCTAACATATCATAGGACATGCCCTCTATTAAAACAAAGCTCTATCTTCCTTCAAACATATCATAGGACACACCCTCTATTAAAACAAAGGTGTGTCTTCCTTCATCCTTTTGTGCAGCTTCTCACTGCCAAACATATCATAGGGCACTCCCTCTATTAAAAAAAGCTCTGTCTTCCTTGAAACATATCATAGGACACACCCTCTATTAAAACACAGCTCTGTCTTCCTTCAAACATATCATAGGAAACCCTCTCTATTAAAACAAAGCTCTGTTTTCCCTCAAACATATCATAGGACACACCCTCTATTAAAACAAAGCTCTGTCTTCCTTCAAACATATCACAGGAAACCCTCTCTATTAAAACAAAGCTCTGCCTTCCCTCAAACATATCATAGGACACACCCTCTATTAAAACAAAGGTGTGTCTTCCTTCAAACATATCATAGGACACACCCTCTATTAAAACAAAGCTCTGTCTTCCTTCAAACATATCATAGGACACACCCTCTATTAAAACAAAGCTCTGTCTTCCTTCAAACATATCATAGGACACCCCCTCTATTAAAACAAAGCTCTGTCTTCCTTCAAACATATCACAGGAAACCCTCTCTATTAAAACAAAGCTCTGCCTTCCCTCAAACATATCATAGGACACCCCCTCTGTTAAAACAAAGCTCTGTATTCCTTCAAACATATCATAGGACACCCCCTCTATTAAAACAAAGGTGTGTCTTCCTGCAAACATATCATAGGACACCCCTCTATTAAAACAAAGTTCTGTCTTTCTTCAAACATATCATAGGACACCCCCTCTATTAAAACAAAGGTCTGTCTTCCTTCAAACATATCATAGGAAACCCTCTCTATTAAAACAAAGCTCTATCTTCCTTCAAACATATCATAGGACACCCCCTCTATTAAAACAAAGCTCTGTCTTCCTTCAAACATATCATAGGACACCCCCTCTATTAAAACAAAGGTGTGTCTTCCTTCAAACATATCATAGCAAACCCCCTCTATTAAAAAAAAGGGTTTCTTCCTTCAAACATATCATAGGACACACCCTCTATTAAAACAAAGCTCTGTCTTCCTTCATCCTTTTGTGCAGCTTCTCACTGCCAAACATATCATAGGACACCCCCTCTATTAAAACAAAGCTCTGTCTTCCTTCAAACATATCACAGGACACCCCCTCTATTAAAACAAAGCTCTGTCTTCCTTCAAACATATCATAGGACACCCCCTCTATTAAAACAAAGGTCTGTCTTCCTTCAAACATATCATAAAACACCCCCTCTATTAAAACAAAGCTCTGTCTTCCTTCAAACATATCATAGGACAACCCCTCTATTAAAACAAGGCTCTGTCTTCCTTCAAACATATCATAGGACACCCCTCCTATTAAAAAAAAGCGTTTCTTCCTTCAAACATATCATAGGACACACCCTCTATTAAAACAAAGCTCTGTCTTCCTTCATCCTTTTATGCAGCTCCTCACTGCCAAACATATCATAGGACACCCCCCTCTATTAAAACAAAGCTCTGTCTTCCTTCAAACATATCATAGGACACCCCCTCTATTAAAACAAAGCTCTGTCTTCCTTCAAACATATCATAGGACACCCCTTCTATTAAAACAAAGGTCTGTCTTCCTTCAAACATATCATAGGACACCCCCTCTATTAAAACAAAGCTCTGTCTTCCTTCAAACATATCATAGGACACCCCCTCTATTAAAAAAAAGGGTTTCTTCCTTCAAACATATCATAGGACACACCCTCTATTAAAACAAAGCTCTGTCTTCCTTCATCCTTTTATGCAGCTCCTCACTGCCAAACATATCATAGGACACCCCCCTCTAATAAAACAAAACTCTGTCTTCCTTCAAACATATCATAGGACACCCCCTCTATTAAAACAAAGCTCTGTCTTCCTTCAAACATATCATAGGACACCCCCTCTATTAAAACAAAGGTCTGTCTTCCTTCAAACATATCATAGGAAACCCTCTCTATTAAAACAAAGCTCTATCTTCCTTCAAACATATCATAGGACACACCCTCTATTAAAACAAAGCTCTGTCTTCCTTCAAACATATCATAGGACACCCCCTCTATTAAAACAAAGGTGTGTCTTCCTTCAAACATATCATAGGACACCCCCTCTATTATAACAAAGCTCTGTCTTCCTTCAAACATATCATAGGACAACCCCTCTATTAAAACAAGGCTCTGTCTTCCTTCAAACATATCATAGGACACCCCCTCTATTAAAGCAAAGGTCTGTCTTATTTCAAACATATCATAGGAGACCCCCTCTATTAAAACAAAGCTCTGTCTTCCTTCAAACATATCATAGGAAACCCTCTCTATTAAAACAAAGCTCTGTCTTCCTTCAAACATATCATAGGATACCCCCTCTATTAATACAAAGCTCTGTCTTCCTTTAAACATATCATAGGACACCCCCTCTATTAAAACAAAGCTCTGTCTTCCTTCAAACATATCATAGGACACCCCCTCTATTATAACAAAGGTCTGTCTTCCTTCAAACATATCATAGGAAACCCTCTCTATTAAAACAAAGCTCTGTCTTCCTTCAAACATATCATAGGATACCCCCTCTATTAAAACAAAGCTCTGTCTTCCTTCAAACATATCATAGGACAGCCCCTCTATTAAAACAAACCTCTGTATTCCTTCAAACATATCATAGGACACCCCCTCTATTAAAACAAAGCTCTGTCTTCCTTCAAACATATCATAGGACACCCCCTCTATTAAAACAAAGCTTTGTCTTCCTTCAAACATATCATAGGAAATTCCCTCTATTAAAACAAAGCTCTGTCTTCCTTCAAACATATCATAGGACACCCCCTCTATTAAAAACAAAGCTCTGTCTTCCTTCAAACATATCATAGGACACCCCCTTTATTAAAGCAAAGGTCTGTCTTCCTTCAAACATATCATAGGATACCCCCTCTATTAAAACAAAGCTCTGTCCTCCTTCAAAGATATCATAGGACACGCCCTCTATTAAAACAAGCTCTGTCTTCGTTCAAACATATCATAGGACACACCCTCTATTAAAACAAAGGTCTGTCTTCCTTCATCATTTTGTCAGATCCTCACTGCCAAACATATCATAGGACACCCCCCTCTATTAAAACAAAGCTTTGTCTTCCTTCAAACATATCATAGGACACCCCCTCTATTAAAACAAAGCTCTGTCTTCCTTTAAACATATCATAGGACACACCCTCTATTAAAACAAAGCTCTGTCTTCCTTTAAAGATATAATAGGACATGCCCTATATTAAAACAAAGGTCTGTCTTCCTTCATCCTTTTGTGCAGCTCCTCACTGCCAAACATATCATAGGACACCCCCGCTATTAAAACAAAGCTCTGTCTTCCTTTAAACATATCATAGGACACACCCTCTATTAAAATAAAGCTCTGTCTTCCTTTAAACATATCATAGGACACGCCCTCTATTAGAACAAAGCTCTGTCTTACTTCAAACATATCATAGGACACATCCTGTATTAAAACAAAGGTCTGTCTTCCTTCATCCTTTTTGTGCAGCTCCTCACTGCCAAACATATCATAGGACACGCCCTCTATTAAAACAAAGCTCTGTCTTTCTTCAAACATATCATACGACACACCCTCTATTAAAACAAAGCTTGTCTTCCTTCAAACATATCATAGGACACACCTCTATTAAAACAAAGCTCTGTCTTCCTTCAAACATATCATAGGACACACCCTCTATTAAAACAAAGCTCTGTCTTCCTTCAGAAATATCATAGGACATGCCCTCTATTAAAACAAAGCTCTGTCTTCCTTCAAACATATCATAGGACACACCCTCTATTAAAACAAAGCTCTGTCTTCCTTCACACATATCATAGGAGACCCCCTCTATTAAAACAAAGCTCTGTCTTCTTTCAAACATATCATAGGACACACCCTCTATTAAAACAAAGCTCTGTCTTCCTTCAAACATATCATAGGACACACCCTCTATTAAAACAAAGGTCTGTCTTCCTTCATCCTTTTGTGCAGCTCCTCACTGCCAAACATATCATAGGACACCCCCTCTATTAAAACAAAGCTCTGTCTTCCTTCAAACATATCATAGGACATGCCCTCTATTAAAACAAAGCTCTGTCTTCCTTCAAACATATCATAGGACACACCCTCTATTAAAACAAAGCTCTGTCTTCCTTCAAACATATCATAGGACTTGCCCTCTATTAAAACAAAGCTCTGTCTTCCTTCAAACATATCATAGGACTCACCCTCTATTGAAACAAAGCTCTGTCTTCCTTCAAACATATCATAGGACACACCCTCTATTAAAACAAAGGTCTGTCTTCCTTCAAACATATCATAGGACATGCCCTCTATTAAAACAAAGCTCTATCTTCCTTCAAACATATCATAGGACACACCCTCTATTAAAACAAAGGTCTGTCTTCCTTCATGCTTTTGTGCAGCTTCTCACTGCCAAACATATCATAGGACACTCCCTCTATTAAAACAAAGCTCTGTCTTGCTTGAAACATATCACAGGAAACCCCCTCTATTAAAACAAAGTTCAGTCTTACCCCAAACATATCATAGGACACCCCCTCTATTAAAACAAATCTCTGTCTTCCTTCAAACATATCATAGGACACACCCTCTATTAAAACAAAGCTCTGTCTTCCGTCAAACATATCACAGGAAACCCTCTCTATTAAAACAAAGCTCTGCCTTCCCTCAAACATATCATAGGACACACCCTCTATTAAAACAAAGGTGTGTCTTCCTTCAAACATATCATAGGACACACCCTCTATTAAAACAAATCTCTGTCTTCCTTCAAACATATCATAGGACACCCCCTCTATTAAAACAAAGCTCTGTCTTCCTTCAAGGATATCATACGACACTCCCTTTACTAAGACAAAGGTCTGTCCTCCGTCAAACATATCATAGGACACCCCCTCTATTAAAACAAAGCTCTGTCTTCCTTCGAACATATCATAGGACACCACCTATATTAAAACAAAGGTCTGTCTTCCTTCAAACATATCATAGGAAACCCTCTCTATTAAAACAAAGCTCTGTCTTCCTTCAAACATATCATAGGACACCCGCTCTATTAAAAAAAAAAAACTCTGTCTTCCTTCAAACATATCATAGGACATCCCCTCCATTAAAACAAAGCTCTGTCTTCCTTCATACATATCATAGAACACCCCTCTATTAAAACAAAGGTCTGTCTTCTTTCAAACATATCATAGGACACCCCCCCTATTAAAACAAAGGTGTGTCTTCATTCAAACATATCATAGGACACCCCCTCTATTAAAAAAAAGGTGTGTTTTCCTTCAAACATATCATAGGACACCCCCTCTATTAAAACAAAGCTCTGTCTTCCTTCAAACATATCATAGGAAACCCTCTCTATTAAAACAAAGCGCTATCTTCCTTCAAACATATCATAGGACACCCCCTCTAGTAAAACAAAGCTCTGTCTTCCTTCAAACATATCATAGGACACCCCCTCTATTAAAACAAAGGTGTGTCTTCCTTCAAACATATCATAGGACACCCCCTCTATTATAACAAAGCTCTGTCTTCCTTCAAACATATCATAGGACACCCCCTCTATTAAAACAAAGCTCTGTCTTCCTTCAAACATATCATAGGACAACCCCTCTATTAAAACAAGGCTCTGTCTTCCTTCAAACATATCATAGGACACCCCCTCTATTAAAAAAAAGGGTTTCTTCCTTCAAACATATCATACGACACACCCTCTATTAAAACAAAGCTCTGTCTTCCTTCATCCCTTTATGCAGCTCCTCACTGCCAAACATATCATAGGACACCCCCCTCTATTAAAACAAACCTCTGTCTTCCTTCAAACATATCATAGGACACCCCCTCTATTAAAACAAAGCTCTGTCTTCCTTCAAACATATCATACGACATGCCCTCTATTAAAACAAAGCTCTGTCTTCCTTCAAACATATCATAGGACACACCCTCTATTAAAACAAAGCTCTGTCTTCCTTCAAACATATCATAGGACTTGCCCTCTATTAAAACAAAGCTCTGTCTTCCTTCAAACATATCATAGGACTCACCCTCTATTGAAACAAAGGTCTGTCTTCCTTCAAACATATCATAGGACATGCCCTCTATTAAAACAAAGCTCTATCTTCCTTCAAACATATCATAGGACACACCCTCTATTAAAACAAAGGTCTGTCTTCCTTCATGCTTTTGTGCAGCTTCTCACTGCCAAACATATCATAGGACACTCCCTCTATTAAAACAAAGCTCTGTCTTGCGTGAAACATATCACAGGAAACCTCCTCTATTAAAACAAAGTTCAGTCTTACCTCAAACATATCATAGGACACCCCCTCTATTAAAACAAATCTCTGTCTTCCTTCAAACATATCATAGGACACACCCTCTATTAAAACAAAGCTCTGTCTTCCTTCAAACATATCATAGGACACACCCTCTATTAAAACAAAGCTCTGTCTTCCTTCAAACATATCACAGGAAACCCTCTCTATTAAAACAAAGCTCTGCCTTCCCTCAAACATATCATAGGACACACCCTCTATTAAAACAAAGGTGTGTCTTCCTTCAAACATATCATAGGACACACCCTCTATTAAAACACAGCTCTGTCTTCCTTCAAACATATCATAGGAAACCCTCTCTATTAAAACAAAGCTCTGTTTTCCCTCTAACATATCATAGGACACACCCTCTATTAAAACAAAGCTCTGTCTTCCTTCAAACATATCACAGGAAACCCTCTCTATTAAAACAAAGCTCTGCCTTCCCTCAAACATATCATAGGACACACCCTCTATTAAAACAAAGGTGTGTCTTCCTTCAAACATATCATAGGACACACCCTCTATTAAAACAAAGCTCTGTCTTCCTTCAAACATATCATAGGACACACCCTCTATTAAAACAAAGCTCTGTCTTCCTTCAAACATATCATAGGACACCCCCTCTATTAAAACAAAGCTCTGTCTTCCTTCAAACATATCACAGGAAACCCTCTCTATTAAAACAAAGCTCTGCCTTCCCTCAAACATATCATAGGACACCCCCTCTATTAAAACAAAGCTCTGTATTCCTTCAAACATATCATAGGACACCCCCTCTATTAAAACAAAGGTGTGTCTTCCTGCAAACATATCATAGGACACCCCTCTATTAAAACAAAGTTCTGTCTTTCTTCAAACATATCATAAGACACCCCCTCTATTAAAACAAAGGTCTGTCTTCCTTCAAACATATCATAGGAAACCCTCTCTATTAAAACAAAGCTCTATCTTCCTTCAAACATATCATAGGACACCCCCTCTATTAAAACAAAGCTCTGTCTTCCTTCAAACATATCATAGGACACCCCTTCTATTAAAACAAAGGTGTGTCTTCCTTCAAACATATCATAGGACACCCCCTCTATTATAACAAAGCTCTGTCTTCCTTCAAACATATCATAGGACAACCCGTCTATTAAAACAAGGCTCTGTCTTCCTTCAAACATATCATAGGACACCCCCTCTATTAAAAACAAAGCTCTGTCTTCCTTCAATCATATCATAGGACACCCCCTCTATTAAAGCAAAGGTCTGTCTTCCTGCAAACATATCATAGGAGAGCCCCTCTATTAAAACAAAGCTCTGTCTTTCTTCAAACATATCATAGGACACCCCCTCTATTAAAACAAAGGTCTGTCTTCCTTCAAACATATCATAGGAAACCCTCTCTATTAAAACAAAGCTCTTTCTTCCTTTAAACATATCATAGGACACCCCGCTCTATTAAAACAAAGCTCTATCTTCCTTCAAACATATCATACGACACACCCTCTATTAAAACAAAGCTCTGTCTTCCTTCAAACATATCATAGGACACCCCCTCTATTAAAACAAAGGTGTGTCTTCCTTCAAACATATCATAGGAAACCCCCTCTATTAAAAAAAAGGGTTTCTTCCTTCAAACATATCATAGGACACACCCTCTATTAAAACAAAGCTCTGTCTTCCTTCATCCTTTTGTGCAGCTTCTCACTGCCAAACATATCATAGGACACCCCCCTCTATTAAAACAAAGCTCTGTCTTCCTTCAAACATATCATAGGACACCCCCTCTATTAAAACAAAGCTCTGTCTTCCTTCAAACATATCATAGGACACCCCCTCTATTAAAACAAAGGTCTGTCTTCCTTCAAACATATCATAAAACACCCCCTCTATTAAAACAAAGCTCTGTCTTCCTTCAAACATATCATAGGACAACCCCTCTATTAAAACAAGGCTCTGTCTTCCTTCAAACATATCATAGGACACCCCCCCTATTAAAAAAAAGCGTTTCTTCCTTCAAACATATCATAGGACACACCCTCTATTAAAACAAAGCTCTGTCTTCCTTCATCCTTTTATGCAGCTCCTCACTGCCAAACATATAAAAGGACACCCCCCTCTATTAAAACAAAGCTCTGTCTTCCTTCAAACATATCATAGGACACCCCCTCTATTAAAACAAAGCTCTGTCTTCCTTCAAACATATCATAGGACACCCCCTCTATTAAAACAAAGGTCTGTCTTCCTTCAAACATATCATAGGACACCCCCTCTATTAAAACAAAGCTCTGTCTTCCTTCAAACATATCATAGGACAACCCCTCTATTAAAACAAGGCTCTGTCTTCCTTCAAACATATCATAGGACACCCCTCTATTAAAAAAAAGGGTTTCTTCCTTCAAACATATCATAGGACACACCCTCTATTAAAACAAAGCTCTGTCTTCCTTCATCCTTTTATGCAGCTCCTCACTGCCAAACATATCATAGGACACCCCCCTCTAATAAAACAAAACTCTGTCTTCCTTCAAACATATCATAGGACACCCCCTCTATTAAAACAAAGCTCTGTCTTCCTTCAAACATATCATAGGACACCCCCTCTATTAAAACAAAGGTCTGTCTTCCTTCAAACATATCATAGGAAACCCTCTCTATTAAAACAAAGCTCTATCTTCCTTCAAACATATCATAAGACACACCCTCTATTAAAACAAAACTCTGTCTTCCTTCAAACATATCATAGGACACCCCCTCTATTAAAACAAAGGTGTGTCTTCCTTCAAACATATCATAGGATACCCCCTCTATTATAAAAAAGCTCTGTCTTCCTTCAAACATATCATAGGACAACCCCTCTATTAAAACAAGGCTCTGTCTTCGTTCAAACATATCATAGGACAACCCCTCTATTAAAAACAAAGCTCTGTCTTCCTTCAAACATATCATAGGACACCCCCTCTATTGAAGCAAAGGTCTGTCTTGCTTCAAACATATCATAGGAGACCCCCTCTATTAAAACAAAGCTCTGTCTTCCTTCAAACATATCATAGGAAACCCTCTCTATTAAAACAAAGCTCTATCTTCCTTCAAACATATCATAGGATGCCCCCTCTATTAATACAAAGCTCTGTCTTCCTTTAAACATATCATAGGACACCCCCTCTATTAAAACAAAGCTCTGTCTTCCTTCAAACATATCATAGGACACCCCCTCTATTAAAACAAAGGTCTGTCTTCCTTCAAACATATCATAGGAAACCCTCTCTATTAAAACAAAGGTCTGTCTTCCTTCAAACATATCATAGGAAACCCTCTCTATTAAAACAAAGCTCTGTCTTCCTTCAAACATATCATAGGATACCCCCTCTATTAAAACAAAGCTCTGTCTTCCTTCAAACATATCATAGGACAGCCCCTCTATTAAAACAAACCTCTGTATTCCTTCAAACATATCATAGGACACCCCCTCTATTAAAACAAAGCTCTGTCTTCCTTCAAACATATCATAGGACACCCCCTCTATTAAAAACAAAGCTCTGTCTTCCTTCAAACATATCATAGGACACCCCCTTTATTAAAGCAAAGGTCTGTCTTCCTTCAAACATATCATAGGATACCCCCTCTATTAAAACAAAGCTCTGTCCTTCTTCAAAGATATCATAGGACACGCCCTCTATTAAAACAAGCTCTGTCTTCCTTCAAACATATCATAGGACACACCCTCTATTAAAACAAAGGTCTGTCTTCCTTCATCCTTTTGTCAGATCCTCACTGCCAAACATATCATAGGACACCCCCCTCTATTAAAACAAAGCTTTGTCTTCCTTCAAACATATCATAGGACACCCCCTCTATTAAAACAAAGCTCTGTCTTCCTTTAAACATATCATAGGACACACCCTCTATTAAAACAAAGCTCTGTCTTCCTTTAAAGATATAATAGGACATGCCCTATATTAAAACAAAGGTCTGTCTTCCTTCATCCTTTTGTGCAGCTCCTCACTGCCAAACATATCATAGGACACCCCCGCTATTAAAACAAAGCTCTGTCTTCCTTTAAACATATCATAGGACACACCCTCTATTAAAATAAAGCTCTGTCTTCCTTTAAACATATCATAGGACACGCCCTCTATTAAAACAAAGCTCTGTCTTCCTTCAAACATATCATAGGACACATCCTGTATTAAAACAAAGGTCTGTCTTCCTTCATCCTTTTTGTGCAGCTCCTCACTGCCAAACATATCATAGGACACCGCCTCTATTAAAACAAAGCTCTGTCTTTCTTCAAACATATCATACGACACACCCTCTATTAAAACAAAGCTTGTCTTCCTTCAAACATATCATAGGACACACCTCTATTAAAACAAAGCTCTGTCTTCCTTCAAACATATCATAGGACACACCCTCTATTAAAACAAAGCTCTGTCTTCCTTCAGAAATATCATAGGACATGCCCTCTATTAAAACAAAGCTCTGTCTTCCTTCAAACATATCATAGGACACACCCTCTATTAAAACAAAGCTCTGTCTTCCTTCACACATATCATAGGAGACCCCCTCTATTAAAACAAAGCTCTGTCTTCTTTCAAACATATCATAGGACACACCCTCTATTAAAACAAAGCTCTGTCTTCCTTCAAACATATCATAGGACACACCCTCTATTAAAACAAAGGTCTGTCTTCCTTCATCCTTTTGTGCAGCTCCTCACTGCCAAACATATCATAGGACACCCCCTCTATTAAAACAAAGCTCTGTCTTCCTTCAAACATATCATAGGACATGCCCTCTATTAAAACAAAGTTCTGTCTTCCTTCAAACATATCATAGGACACACCCTCTATTAAAACAAAGCTCTGTCTTCCTTCAAACATATCATAGGACTTGCCCTCTATTAAAACAAAGCTCTGTCTTCCTTCAAACATATCATAGGACTCACCCTCTATTAAAACAAAGCTCTGTCTTCCTTCAAACATATCATAGGACACACCCTCTATTAAAACAAAGGTCTGTCTTCCTTCATCCTTTTGTGCAGCTCCTCACTGCCAAACATATCATAGGACACCCCCTCTATTAAAACAAAGCTCTGTCTTCCTTCAAACATATCATAGGACATGCCCTCTATTAAAACAAAGTTCTGTCTTCCTTCAAACATATCATAGGACACACCCTCTATTAAAACAAAGCTCTGTCTTCCTTCAAACATATCATAGGACTTGCCCTCTATTAAAACAAAGCTCTGTCTTCCTTCAAACATATCATAGGACTCACCCTCTATTGAAACAAAGCTCTGTCTTCCTTCAAACATATCATAGGACACACCCTCTATTAAAACAAAGGTCTGTCTTCCTTCAAACATATCATAGGACATGCCCTCTATTAAAACAAAGCTCTATCTTCCTTCAAACATATCATAGGACACACCCTCTATTAAAACAAAGGTCTGTCTTCCTTCATGCTTTTGTGCAGCTTCTCACTGCCAAACATATCATAGGACACTCCCTCTATTAAAACAAAGCTCTGTCTTGCTTGAAACATATCACAGGAAACCCCCTCTATTAAAACAAAGTTCAGTCTTACCCCAAACATATCATAGGACACCCCCTCTATTAAAACAAATCTCTGTCTTCCTTCAAACATATCATAGGACACACCCTCTATTAAAACAAAGCTCTGTCTTCCTTCAAACATATCACAGGAAACCCTCTCTATTAAAACAAAGCTCTGCCTTCCCTCAAACATATCATAGGACACACCCTCTATTAAAACAAAGGTGTGTCTTCCTTCAAACATATCATAGGACACACCCTCTATTAAAACAAATCTCTGTCTTCCTTCAAACATATCATAGGACACCCCCTCTATTAAAACAAAGCTCTGTCTTCCTTCAAGGATATCATACGACACTCCCTTTACTAAGACAAAGGTCTGTCCTCCGTCAAACATATCATAGGACACCCCCTCTATTAAAACAAAGCTCTGTCTTCCTTCGAACATATCATAGGACACCACCTATATTAAAACAAAGGTCTGTCTTCCTTCAAACATATCATAGGAAACCCTCTCTATTAAAACAAAGCTCTGTCTTCCTTCAAACATATCATAGGACACCCGCTCTATTAAAAAAAAAAAAACTCTGTCTTCCTTCAAACATATCATAGGACACCCCCTCTATTAAAACAAAGGTCTGTCTTCCTTCATCCTTTTGTGCACCTCCTCACTGCCAAACATATCATAGGACATCCCCTCCATTAAAACAAAGCTCTGTCTTCCTTCAAACATATCATAGAACACCCCTCTATTAAAACAAAGGTCTGTCTTCTTTCAAACATATCATAGGACACCCCCCCCTATTAAAACAAAGGTGTGTCTTCATTCAAACATATCATAGGACACCCCCTCTATTAAAACAAAGGTGTGTTTTCCTTCAAACATATCATAGGACACCCCCTCTATTAAAACAAAGCTCTGTCTTCCTTCAAACATATCATAGGAAACCCTCTCTATTAAAACAAAGCTCTATCTTCCTTCAAACATATCATAGGACACCCCCTCTAGTAAAACAAAGCTCTGTCTTCCTTCAAACATATCATAGGACACCCCCTCTATTAAAACAAAGGTGTGTCTTCCTTCAAACATATCATAGGACACCCCCTCTATTATAACAAAGCTCTGTCTTCCTTCAAACATATCATAGGACACCCCCTCTATTAAAACAAAGCTCTGTCTTCCTTCAAACATATCATACGACACTCCCTTTACTAAGACAAAGGTCTGTCCTCCGTCAAACATATCATAGGACACCCTCTCTATTGAAACAAAGCTCTGTCTTCCTTCGAACATATCATAGGACACCACCTATATTAAAACAAAGGTCTGTCTTCCTTCAAACATATCATAGGAAACCCTCTCTATTAAAACAAAGCTCTGTCTTCCTTCAAACATATCATAGGACACCCGCTCTATTAAAAAAAAAACTCTGTCTTCCTTCAAACATATCATAGGACACCCCCTCTATTAAAACAAAGGTCTGTCTTCCTTCATCCTTTTGTGCACCTCCTCACTGCCAAACATATCATAGGACACCCCCTCCATTAAAACAAAGCTCTGTCTTCCTTCAAACATATCATAGGACACCCCCTCTATTAAAAAAAAGGGTTTCTTCCTTCAAACATATCATAGGACACACCCTCTATTAAAACAAAGCTCTGTCTTCCTTCATCCTTTTGTGCAGCTTCTCACTGCCAAACATATCATAGGACACCCCCCTCTATTAAAACAAAGCTCTGTCTTCCTTCAAACATATCATAGGACACCCCCTCTATTAAAACAAAGCTCTGTCTTCCTTCAAACATATCATAGGACACCCCCTCTATTAAAACAAAAGTCTGTCTTCCTTCAAACATAGCATAGGACACCCCCTCTATTAAAACAAAGCTCTGTCTTCCTTCAAACATATCATAGGACAACCCCTCTATTAAAACAAGGCTCTGTCTTCCTTCAAACATATCATAGGACACCCCCTCTATTAAAAAAAAGCGTTTCTTCCTTCAAACATATCATAGGACACACCCTCTATTAAAACAAAGCTCTGTCTTCCTTCATCCTTTTATGCAGCTCCTCACTGCCAAACATATCATAGGACACCCCCCTCTATTAAAACAAAGCTCTGTCTTCCTTCAAACATATCATAGGACACCCCCTCTATTAAATCAAAGCACTGTCTTCCTTCAAACATATCATAGGACACCCCCTCTATTAAAACAAAGGTCTGTCTTCCTTCAAACATATCATAGGACACCCCCTCTATTAAAACAAAGCTCTGTCTTCCTTCAAACATATCATAGGACAACCCCTCTATTAAAACAAGGCTCTGTCTTCCTTCAAACATATCATAGGACACCCCCTCTATTAAAAAAAAGGGTTTCTTCCTTCAAACATATCATACGACACACCCTCTATTAAAACAAAGCTCTGTCTTCCTTCATCCTTTTATGCAGCTCCTCACTGCCAAACATATCATAGGACACCCCCCTCTATTAAAACAAACCTCTGTCTTCCTTCAAACATATCATAGGACACCCCCTCTATTAAAACAAAGCTCTGTCTTCCTTCAAACATATCATAGGACATGCCCTCTATTAAAACAAAGCTCTGTCTTCCTTCAAACATATCATAGGACACACCCTCTATTAAAACAAAGCTCTGTCTTCCTTCAAACATATCATAGGACTTGCCCTCTATTAAAACAAAGCTCTGTCTTCCTTCAAACATATCATAGGACTCACCCTCTATTGAAACAAAGTTCTGTCTTCCTTCAAACATATCATAGGACACACCCTCTATTAAAACAAAGGTCTGTCTTCCTTCAAACATATCATAGGACATGCCCTCTATTAAAACAAAGCTCTATCTTCCTTCAAACATATCATAGGACACAGCCTCTATTAAAACAAAGGTCTGTCTTCCTTCATGCTTTTGTGCAGCTTCTCACTGCCAAACATATCATAGGACACTCCCTCTATTAAAACAAAGCTCTGTCTTGCTTGAAACATATCACAGGAAACCCCCTCTATTAAAACAAAGTTCAGTCTTACCTCAAACATATCATAGGACACCCCCTCTATTAAAACAAATCTCTGTCTTCCTTCAAACATATCATAGGACACACCCTCTATTAAAACAAAGCTCTGTCTTCCTTCAAACATATCACAGGAAACCCTCTCTATTAAAACAAAGCTCTGCCTTCCCTCAAACATATCATAGGACACACCCTCTATTAAAACAAAGGTGTGTCTTCCTTCAAACATATCATAGGACACCCCCTCTATTAAAACAAAGCTCTGTCTTCCTTCAAGGATATCATACGACACTCCCTTTACTAAGACAAAGGTCTGTCCTCCGTCAAACATATCATAGGACACCCCCTCTATTAAAACAAAGCTCTGTCTTCCTTCGAACATATCATAGGACACCACCTATATTAAAACAAAGGTCTGTCTTCCTTCAAACATATCATAGGAAACCCTCTCTATTAAAACAAAGCTCTGTCTTCCTTCAAACATATCATAGGACACTCCCTTTATTAAAACAAAGGTCTGTCTTCCTTCAAACATATCATAGGACACCCCCTCTATTAAAACAAAGCTCTGTCTTCCATCAAACATATCATAGGACAGCCCCTCTATTAAAACAAAACTCTGTCTTCCTTCAAACATATCATAGGACAACCCTTCTATTAAAACAAAGCTCTGTCTTCCTTCAAACATATCATAGGACACCCCCTCTATTAAAAACAAAGCTCTGTCTTCCTTCAAACATATCATAGGACACCCCCTTTATTAAAGCAAAGGTCTGTCTTCCTTCAAACATATCATAGGATACCCCCTCTATTAAAACAAAGCTCTGTCCTATCTCAAACATATCATAGGACACACCCTCTATTAAAACAAAGCTCTGTCTTCCTTTAAACATATCACAGGACACGCCCTCTATTAAAACAAAGCTCTGTCTTCCTTCAAACATATCATAGGACACACCCTCTATTAAAACAAAGGTCTGTCTTCCTTCATCCTTTTGTCAGATCCTCACTGCCAAACATATCATAGGACAACCCCCTCTATTAAAACAAAGCTTTGTCTTCCTTCAAACATATCATAGGACAACCCCTCTATTAAAACAAAGCTCTGTCTTCCTTTAAACATATCATAGGACACAGCCTCTATTAAAACAAAGCTCTGTCTTCCTTTAAAGATATAATAGGACATGCCCTATATTAAAACAAAGGTCTGTCTTCCTTCATCCTTTTTGTGCAGCTCCTCACTGCCAAACATATCATAGGACACGCCCTCTATTAAAACAAAGCTCTGTCTTTCTTCAAACATATCATAGGACACACCCTCTATTAAAACAAAGCTTGTCTTCCTTCAAACATATCATAGAACACACCTCTATTAAAACAAAGCTCTGTCTTCCTTCAAACATATCATAGGACACACCCTCTATTAAAACAAAGCTCTGTCTTCCTTCAGAAATATCATAGGACATGCCCTCTATTAAAACAAAGCTCTGTCTTCCTTCAAACATATCATAGGACACACCCTCTATTAAAACAAAGCTCTGTCTTCCTTCACACATATCATAGGAGACCCCCTCTATTAAAACAAAGCTCTGTCTTCTTTCAAACATATCATAGGACACACCCTCTATTAAAACAAAGCTCTGTCTTCCTACAAACATATCATAGGACACACCCTCTATTAAAACAAAGGTCTGTCTTCCTTCATCCTTTTGTGCAGCTCCTCACTGCCAAACATATCATAGGACACCCCCTCTATTAAAACAAAGCTCTGTCTTCCTTCAAACATATCATAGGACATGCCCTCTATTAAAACAAAGCTCTGTCTTCCTTCAAACATATCATAGGACACACCCTGTATTAAAACAAAGGTCTGTCTTCCTTCATCCTTTTGTGCAGCTCCTCACTGCCAAACATATCATAGGACACCCCCTCTATTAAAACAAAGCTCTGTCTTCCTTCAAACATATCATAGGACATGCCCTCTATTAAAACAAAGCTCTGTCTTCCTTCAAACATATCATAGGACACACCCTCTATTAAAACAAAGCTCTGTCTTCCTTCAAACATATCATAGGACTTGCCCTCTATTAAAACAAAGCTCTGTCTTCCTTCAAACATATCATAGGACTCACCCTCTACTGAAACAAAGCTCTGTCTTCCTTCAAACATATCATAGGACACACCCTCTATTAAAACAAAGGTCTGTCTTCCTTCAAACATATCATAGGACATGCCCTCTATTAAAACAAAGCTCTATCTTCCTTCAAACATATCATAGGACACACCCTCTATTAAAACAAAGGTCTGTCTTCCTTCATCCTTTTGTGCAGCTTCTCACTGCCAATCATATCATAGGACACTCCCTCTATTAAAACAAAGCTCTGTCTTGCTTGAAACATATCACAGGAAACCCGCTCTATTAAAACAAAGTTCAGTCTTACCTCAAACATATCATAGGACACCCCCTCTATTAAAACAAAGCTCTGTCTTCCTTCAAACATATCATAGGAAACCCTCTCTATTAAAACAAAGCTCTGTCTTCCTTCAAACATATCATAGGACACACCCTCTATTAAAACAAAGCTCTGTCTTCCTTCAAACATATCATAGGACTTGCCCTCTATTAAAACAAAGCTCTGTCTTCCTTCAAACATATCATAGGACTCACCCTCTATTAAAACAAAGCTCTGTCTTCCTTCAAACATATCATAGGACACACCCTCTATTAAAACAAAGGTCTGTCTTCCTTCATCCTTTTGTGCAGCTCCTCACTGCCAAACATATCATAGGACACCCCCTCTATTAAAACAAAGCTCTGTCTTCCTTCAAACATATCATAGGACATGCCCTCTATTAAAACAAAGTTCTGTCTTCCTTCAAACATATCATAGGACACACCCTCTATTAAAACAAAGCTCTGTCTTCCTTCAAACATATCATAGGACTTGCCCTCTATTAAAACAAAGCTCTGTCTTCCTTCAAACATATCATAGGACTCACCCTCTATTGAAACAAAGCTCTGTCTTCCTTCAAACATATCATAGGACACACCCTCTATTAAAACAAAGGTCTGTCTTCCTTCAAACATATCATAGGACATGCCCTCTATTAAAACAAAGCTCTATCTTCCTTCAAACATATCATAGGACACACCCTCTATTAAAACAAAGGTCTGTCTTCCTTCATGCTTTTGTGCAGCTTCTCACTGCCAAACATATCATAGGACACTCCCTCTATTAAAACAAAGCTCTGTCTTGCTTGAAACATATCACAGGAAACCCCCTCTATTAAAACAAAGTTCAGTCTTACCCCAAACATATCATAGGACACCCCCTCTATTAAAACAAATCTCTGTCTTCCTTCAAACATATCATAGGACACACCCTCTATTAAAACAAAGCTCTGTCTTCCTTCAAACATATCACAGGAAACCCTCTCTATTAAAACAAAGCTCTGCCTTCCCTCAAACATATCATAGGACACACCCTCTATTAAAACAAAGGTGTGTCTTCCTTCAAACATATCATAGGACACACCCTCTATTAAAACAAATCTCTGTCTTCCTTCAAACATATCATAGGACACCCCCTCTATTAAAACAAAGCTCTGTCTTCCTTCAAGGATATCATACGACACTCCCTTTACTAAGACAAAGGTCTGTCCTCCGTCAAACATATCATAGGACACCCCCTCTATTAAAACAAAGCTCTGTCTTCCTTCGAACATATCATAGGACACCACCTATATTAAAACAAAGGTCTGTCTTCCTTCAAACATATCATAGGAAACCCTCTCTATTAAAACAAAGCTCTGTCTTCCTTCAAACATATCATAGGACACCCGCTCTATTAAAAAAAAAAAACTCTGTCTTCCTTCAAACATATCATAGGACACCCCCTCTATTAAAACAAAGGTCTGTCTTCCTTCATCCTTTTGTGCACCTCCTCACTGCCAAACATATCATAGGACATCCCCTCCATTAAAACAAAGCTCTGTCTTCCTTCAAACATATCATAGAACACCCCTCTATTAAAACAAAGGTCTGTCTTCTTTCAAACATATCATAGGACACCCCCCCTATTAAAACAAAGGTGTGTCTTCATTCAAACATATCATAGGACACCCCCTCTATTAAAACAAAGGTGTGTTTTCCTTCAAACATATCATAGGACACCCCCTCTATTAAAACAAAGCTCTGTCTTCCTTCAAACATATCATAGGAAACCCTCTCTATTAAAACAAAGCTCTATCTTCCTTCAAACATATCATAGGACACCCCCTCTAGTAAAACAAAGCTCTGTCTTCCTTCAAACATATCATAGGACACCCCCTCTATTAAAACAAAGGTGTGTCTTCCTTCAAACATATCATAGGACACCCCCTCTATTATAACAAAGCTCTGTCTTCCTTCAAACATATCATAGGACACCCCCTCTATTAAAACAAAGCTCTGTCTTCCTTCAAACATATCATACGACACTCCCTTTACTAAGACAAAGGTCTGTCCTCCGTCAAACATATCATAGGACACCCTCTCTATTGAAACAAAGCTCTGTCTTCCTTCGAACATATCATAGGACACCACCTATATTAAAACAAAGGTCTGTCTTCCTTCAAACATATCATAGGAAACCCTCTCTATTAAAACAAAGCTCTGTCTTCCTTCAAACATATCATAGGACACCCGCTCTATTAAAAAAAAAAACTCTGTCTTCCTTCAAACATATCATAGGACACCCCCTCTATTAAAACAAAGGTCTGTCTTCCTTCATCCTTTTGTGCACCTCCTCACTGCCAAACATATCATAGGACACCCCCTCCATTAAAACAAAGCTCTGTCTTCCTTCAAACATATCATAGGACACCCCCTCTATTAAAAAAAAGGGTTTCTTCCTTCAAACATATCATAGGACACACCCTCTATTAAAACAAAGCTCTGTCTTCCTTCATCCTTTTGTGCAGCTTCTCACTGCCAAACATATCATAGGACACCCCCCTCTATTAAAACAAAGCTCTGTCTTCCTTCAAACATATCATAGGACACCCCCTCTATTAAAACAAAGCTCTGTCTTCCTTCAAACATATCATAGGACACCCCCTCTATTAAAACAAAAGTCTGTCTTCCTTCAAACATAGCATAGGACACCCCCTCTATTAAAACAAAGCTCTGTCTTCCTTCAAACATATCATAGGACAACCCCTCTATTAAAACAAGGCTCTGTCTTCCTTCAAACATATCATAGGACACCCCCTCTATTAAAAAAAAGCGTTTCTTCCTTCAAACATATCATAGGACACACCCTCTATTAAAACAAAGCTCTGTCTTCCTTCATCCTTTTATGCAGCTCCTCACTGCCAAACATATCATAGGACACCCCCCTCTATTAAAACAAAGCTCTGTCTTCCTTCAAACATATCATAGGACACCCCCTCTATTAAAACAAAGGTCTGTCTTCCTTCAAACATATCATAGGACACCCCCTCTATTAAAACAAAGCTCTGTCTTCCTTCAAACATATCATAGGACAACCCCTCTATTAAAACAAGGCTCTGTCTTCCTTCAAACATATCATAGGACACCCCCTCTATTAAAAAAAAGGGTTTCTTCCTTCAAACATATCATACGACACACCCTCTATTAAAACAAAGCTCTGTCTTCCTTCATCCTTTTATGCAGCTCCTCACTGCCAAACATATCATAGGACACCCCCCTCTATTAAAACAAACCTCTGTCTTCCTTCAAACATATCATAGGACACCCCCTCTATTAAAACAAAGCTCTGTCTTCCTTCAAACATATCATAGGACATGCCCTCTATTAAAACAAAGCTCTGTCTTCCTTCAAACATATCATAGGACACACCCTCTATTAAAACAAAGCTCTGTCTTCCTTCAAACATATCATAGGACTTGCCCTCTATTAAAACAAAGCTCTGTCTTCCTTCAAACATATCATAGGACTCACCCTCTATTGAAACAAAGTTCTGTCTTCCTTCAAACATATCATAGGACACACCCTCTATTAAAACAAAGGTCTGTCTTCCTTCAAACATATCATAGGACATGCCCTCTATTAAAACAAAGCTCTATCTTCCTTCAAACATATCATAGGACACAGCCTCTATTAAAACAAAGGTCTGTCTTCCTTCATGCTTTTGTGCAGCTTCTCACTGCCAAACATATCATAGGACACTCCCTCTATTAAAACAAAGCTCTGTCTTGCTTGAAACATATCACAGGAAACCCCCTCTATTAAAACAAAGTTCAGTCTTACCTCAAACATATCATAGGACACCCCCTCTATTAAAACAAATCTCTGTCTTCCTTCAAACATATCATAGGACACACCCTCTATTAAAACAAAGCTCTGTCTTCCTTCAAACATATCACAGGAAACCCTCTCTATTAAAACAAAGCTCTGCCTTCCCTCAAACATATCATAGGACACACCCTCTATTAAAACAAAGGTGTGTCTTCCTTCAAACATATCATAGGACACCCCCTCTATTAAAACAAAGCTCTGTCTTCCTTCAAGGATATCATACGACACTCCCTTTACTAAGACAAAGGTCTGTCCTCCGTCAAACATATCATAGGACACCCCCTCTATTAAAACAAAGCTCTGTCTTCCTTCGAACATATCATAGGACACCACCTATATTAAAACAAAGGTCTGTCTTCCTTCAAACATATCATAGGAAACCCTCTCTATTAAAACAAAGCTCTGTCTTCCTTCAAACATATCATAGGACACTCCCTTTATTAAAACAAAGGTCTGTCTTCCTTCAAACATATCATAGGACACCCCCTCTATTAAAACAAAGCTCTGTCTTCCATCAAACATATCATAGGACAGCCCCTCTATTAAAACAAAACTCTGTCTTCCTTCAAACATATCATAGGACAACCCTTCTATTAAAACAAAGCTCTGTCTTCCTTCAAACATATCATAGGACACCCCCTCTATTAAAAACAAAGCTCTGTCTTCCTTCAAACATATCATAGGACACCCCCTTTATTAAAGCAAAGGTCTGTCTTCCTTCAAACATATCATAGGATACCCCCTCTATTAAAACAAAGCTCTGTCCTATCTCAAACATATCATAGGACACACCCTCTATTAAAACAAAGCTCTGTCTTCCTTTAAACATATCACAGGACACGCCCTCTATTAAAACAAAGCTCTGTCTTCCTTCAAACATATCATAGGACACACCCTCTATTAAAACAAAGGTCTGTCTTCCTTCATCCTTTTGTCAGATCCTCACTGCCAAACATATCATAGGACAACCCCCTCTATTAAAACAAAGCTTTGTCTTCCTTCAAACATATCATAGGACAACCCCTCTATTAAAACAAAGCTCTGTCTTCCTTTAAACATATCATAGGACACAGCCTCTATTAAAACAAAGCTCTGTCTTCCTTTAAAGATATAATAGGACATGCCCTATATTAAAACAAAGGTCTGTCTTCCTTCATCCTTTTTGTGCAGCTCCTCACTGCCAAACATATCATAGGACACGCCCTCTATTAAAACAAAGCTCTGTCTTTCTTCAAACATATCATAGGACACACCCTCTATTAAAACAAAGCTTGTCTTCCTTCAAACATATCATAGGACACACCTCTATTAAAACAAAGCTCTGTCTTCCTTCAAACATATCATAGGACACACCCTCTATTAAAACAAAGCTCTGTCTTCCTTCAGAAATATCATAGGACATGCCCTCTATTAAAACAAAGCTCTGTCTTCCTTCAAACATATCATAGGACACACCCTCTATTAAAACAAAGCTCTGTCTTCCTTCACACATATCATAGGAGACCCCCTCTATTAAAACAAAGCTCTGTCTTCTTTCAAACATATCATAGGACACACCCTCTATTAAAACAAAGCTCTGTCTTCCTACAAACATATCATAGGACACACCCTCTATTAAAACAAAGGTCTGTCTTCCTTCATCCTTTTGTGCAGCTCCTCACTGCCAAACATATCATAGGACACCCCCTCTATTAAAACAAAGCTCTGTCTTCCTTCAAACATATCATAGGACATGCCCTCTATTAAAACAAAGCTCTGTCTTCCTTCAAACATATCATAGGACACACCCTGTATTAAAACAAAGGTCTGTCTTCCTTCATCCTTTTGTGCAGCTCCTCACTGCCAAACATATCATAGGACACCCCCTCTATTAAAACAAAGCTCTGTCTTCCTTCAAACATATCATAGGACATGCCCTCTATTAAAACAAAGCTCTGTCTTCCTTCAAACATATCATAGGACACACCCTCTATTAAAACAAAGCTCTGTCTTCCTTCAAACATATCATAGGACTTGCCCTCTATTAAAACAAAGCTCTGTCTTCCTTCAAACATATCATAGGACTCACCCTCTACTGAAACAAAGCTCTGTCTTCCTTCAAACATATCATAGGACACACCCTCTATTAAAACAAAGGTCTGTCTTCCTTCAAACATATCATAGGACATGCCCTCTATTAAAACAAAGCTCTATCTTCCTTCAAACATATCATAGGACACACCCTCTATTAAAACAAAGGTCTGTCTTCCTTCATCCTTTTGTGCAGCTTCTCACTGCCAATCATATCATAGGACACTCCCTCTATTAAAACAAAGCTCTGTCTTGCTTGAAACATATCACAGGAAACCCGCTCTATTAAAACAAAGTTCAGTCTTACCTCAAACATATCATAGGACACCCCCTCTATTAAAACAAAGCTCTGTCTTCCTTCAAACATATCATAGGAAACCCTCTCTATTAAAACAAAGCTCTGTCTTCCCTCAAACATATCATAGGACACACCCTCTATTAAAACAAAGCTCTGTCTTCCTTCAAACATATCACAGGAAACCCTCTCTATTAAAACAAAGCTCTGCCTTCCCTCAAACATATCATAGGACACACCCTCATTAAAACAAATGTGTGTCTTCCTTCAAACATATCATAGGACACACCCTCTATTACAACAAATCTCTGTCTTCCTTCAAACATATCATAGGACACACCCTCTATTAAAACAAAGCTCTGTCTTCCTTCAAACATATCACAGGAAACCCTCTCTATTAAAACAAAGCTCTGCCTTCCCTCAAACATATCATAGGACACACCCTCTATTAAAACAAATGTGTGTCTTCCTTCAAACATATCATAGGACACACCCTCTATTAAAACAAATCTCTGTCTTGCTTCAAACATATCATAGGACACCCCCTCTATTAAAACAAAGCTCTGTCTTCCTTCAAACATATCATAGGACATGCCCTCTATTAAAACAAAGCTCTGTCTTCCTTCAAACATATCATAGGACACACCCTCTATTAAAACAAAGCTCTGTCTTCCTTGAAACATATCATAGGACTTGCCCTCTATTAAAACAAAGCTCTGTCTTCCTTCAAACATATCATAGGACTCACCCTCTATTGAAACAAAGCTCTGTCTTCCTTCAAACATATCATAGGACACACCCTCTATTAAAACAAAGGTCTGTCTTCCTTCAAACATATCATAGGACATGCCCTCTATTAAAACAAACCTCTATCTTCCTTCAAACATATCATAGGACACACCCTCTATTAAAACAAAGGTCTGTCTTCCTTCATCCTTTTGTGCAGCTTCTCACTGCCAATCATATCATAGGACACTCCCTCTATTAAAACAAAGCTCTGTCTTGCTTGTAACATATCACAGGAAACCCGCTCTATTAAAACAAAGTACAGTCTTACCTCAAACATATCATAGGACACCCCCTCTATTAAAACAAAGCTCTGTCTTCCTTCAAACATATCATAGGAAACCCTCTCTATTAAAACAAAGCTCTGTCTTCCCTCAAACATATCATAGGACACACCCTCTATTAAAACAAAGCTCTGTCTTCCATCAAACATATCACAGGAAACCCTCTCTATTAAAACAAAGCTCTGCCTTCCCTCAAACATATCATAGGACAACCCCTCTATTAAAACAAGGCTCTGTCTTCCTTCAAACATTTCATAGGAAACCCCCTCTATTAAAACAAAGCTCTGCCTTCCTTCAAACATATCATAGGACACCCCCTTTATTAAAACAAAGGTCTGTTTTCCTTCAAACATATCATACGACACCCCCTCTATTAAAACAAAGCTCTGTCTTCCTTCAAACATAGCATAGGACAACCCCTCTATTAAAACAAGGCTCTGTCTTCCTTCAAACATATCATAGGACACCCCCTCAATATAAAAAAAGGGATTCTTCCTTCAAACATATCATAGGACACACCCTCTATTAAAACAAAGCTCTGTCTTCCTTCATCCTTTTATGCAGCTCCTCACTGCCAAACATATCATAGGACACCCCCCTCTATTAAAACAAAGCTCTGTCTTCCTTCAAACATATCATAGGACACCCCCTATATTAAAACAAAGCTCTGTCTTCCTTCAAACATATCATAGGACACCCCCTCTATTAAAACAAAGGTCTGTCTTCCTTCAAACATATCATAGGACACACCCTCTATTAAAACAAAGCTCTGTCTTCCTTCAAACATATCATAGGACACCCCGTCTATTAAAACAAAGGTGTGTCTTCCTTCAAACATATCATAGGACACCCCCTCTATTATAACAAAGCTCTGTCTTCCTTCAAACATATCATAGGACAACCCCTCTATTAAAACAAGGCTCTGTCTTCCATCAAACATATCATAGGACAACCCCTCTATTAAAAACAAAGCTCTGTCTTCCTTCAAACATATCATAGGAGACCCCCTCTATTAAAACAAAGCTCAGTCTTCCTTCAAACATATCATAGGAAACCCTCTCTATTAAAACAAAGCTCTGTCTTCCTTCAAACATATTATAGGATACCCCCTCTATTAATACAAAGCTCTGTCTTCCTTTAAACATATCATAGGACACCCCCTCTATTAAAACAAAGCTCTGTCTTCCTTCAAACATATCTTAGGACACCCCCTCTATTAAAACAAAGGTCTGTCTTCCTTCAAACATATCATAGGAAACCCTCTCTATTAAAACAAAGCTCTGTCTTCCTTCAAACATATCATAGGATACCCCCTCTATTAAAACAAAGCTCTGTCTTCCTTCAAACATATCATAGGACAGCCCCTCTATTAAAACAAAGCTCTATATTCCTTCAAACATATCATAGGACACCTCCTCTATTAAAACAAAGCTCTGTCTTCCTTCAAACATATCATAGGACACCCCCTCTATTAAAACAAAGCTCTGTCTTCCTTCAAACATATCATAGGACACCCCCTCTATTAAAACAAAACTCTGTCTTCCTTCAAACATATCATAGGACAACCCTTCTATTAAAACAAAGCTCTGTCTTCCTTCAAACATATCATAGGACACCCCCTCTATTAAAAACAAAGCTCTGTCTTCCTTCAAACATATCATAGGACACCCCCTTTATTAAAGCAAAGGTCTGTCTTCCTTCAAACATATCATAGGATACCCCCTCTATTAAAACAAAGCTCTGTCCTCCTTCAAAGATATCATAGGACACACCCTCTATTAAAACAAAGCTCTGTCTTCCTTTAAACATATCACAGGACACGCCCTCTATTAAAACAAAGCTCTGTCTTCCTTCAAACATATCATAGGACACACCCTCTATTAAAACAAAGGTCTGTCTTCCTTCATCCTTTTGTCAGATCCTCACTGCCAAACATATCATAGGACACCCCCCTCTATTAAAACAAAGCTTTGTCTTCCTTTAAACATATCATAGGACACACCCTCTATTAAAACAAAGCTCTGTCTTCCTTTAAAGATATAATAGGACATGCCCTATATTAAAACAAAGGTCTGTCTTCCTTCATCCTTTTGTGCAGCTCCTCACTGCCAAACATATCATAGGACACCCCCGCTATTAAAACAAAGCTCTGTCTTCCTTTAAACATATCATTGGACACACCCTCTATTAAAATAAAGCTCTGTCTTCCTTTAAACATATCATAGGACACGCCCTCTATTAAAACAAAGCTCTGTCTTCCTTCAAACATATCATAGGACACATCCTGTATTAAAACAAAGGTCTGTCTTCCTTCATCCTTTTATGTGCAGCTCTTCACTGCCAAACATATCATAGGACACGCCCTCTATTAAAACAAAGCTCTGTCTTTCTTCACACATATCATAGGACACACCCTCTATTAAAACAAAGCTTGTCTTCCTTCAAACATATCATAGGACACACCTCTATTAAAACAAAGCTCTGTCTTCCTTCAAACATATCATAGGACACACCCTCTATTAAAACAAAGCTCTGTCTTCCTTCAGAAATATCATAGGACATGCCCTCTATTAAAACAAAGCTCTGTCTTCCTTCAAACATATCATAGGACACACCCTCTATTAAAACAAAGCTCTGTCTTCCTTCACACATATCACAGGAGACCCACTCTATTAAAACAAAGCTCTGTCTTCTTTCAAACATATCATAGGACACACCCTCTATTAAAACAAAGCTCTGTCTTCCTTCAAACATATCATAGGACACACCCTCTATTAAAACAAAGGTCTGTCTTCCTTCATCCTTTTGTGCAGCTCCTCACTGCCAAACATATCATAGGACACCCCCTCTATTAAAACAAAGCTCTGTCTTCCTTCAAACATATCAAAGGACATGCCCTCTATTAAAACAAAGCTCTGTCTTCCTTCAAACATATCATAGGACACACCCTCTATTAAAACAAAGCTCTGTCTTCCTTCAAACATATCATAGGACTTGCCCTCTATTAAAACAAAGCTCTGTCTTCCTTCAAACATATCATAGGACTCACCCTCTATTGAAACAAAGCTCTGTCTTCCTTCAAACATATCATAGGACACACCCTCTATTAAAACAAAGGTCTGTCTTCCTTCAAACATATCATAGGACATGCCCTCTATTAAAACAAAGCTCTATCTTCCTTCAAACATATCATAGGACACACCCTCTATTAAAACAAAGGTCTGTCTTCCTTCATCCTTTTGTGCAGCTTCTCACTGCCAAACATATCATAGGACACTCCCTCTATTAAAACAAAGCTCTGTCTTGCTTGAAACATATCACAGGAAACCCGCTCTATTAAAACAAAGTTCAGTCTTACCTCAAACATATCATAGGACACCCCCTCTATTAAAACAAAGCTCTGTCTTCCTTCAAACATATCATAGGAAACCCTCTCTATTAAAACAAAGCTCTGTCTTCCCTCAAACATATCATAGGACACACCCTCTATTAAAACAAAGCTCTGTCTTCCTTCAAACATATCACAGGAAACCCTCTCTATTAAAACAAAGCTCTGCCTTCCCTCAAACATATCATAGGACACACCCTCTATTAAAACAAATGTGTGTCTTCCTTCAAACATACCATAGGACACACCCTCTATTACAACAAATCTCTGTCTTCCTTCAAACATATCATAGGACACACCCTCTATTAAAACAAAGCTCTGTCTTCCTTCAAACATATCACAGGAAACCCTCTCTATTAAAACAAAGCTCTGCCTTCCCTCAAACATATCATAGGACACACCCTCTATTAAAACAAATGTGTGTCTTCCTTCAAACATATCATAGGACACACCCTCTCTTAAAACAAATCTCTGTCTTGCTTCAAACATATCATACGACACTCCCTTTATGAAGACAAAGGTCTGTCCTCCGTCAAACATATCATAGGACACCCCCTCTATTAAAACAAAGCTCTGTCTTCCTTCGAACATATCATAGGACACCACCTATATTAAAACAAAGGTCTGTCTTCCTTCAAACATATCATAGGAAACCCTCTCTATTAAAACAAAGCTCTGTCTTCCTTCAAACATATCATAGGACACCCGCTCTATTAAAAAAAAAAAAACTCTGTCTTCCTTCAAACATATCATAGGACACCCCCTCTATTAAAACAAAGGTCTGTCTTCCTTCATCCTTTTGTGCACCTCCTCACTGCCAAACATATCATAGGACACCCCCTCCATTAAAACAAAGCTCTGTCTTCCTTCAAACATATCATAGGACACCCCCTCTATTAAAACAAAGGTCTGTCTTCTTTCAAACATATCATAGGACACCCCCCCTATTAAAACAAAGGTGTGTCTTCATTCAAACATATCATAGGACACCCCCTCTATTAAAACAAAGGTGTGTTTTCCTTCAAACATATCATAGGACACCCCCTCTATTAAAACAAAGCTCTGTCTTCCTTCAAACATATCATAGGAAACCCTCTCTATTAAAACAAAGCTCTATCATCCTTCAAACATATCATAGGACACCCCCTCTAGTAAAACAAAGCTCTGTCTTCCTTCAAACATATCATAGGACACCCCGTCTATTAAAACAAAGGTGTGTCTTCCTTCAAACATATCATAGGACACCCCCTCTATTATAACAAAGCTCTGTCTTCCTTCAAACATATCATAGGACACCCCCTCTATTAAAACAAAGCTCTGTCATCCTTCAAACAAATCATACGACACTCCCTTTCCTAACACAAAGGTCTGTCCTCCGTCAAACATATCATAGGACACACCCTCTATTAAAACAAAGCTCTGTCTTCCTTCGAACATATCATAGGACACCACCTATATTAAAACAAAGGTCTGTCTTCCTTCAAACATATCATAGGAAACCCTCTCTATTAAAACAAAGCTCTGTCTTCCTTCAAACATATCATAGGACACCCGCTCTATTAAAAAAAAAAACTCTGTCTTCCTTCAAACATATCATAGGACACCCCCCCTATTAAAACAAAGCTCTGTCTTCCTTCAAACATATCATAGGACAACCCCTCTATTAAAACAAGGCTCTGTCTTCTTTCAAACATATCATAGGACACACCGTCAATTAAAACAAAGCTCTGTCTTCCTTCAACCATATCATAGGACATGCCCTCTATTAAAACAAAGCTCTGTCTTCCTTCAAACATATCATAGGACTCACCCTCTATTGAAAGAAAGCTCTGTCTTCCTTCAAACATATCATAGGACACACCCTCTATTAAAACAAAGGTCTGTCTTCCATCAAACATATCATAGGACATGCCCTCTATTAAAACAAAGCTCTATCTTCCTTCAAACATAGCATAGGACTCACCCTCTATTGAAACAAAGCTCTGTCTTCCTTCAAACATATCATAGGACACACCCTCTATTAAAACAAAGGTCTGTCTACCTTCATCCTTTTGTGCAGCTTCTCACTGCCAAACATATCATAGGACACTCCCTCTATTAAAACAAAGCTCTGTCTTCCTCGAAACATATCATAGGACACACCCTCTATTAAAACAAAGCCCTGTCTTCCTTCAAACATATCATAGGACACACCCTCTATTAAAACAAAGTTCAGTCTTACCTCAAACATATCATAGGGTACCCCCTCTATTAAAACAAAGCTCTGTCTTCCTTCAAACATATCATAGGAAACCCTCTGTATTAAAACAAAGCTCTGTCTTCCTTCAAACATATCATAGGACAGCCCCTCTATTAAAACAAAGCTCTGTATTCCTTCAAACATATCATAGGACACCCCCTCTATTAAAACAAAGCTCTGTCTTCCTTCAAACATATCATAGGACACCCCCTCTATTAAAACAAAGCTCTGTCTTCCTTCAAACATATCACAGGAAACCCTCTCTATTAAAACAAAGCTCTGCCTTCCCTCAAACATATCATAGGACACACCCTCTATTAAAACAAAGCTCTGTCTTCCTTCAAACATATCACAGGAAACCCTCTCTATTAAAACAAAGCTCTGTCTTCCCTCAAACATATCATAGGACACACCCTCTATTAAAACAAAGCTCTGTCTTCCTTCAAACATATCACAGGAAACCCTCTCTATTAAAACAAAGCTCTGCCTTCCCTCAAACATATCATAAGACACACCCTCTATTAAAACAAAGGTGTGTCTTCCTTCAAACATATCATAGGGCACACCCTCTATTAAAACAAATCTCTGTCTTGCTTCAAACATATCATAGGACACCCCCTCTATTAAAAACAAAGCTCTGTCTTCCTTCAAACATACCATAGGACACCCCCTCTATTAAAGCAAAGGTCTGTCTTCCTGCAAACATATCATAGGAGAGCCCCTCTATTAAAACAAAGCTCTGTCTTCCTTCAAACATATCATAGGACACCCCCTCTATTAAAGCAAAGGTGTGTCTTCCTGCAAACATATCATAGGAGAGCCCCTCTATTAAAACAAAGGTCTGTCTTCCTTCAAACATATCATAGGAAACCCTCTCTATTAAAACAAAGCTTTTTCTTCCTTTAAACATATCATAGGACACCCCGCTCTATTAAAACAAAGCTCTATCTTCCTTCAAACATATCAGACGACACACCCTCTATTAAAACAAAGCTCTGTCTTCCTTCAAACATATCATAGGACACCCCATCTATTAAAACAAAGGTGTGTCTTCCTTCAAACATATCATAGGACACCCCCTCTATTATAACAAAGCTCTGTCTTCCTTCAAACATATCATAGCACAACCCCTCTATTAAAACAAGGCTCTGTCTTCCTTCAAACATATCATAGGACACCCCCTCTATTAAAAAAAAGGGTTTCTTCCTTCAAACATATCATAGGACACACTCTCTATTAAAACAAAGCTCTGTCTTCCTTCATCCTTTTGTGCAGCTCCTCACTGCCAAACATAACATAGGACACCCCCCTCTATTAAAACAAAGCTCTGTCTTCCTTCAAACATATCATAGGACACCCCCTCTATTAAAACAAAGCTCTGCCTTCCTTCAAACATATCATAGGACACCCCCTCTATTAAAACAAAGGTCTGTTTTCCTTCAAACATATCATACGACACCCCCTCTATTAAAACAAAGCTCTGTCTTCCTTCAAACATATCATAGGACAACCCCTCTATTAAAACAAGGCTCTGTCTTCCTTCAAACATATCATAGGACACCCCCTCAATATAAAAAAAGGGTTTCTTCCTTCAAACATATCATAGGACACACCCTCTATTAAAACAAAGCTCTGTCTTCCTTCATCCTTTTATGCAGCTCCTCACTGCCAAACATATCATAGGACACCCCCCTCTATTAAAACACAGCTCTGTCTTCCTTCAAACATATCATAGGACACCCCCTATATTAAAACAAAGCTCTGTCTTCCTTCAAACATATCATAGGACACCCCCTCTATTAAAACAAAGGTCTGTCTTCCTTCAAACACATCATAGGAAACCCTCTCTATTAAAACAAAGCTCTATCTTCCTTCAAACATATCATAGGACACACCCTCTATTGAAACAAAGCTCTGTCTTCCTTCAAACATATCATAGGACACCCCGTCTATTAAAACAAAGGTGTGTCTTCCTTCAAACATATCATAGGACACCCCCTCTATTATAACAAAGCTCTGTCTTCCTTCAAACATATCATAGGACAACCCCTCTATTAAAACAAGGCTCTGTCTTCCATCAAACATATCATAGGACAACCCCTCTATTAAAAACAAAGCTCTGTCTTCCTTCAAACATATCATAGGACACCCCCTCTATTAAAGCAAAGGTCTGTCTTGCTTCAAACATATCATAGGAGACCCCCTCTATTAAAACAAAGCTCTGTCTTCCTTCAAACATATCATAGGAAACCCTCTCTATTAAAACAAAGCTCTGTCTTCCTTCAAACATATCATAGGATACCCCCTCTATTAATACAAAGCTCTGTCTTCCTTTAAACATATCATAGGACACCCCCTCTATTAAAACAAAGCTCTGTCTTCCTTCAAACATATCATAGGACACCCCCTCTATTAAAACAAAGCTCTGTCTTCCTTCAAACATATCATAGGATACCCCCTCTATTAAAACAAAGCTCTGTCTTCCTTCAAACATATCATAGGACAGCCCCTCTATTAAAACAAAGCTCTATATTCCTTCAAACATATCATAGGACACCCCCTCTATTAAAACAAAGCTCTGTCTTCCTTCAAACATATCATAGGACACCCCCTCTATTAAAACAAAGCTTTGTCTTCCTTCAAACATATCATAGGAAATTCCCTCTATTAAAACAAAGCTCTGTCTTCCTTCAAACATATCATAGGACACCCCGCTCTATTAAAACAAAGCTCTGTCTTCCTTCAAACATATCATAGGACACCCCCTCTATTAAAACAAAGCTCTGTCTTCCTTCAAACATATCATAGGACACCCCCTCTATTAAAACAAAACTCTGTCTTCCTTCAAACATATCATAGGACAACCCTTCTATTAAAACAAAGCTCTGTCTTCCTTCAAACATATCATAGGACACCCCCTCTATTAAAAACAAAGCTCTGTCTTCCTTCAAACATATCATAGGACATACCCTTTATTAAAGCAAAGGTCTGTCTTCCTTCAAACATATCATAGGATACCCCCTCTATTAAAACAAAGCTCTGTCCTCCTTCAAAGATATCATAGGACACACCCTCTATTAAAACAAAGCTCTGTCTTCCTTTAAACATATCACAGGACATGCCCTCTATTAAAACAAAGCTTTGTCTTCCTTCAAACATATCATAGGACACCCCCTCTATTAAAACAAAGCTCTGTCTTCCTTTAAACATATCATAGGACACACCCTCTATTAAAACAAAGCTCTGTCTTCCTTTAAAGATATAATAGGACATGCCCTATATTAAAACAAAGGTCTGTCTTCCTTCATCCTTTTGTGCAGCTCCTCACTGCCAAACATATCATAGGACACCCCCGCTATTAAAACAAAGCTCTGTCTTCCTTTAAACATATCATAGGACACACCCTCTATTAAAATAAAGCTCTGTCTTCCTTTAAACATATCATAGGACACGCCCTCCATTAAAACAAAGCTCTGTCTTACTTCAAACATATCATAGGACACGCCCTCTATTAAAACAAAGCTCTGTCTTTCTTCAAACATATCATAGGACACACCCTCTATTAAAACAAAGCTTGTCTTCCTTCAAACATATCATAGGACACACCTATTAAAACAAAGCTCTGTCTTCCTTCAAACATATCATAGGACACACCCTCTATTAAAACAAAGCTCTGTCTTCCTTCAGAAATATCATAGGACATGCCCTCTATTAAAACAAAGCTCTGTCTTCCTTCAAACATATCATAGGACACACCCTCTATTAAAACAAAGCTCTGTCTTCCTTCACACATATCATAGGAGACCCCCTCTATTAAAACAAAGCTCTGTCTGCTTTCAAACATATCATAGGACAACCCCTCTATTAAAACAAGGCTCTGTCTTCCATCAAACATATCATAGGACAACCCCTCTATTAAAAACAAAGCTCTGTCTTCCTTCAAACATATCATAGGACACCCCCTCTATTAAAGCAAAGGTCTGTCTTGCTTCAAACATATCATAGGAGACCCCCTCTATTAAAACAAAGCTCTGTCTTCCTTCAAACATATCATAGGAAACCCTCTCTATTAAAACAAAGCTCTGTCTTCCTTCAAACATATCATAGGATACCCCCTCTATTAATACAAAGCTCTGTCTTCCTTTAAACATATCATAGGACACCCCCTCTATTAAAACAAAGCTCTGTCTTCCTTCAAACATATCATAGGACACCCCCTCTATTAAAACAAAGGTCTGTCTTCCTTCAAACATATCATAGGAAACCCTCTCTATTAAAACAAAGCTCTGTCTTCCTTCAAACATATCATAGGATACCCCCTCTATTAAAACAAAGCTCTGTCTTCCTTCAAACATATCATAGGACAGCCCCTCTATTAAAACAAAGCTCTATATTCCTTCAAACATATCATAGGACACCCCCTCTATTAAAAAAAAGCTCTGTCTTCCTTCAAACATATCATAGGACACCCCCTCTATTAAAACAAAGCTTTGTCTTCCTTCAAACATATCATAGGAAATTCCCTCTATTAAAACAAAGCTCTGTCTTCCTTCAAACATATCATAGGACACCCCGCTCTATTAAAACAAAGCTCTGTCTTCCTTCAAACATATCATAGGACACTCCCTTTATTAAAACAGAGGTCTGTCTTCCTTCAAACATATCATAGGACACCCCCTCTATTAAAACAAAGCTCTGTCTTCCTTCAAACATATCATAGGACACCCCCTCTATTAAAACAAAACTCTGTCTTCCTTCAAACATATCACAGGACATGCCCTCTATTAAAACAAAGCTTTGTCTTCCTTCAAACATATCATAGGACACCCCCTCTATTAAAACAAAGCTCCGTCTTCCTTTAAACATATCATAGGACACACCCTCTATTAAAACAAAGGTGTGTTTTCCTTCAAACATATCATAGGACACCCCCTCTATTAAAACAAAGCTCTGTCTTCCTTCAAACATATCATAGGAAACCCTCTCTATTAAAACAAAGCTCTATCTTCCTTCAAACATATCATAGGACACCCCCTCTAGTAAAACAAAGCTCTGTCTTCCTTCAAACATATCATAGGACACCCCCTCTATTAAAACAAAGGTGTGTCTTCCTTCAAACATATCATAGGACACCCCCTCTATTATAACAAAGCTCTGTCTTCCTTCAAACATATCATAGGACACCGCCTCTATTAAAACAAAGCTCTGTCATCCTTCAAACAAATCATACGACACTCCCTTTCCTAACACAAAGGTCTGTCCTCCGTCAAACATATCATAGGACACACCCTCTATTAAAACAAAGCTCTGTCTTCCTTCGAACATATCATAGGACACCACCTATATTAAAACAAAGGTCTGTCTTCCTTCAAACATATCATAGGAAACCCTCTCTATTAAAACAAAGCTCTGTCTTCCTTCAAACATATCATAGGACACCCGCTCTATTAAAAAAAAAACTCTGTCTTCCTTCAAACATATCATAGGACACCCCCCCTATTAAAACAAAGCTCTGTCTTCCTTCAAACATATCATAGGACAACCCCTCTATTAAAACAAGGCTCTGTCTTCTTTCAAATATATCATAGGACACACCCTCAATTAAAACAAAGCTCTGTCTTCCTTCAACCATATCATAGGACATGCCCTCTATTAAAACAAAGCTCTGTCTTCCTTCAAACATATCATAGGACTCACCCTCTATTGAAAGAAAGCTCTGTCTTCCTTCAAACATATCATAGGACACACCCTCTATTAAAACAAATGTCTGTCTTCCTTCAAACATATCATAGGACATGCCCTCTATTAAAACAAAGCTCTATCTTCCTTCAAACATAGCATAGGACTCACCCTCTATTGAAACAAAGCTCTGTCTTCCTTCAAACATATCATAGGACACACCCTCTATTAAAACAAAGGTCTGTCTACCTTCATCCTTTTGTGCAGCTTCTCACTGCCAAACATATCATAGGACACTCCCTCTATTAAAACAAAGCTCTGTCTTCCTCGAAACATATCATAGGACACACCCTCTATTAAAACAAAGCCCTGTCTTCCTTCAAACATATCATAGGACACCCCCTCTATTAAAACAAAGTTCAGTCTTACCTCAAACATATCATAGGGTACCCCCTCTATTAAAACAAAGCTCTGTCTTCCTTCAAACATATCATAGGAAACCCTCTGTATTAAAACAAAGCTCTGTCTTCCTTCAAACATATCATAGGACAGCCCCTCTATTAAAACAAAGCTCTGTATTCCTTCAAACATATCATAGGACACCCCCTCTATTAAAACAAAGCTCTGTCTTCCTTCAAACATATCATAGGACACCCCCTCTATTAAAACAAAGCTCTGTCTTCCTTCAAACATATCACAGGAAACCCTCTCTATTAAAACAAACCTCTGCCTTCCCTCAAACATATCATAGGACACACCCTCTATTAAAACAAAGCTCTGTCTTCCTTCAAACATATCACAGGAAACCCTCTCTATTAAAACAAAGCTCTGTCTTCCCTCAAACATATCATAGGACACACCCTCTATTAAAACAAAGCTCTGTCTTCCTTCAAACATATCACAGGAAACCCTCTCTATTAAAACAAAGCTCTGCCTTCCCTCAAACATATCATAAGACACACCCTCTATTAAAACAAAGGTGTGTCTTCCTTCAAACATATCATAGGGCACACCCTCTATTAAAACAAATCTCTGTCTTCCTTCAAACATATCATAGGACACCCCCTCTATTAAAAACAAAGCTCTGTCTTCCTTCAAACATATCATAGGACACCCCCTCTATTAAAGCAAAGGTCTGTCTTCCTGCAAACATATCATAGGAGAGCCCCTCTATTAAAACAAAGCTCTGTCTTCCTTCAAACATATCATAGGACACCCCCTCTATTAAAGCAAAGGTCTGTCTTCCTGCAAACATATCATAGGAGAGCCCCTCTATTAAAACAAAGGTCTGTCTTCCTTCAAACATATCATAGGAAACCCTCTCTATTAAAACAAAGCTTTTTCTTCCTTTAAACATATCATAGGACACCCCGCTCTATTAAAACAAAGCTCTATCTTCCTTCAAACATATCAGACGACACACCCTCTATTAAAACAAAGCTCTGTCTTCCTTCAAACATATCATAGGACACCCCATCTATTAAAACAAAGGTGTGTCTTCCTTCAAACATATCATAGGACACCCCCTCTATTATAACAAAGCTCTGTCTTCCTTCAAATATATCATAGCACAACCCCTCTATTAAAACAAGGCTCTGTCTTCCTTCAAACATATCATAGGACACCCCCTCTATTAAAAAAAAGGGTTTCTTCCTTCAAACATATCATAGGACACACTCTCTATTAAAACAAAGCTCTGTCTTCCTTCATCCTTTTGTGCAGCTCCTCACTGCCAAACATAACATAGGACACCCCCCTCTATTAAAACAAAGCTCTGTCTTCCATCAAACATATCATAGGACACCCCCTCTATTAAAACAAAGCTCTGCCTTCCTTCAAACATATCATAGGACACCCCCTCTATTAAAACAAAGGTCTGTTTTCCTTCAAACATATCATACGACACCCCCTCTATTAAAACAAAGCTCTGTCTTCCTTCAAACATATCATAGGACAACCCCTCTATTAAAACAAGGCTCTGTCTTCCTTCAAACATATCATAGGACACCCCCTCAATATAAAAAAAGGGTTTCCTCCTTCAAACATATCATAGGACACACCCTCTATTAAAACAAAGCTCTGTCTTCCTTCATCCTTTTATGCAGCTCCTCACTGCCAAACATATCATAGGACACCCCCCTCTATTAAAACACAGCTCTGTCTTCCTTCAAACATATCATAGGACACCCCCTATATTAAAACAAAGCTCTGTCTTCCTTCAAACATATCATAGGACACCCCCTCTATTAAAACAAAGGTCTGTCTTCCTTCAAACACATCATAGGAAACCCTCTCTATTAAAACAAAGCTCTATCTTCCTTCAAACATATCATAGGACACACCCTCTATTAAAACAAAGCTCTGTCTTCCTTCAAACATATCATAGGACACCCCGTCTATTAAAACAAAGGTGTGTCTTCCTTCAAACATATCATAGGACACCCCCTCTATTATAACAAAGCTCTGTCTTCCTTCAAACATATCATAGGACAACCCCTCTATTAAAACAAGGCTCTGTCTTCCATCAAACATATCATAGGACAACCCCTCTATTAAAAACAAAGCTCTGTCTTCCTTCAAACATATCATAGGACACCCCCTCTATTAAAGCAAAGGTCTGTCTTGCTTCAAACATATCATAGGAGACCCCCTCTATTAAAACAAAGCTCTGTCTTCCTTCAAACATATCATAGGAAACCCTCTCTATTAAAACAAAAGCTCTGTCTTCCTTCAAACATATCATAGGATACCCCCTCTATTAATACAAAGCTCTGTCTTCCTTTAAACATATCATAGGACACCCCCTCTATTAAAACAAAGCTCTGTCTTCCTTCAAACATATCATAGGACACCCCCTCTATTAAAACAAAGCTCTGTCTTCCTTCAAACATATCATAGGATACCCCCTCTATTAAAACAAAGCTCTGTCTTCCTTCAAACATATCATAGGACAGCCCCTCTATTAAAACAAAGCTCTATATTCCTTCAAACATATCATAGGACACCCCCTCTATTAAAACAAAGCTCTGTCTTCCTTCAAACATATCATAGGACACCCCCTCTATTAAAACAAAGCTTTGTCTTCCTTCAAACATATCATAGGAAATTCCCTCTATTAAAACAAAGCTCTGTCTTCCTTCAAACATATCATAGGACACCCCGCTCTATTAAAACAAAGCTCTGTCTTCCTTCAAACATATCATAGGACACTCCCTTTATTAAAACAAAGGTCTGTCTTCCTTCAAACATATCATAGGACACCCCCTCTATTAAAACAAAGCTCTGTCTTCCTTCAAACATATCATAGGACACCCCCTCTATTAAAACAAAACTCTGTCTTCCTTCAAACATATCATAGGACAACCCTTCTATTAAAACAAAGCTCTGTCTTCCGTCAAACATATCATAGGACACCCCCTCTATTAAAAACAAAGCTCTGTCTTCCTTCAAACATATCATAGGACATACCCTTTATTAAAGCAAAGGTCTGTCTTCCTTCAAACATATCATAGGATACCCCCTCTATTAAAACAAAGCTCTGTCCTCCTTCAAAGATATCATAGGACACACCCTCTATTAAAACAAAGCTCTGTCTTCCTTTAAACATATCACAGGACATGCCCTCTATTAAAACAAAGCTTTGTCTTCCTTCAAACATATCATAGGACACCCCCTCTATTAAAACAAAGCTCTGTCTTCCTTTAAACATATCATAGGACACACCCTCTATTAAAACAAAGCTCTGTCTTCCTTTAAAGATATAATAGGACATGCCCTATATTAAAACAAAGGTCTGTCTTCCTTCATCCTTTTGTGCAGCTCCTCACTGCCAAACATATCATAGGACACCCCCGCTATTAAAACAAAGCTCTGTCTTCCTTTAAACATATCATAGGACACACCCTCTATTAAAATAAAGCTCTGTCTTCCTTTAAACATATCATAGGACACGCCCTCTATTAAAACAAAGCTCTGTCTTCCTTCAAACATATCATAGGACACATCCTGTATTAAAACAAAGGTCTGTCTTCCTTCATCCTTTTTGTGCAGCTCCTCACTGCCAAACATATCATAGGACACGCCCTCTATTAAAACAAAGCTCTGTCTTTCTTCAAACATATCATAGGACACACCCTCTATTAAAACAAAGCTTGTCTTCCTTCAAACATATCATAGGACACACCTATTAAAACAAAGCTCTGTCTTCCTTCAAACATATCATAGGACACACCCTCTATTAAAACAAAGCTCTGTCTTCCTTCAGAAATATCATAGGACATGCCCTCTATTAAAACAAAGCTCTGTCTTCCTTCAAACATATCATAGGACACACCCTCTATTAAAACAAAGCTCTGTCTTCCTTCACACATATCATAGGAGACCCCCTCTATTAAAACAAAGCTCTGTCTTCTTTCAAACATATCATAGGACAACCCCTCTATTAAAACAAGGCTCTGTCTTCCATCAAACATATCATAGGACAACCCCTCTATTAAAAACAAAGCTCTGTCTTCCTTCAAACATATCATAGGACACCCCCTCTATTAAAGCAAAGGTCTGTCTTGCTTCAAACATATCATAGGAGACCCCCTCTATTAAAACAAAGCTCTGTCTTCCTTCAAACATATCATAGGAAACCCTCTCTATTAAAACAAAGCTCTGTCTTCCTTCAAACATATCATAGGATACCCCCTCTATTAATACAAAGCTCTGTCTTCCTTTAAACATATCATAGGACACCCCCTCTATTAAAACAAAGCTCTGTCTTCCTTCAAACATATCATAGGACACCCCCTCTATTAAAACAAAGGTCTGTCTTCCTTCAAACATATCATAGGAAACCCTCTCTATTAAAACAAAGCTCTGTCTTCCTTCAAACATATCATAGGATACCCCCTCTATTAAAACAAAGCTCTGTCTTCCTTCAAACATATCATAGGACAGCCCCTCTGTTAAAACAAAGCTCTATATTCCTTCAAACATATCATAGGACACCCCCTCTATTAAAAAAAAGCTCTGTCTTCCTTCAAACATATCATAGGACACCCCCTCTATTAAAACAAAGCTTTGTCTTCCTTCAAACATATCATAGGAAATTCCCTCTATTAAAACAAAGCTCTGTCTTCCTTCAAACATATCATAGGACACCCCGCTCTATTAAAACAAAGCTCTGTCTTCCTTCAAACATATCATAGGACACTCCCTTTATTAAAACAAAGGTCTGTCTTCCTTCAAACATATCATAGGACACCCCCTCTATTAAAACAAAGCTCTGTCTTCCTTCAAACATATCATAGGACACCCCCTCTATTAAAACAAATGTGTGTCTTCCTTCAAACATATCATAGGGCACACCCTCTATTAAAACAAATCTCTGACTTCCTTCAAACATATCATAGGACACCCCCTCTATTAAAACAAAGCTCTGTCTTCCTTCAAGGATATCATACGACACTCCCTTTACTAAGACAAAGGTCTGTCCTCCGTCAAACATATCATAGGACACCCCCTCTATTAAAACAAAGCTCTGTCTTCCTTCGAACATATCATAGGACACCACCTATATTAAAACAAAGGTCTGTCTTCCTTCAAACATATCATAGGAAACCCTCTCTATTAAATCAAAGCTCTGTCTTCCTTCAAACATATCATAGGACACCCGCTCTATTAAAAAAAAAAAAACTCTGTCTTCCTTCAAACATATCATAGGACACCCCCTGTATTAAAACAAAGGTCTGTCTTCCTTCATCCTTTTGTGCACCTCCTCACTGCCAAACATATCATAGGACACCCCCTCCAATAAAACAAAGCTGTGTCTTCCTTCAAACATATCATAGGACACCCCCTCTATTAAAACAAAGGTCTGTCTTCTTTCAAACATATCATAGGACACCCCCCCTATTAAAACAAAGGTGTGTCTTCATTCAAACATATCTTAGGACACCCCCTCTATTAAAACAAAGGTGTGTTTTCCTTCAAACATATCATAGGACACCCCCTCTATTAAAACAAAGCTCTGTCTTCCTTCAAACATATCATAGGAAACCCTCTCTATTAAAACAAAGCTCTATCTTCCTTCAAACATATCATAGGACACCCCTTCTAGTAAAACAAAGCTCTGTCTTCCTTCAAACATATCATAGGACACCCCCTCTATTAAAACAAAGGTGTGTCTTCCTTCAAACATATCATAGGACACCCCCTCTATTATAACAAAGCTCTGTCTTCCTTCAAACATATCATAGGACAACCCCTCTATTAAAACAAGGCTCTGTCTTCCTTCAAACATATCATAGGACACACCCTCTATTAAAACAAAGCTCTGTCTTCCTTCAAACATATCATAGGACATGCCCTCTATTAAAACAAAGCTCTGTCTTCCTTTAAACATATCATAGGACTCACCCTCTATTGAAACAAAGCTCTGTCTTCCTTCAAACATATCATAGGACACACCCTCTATTAAAACAAAGGTCTGTCGTCCTTCAAACATATCATAGGACATGCCCTCTATTAAAACAAAGCTCTATCTTCCTTCAAACATAGCATAGGACTCACTCTCTATTGAAACAAAGCTCTGTCTTCCTTCAAACATATCATAGGACACACACTCTATTAAAACAAAGGTCTGTCTACCTTCATCCTTTTGTGCAGCTTCTCACTGCCAAACATATCATAGGACACTCCCTCTATTAAAACAAAGCTCTGTCTTCCTCGAAACATATCATAGGACACACCCTCTATTAAAACAAAGCTCTGTCTTCCTTCAAACATATCATAGGACACCCCCTCTATTAAAACAAAGTTCAGTCTTACCTCAAACATATCATAGGGTACCCCCTCTATTAAAACAAAGCTCTGTCTTCCTTCAAACATATCATAGGAAACCCTCTGTATTAAAACAAAGCTCTGTCTTCCTTCAAACATATCATAGGACAGCCCCTCTATTAAAACAAAGCTCTGTATTCCTTCAAACATATCATAGGACACCCCCTCTATTAAAACAAAGCTCTGTCTTCCTTCAAACATATCATAGGACACCCCCTCTATTAAAACAAAGCTTTGTCTTCCTTCAATCATATCATAGGAAATTCCCTCTATTAAAACAAAGCTCTGTCTTCCTTCAAACATATCATAGGACACCCCGCTCTATTAAAACAAAGCTCTGTCTTCCTTCAAACATATCATAGGACACTCCCTTTATTAAAACAAAGGTCTTTCTTCCTTCAAACATATCATAGGACACCCCCTCTATTAAAACAAAGCTCTGTCTTCCTTCAAACATATCATAGGACACCCCCTCTATTAAAACAAAACTCTGTCTTCCTTCAAACATATCATAGGACAACCCCTCTATTAAAACAAAGCTCTGTCTTCCTTCAAACATTTCATAGGACACCCCCTCTATTAAAAACAAAGCTCTGTCTTCCTTCAAACATATCATAGGACACCCCCTTTATTAAAGCAAAGGTCTGTCTTCCTTCAAACATATCATAGGATACCCCCTCTATTAAAACAAAGCTCTGTCTTCCTTCAAAGATATCATAGGACACACCCTCTATTAAAACAAAGCTCTGTCTTCCTTTAAACATATCACAGGACACGCCCTCTATTAAAACAAAGCTCTGTCTTCCTTCAAACATATCATAGGACACACCCTCTATTAAAACAAAGGTCTGTCTTCCTTCATCCTTTTGTCAGATCCTCACTACCATACATATCATAGGACACCCCCCTCTATTAAAACAAAGCTTTGTCTTCCTTCAAACATATCATAGGACACCCCCTCTATTAAAACAAAGGTCTGTCTTCCTTCATCCTTTTGTGCACCTCCTCACTGCCAAACATATCATAGGACACCCCCTCCATTAAAACAAAGCTGTGTCTTCCTTCAAACATATCATAGGACACCCCCTCTATTAAAACAAAGGTCGGTCTTCTTTCAAACATATCATAGGACACCCCCCCCTATTAAAACAAAGGTGTGTCTTCATTCAAACATATCATAGGACACCCCCTCTATTAAAACAAAGGTGTGTTTTCCTTCAAACATATCATAGGACACCCCCTCTATTAAAACAAAGCTCTGTCTTCCTTCAAACATATCATAGGAAACCCTCTCTATTAAAACAAAGCTCTATCTTCCTTCAAACATATCATAGGACACCCCCTCTAGTAAAACAAAGCTCTGCCTTCCTTCAAACATATCATAGGACACCCCCTCTATTAAAACAAAGGTGTGTCTTCCTTCAAACATATCATAGGACACCCCCTCTATTATAACAAAGCTCTGTCTTCCTTCAAACATATCATAGGACACCCCCTCTATTAAAACAAAGCTCTGTCTTCCTTCAAACATATCATACGACACTCCCTTTACTAAGACAAAGGTCTGTCCTCCGTCAAACATATCATAGGACACCCCCTCTATTAAAACAAAGCTCTGTCTTCCTTCGAACATATCATAGGACACCACCTATATTAAAACAAAGGTCTGTCTTCCTTCAAACATATCATAGGAAACCCTCTCTATTAAAACAAAGCTCTGTCTTCCTTCAAACATATCATAGGACACCCGCTCTATTAAAAAAAAAAAACTCTGTCTTCCTTCAAACATATCATAGGACACCCCCTCTATTAAAACAAAGGTCTGTCTTCCTTCATCCTTTTGGGCACCTCCTCACTGCCAAACATATCATAGGACACCCCCTCCATTAAAACAAAGCTCTGTCTTCCTTCAAACATATCATAGGACACCCCCTCTATTAAAACAAAGGTCTGTCTTCTTTCAAACATATCATAGCACACCCCCTCTATTAAAACAAAGGTGTGTCTTCATTCAAACATATCATAGGACACCCCCTCTATTAAAACAAAGGTGTGTTTTCCTTCAAACATATCATATGACATCCCCTCTATTAAAACAAAGCTCTGTCTTCCTTCAAACATATCATAGGAAACCCTCTCTATTAAAACAAAGCTCTATCTTCCTTCAAACATATCATAGGACACCCCCTCTAGTAAAACAAAGCTCTGTCTTCCTTCAAACATATAATAGGACACCCCCTCTATTAAAACAAAGGTGTGTCTTCCTTCAAACATATCATAGGACACCCCCTCTATTATAACAAAGCTCTGTCTTCCTTCAAACATATCATAGGACAACCCCTCTATTAAAACAAGGCTCTGTCTTCCTTCAAACATATCATAGGACACACCCTCTATTAAAACAAAGCTCTGTCATCCTTCAAACATATCATAGGACATGCCCTCTATTAAAACAAAGCTCGGTCTTCCTTCACACATATCATAGGACTCACCCTCTATTGAAACAAAGCTCTGTCTTCCTTCAAACATATCATAGGACACACCCTCTATTAAAACAAAGGTCTGTCTTCCTTCAAACATATCATAGGACATGCCCTCTATTAAAACAAGGCTCTGTCTTCCATCAAACATATCATAGGACAACCCCTCTATTAAAAACAAAGCTCTGTCTTCCTTCAAACATATCATAGGACACCCCCTCTATTAAAGCAAAGGTCTGTCTTGCTTCAAACATATCATAGGAGACCCCCTCTATTAAAACAAAGCTCTGTCTTCCTTCAAACATATCATAGGAAACCCTCTCTATTAAAACAAAGCTCTGTCTTCCTTCAAACATATCATAGGATACCCCCTCTATTAATACAAAGCTCTGTCTTCCTTTAAACATATCATAGGACACCCCCTCTATTAAAACAAAGCTCTGTCTTCCTTCAAACATATCATAGGACACCCCCTCTATTAAAACAAAGGTCTGTCTTCCTTCAAACGTATCATAGGAAACCCTCTCTATTAAAACAAAGCTCTGTCTTCCTTCAAACATATCATAGGATACCCCCTCTATTAAAACAAAGCTCTGTCTTCCTTCAAACATATCATAGGACAGCCCCTCTGTTAAAACAAAGCTCTATATTCCTTCAAACATATCATAGGACACCCCCTCTATTAAAAAAAAGCTCTGTCTTCCTTCAAACATATCATAGGACACCCCCTCTATTAAAACAAAGCTTTGTCTTCCTTCAAACATATCATAGGAAATTCCCTCTATTAAAACAAAGCTCTGTCTTCCTTCAAACATATCATAGGACACCCCGCTCTATTAAAACAAAGCTCTGTCTTCCTTCAAACATATCATAGGACACTCCCTTTATTAAAACAAAGGTCTGTCTTCCTTCAAACATATCATAGGACACCCCCTCTATTAAAACAAAGCTCTGTCTTCCTTCAAACATATCATAGGACACCCCCTCTATTAAAACAAATGTGTGTCTTCCTTCAAACATATCATAGGGCACACCCTCTATTAAAACAAATCTCTGACTTCCTTCAAACATATCATAGGACACCCCCTCTATTAAAACAAAGCTCTGTCTTCCTTCAAGGATATCATACGACACTCCCTTTACTAAGACAAAGGTCTGTCCTCCGTCAAACATATCATAGGACACCCCCTCTATTAAAACAAAGCTCTGTCTTCCTTCGAACATATCATAGGACACCACCTATATTAAAACAAAGGTCTGTCTTCCTTCAAACATATCATAGGAAACCCTCTCTATTAAATCAAAGCTCTGTCTTCCTTCAAACATATCATAGGACACCCGCTCTATTAAAAAAAAAAAAACTCTGTCTTCCTTCAAACATATCATAGGACACCCCCTGTATTAAAACAAAGGTCTGTCTTCCTTCATCCTTTTGTGCACCTCCTCACTGCCAAACATATCATAGGACACCCCCTCCAATAAAACAAAGCTGTGTCTTCCTTCAAACATATCATAGGACACCCCCTCTATTAAAACAAAGGTCTGTCTTCTTTCAAACATATCATAGGACACCCCCCCTATTAAAACAAAGGTGTGTCTTCATTCAAACATATCTTAGGACACCCCCTCTATTAAAACAAAGGTGTGTTTTCCTTCAAACATATCATAGGACACCCCCTCTATTAAAACAAAGCTCTGTCTTCCTTCAAACATATCATAGGAAACCCTCTCTATTAAAACAAAGCTCTATCTTCCTTCAAACATATCATAGGACACCCCTTCTAGTAAAACAAAGCTCTGTCTTCCTTCAAACATATCATAGGACACCCCCTCTATTAAAACAAAGGTGTGTCTTCCTTCAAACATATCATAGGACACCCCCTCTATTATAACAAAGCTCTGTCTTCCTTCAAACATATCATAGGACAACCCCTCTATTAAAACAAGGCTCTGTCTTCCTTCAAACATATCATAGGACACACCCTCTATTAAAACAAAGCTCTGTCTTCCTTCAAACATATCATAGGACATGCCCTCTATTAAAACAAAGCTCTGTCTTCCTTTAAACATATCATAGGACTCACCCTCTATTGAAACAAAGCTCTGTCTTCCTTCAAACATATCATAGGACACACCCTCTATTAAAACAAAGGTCTGTCGTCCTTCAAACATATCATAGGACATGCCCTCTATTAAAACAAAGCTCTATCTTCCTTCAAACATAGCATAGGACTCACTCTCTATTGAAACAAAGCTCTGTCTTCCTTCAAACATATCATAGGACACACACTCTATTAAAACAAAGGTCTGTCTACCTTCATCCTTTTGTGCAGCTTCTCACTGCCAAACATATCATAGGACACTCCCTCTATTAAAACAAAGCTCTGTCTTCCTCGAAACATATCATAGGACACACCCTCTATTAAAACAAAGCTCTGTCTTCCTTCAAACATATCATAGGACACCCCCTCTATTAAAACAAAGTTCAGTCTTACCTCAAACATATCATAGGGTACCCCCTCTATTAAAACAAAGCTCTGTCTTCCTTCAAACATATCATAGGAAACCCTCTGTATTAAAACAAAGCTCTGTCTTCCTTCAAACATATCATAGGACAGCCCCTCTATTAAAACAAAGCTCTGTATTCCTTCAAACATATCATAGGACACCCCCTCTATTAAAACAAAGCTCTGTCTTCCTTCAAACATATCATAGGACACCCCCTCTATTAAAACAAAGCTTTGTCTTCCTTCAATCATATCATAGGAAATTCCCTCTATTAAAACAAAGCTCTGTCTTCCTTCAAACATATCATAGGACACCCCGCTCTATTAAAACAAAGCTCTGTCTTCCTTCAAACATATCATAGGACACTCCCTTTATTAAAACAAAGGTCTTTCTTCCTTCAAACATATCATAGGACACCCCCTCTATTAAAACAAAGCTCTGTCTTCCTTCAAACATATCATAGGACACCCCCTCTATTAAAACAAAACTCTGTCTTCCTTCAAACATATCATAGGACAACCCCTCTATTAAAACAAAGCTCTGTCTTCCTTCAAACATATCATAGGACACCCCCTCTATTAAAAACAAAGCTCTGTCTTCCTTCAAACATATCATAGGACACCCCCTTTATTAAAGCAAAGGTCTGTCTTCCTTCAAACATATCATAGGATACCCCCTCTATTAAAACAAAGCTCTGTCTTCCTTCAAAGATATCATAGGACACACCCTCTATTAAAACAAAGCTCTGTCTTCCTTTAAACATATCACAGGACACGCCCTCTATTAAAACAAAGCTCTGTCTTCCTTCAAACATATCATAGGACACACCCTCTATTAAAACAAAGGTCTGTCTTCCTTCATCCTTTTGTCAGATCCTCACTACCATACATATCATAGGACACCCCCCTCTATTAAAACAAAGCTTTGTCTTCCTTCAAACATATCATAGGACACCCCCTCTATTAAAACAAAGGTCTGTCTTCCTTCATCCTTTTGTGCACCTCCTCACTGCCAAACATATCATAGGACACCCCCTCCATTAAAACAAAGCTGTGTCTTCCTTCAAACATATCATAGGACACCCCCTCTATTAAAACAAAGGTCTGTCTTCTTTCAAACATATCATAGGACACCCCCCCCTATTAAAACAAAGGTGTGTCTTCATTCAAACATATCATAGGACACCCCCTCTATTAAAACAAAGGTGTGTTTTCCTTCAAACATATCATAGGACACCCCCTCTATTAAAACAAAGCTCTGTCTTCCTTCAAACATATCATAGGAAACCCTCTCTATTAAAACAAAGCTCTATCTTCCTTCAAACATATCATAGGACACCCCCTCTAGTAAAACAAAGCTCTGCCTTCCTTCAAACATATCATAGGACACCCCCTCTATTAAAACAAAGGTGTGTCTTCCTTCAAACATATCATAGGACACCCCCTCTATTATAACAAAGCTCTGTCTTCCTTCAAACATATCATAGGACACCCCCTCTATTAAAACAAAGCTCTGTCTTCCTTCAAACATATCATACGACACTCCCTTTACTAAGACAAAGGTCTGTCCTCCGTCAAACATATCATAGGACACCCCCTCTATTAAAACAAAGCTCTGTCTTCCTTCGAACATATCATAGGACACCACCTATATTAAAACAAAGGTCTGTCTTCCTTCAAACATATCATAGGAAACCCTCTCTATTAAAACAAAGCTCTGTCTTCCTTCAAACATATCATAGGACACCCGCTCTATTAAAAAAAAAAACTCTGTCTTCCTTCAAACATATCATAGGACACCCCCTCTATTAAAACAAAGGTCTGTCTTCCTTCATCCTTTTGGGCACCTCCTCACTGCCAAACATATCATAGGACACCCCCTCCATTAAAACAAAGCTCTGTCTTCCTTCAAACATATCATAGGACACCCCCTCTATTAAAACAAAGGTCTGTCTTCTTTCAAACATATCATAGCACACCCCCTCTATTAAAACAAAGGTGTGTCTTCATTCAAACATATCATAGGACACCCCCTCTATTAAAACAAAGGTGTGTTTTCCTTCAAACATATCATATGACATCCCCTCTATTAAAACAAAGCTCTGTCTTCCTTCAAACATATCATAGGAAACCCTCTCTATTAAAACAAAGCTCTATCTTCCTTCAAACATATCATAGGACACCCCCTCTAGTAAAACAAAGCTCTGTCTTCCTTCAAACATATAATAGGACACCCCCTCTATTAAAACAAAGGTGTGTCTTCCTTCAAACATATCATAGGACACCCCCTCTATTATAACAAAGCTCTGTCTTCCTTCAAACATATCATAGGACAACCCCTCTATTAAAACAAGGCTCTGTCTTCCTTCAAACATATCATAGGACACACCCTCTATTAAAACAAAGCTCTGTCATCCTTCAAACATATCATAGGACATGCCCTCTATTAAAACAAAGCTCGGTCTTCCTTCACACATATCATAGGACTCACCCTCTATTGAAACAAAGCTCTGTCTTCCTTCAAACATATCATAGGACACACCCTCTATTAAAACAAAGGTCTGTCTTCCTTCAAACATATCATAGGACATGCCCTCTATTAAAACAAAGCTCTATCTTCCTTCAAACATAGCATAGGACTCACTCTCTATTGAAAAAAAGCTCTGTCTTCCTTCAAACATATCATAGGACACACCCTCTATTAAAACAAAGGTCTGTCTACCTTCATCCTTTTGTGCAGCTTCTCACTGCCAAACATATCATAGGACACTCCCTCTATTAAAACAAAGCTGTCTTCCTCGAAACATATCATAGGACACACCCTCTATTAAAACAAAGCTCAATCTTCCTTCAAACATATCATAGGACACCACCTATATTAAAACAAAGGTCTGTCTTCCTTCAAACATATCTTAGGAAACCCTCTGTATTAAAACAAAGCTCTGTCTTCCTTCAAACATATCATAGGACAGCCCCTCTATTAAAACAAAGCTCTGTATTCCTTCAAACATATCATAGGACACCCCCTCTATTAAAACAAAGCTTTGTCTTCCTTCAAACATATCATAGGAAATTCCCTCTATTAAAACAAAGCTCTGTCTTCCTTCAAACATATCATAGGACACCCCGCTCTATTAAAACAAAGCTCTGTCTTCCTTCAAACATATCATAGGACACTCCCTTTATTAAAACAAAGGTCTTTCTTCCTTCAAACATATCATAGGACACCCCCTCTATTAAAACAAAGCTCTGTCTTCCTTCAAACATATCATAGGACACCCCCTCTATTAAAACAAAACTCTGTCTTCCTTCAAACATATCATAGGACAACCCCTCTATTAAAACAAAGCTCTGTCTTCCTTCAAACATATCATAGGACACCCCCTCTATTAAAAACAAAGCTCTGTCTTCCTTCAAACATATCATAGGACACCCCCTTTATTAAAGCAAAGGTCTGTCTTCCTTCAAACATATCATAGGATACCCCCTCTATTAAAACAAAGCTCTGTCTTCCTTCAAAGATATCATAGGACACACCCTCTATTAAAACAAAGCTCTGTCTTCCTTTAAACATATCACAGGACACGCCCTCTATTAAAACAAAGCTCTGTCTTCCTTCAAACATATCATAGGACACACCCTCTATTAAAACAAAGGTCTGTCTTCCTTCATCCTTTTGTCAGATCCTCACTGCCAAACATATCATAGGACACCCCCCTCTATTAAAACAAAGCTTTGTCTTCCTTCAAACATATCATAGGACACCCCCTCTATTAAAACAAAGCTCTGTCTTCCTTTAAACATATCATAGGACACACCCTCTATTAAAACAAAGCACTGTATTCCTTTAAAGATATAATAGGACATGCCCTATATTAAAACAAAGGTCTGTCTTCCTTCATCCTTTTGTGCAGCTCCTCACTGCCAAACATATCATAGGACACCCCCGCTATTAAAACAAAGCTCTGTCTTCCTTTAAACATATCATAGGACACACCCTCTATTAAAATAAAGCTCTGTCTTCCTTTAAACATATCATAGGACACGCCCTCTATTAAAACAAAGCTCTGTCTTCCTTCAAACATATCATAGGACACATCCTGTATTAAAACAAAGGTCTGTCTTCCTTCATCCTTTTTGTGCAGCTCCTCACTGCAAAACATATCATAGGACACGCCCTCTATTAAAACAAAGCTCTGTCTTTCTTCAAACATATCATAGGACACACCCTCTATTAAAACAAAGCTTGTCTTCCTTCAAACACATCATAGGACACACCTCTATTAAAACAAAGCTCTGTCTTCCTTCAAACATATCATAGGACACACCCTCTATTAAAACAAAGCTCTGTCTTCCTTCAGAAATATCATAGGACATGCCCTCTATTAAAACAAAGCTCTGCCTTCCTTCAAACATATCATAGGACACACCCTCTATTAAAACAAAGCTCTGTCTTCCTTCACACATATCATAGGAAACCCCCTCTATTAAAACAAAGCTCTGTCTTCTTTCAAACATATCATAGGACACACCCTCTATTAAAACAAAGCTCTGTCTTCCTTCAAACATATCATAGGACACACCCTCTATTAAAACAAAGGTCTGTCTTCCTTCATAGTTTTGTGCAGCTCCTCACTGCCAAACATATCATAGGACACCCCCTCTATTAAAACAAAGCTCTGTCTTCCTTCAAACATATCATAGGACACCCCCTCTATTAAAACAAAGCTCTGTCTTCCTTCAAACATATCATAGGAAACCCTCTCTATTAAAACAAAGCTCTCTCTTCCTTCAAACATATCATAGGACACCCCCTCTAGTAAAACAAAGCTCTGTCTTTCTTCAAACATATCATAGGACACACCCTCTATTAAAACAAAGCTTGTCTTCCTTCAAACATATCATAGGACACACCTCTATTAAAACAAAGCTCTGTCTTCCTTCAAACATATCATAGGACACACCCTCTATTAAAACAAAGCTCTGTCTTCCTTCAGAAATATCATAGGACATGCCCTCTATTAAAACAAAGCTCTGTCTTCCTTCAAACATATCATAGGACACACCCTCTATTAAAACAAATCTCTGTCTTCCTTCACACATATCATAGGAGACCCCCTCTATTAAAACAAAGCTCTGTCTTCTTTCAAACATATCATAGGACACACCCTCTATTAAAACAAAGCTCTGTCTTCCTTCAAACATATCATAGGACACACCCTCTATTAAAACAAAGGTCTGTCTTCCTTCATCCTTTTGTGCAGCTCCTCACTGCCAAACATATCATAGGACACCCCCTCTATTAAAAAAAAGCTCTGTCTTGCCTCAAACATATCATAGGACTAACCCTCTATTGAAACAAAGCTCTGTCTTCCTTCAAACATATCACAGGACACACCCTCTATTAAAACAAAGGTCTGTCTTCCTACAAACATATCATAGGACATGCCCTCTATTAAAACAAAGCTCTATCTTCCTTCAAACATATCATAGGACACACCCTCTATTAAAACAAAGGTCTGTCTTCCTTCATCCTCTTGTGCAGCTTCTCACTGCCAAACATATCATAGGACACTCCCTCTATTAAAACAAAGCTGTCTTGCTTGAAACATATCACAGGAAACCCCCTCTATTAAAACAAAGTTCAGTCTTACCTCAAACATATCATAGGACACCCCCTCTATTAAAACAAAGCTCCGTCTTCCTTCAAACATATCATAGGACACACCCTCTATTAAAACAAAGCTCTGTCTTCCTTCAAACATATCACAGGAAACCCTCTCTATTAAAACAAAGCTCTGCCTTCCCTCAAACATATCATAGGACACACCCTCTATTAAAACAAATGTGTGTCTTCGTTCAAACATATCATAGGACACACCCTCTATTAAAACAAATCTCTGTCTTCCTTCAAACATATCATAGGACACACCCTCTATTAAAACAAAGCTCTGTCTTCTTTCAAGGATATCATACGACACTCCCTTTACTAAGACAAAGGTCTGTCCTCCGTCAAACATATCATAGGACACCCCCTCTATTAAAACAAAGCTCTGTCTTCCTTCGAACATATCATAGGACACCACCTATATTAAAACAAAGGTCTGTCTTCCTTCAAACATATCATAGGAAACCCTCTCTATTAAAACAAAGCTCTGTCTTCCTTCAAACATATTATAGGACACCCGCTCTATTAAAAAAAAACTCTGTCTTCCTTCAAACATATCATAGGACACCCCCTCTATTAAAACAAAGGTCTGTCTTCCTTCATCCTTTTGTGCACCTCCTCACTGCCAAACATATCATAGGACACCCCCTCCATTAAAACAAAGGTCTGCCTTCTTTCAAACATATCATAGGACACCCCCTCTATTAAAACAAAGGTGTGTCTTCATGCAAACATACTATAGGACACACCTCTACTAAAACAAAGCTCTGTCTTCCTTCAAACATATCATAGGACACACCCTCTATTAAAACAAAGCTCTGTCTTCCTTCAAACATATCATAGGACACCCCCTCTAATAAAACAAAGGTCTGCCTTGTTTCAAACATATCATAGGACACCCCCTCTATTAAAACAAAGGTGTGTCTTCTTTCAAACATATCATAGGACACCCCCTCTATTAAAACAAAGCTCTGTCTTCCTTCAAACATATCATAGGACACCCCCTCTATTAAAACAAAGCTCTGTCTTCCTTCAAACATATCATTGGAAACCCTCTCTATTAAAACAAAGCTCTATCTTCCTTCAAACATATCATAGGACAGCCCCTCTAGTAAAACAAAGCTCTGTCTTCCTTCAAACATATCATAGGACACCCCCTCTATTAAAACAAAGGTGTGTCTTCCTTTAAACATATCATAGGACACCCCCTCTATTATAACAAAGCTCTGTCTTCCTTCAAACATATCATAGGACACCCCCTCTATTAAAACAAAGCTCTGTCTTCCTTCAAACATATCATACGACACTCCCTTTACTAAGACAAAGGTCTGTCCTCCGTCAAACATATCATAGGACACCCCCTCTATTAAAACAAAGCTCTGTCTTCCTTCGAACATATCATAGGACACCACCTATATTAAAACAAAGGTCTGTCTTCCTTCAAACATATCATAGGAAACCCTCTCTATTAAAACAAAGCTCTTTCTTCCTTCAAACATATCATAGGACACCCGCTCTATTAAAAAAAAAAAACTGTGTCTTCCTTCAAACATATCATAGGACACCCCCTCTATTGAAACAAAGCTCTGTCTTCCTTCAAACATATCATAGGACACACCCTCTATTAAAACAAAGGTCTGTCTTCCTTCATCCTTTTGTGCACCTCCTCACTGCCAAACATATCATAGGACACCCCCTCCATTAAAACAAAGCTCTGTCTTCCTTCAAACATATCATAGGACACCCCCTCTATTAAAACAAAGGTCTGTCTTCTTTCAAACATATCATAGGACACCCCCTCTATTAAAACAAAGGTGTGTCTTCATTCAAACATATCATAGGACACCCCCTCTATTAAAACAAAGGTGTGTTTTCCTTCAAACATATCATAGGACACCCCCTCTATTAAAACAAAGCTCTGTCTTCCTTCAAACATATCATAGGAAACCCTCTCTATTAAAACAAAGCTCTCTCTTCCTTCCAACATATCATAGGACACCCCCTCTAGTAAAACAAAGCTCTGTCTTCCTTCAAACATATCATAGGACACCCCCTCTATTAAAACAAAGGTGTGTCTTTCTTCAAACATATCATAGGACACCCCCTCTATTATAACAAAGCTCTGTCTTCCTTCAAACATATCATAGGACACCCCTCTATTAAAACAAGGCTCTGTCTTCCTTCAAACATATCATAGGACACACCCTCTATTAAAACAAAGCTCTGTCTTCCTTCAAACATATCATAGGACATGCCCTCTATTAAAACAAAGCTCTGTCTTCCTTCAAACATATCATAGGACTCACCCTCTATTGAAACAAAGCTCTGTCTTCCTTCAAACATATCATAGGGCACACCCTCTATTAAAACAAAGGTCTGTCTTCCTTCAAACATATCATAGGACATGCCCTCTATTAAAACAAAGCTCTATCTTCCTTCAAACATAGCATAGGACTCACCCTCTATTGACACAAAGCTCTGTCTTCCTTCAAACATATCATAGGACACACCCTCTATTAAAACAAAGGTCTGTCTACCTTCATCCTTTTGTGCAGCTCCTCACTGCCAAACATATCACAGGACACGCCCTCTATAAAAACAAAGCTCTGTCTTCCTTCAAACATATCATAGGACACACCCTCTATTAAAACAAAGGTCTGTCTTCCTTCATCCTTTTGTCAGATCCTCACTGCCAAACATATCATAGGACACCCCCCTCTATTAAAACAAAGCTTTGTCTTCCTTCAAACATATCATAGGACACCCCCTCTATTAAAACAAAGCTCTGTCTTCCTTTAAACATATCATAGGACACACCCTCTATTAAAACAAAGCACTGTCTTCCTTTAAAGATATAATAGGACATGCCCTATATTAAAACAAAGGTCTGTCTTCCTTCATCCTTTTGTGCAGCTCCTCCCTGCCAAACATATCATAGGACACCCCCGCTATTAAAACAAAGCTCTGTCTTCCTTTAAACATATCATAGGACACATCCTCTATTAAAATAAAGCTCTGTCTTCCTTTAAACATATCATAGGACACGCCCTCTATTAAAACAAAGCTCTGTCTTCCTTCAAACATATCATAGGACACATCCTGTATTAAAACAAAGGTCTGTCTTCCTTCATCCTTTTTGTGCAGCTCCTCACTGCCAAACATATCATAGGACACGCCCTCTATTAAAACAAAGCTCTGTCTTTCTTCAAACATATCATAGGACACACCCTCTATTAAAACAAAGCTTGTCTTCCTTCAAACATATCATAGGACACACCTCTATTAAAACAAAGCTCTGTCTTCCTTCAAACATATCATAGGACACACCCTCTATTAAAACAAAGCTCTGTCTTCCTTCAGAAATATCATAGGACATGCCCTCTATTAAAACAAAGCTCTGTCTTCCTTCAAACATATCATAGGACACACCCTCTATTAAAACAAAGCTCTGTCTTCCTTCACACATATCATAGGAGACCCCCTCTATTAAAACAAAGCTCTGTCTTCTTTCAAACATATCATAGGACACACCCTCTATTAAAACAAAGCTCTGTCTTCCTTCAAACATATCATAGGACACACCCTCTATTAAAACAAAGATCTGTCTTCCTTCATCCTTTTGTGCAGCTCCTCACTGCCAAACATATCATAGGACACCCCCTCTATTAAAACAAAGCTCTGTCTTCCTTCAAACATATCATAGGACATGCCCTCTATTAAAACAAAGCTCTGTCTTCCTTCAAACATATCATAGGACACACCCTCTATTAAAACAAAGCTCTGTCTTCCTTCAAACATATCATAGGACACACCCTCGATTAAAACAAAGGTCTGTCTTCCTTCAAACATATCATAGGACATGCCCTCTATTAAAACAAAGCTCTATCTTCCTTCAAACATATCATAGGACACATCCTTTATTAAAACAAAGGTCTTGTCTTCCTTCATCCTTTTGTGCAGCTTCTCACTGCCAAACATATCATAGGAGACTCCCTCTATTAAAACAAAGCTCTGTCTTGCTTGAAACATATCACAGGAAACCCCCTCTATTAAAACAAAGTTCAGTCTTACCTCAAACATATCATAGGACACCCCCTCTATTAAAACAAAGCTCTGTCTTCCTTCAAACATATCATAGGAAACCCTCTCTATTAAAACAAAGCTCTGTCTTCCCTCAAACATATCATAGGACACACCCTCTATTAAAACAAAGCTCTGTCTTCCTTCAAACATATCACAGGAAACCCTCTCTATTAAAACAAAGCTCTGCCATCCCTTAAACATATCATAGGACACACCCTCTATTAAAACAAATGTGTGTCTTCCTTCAAACATATCATAGGACACACCCTCTATTAAAACAAATCTCTGTCTTCCTTCAAACATATCATAGGACACACCCTCTATTAAAACAAAGCTCTGTCTTCCTTCAAACATATCACAGGAAACCCTCTCTATTAAAACAAAGCTCTGCCTTCCCTCAAACATATCATAGGACACACCCTCTATTAAAACAAAGGTGTGTCTTCCTTCAAACATATCATAGGACACACCCTCATTTAAAACAAATCTCTGTCTTCCTTCAAACATATCATAGGACACCCCCTCTATTAAAACAAAGCTCTGTCTTCCTTCAAGGATATCATACGACACTCCCTTTACTAAGACAAAGGTCTGTCCTCCGTCAAACATATCATAGGACACCCCCTCTATTAAAACAAAGCTCTGTCTTCCTTCGAACATATCATAGGACACCCCCTCCATTAAAACAAAGCTCTGTCTTCCTTCAAACATATCATAGGACACCCCCTCTATTAAAACAAAGGTCTGTCTTCTTTCAAACATATCATAGGACACCCCCTCTATTAAAACAAAGGTGTGTCTTCATTCAAACATATCATAGGACACCCCCTCTATTAAAACAAAGGTGTGTTTCCCTTCAAACATATCATAGGACACCCCCTCTATTAAAACAAAGCTCTGTCTTCCTTCAAACATATCATAGGAAACCCTCTCTATTAAAACAAAGCTCTATCTTCCTTCAAACATATCATAGGACACCCCCTCTAGTAAAACAAAGCTGTGTCTTCCTTCAAACATATCATAGGACACCCCCTCTATTAAAACAAAGGTGTGTCTTCCTTCAAACATATCATAGGACACCCCCTCTATTATAACAAAGCTCTGTCTTCCTTCAAACATATCATAGGACAACCCCTCTATTAAAACAAGGCTCTGTCTTCCTTCAAACATATCATAGGACACACCCTCTATTAAAACAAAGCTCTGTCTTCCTTCAAACATATCATAGGACATGCCCTCTATTAAAACACAGCTCTGTCTTCCTTCAAACATATCATAGGACTCACCCTCTATTGAAACAAAGCTCTGTCTCCCTTCAAACATATCATAGGACACACCCTCTATTAAAACAAAGGTCTGTCTTCCTTCAAACATATCATAGGACATGCCCTCTATTAAAACAAAGCTCTATCTTCCTTCAAACATAGCATAGGACTCACTCTCTATTGAAACAAAGCTCTGTCTTCCCTCAAACATATCATAGGACACACCCTCTATTAAAACAAAGGTCTGTCTACCTTCATCCTTTTGTGCAGCTTCTCACTGCCAAACATATCATAGGACACTCCCTCTATTAAAACAAAGCTCTGTCTTCTTCGAAACATATCATAGTACACACCCTCTATTAAAACAAAGCTCTGTCTTCCTTCAAACATATAATAGGACACCCCCTCTATTAAAACAAAGTTTAGTCTTACCTCCAACATATCATAGGGTACCCCCTCTATTAAAACAAAGCTCTGTCTTCCTTCAAACATATCATAGGAAACCCTCTGTATTAAAACAAAGCCATGTCTTCCCTCAAACATATCATAGGACAGCCCCTCTATTAAAACAAAGCTCTGTATTCCTTCAAACATATCATAGGACACCCCCTCTATTAAAACAAAGCTCTGTCTTCCTTCAAACATATCATAGGACACCCCCTCTATTAAAACAAAGCTTTGTCTTCCTTCAAACATATCATAGGAAATTCCCTCTATTAAAACAAAGCTCTGTCTTCCTTCAAACATATCATAGGACACCCCGCTCTATTAAAACAAAGCTCTGTCTTCCTTCAAAAATATCATAGGACACTCCCTTTATTAAAACAAAGGTCTGTCTTCCTTCAAACATATCATAGGACACCCCCTCTATTAAAACAAAGCTCTGTCTTCCTTCAAACATATCATAGGACACCCCCTCTATTAAAACAAAACTCTGTCTTCCTTCAAACATATCATAGGACAACCCCTCTATTAAAACAAAGCTCTGTCTTCCTTCAAACATATCATAGGACACCCCCTCTATTAAAAACAAAGCTCTGTCTTCCTTCAAACATATCATAGGACACCCCCTTTATTAAAGCAAAGGTCTGTCTTCCTTCAAACATATCATAGGATACCCCCTCTATTAAAACAAAGCTCTGTCTTCCTTCAAAGATATCATAGGACACACCCTCTATTAAAACAAAGCTCTGGCTTCCTTTAAACATATCACAGGACACGCCCTCTATTAAAACAAAGCTCTGTCTTCCTTCAAACATATCATAGGACACACCCTCTATTAAAACAAAGGTCTGTCTTCCTTCATCCTTTTGTCAGATCCTCACTGCCAAACATATCATAGGACACCCCCCTCTATTAAAACAAAGCTTTGTCTTCCTTCAAACATATCATAGGACACACCCTCTATTAAAACAAAGCACTGTCTTCCTTTAAAGATATAATAGGACATGCCCTATATTAAAACAAAGGTCTGTCTTCCTTCATCCTTTTGTGCAGCTCCTCACTGCCAAACATATCATAGGACACCCCCGCTATTAAAACAAAGCTCTGTCTTCCTTTAAACATATCATAGGACACGCCCTCTATTAAAACAAAGCTCTGTCTTCCTTCAAACATATCATAGGACACATCCTGTATTAAAACAAAGGTCTGTCTTCCTTCATCCTTTTTGTGCAGCTCCTCACTGCCAAACATATCATAGGACACACCCTCTATTAAAACAAAGCTCTGTCTTCCTTCACACATATCATAGGAGACCCCCTCTATTAAAACAAAGCTCTGTCTTCTTTCAAACATATCATAGGACACACCCTCTATTAAAACAAAGCTCTGTCTTCCTTCAAACATATCATAGGACACACCCTCTATTAAAACAAAGGTCTGTCTTCCTTCATCCTTTTGTGCAGCTCCTCACTGCCAAACATATCATAGGACACCCCCTCTATCAAAACAAAGCTCTGTCTTCCTTCAAACATATCATAGGACATGCCCTCTATTAAAACAAAGCTCTGTCTTCCTTCAAACATATCATAGGACACACCCTCTATTAAAAAAAAGCTCTGTCTTCCTTCAAACATATCATAGGACTTGCCCTCTATTAAAACAAAGCTCTGTCTTCCTTCAAACATATCATAGGACTCACCCTCTATTGAAACAAAGCTCTGTCTTCCTTCAAACATATCATAGGACACACCCTCTATTAAAACAAAGGTCTGTCTTCCTTCAAACATATCATAGGACATGCCCTCTATTAAAACAAAGCTCTATCTTCCTTCAAACATATCATAGGACACACCCTCTATTAAAACAAAGGTCTGTCTTCCTTCATCCTTTTGTGCAGCTTCTCACTGCCAAACATATCATAGGACACTCCCTCTATTAAAACAAAGCTCTGTCTTGCTTGAAACATATCACAGGAAACCCCCTCTATTAAAACAAAGTTCAGTCTTACCTCAAACATATCATAGGACACCCCCTCTATTAAAAAAAAGCTCTGTCTTCCTTCAAACATATCATAGGACACACCCTCTATTAAAACAAAGCTCTGTCTTCCTTCAAACATATCACAGGAAACCCTCTCTATTAAAACAAAGCTCTGCCTTCCCTCAAACATATCATAGGACACACCCTCTATTAAAACAAATGTGTGTCTTCCTTCAAACATATCATAGGACACACCCTCTATTAAAACAAATCTCTGTCTTCCTTCAAACATATCATAGGACACACCCTGTATTAAAACAAAGCTCTGTCTTCCTTCAAACATATCACAGGAAACCCTCTCTATTAAAACAAAGCTCTGGCTTCCCTCAAACATATCATAGGACATACCCTCTATTAAAACAAAGGTGTGTCTTCCTTCAAACATATCATAGGACACACCCTCATTTAAAACAAATCTCTGTCTTCCTTCAAACATATCATAGGACACCCCCTCTATTAAAACAAAGCTCTGTCTTCCTTCAAGGATATCATATGACACTCCCTTTACTAAGACAAAGGTCTGTCCTCCGTCAAACATATCATAGGACACCCCCTCTATTAAAACAAAGCTCTGTCTTCCTTCGAACATATCATAGGACACCACCTATATTAAAACAAAGGTCTGTCTTCCTTCAAACATATCATAGGAAACCCTCTCTATTAAAACAAAGCTCTGTCTTCCTTCAAACATATCATAGGACACCCGCTCTATTAAAAAAAAAAAAAACTCTGTCTTCCTTCAAACATATCATAGGACACCCCCTCTATTAAAACAAAGGTCTGTCTTCCTTCATCCTTTTGTGCACCTCCTCACTGCCAAACATATCATAGGACACCCCCTCCATTAAAACAAAGGTCTGCCTTCTTTCAAACATATCATAGGACACCCCCTCTATTAAAACAAAGGTGTGTCTTCATTCAAACATATCATAGGACACACCTCTATTAAAACAAAGCTCTGTCTTCCTTCAAACATATCATAGGACACACCCTCTATTAAAACAAAGCTCTGTCTTCCTTCAAACATATCATAGGACACCCCCTCTAGTAAAACAAAGCTCCGTCTTCCTTCAAACATATCATAGGACACCCCCTCTATTAAAACAAAGGTGTGTCTTCCTTCAAACATATCATAGGACACCCCCTCTATTATAAGAAAGCTCTGTCTTCCTTCAAACATATCATAGGACACCCCCTCTATTAAAACAAAGCTCTGTCTTCCTTCAAACATATCATACGACACTCCCTTTACTAAGACAAAGGTCTGTCCTCCGTCAAACATATCATAGGACACCCCCTCTATTAAAACAAAGCTCTGTCTTCCTTCGAACATATCATAGGACACCACCTATATTAAAACAAAGGTCTGTCTTCCTTCAAACATATCATAGGAAACCCTCTCTATTAAAACAAAGCTCTGTCTTCCTTCAAACATATTATAGGACACCCGCTCTATTAAAAAGAAAAACTCTGTCTTCCTTCAAACATATCATAGGACACCCCCTCTATTAAAACAAAGGTCTGTCTTCCTTCATCCTTTTGTGCACCTCCTCACTGCCAAACATATCACAGGACACCCCCTCCATTAAAACAAAGCTCTGTCTTCCTTCAAACATATCATAGGACACCCCCTCTATTAAAACAAAGGTCTGTCTTCTTTCAAACATATCATAGGACACCCCCTCTATTAAAACAAAGGTGTGTCTTCATTCAAACATATCATAGGACACCCCCTCTATTAAAACAAAGGTGTGTTTTCCTTCAAACATATCATAGGACACCCCCTCTATTAAAACAAAGCTCTGTCTTCCTTCAAACATATCATAGGAAACCCTCTCTATTAAAACAAAGCTCTCTCTTCCTTCAAACATATCATAGGACACCCCCTCTAGTAAAACAAAGCTCTGTCTTCCTTCAAACATATCATAGGACACCCCCTCTATTAAAACAAAGGTGTGTCTTCCTTCAAACATATCATAGGACACCCCCTCTATTATAACAAAGCTCTGTCTTCCTTCAAACATATCATAGGACACCCCTCTATTAAAACAAGGCTCTGTCTTCCTTCAAACATATCATAGGACACACCCTCTATTAAAACAAAGCTCTGTCTTCCTTCAAACATATCATAGGACATGCCCTCTATTAAATAAAGCTCTGTCTTCCTTCAAACATATCATAAGACTCACCCTCTATTGAAACAAAGCTCTGTCTTCCTTCAAACATATCATAGGACACACCCTCTATTAAAACAAAGGTCTGTCTTCCTTCAAACATATCATAGGACATGCCCTCTATTAAAACAAAGCTCTATCTTCCTTCAAACATAGCATAGGACTCACCCTCTATTGACACAAAGCTCTGTCTTCCTTCAAACATATCATAGGACACACCCTCTATTAAAACAAAGGTCTGTCTACCTTCATCCTTTTGTGCAGCTTCTCACTGCCAAACATATCATAGGACACTACCTCTATTAAAACAAAGCTCTGTCTTCCTCGAAACATATCATAGGACACACCCTCTATTAAAACAAAGCTCTGTCTTCCTTCAAACATATCATAGGACACCCCTCTATTAAAACAAAGTTCAGTCTTACCTCAAACATATCATAGGGTACCCTTTCTATTAAAACAAAGCTCTGTCTTCCTTCAAACATATCATAGGAAACCCTCTGTATTAAAACAAAGCTCTGTCTTCCCTCAAACATATCATAGGACACACCCTCTATTAAAACAAAGCTCTGTCTTCCTTCAAACATATCACAGGAAACCCTCTCTATTAAAACAAAGCTCTGCCTTCCCTCAAACATATCATAGGACACACCCTCTATTAAAACAAAGCTCTGTCTTCCTTCAAACATATCACAGGAAACCCTCTCTATTAAAACAAAGCTCTTCCTTCCCTCAAACATATCATAGGACACACCCTCTATTAAAACAAAGCTCTGCCTTCCTTCAAACATATCACAGGAAACCCTCTCTATTAAAACAAAGCTCTGCCTTCCCTCAAACATATCATAGGACACACCCTCTATTAAAACAAAGCTCTGCCTTCCTTCAAACATATCACAGGAAACCCTCTCTATTAAAACAAAGCTCTGCCTTCCCTCAAACATATCATAGGAAACCCTCTCTATTAAAACAAAGCTCTGTCTTCCCTCAAACATATCATAGGACACACCCTCTATTAAAACAAAGCTCTGTCTTCCTTCAAACGTATCACAGGAAACCCTCTCTATTAAAACAAAGCTCTGCCTTCCCTCAAACATATCATAAGACACACCCTCTATTAAAACAAAGGTGTGTCTTCCTTCAAACATATCATAGGGCACACCCTCTATTAAAACAAATCTTTGTCTTCCTTCAAACATATCATAGGACACACCCTCTATTAAAACAAAGCTCTGTCTTCCTTCAAACATATCATAGGACACTCCCTTTATTAAGACAAAGGTCTGTCCTCCTTCAAACATATCATAGGACACCCTCTCTATTAAAACAAAGCTCTGTCCTCCTTCAAACATATCATAGGACACACCCTCTATTAAAACAAAGCTCTGTCTTCCTTCAAACATATCATTGGACACTCCCTTTATTAAGACAAAGGTCTGTCCTCCTTCAAACATATCATAGGACACCACCTCTATTAAAACAAAGGTCTGTCTTCCTTCAAACATATCATAGGAAACGCTCTCTATTAAAACAAAGCTCTGTCTTCCATCAAACATATCATAGGACACCCCCTCTATTAAAAAAAAAAAACTCTGTCTTCCTTCAAACATATCATAGGACACCCCCTCTATTAAAACAAAGGTCTGTCTTCCTTCATCCTTTTGTGCACCTCCTCACTGCCAAACATATCATAGGACACCCCCTCCATTAAAACAAAGCTCTGTCTTCCTTCAAACATATCATAGGACACCCCCTCTATTAAAACAAAGGTCTGTCTTCTTTCAAACATATCATAGGACACCCCCTCTATTAAAACAAAGGTGTGTCTTCCTTCAAACATATCATAGGACACCCCCTCTATTAAAACAAAGGTGTGTTTTCCTTCAAACATATCATAGGACACCCCCTCTATTAAAACAAAGCTCTGTCTTCCTTCAAACATATCATAGGACATCCCCTCTATTAAAACAAAGGTCTGTCTTCCTTCAAACATATCATAGGAAACCCTCTCTATTAAAATAAAGCTCTATCTTCCTTCAAACATATCATAGGACACCCCCTCTAGTAAAACAAAGCCCTGTCTTCCTTCCAACATATCATAGGACACCCCCTCTATTAAAACAAAGGTGTGTCTTCCTTCAAATATATCATAGGACACCCCCTCTATTATAACAAAGCTCTGTCTTCCTTCAAACATATCATAGGACAACCCCTCTATTAAAACAAGGCTCTGTCTTCCTTCAAACATATCATAGGACACCCCCTCTATTAAAAACAAAGCTCTGTTTTCCTTCAAACATATCATAGGACACCCTCTCTATTAAAGCAAAGGTCTGTCTTCCTTCAAACATATCATAGGAGACCCCCTCTATTAAAACAAAGCTCTGTCTTCCTTCAAACATATCATAGGACACCCACTCTATTAAAACAAAGGCCTGTCTTCATTCAAACATATCATAGGAAACCCTCTCTATTAAAACAAAGCTCTGTCTTCCTTTAAACATATCATAGGATACCTCCTCTATTAAAACAAAGGTCTGTCTTCCTTCAAACATATCATAGGAACCCTCTCTATTAAAACAAAGCTCTGTCTTTCTTTAAACATATCATAGGAGACCCCCTCTATTAAAACATAGCTCTGTCTTCCTTCAAACATATCATAGGATACCCCCTCTATTAAAACAAAGCTCTGTCTTCCTTCAAACATATCATAGGACACCCCCTCTATTAAAACAAAGGTCTGTCTTCCTTCAAACATATCATAGGAAACCCTCTCTATTAAAACAAAGCTCTGTCTATCTTCAAACATATCATAGGACACCCCCTCTATTAACACAAAGCTCTGTCTTCCTTCAAACAAATCAAAGGACACCCACTCTATTAAAACAAAGATCTGTCTTCCTTCAAACATATCATAGGACACACCCTCTATTAATACAAAGCTCTGTCTTCCTTCAAACATATCATAGGACATGCCCTCTATGAAAACAAAGCTGTGTCTTCCTTCAAACATATCATAGGACTCACCCTCTATTGAAACAAAGGTCTGTCTTCCTTGAAACATATCATAGGACACCCCCTCTATTAAAACAAAGCTCTGTCTTCCTTGAAACATTACATAGGACACACCCTCTATTAAAACAAAGCTCTGTCTTCCTTGAAACATATCATAGGACACCCCTCTATTAAAACAAAGCTCTGTCTTCCTTGAAACATATCATAGGACACCCCCTCTATTAAAACAAAGCTCTGACTTCCTTGAAACATATCATAGGACACCCCCTCTATTAAAACAAAGCTCTGTCTTCCTTCAAACATATCGTAGGACACCCCCTCTATTAAAACAAAGCTCCGTCTTCCTTCAAACATATCATAGGACACCCCCTCTATTAAAACAAAGCTCTGTCTTCCTTCAAACATATCATAGGACACCCCCTCTATTAAAACAAAGCTCTGTCTTCCTTCAAACATATCAGAGGACACCCCCTCTATTAAAACAAAGCTCTGTCTTCCTTCAAACATTTCATAGGACAACCCCTCTATTACAACAAAGCTCTGTCTTCCTTCAAACATATCATAGGACACCCCCTCTATTAAAAACAAAGCTCTGTCTTCCTTCAAACATATCATAGGACACCCCCTCTATTAAAGCAAAGGTCTGTCTTCCTTCAAACATATCATAGGATACCCCCTCTATTAAAACAAAGCTCTGTCTTCCTTCAAACATATCATAGGACACACCCTCTATTAAAACAAAGGTCTGTCTTCCTTCATCCTTTTGTGCAGATCCTCACTGCCAAACATATCATAGGACACCCCCCTCTATTAAAACAAAGCTTTGTCATCCTTCAAACATATCATAGGACACCCCCTCTATTAAAACAAAGCTCTGTCTTCCTTCAAACATATCATAGGACACACCCTATATTAAAACAAAGCTCTGTCTTCCTTTAAAGATATAATAGGACATGCTCTCTATTAAAACAAAGGTCTGTCTTCCCTCATCCTTTTGTGCAGCTCCTCACTGCCAAACATATCATAGGACACCCCCGCTATTAAAACAAAGCTCTGTCTTCCTTCAAACATATCATAGGACACACCCTCTATTAAAATAAAGCTCTGTCTTCCTCTAAACATATCATAGGACGCGCCCTCTATTAAAACAAAGCTCTGTCTTCCTTCAAACATATCATAGGACACACCCTGTATTAAAACAAAGGTCTGTCTTCCTTCATCCTTTTTGTGCAGCTCCTCACTGCCAAACATATCACAGGACACGCCCTCTATTAAAACAAAGCTCTGTCTTCCTTCAAACATATCATAGGACACACCCTCTATTAAAACAAAGCTCTGTCTTCCTTCAAACATATCATACAACACACCTCTATTAAAACAAAGCTCTGTCTTCCTTTAAACATATCATAGGACACACCCTCTATTAAAACAAAGCTCTGTCTTCCTTCAAACATATCATAGGACATGCCCTCTATTAAAACAAAGCTCTGTCTTCCTTCACACATATCATAGGACACACCCTCTATTAAAACAAAGCTCGGTCTTCCTTCACACATATCATAGGACCTACCCTCTATTAAAACAAAGCTCTGTCTTCCTTCACACATATCATAGGACCTACCCTCTATTAAAACAAAGCTCGGTCTTCCTTCACACATATCATAGGACCTACCCTCTATTAAAACAAAGCTCTGTCTTCCTTCACACATATCATAGGACACCCCCTCTATTAAAACAAAGCTCGGTCTTCCTTCACACATATCATAGGACCTACCCTCTATTAAAACAAAGCTCTTTCTTCCTTCACACATATCATAGGACACACCCTCTATTAAAACAAAGCTCGGTCTTCCTTCAAACATATCATAGGACACACCCTGTATTAAAACAAAGGTCTGTCTTCCTTCATCCTTTTTGTGCAGCTCCTCACTGCCAAACATATCACAGGACACGCCCTCTATTAAAACAAAGCTCTGTCTTCCTTCAAACATATCATAGGACACGCCCTCTATTAAAACAAAGCTCTGTCTTCCTTCAAACATATCATAGGACACACCCTCTATTAAAACAAAGCTCTGTCTTCCTTCAAACATATCATAGGACACACCCTCTATTAAAACAAAGGTCTGTCTTCCTTCATCCTTTTGTGCAGCTCCTCACTGCCAAACATATCATAGGACACACCCTCTATTAAAACAAAGCTCTATCTTCCTTCAAACATATCATAGGACACCCCCTCTATTAAAACAAAGCTCTGTCTTCCTTCAAACATATCATAGGACACACCCTCTATTAAAACAAAGCTCTGTCTTCCTTCAAACATATCATAGGACACACCCTCTATTAAAACAAAGCTCTGTCTTCCTTCAAACATATCATAGGACACCCCCTCTATTAAAACAAAGATCTGTCTTCCTTCAAACATATCATAGGACACACCCTCTATTAAAACAAAGCTCTGTCTTCCTTCAAACATATCATAGGACACCCCCTCTATTAAAACAAAGCTCGGTCTTCCTTCAAACATATCATAGGACACACCCTCTATTAAAACAAAGCTCTGTCTTCCTTCAAACATATCATAGGACACGCCCTCTATTAAAACAAAGCTCTGTCTTCCTTCAAACATATCATAGGACACACCCTCTATTAAAACAAAGATCTGTCTTCCTTCAAACATATCATAGGACACCCCCTCTATTAAAACAAAGCTCTGTCTTCCTTCAAACATATCATAGGACACGCCCTCTATTAAAACAAAGCTCTGTCTTCCTTCAAACATATCATAGGACACGCCCTCTATTAAAACAAAGATCTGTCTTCCTTCAAACATATCATAGGACACACCCTCTATTAAAACAAAGCTCTGTCTTCCTTCAAACATATCATAGGACACACCCTCTATTAAAACAAAGCTCTGTCTTCCTTCAAACATATCATAGGACACACCCTCTATTAAAACAAAGCTCTGTCTTCCTTCAAACATATCATAGGACACACCCTCTATTAAAACAAAGATCTGTCTTCCTTCAAACATATCATAGGACACACCCTCTATTAAAACAAAGCTCTGTCTTCCTTCAAACATATCATAGGACACGCCCTCTATTAAAAATTGTCTGCAAACACTGCGCCATTTTTATTTCTTCTGGTGCCAATGCAGCAAAGTACTTCACTCCATTCGCTGGTCCAGTACTGAGCTGCAATGAACTGCTGCATAAAGCGCTTGGCCCGCTGAATGCACGCATTAGTTGATGAATCAGTGGGCATTGCCTGGAAACAATGGAAAGACATAGAAGGACCACCAAAATTGATTGCTAATAAAGAGTCAATTGAAGATACCGTAAGTAAAGTTCAGACCTAGTTGCAGGAGTCCAAGAGGCACCTCTATGTGCAATCAGACACCTTCAAAGGTATGAGAGCTAGATGAAGAACTGGACTATGCCCCGAGAATTACTCGGTAACCTCTCAAGGTGAGATTGGAAGTGCTTACTGGAGCCACAAGCAAGTAGTACTCTTCACTGCGGCTAAAAACTTCAGTGAAGATCATACACTGTTGTAATAGATGAGGTAAGTTGTGACAAGTATTCCCACGCTGTAATTAATAAACTAAAAGAATTTTATAGAATGAAAATTTTTAACATTTTTTCTGATGAGCGTGCAGCTGAATTTAAAACCAAATGTACATTATCCAAATTGTGTTTTATGCCTCAAGATTTTGGTTTAAATGGAGAGTGATTCTTATTTGCCACATCGCACAGTGAGGGAGCTGTGGATGGTATTGGAGGTATCACTAAGCATGCTGCTTCGAAACATGTGACTTTGTTGATCTGCAAAAGCAACAGTTCCTAGTATAGATGTAGAAGAAAGAAACAAACACAAGAGATGTTGAAGAAACAGGGCCCTAAATCAGTCATTCACATTAAGGATGGTGGTGTTGGAAGCTTAGCAGTCGTGAATCCCATAAACATGTTTTCCATATGAACAGCACAGCCACAACATGCCTGCTACTGGCCAGGGTGTGAACTAATTCTGGAAGGTAGATTTGGAATAAAGCCCTTGTTTTGTTTCAAGAGCAAACTACTTCAGAGAATTTGTTAAAATTGCTTGAAATGTCATGCCTTGTGTCCAATCTTTGTCCCAACCATGAAACAAGATCCCTAAATCAAATGTTATAATTAACACAAAACTATATTCCTTAAACAATGACAGATATTCAAGATTATTATTACTACCACTACATATAATCTCATCACTGTAATGAAACTAGAAATGTTCCTCCCAAGAGAATGGAGTGGCCCACATTTAAAAGAGAGGGGGAATAAGAAATATGTTAACTTTCATCTTCAAATTACTGTGTCTTCCTCACAAAAGAATGGAATACCAAGACAGCAACAGAATTTGTGAATAAATCACTTAAGTCTGCACAAATAAGTTGTTGTTGTGTTGTTCACTGGGAATTAATTGATCTACTTCATTTTCCCTCTGGCTTCCCAATATAAAGTCTGTAAGTTATCACTTTTAAGGCTTTTGCATTTGGTGAGATGTTGTTTGTTCAGGATGACATCTTCACAGAGAGTGCACTTGGGTGTAGGTAGGCATCGTATCTTATAGAGGTGTTCTGCGAGGCACTCGTGGCCAGTTGCCATCCTAAATAAGGCCACTGCAGTCTTCCTTGGCATTTTTTGTATATCAACTCTATCTTTAATAGTCTTTATCATTTAATTCATCTTCTTCATCATGTCTCTGCTGTCTTTGAAATTGTAACAATAAATAAGTGAACTGAATATGCACAGTTTTTATAATTATATTTTGCAATGTAAGCTGTATATATTCCTAGAGGTAAAATATAGGAAATTAATATGTTTTACTTTCTCTATCAAGTACATAGTACGTAGAGAAGGTATTGCATTCCACCCAAAAATTTCATACCGAGATTTCACCTGAAATACATGTTTTGAGGCTCCCTGAATATAAAAAAAATGCATTTTTACATAAAAAAAAGAGAGTACATGCATGTGTGTGCACGTGTGTGTGTGAACAGCGTAACTTAAACGAAAAGTCATACACACTGAACTTGGTATTTAGATTCAATACATTCTAAAGATGCAACATGAACATTTTCAAAAATCTCCCCACCCCAAACTACCCTTTACATGCAAGATTTTCTAAAAAAAATTTATTTTCTAAAAAATGGCTCCAATGATTTGATTAAAATACCATATATTTATGATATTTACATGACAAATAAAATGTATACTTTGAAATCCACTTCATTTGGAAGCAACTTTGTATAATCTTATATAACTGGTAAATATAAGTGATACATGAGAACGTACTACACAACCAACTTGTAGATCTCTTTAAAAAACACAATTTATTTCAAATAACTTTTTTGTGGCATAAGCCATTTCAGAAATATCCATTATAAACGGTTTCAATTGGGCATTCTTTAAAGTCCTTTCAACATTAAGTTGTTTCTCACGATTGCATGGCATTTTAAAGCAGGGTATAGCATCAAATTCTTAAATATTTGAGGACCACTGTTCGCTTTCTATCTGTAACGAACTGTTTAAAGTTCCTGCAAAAGTTTATTTGGATTAAAATGAAGTAGATAAAATAGCTTACGTAACTATTAAAAAGCAGTAGAGGTTAGAGAAAGTTGTGTGAATGTAACACATATTTTTTTGTAATCATTTTTCATTTTCTTGTCTATGATAGACAAGTACAACAGGTCCACTGCCAAGAGAAGGTCTATCGGGACAAGTCCTTGCACATGCACACAGAATAAAAACATTTGCATGACTTCGTCTGGTGGGAAGCAATGTGACCACAAACATGGTAAGCATAAAAAGCTGTAGAGCAGACGATATAACAGTCACGGAACATACATTTATATAACCTGCTTATCTGTCCACTTAATAATTAAAACAGGATTAACGGCGTACGTTTTTATAATGTGTTTATCTGTCCACTAAATCAAAATGGCATTGAGTTTTTCAATCACGTGATTCCAGCTTTCCTATATTTACTAAAGCTTATTTTTCTATCTATATATTTAAATACAAATAAACCATTGGAGAAATAGATATATCGCACATTTAGTTATAAAGAAACAGCGGTAGTCAAATGTTACAGAACTCGACACAAAGCGCTGGCCTTAAAATTGCATATGTTTTCATGCAATCTCCAGAAACAACTGAAATCGATGGGTCTTAAAAAGGTATTGAACAAATCCAACCATTAATAACGGATATTTCACAAATGGCTGATGCCACAAAAAATTATTTGAAATTAAATTGTGTGTTTTAAAGCAATCTACATTTTTTGAGCAGTATGTGTTTGTCTCTCGCCTAACTTTTACCAGCTATACAAGATTATACAAGATTCCTTCCGAATGAAATGCACTTCACGAGCTATTCCAAAGAAATTCAAGATATGTGTTGTATTTGTCATGTAAATATCTTTAATGCATGGCATTTTCATCAAAATCGTTACAGCCAGTTTTTAGAAAATAAAAAATGTTCCGTGTAAAGAGAAGTTTGGGATTGATGAACTTTCTTGAAATTTTTCATGTTGCAAATACAAAATTTCGTATTTATCCGAGTTTTAGTTTTTGGGCTATGCTATTTCATACACATGCAAGCGCACATAGACAATTATTCTAAAAATGCCTCTTTTTTTGGAGGAGGGGGGAATTCATTGGATCTCAAAACATGTTTACCAGTGTAATCTCGATATTGAATTTTTGGGTGGTACCAGGCATGTGGTAGAGAAAGCAAAAATCGAACTTCGAAATAAACCTCCAATTATGGCTGAACAGAAAAGTTTCCCCCATCCCCATACAATATTCATACAACTTATGCATTAAAGCACTAAATTGTACCAAACATTTTCGAGATCAATGTGTCTAATTATATGGCTCTTTACATTTGTCGTCCATTGATACTATCAAAAAATGTTTTCGATCCAAGGGCCCATTCCCACACCGACTGCTCTATCTTACCTGATAATATTAAAGTCCCGGCGCATGTGCACTGGCTTGACTCAAGTGCCAACTAGTTGACGAGAGTGTTCTGTCTTGCCAGATAATGTTAAAGTCCCGGCGCATGTTTACTGGCTAGACTCAAGAACCCACCTAGATGACGACAGTGTTCTGTGTTGCCAGATAATGTTAAAGTCCTGGCGCATGTGTACTGGCTAGACTAAAGTACCCACCTAGGTGACGACAGTGTTCTGTGTTGCCAGATAATGTTAAAGTCCTGGCGCATGTGCACTGGCTAGACTCAAGTACCCACCTAGATGACGACAGTGTTCTGTGTTGCCAGATAATGTTAAAGTCCCGGCGCATGTTTACTGGCTAGACTCAAGAACCCACCTAGATGACGACAGTGTTCTGTGTTGCCAGATAATGTTAAAGTCCTGGCGCATGTTTACTGGCTAGACTCAAGAACCCACCTAGATGACGACAGTGTTCTGTGTTGCCAGATAATGTTAAAGTCCCGGCGCATGTTTACTGGCTAGACTCAAGAACCCACCTAGATGACGACAGTGTTCTGTGTTGCAGAGATAATGTTAAAGTCCTGGCGCATGTTTACTGGCTAGACTCAAGAACTCACCTAGATGACGACAGTGTTCTGTGTTGCCAGATAATGTTAAAGTCCTGGCGCATGTTTACTGGCTAGACTCAAGAACCCACCTAGATGACGACAGTGATCTGTGTTGCCAGATAATGTTAAAGTCCCGGCGCATGTTTACTGGCTAGACTCAAGAACCCACCTAGATGACGACAGTGTTCTGTGTTGCCAGATAAGGCTAAAGTCCTGGCGCATGTTTACTGGCTAGACTCAAGAACCCACCTAGATGACGACAGTGTTCTGTGTTGCCAGATAATGTTAAAGTCCTGACGCATGTTTACTGGCTAGACTCAAGAACCCACCTAGATGACGACAGTGTTCTGTGTTGCCAGATAATGTTAAAGTCCTGGCGCATGTTTACTGGCTAGACTCAAGAACCCACCTAGGTGACGACAGTGTTCTCTGTTGCCCGATAATGTTAAAGTCCCGGCGCATGTTTACTGGCTAGACTCAAGAACCCACCTAGAAGACGACAGTGTTCTGTGTTGCCAGATAATGTTAAAGTCCTGGCGCATGTGTACTGGCTAGACTAAAGTACCCACCTAGGTGACGACAGTGTTCTGTGTTGCCAGATAATGTTAAAGTCCTGGCGCATGTGCACTGGCTAGACCCAAGTACCCACCTAGGTGACGACAGTGGTCTGTGTTGCCAGATAATATTAAAGTCCTGGCGCATGTGTACTGGCTTGACTCAAGCCAACTAGTTGACGACAGTGTTCTGTGTTGCCAGATAATGTTAAAGTCCTGGAGCATGTGTACTGGATTGACTCAAGTGCCAACTAGGTCACGACAGTGTTCTGTCTTGCCAGATAATGTTAAAGTCCTGGCGCATGTGTACTGGCTTGACTCAAGTGCCAACTAGTTGACGACAGTGTTCTGTGTTGCCAGATAATATTAAAGTCCCAGCGCATGTGTACTGGCATGACCCAAGTACCCACCTAGGTGACGACAGTGCTCTGTTTTGCCAGATAATGTTAAAGTCCTGGCGCATGTTTACTGGCTTGACTAAAGTGCCAACTAGTTGACGCCAGTGTTCTGTCTTGCCAGATAATGTTAAAGTCCTGGCGCATGTGTACTGGCTTGACTCAAGTGCCAACTAGTTGACGACAGTGCTCTGTGTTGCCAGATGATATTAAAGTCCCAGCGCATGTGTACTGGCTTGACTCAAGTGCCCAACTAGTTGACGACAGTATTCTGTGTTGCCAGATAATATTAAAGTCCCGGCGCATGTGTACTGGCTTGTCTCAAGTGCCCAACTAGTTGACGACAGTGTTCTGTGTTGCCTGATAATATTAAAGTCCTGGCGCATGTGTACTGGCTTGACTCAAGTGCCCAACTAGTAGACGACAGTGTTCTGTGTTGCCAGATAATATTAACGTCCCAGCGAATGTGTACTGGCTTGACCCAAGCACCCAACTAGATGACAACAGTGTTCTGTGCTGCCTGATAATGTTAAAGTCCCAGCGCAATTGTACTGGCTTGACCCAAGTACCCACCTATGTGACCACAGTGTTCTGTGCTGCCTGATAATGTTAAAGTCCTGGCGCATGTGCATTGGCATGACCCAAGTACCCACCTAGGTGACAACAGTGTTCTGTGTTGCCAGATAATGTTAAAGTCCTGGCGCAATTGTACTGGCTTGACCCAAGTACCCACCTAGGTGACAACAGTGTTCTGTGTTGCCAGATAATGTTAAAGTCCTGGCGCATGTGCATTGGCATGACCCAAGTACCCACCTAGGTGACGACAGTGTTCTGTGTTGCCTGATAATGTTAAAGTCCTGGCGCATGTGCATTGGCTTGACCCAAGTGCCCAACTGTGTGACGACAGTGTTCTGCCTTGCCAGATAATGTTAAAGTCTCGGCGCATGTGTATTGGCTTGACCCAAGTGCCCAACTAGGTGACGACAGTCCTGGCGCATGTGCACTGGCTTGACCCACATGCCCAATTAGGTGACGACAATGTTCTGCCTTGCCAGATAATGTTAAAGTCCTGGCGCATGTGCACTGGCTAGACCCAAGTGCCCAACTAGGTGACGACAGTGTTCTGTCTAGCCAGATAATGTTAAATTCCTGGCGCATGTGTATTGGCTTGACCCAAGTGCCCAATTAGGTGACGACAGTGTCCTGCTTTGCCAGATAATGTTAAAGTCCTGGCGCATGTGTATTGGCTTGACCCAAGTGCCCAACTAGGTGACAACAGTGTTCTGCTTTGCCAGATAATGTTAAAGTCCTGGCGCATGTGTATTGGCTTGACCCAAGTGCCCAATTAGGTGACGACAGTATCCTGCTTTGCCAGATAATGTTAAAGTCCTGGCGCATGTGTATTGGCTTGACCCAAGTGCCCAACTAGGTGACAACAGTGTCCTGCTTTGCCAGATAATGTTAAAGTCCTGGCGCATGTGTATTGGCTTGACCCAAGTGCCCAACTAGGTGACAACAGTGTTCTGCCTTGCCAGATAATGTTAAAGTCCTGGCGCATGTGCACTGGCTTGTCCCATGTGCCCAACTAGGTGACGACAGTGTTCTGTGTTGCCAGATAGAGTTAAAGTCCTGGTGCATGTGCACTGGCTTGACCCATGTGCCCAACTAGGTGACAAAGGTGTTTTGCCTTGCCAGATAATGTTAAAGTCCTGGCGCATGTGCACTGGCTTGACCCATGTGCCCAACTAGGTGACAACAGTGTTCTGCCTTGCCAGATAATGTTAAAGTCCTGGTGCATGTGCACTGGCTTGACCCATGTGCCCAACTAGGTGACAACAGTGTTCTGCCTTGCCAGATAATGTTAAAGTCCTGGCGCATGTGCACTGGCCTTACCAATGTGCCCAACTAGGTGACAAAGGTGTTTTGCCTTGCCAGATAATGTTAAAGTCCTGGCGCATGTGCACTGGCTTGACCCATGTGCCCAACTAGGTGACAACAGTGTTCTGCCTTGCCAGATAATGTTAAAGTCCTGGTGCATGTGCACTGGCTTGACCCATGTGCCCAACTAGGTGACAACAGTGTTTTGCCTTGCCAGATAATGTTAAAGTCCTTGCGCATGTGTACTGGCTTGACCCAAGTGCCCAACTAGGGGACGACAGTGTCCTGCCTTGCCAGATAATGTTAAAGTCCTGGCGCATGTGTACTGGCTTGACCCATGTGCCCAACTAGGTGACAACAGTGTTTTGCCTTGCCAGATAATGTTAAAGTCCTTGCGCATGTGTACTGGCTTGACCCAAGTGCCCAACTAGGTGACGACAGTGTCCTGCCTTGCCAGATAATGTTAAAGTCCTGGCGCATGTGCACTGGCTTGACCCAAGTGCCCAACTAGGTGACGACAGTGTCCTGCCTTGCCAGATAATGCTAAAGTCCCGGCGCATGTGTACTGGCTAGACCCAAGTGCCGAAGTAGGTGACGACAGTGTCCTGCCTTGCCAGATAATGTTAAAGTCCTTGCGCATGTTAACTGGCTTGAACAAAGTGCCCAACTAGGTGACGACAGTGTTCTGTGTTGTCAGATAATGTTAAAGTTCTGGCGCATGTGTACTCGCTTGACCCATGTGCCCAACTAGGTGACGACAGTGTCCTGCCTTGCCAGATAATGTTAAAGTCCTGGCGCATGTTAAGTGGCTTGACCCAAGTGCCCAACTAGGTGACGACAGTGTTCTGTGTTGCCAGATAATATTAAAGTCCTGGCGCATATGTACTGGCTTGACCCATGTGCCCAACTAGGTGACGACAGTGTTCTGCCTTGCGAGATAATATTAAAGTCCTGGCGCATGTTAACTGGCTTGACCCAAGTGCCCAACCAGGTGACGACAGTGTCCTGCCTTGCCAGATAATGTTAAAGTCCTGGCGCATGTTAACTGGCTTGACTCAAGTGCCCAACTAGGTGACGACAGTGTTCTGTGTTGCCAGATAATATTAAAGTCCTGGCGCATGTGTACTGGCTTGACCCATGTGCCCAACTAGGTGACGACAGTGTTCTGTGTTGCCAGATAATATTAAAGTCCTGGCACATGTTAACTGGCTTGACCCAAGTGCCCAACTAGGTGATGACAGTGTCCTGCCTTGCCAGATAATATTAAAGTCCTGGCGCATGTTAACTGGCTTGACCTATGTGCCCAACTAGGTGACGACAGTGTTCTGTGTTGCCAGATAATATTAAAGTCCTGGTGCATGTATACTCGCTTGACCCATGTGCCCAACTAGGTGACGACAGTGTTCTGTGTTGCCAGATAATATTAAAGTCCTGGCGCATGTGTACTCGCTTGACCCAAGTGCCCAACTAGGTGACGACATTGTTCTGTGTTGCCAGATAATATTAAAGTCCTGGCGCATGTTAACTGGCTTGACCCAAGTGCTCAACTAGGTGACGACAGTGTTCTGTGTTGCCAGATAATATTAAAGTCCTGGCGCATGTGTACTCGCTTGACCCATGTGCCCAACTAGGTGACGACATTGTTCTGTGTTGCCAGATAATATTAAAGTCCTGGCGCATGTTTACTCGCTTGACCCAAGTGCCCAACTAGGTGACGACAGTGTTCTGTGTTGCCAGATAATGTTAAAGTCCTTGCGAATGTGTACTCGCTTGACCCATGTGCCCAACTAGGTGACGACATTGTTCTGTGTTGCCAGATAATATTAAAGTCCTGGCGCAAGTGTACTCGCTTGACCCAAGTGCCCAACTAGGTGACGACAGTGTTCTGTGTTGCCAGATAATGTTAAAGTCCTGGCGCATGTGCATTGGCTTGACCCATGTGCCCAACTAGGTGACGACAGTGTTCTGTGTTGTCAGATAATGTTAAAGTCCTGGCGCATGTGTATTGGCTTGAACCAAGTGCCCAACTAGGTGACGACAGTGTTCTGTGTTGTCAGATAATGTTAAAGTCCTGGCGCATGTGTACTCGCTTGACCCATGTGCCCAACTAGGTGACGACATTGTTCTGCCTTGCCAGATAATATTAAAGTCCTGGCACATGTGTACTCGCTTGACCCATGTGCCCAACTAGGTGACGACAGTGTTCGGCTTTCCCAGATAATATTAAAGTCCTGGCACATGTGTACTCGCTTGACCCATGTGCCCAACTAGGTGACGACAGTGTTCTGCTTTCCCAGATAATATTAAAGTCCTGGCACATGTTAACTGGCTTGACCCAAGTGCCCAACTAGGTGACGACAGTGTTCTGCGTTGCCAGATAATGTTAAAGTCCTGGCGCATGTGTACTCGCTTGACCCAACGGCTCAACTAGGTGACGACATTGTTCTGCTTTCCCAGATAATGTTAAAGTCCTGGCACATGTGTACTCGCTTGACCCATGTGCCCAACTAGGTGACAACAGTGTTCTGTGTTGTCAGATAATATTAAAGTCCTGGCACATGTGTACTCGCTTGACCCATGTGCCCAACTAGGTGACGACAGTGTTCTGCCTTGCCAGATAATATTAAAGTCCTGGCACATGTGCACTGGCTTGACCCATGTGCCCAACTAGGTGACGACATTGTTCTGCTTTGCCAGATAATATTAAAGTCCTGGCACATGTGCACTGGCTTGACCCATGTGCCCAACTAGGTGACGACAGTGTTCTGCTTTCCCAAATAATATTAAAGTCCTGGCACATGTGCACTGGCTTGACCCATGTGCCCAACTAGGTGACGACAGTGTTCTGCTTTCCCAGATATGCGGCGGTAGATGCTTACGTAATATGTGTGTTTTTTGTTAGCCCCACGTTGTGGAAGCCAATTTGCTAGAGAAATTGCTTTACGTAATGTTGTTTACATTAGTGTTGAAGCCATCTTGTGACGTCATTCATTTGTTTGGTTTGTAGCTCCATCTGGCATAGCAATTTGCATCAGTTTTGAAATAATTCATTTTAAATGTCCTCCAGCTAGCTGTTTGGGTCGAACATGTATCTCTTTGCAGGTTGTGAAATGGAAAGGAATCTTTTATCCAGAAATTATACTGATGAAGAAAATTTGTTTTATAATTTTTATTGCCGAACACGTTCACTAACACTTTTACATATTGATTTAGATACTCGCCAAACTGAAACTGTTTGTAATAACTTCTTACTTATCACTTTTAACTCACGTACTTCAACTTTGTGTATATTTAACTGTATAATATTTTAGATCTTTAATGATTTTGCTGCGCGTAACTTGACGAACTGAAGGACTGACTGACGACGTGTAGTGTACACGAAATTTTGATGAACTGAGGGGCCGACGTGTAATGTATTGAGAATTTTGTTGAACTGGGGGCGATCTACCATGGACTCGGCTTTATATACTCCCACTCCTCGACATGCCTAAAGATTATAAATGAACTACTATTGGCTAATAAAACGCGCCAACATTAGCGTCTATTTTAATATCCAATGAAAACCACGAATACATATTGCTTTTAGAGAAACATTCCAGAAGTTTCTACCGAAAACGCGCCAAACATTACATAACTTCCTTGTTCCCAATAACGATAAACAGCTCACCCCCCTCGCTGCATTATTGCGTTATTATTGACAGTTTCAGTAAAGCCGTATAAACTTATTTCCCAATAATAATTACAATTAATAAACATCGGAAATCAATGTCACATAAAAATACATATTTATATTACAATCATTATTTACATTTAAGTAATTTGTGATACAAATTACCGCATCAGATAATAATAAAGTCCTGGCACATGTGCACTGGCTTGACCCATGTGCCCAACTAGGTGACGACAGTGTTCTGCTTTCCCAGATAATATTAAAGTCCCGGCGCATGTGTACTCGCTTGACCCATGTGCCCAACTAGGTGACGACAGTGTTCTGCTTTTCCAGATAATATTAAAGTCCTGGCACATGTGCACTGGCTTGACCCATGTGCCCAACTAGGTGACGACAGTGTTCTGCTTTCCCATATAATGTTAAAGTCCTTGCGCATGTTAACTGGCTTGAACCAAGTGCCCAACTAGGTGACGACAGTGTTCTGTGTTGTCAGATAATGTTAAAGTCCTGGCTCATGTGTACTCGCTTGACCCATGTGCCCAACTAGGTGACGACAGTGTTCTGCTTTCCCAGATAATATTAAAGTCCTGGCGCATGTGCACTGGCTTGACCCATGTGCCCAACTAGGTGACGACAGTGTTCTGTTTTCCCAGATAATGTTAAAGTCCTGGCGCATGTGCACTGGCTTGACCCATGTGCCCAACTAGGTGACGACAGTGTTCTGTTTTCCCAGATAATGTTAAAGTCCTGGCGCATGTGCACTGGCTTGACCCATGTGCCCAACTAGGTGACGACAGTGTTCTGCTTTCCCAGATAATATTAAAGTCCTGGCACATGTGCACTGGCTTGACCCATGTGCCCAACTAGGTGACGACAGTGTTCTGCTTTCCCAGATAATATTAAAGTCCTGGCGCATGTGTACTGGCTTGACCCATGTGCCCAACTAGGTGACGACAGTGTTCTGTTTTCCCAGATAATATTAAAGTCCTGGCGCATGTGTACTGGCTTGACCCATGTGCCCAACTAGGCGACGACAGTGTTCTGCTTTCCCAGATAATAATAAAGTCCTGGCACATGTGCACTGGCTTGACCCATGTGCCCAACTAGGTGACGACAGTGTTCTGCTTTCCCAGATAATATTAAAGTCCCGGCGCATGTGTACTCGCTTGACCCATGTGCCCAACTAGGTGACGACAGTGTTCTGCTTTTCCAGATAATATTAAAGTCCTGGCACATGTGCACTGGCTTGACCCATGTGCCCAACTAGGTGACGACAGTGTTCTGCTTTCCCATATAATGTTAAAGTCCTTGCGCATGTTAACTGGCTTGAACCAAGTGCCCAACTAGGTGACGACAGTGTTCTGTGTTGTCAGATAATGTTAAAGTCCTGGCTCATGTGTACTCGCTTGACCCATGTGCCCAACTAGGTGACGACAGTGTTCTGCTTTCCCAGATAATATTAAAGTCCTGGCGCATGTGCACTGGCTTGACCCATGTGCCCAACTAGGTGACGACAGTGTTCTGTTTTCCCAGATAATGTTAAAGTCCTGGCGCATGTGCACTGGCTTGACCCATGTGCCCAACTAGGTGACGACAGTGTTCTGTTTTCCCAGATAATGTTAAAGTCCTGGCGCATGTGCACTGGCTTGACCCGTGCCCAACTAGGTGACGACAGTGTTCTGCTTTCCCAGATAATATTAAAGTCCTGGCACATGTGCACTGGCTTGACCCATGTGCCCAACTAGGTGACGACAGTGTTCTGCTTTCCCAGATAATATTAAAGTCCTGGCGCATGTGTACTGGCTTGACCCATGTGCCCAACTAGGTGACGACAGTGTTCTGTTTTCCCAGATAATATTAAAGTCCTGGCGCATGTGTACTGGCTTGACCCATGTGCCCAACTAGGTGACGACAGTGTTCTGCTTTCCCAGATAATATTAAAGTCCTGGCGCATGTGTACTGGCTTGACCCATGTGCCCAACTAGGTGACGACAGTGTTCTGCTTTCCCAGATAATATTAAAGTCCTGGCACATGTGCACTGGCTTGACCCAAGTGCCCAACTAGGTGACAACAGTGTTCTGCCTTGCCAGATAATGTTAAAGTCCTGGCACATGTGTACTCGCTTGACCCAAGTGCCCAACTAGGTGACAACAGTGTTCTGCCTTGCCAGATAATATTAAAGTCCTGGCGCATGTGTACTGGCTTGACCCATGTGCCCAACTAGGTGACGACAGTGTTCTGCTTTTCCAGATAATATTAAAGTCCTGGCACATGTGCACTGGCTTGACCCATGTGCCCAACTAGGTGACGACAGTGTTCTGTTTTCCCAGATAATGTTAAAGTCCTGGCGCATGTGCACTGGCTTGACCCATGTGCCCAACTAGGTGACGACAGTGTTCTGTTTTTCCAGATAATGTTAAAGTCCTGGCGCATGTGCACTGGCTTGACCCATGTGCCCAACTAGGTGACGACAGTGTTCTGTTTTCCCAGATAATGTTAAAGTCCTGGTGCATGTGTCCTCGTTTGACCCATGTGCCCAACTAGGTGTCAACAGTGTTCTGCCTTGCCAGATAATATTAAAGTCCTGGCGCATGTGTACTGGCTTGACCCATGTGCCCAACTAGGTGACGACAGTGTTCTGCTTTCCCAGATAATGTTAAAGTCCTGGCACATGTGTTCTGCCTTGACAGATAATATTAAAGTCCTGGCGCATGTGTACTCGCTTGACCCATGTGCCCAACTAGGTGACGACAGTGTTCTGCTTTCCCAGATAATGTTAAAGTCCTGGCACATGTGTTCTGCCTTGACAGATAATATTAAAGTCCTGGCGCATGTGTACTCGCTTGACCCATGTGCCCAACTAGGTGACGACAGTGTTCTGCTTTCCCAGATAATATTAAAGTCCTGGCACATGTGCACTGGCTTGACCCATGTGCCCAACTAGGTGACGACAGTGTTCTGCTTTCCCAGATAATGTTAAAGTCCTGGCACATGTGCACTGGCTTGACCCATGTGCCCAACTAGGTGACGACAGTGTTCTGCTTTCCCAGATAATGTTAAAGTACTGGCGCATGTGTACTCGCTTGACCCATGTGCCCAACTAGGTGACGACATTGTTCTGCCTTGCCAGATAATGTTAAAGTCCTGGCGCATGTGTACTCGCTTGACCCATGTGCCCAACTAGGTGACGACAGTGTTCTGCTTTCCCAGATAATATTAAAGTCCTGGCACATGTGCACTGGCTTGACCCATGTGCCCAACTCTGCGTCGACTCTATTTTGCTTGCCAGACAAAATACCTGTTAAATGAGCTTTACGCCTGCCTTCTGCCGGTTTTCTCCATTTGAAATGGCATTTTACACATACATAAAATGTAGTTTTTTTGTTTTGTTTAAGAAATGTAAAAAAAAAAAATTAAGGGCCGTATTCATAGAGTTGACGTTGGTCTGGACCATCTCTGGACTCATTTGGTCTGGACCAAAGGCTGATCAAGTTTTTCATATTCATAGACGATAAAAAGCCTCGGACCAAGAAAGGCCGTGGATCAGCAAGGAGAAAATGTTACATGACGAAGAAAGGTAGTTCTGCGCATGCGCGACTGCCATAGAGTGGTAAACTAACCACTGTTACTCCCTAGTTTTTACTCTCTATGGTCATTTCACAGCTGTTTTTTCATCGGTTCAGTGTTCACTCCTTGCCCACAGCGAAAAAAAAAATGGACATAACCTAGAAGCGTGCATTAAAATGGTCGGAGGAGGAAAATGCCTGTTTCTCTTAATACAAAAAATGATGGATATTATTGAAAACAAATCGGTTTCGACAAATGCAAATGCAAAAAGCAGGAGGTATGGAGGGAGATAATACATATATAGACAGTTTTGTGCACGATTCTAACCTTTTGCCACCCCTCCCTTTTTGGAAAGTTCTTATCCACACAGTTTCATGGCATTGTTAATCATTTCAATAAGAATTTAACTTGCTGGAATGTTAACCTTTAAGCTTAAAATTTCGGAATCAAATCGTATTTAAATAGGAAGGAACATTTGCTGTTATTAAAATCTCACTCTGGATCTTAACCAAATAAATATTGTGTGATCGCAATTATACAGAAATAATTACCCGAGGAAATTATAATACATCATAAACCTTCGGGAGTTGTAATCCTCCTCTCCTCGAGGGAAAACGTAAGCAAAGCCTAAATTATTTCAAACTGAACCAAAGCAGGACATTATTCCGTATGCGGGTAGGTGGTATGAAATGCTAAGAAACAAATGGAATCAAGGTTTTTTAACACGGAGAGTTGTGTAGTGTCCTGTTCTCATTCGAGTTTAGACGCGCAGATCCCACGGCTACGCCCCATCGTCACTTCCCAATTGCAACTGCTACACTCCTCTCCTCCTAAATTTAGCAGTGTCAAACTTTTCCTTCCGTTACGTCAAGTTTAATGTGACATGGCAATTAGAACCAATCGGCGTGAAGCAGTAGCATGAAGTAATAGAAGAACAATCAATCAAGAATCATTCCCGTTACGTTAAGTGCATCCTAATTAAACCTTTACTGTAGTAGAATTTCTTAACTTCGCGTTACATCCCGTTATGTTACGTAAAGTGCATAGTAATCCCGGTTTAACAAAGGTAAATCTAGCATTAGCATTTGAGTCATTAGTTATAATGCGGCTTACTAAGGTCAGTAGTGTTTTCTTGATACCCTCCTCTTGCATAATGTAGAAGTGTTATTAGCATCGTATCAATTGAGATTCAAGCATCGGTTATCGTCGTTTGTCATATAGGTTAGGATGAATCCATTTTATCAGCCTTCTAACCTTTGCTTTACTAAACCATATTTGTTTTGAAGTTTAGGTCGCCATACTTTCCAATTATGCCTAATTTTGGTAGATAGTTTTACTCCATCGTCTCATTTCGTGAATTCTACGCAAGGAGCCACGCCCACTACTCCAAAGTCATCCATTTTGTAAAGATGGTCTGCCTTTAATCTACCCCTCTGAGATAGACCAAAATTTGGTCCCGACCAAGGTGTTTGATCCCCGGACCAACGCAAATCCCGGTCTATGAATAAGAAAATCGATGGTCCACTGTAAATCCACCGGAAGTAGCAAGTTAGGCCAGCCCAAAATCAACTATGAATACCGTCCTAAGAGATTTATTTTGATTATAATCCTATTTGTGTTTCACAAATGGATGACAAATAATGCTTACAATTATTTGTGTAACTTTGTATATAATCAACATGATTATCTCTCATATTTACTAGAGTACATTAACGTATATCTTTTTAGGAAAAAACTGCAACTAACCAGATTTTGGGACTTTAATATAGATGTTTCAATGCACATTTATCTGTCCACTCAGTGGGTTCTATTTGGTGTTGGTGAGGAGTTTATGGATGTTTCAATGCACATTTATCTGTCCACTCAGTGGGTTTAATTTGGTGTTGGTGAGGAGTTTATGGATGTTTTAATGCACATTTATCTGTCCACTCAGTGGGTTTAATTTGGTGTTGGTGAGGAGTTTATGGATGTTTTAATGCACATTTATCTGTCCACTCAGTGGGTTTAATTTGCTGTTGGTGAGGAGTTTATGGATGTTTTAATGCACATTTATCTGTCCACTCAGTGGGTTTAATTTGCTGTTGGTGAGGAGTTTATGGATGTTTTAATGCACATTTATCTGTCCACTCAGTGGGTTTAATTTGCTGTTGGTGAGGAGTTTATGGATGTTTTAATGCACATTTATCTGTCCACTCAGTGGGTTTAATTTGGTGTTGGTGAGGAGTTTATGGATGTTTAATGCACATTTATCTGTCCACTCAGTGGGTTTAATTTGCTGTTGGTGAGGAGTTTATGGATGTTTCAATGCACATTTATCTGTCCACTCAGTGGGTTCTATTTGGTGTTGGTGAGGAGTTTATGGATGTTTCAATGCACATTTATCTGTCCACTCAGTGGGTTTAATTTGGTGTTGGTGAGGAGTATATGGATGTTTCAATGCACATTTATCTGTCCACTCAGTGGGTTTAATTTGGTGTTGGTGAGGAGTTTATGGATGTTTCAATGCACATTTATCTGTCCACTCAGTGGGTTCTATTTGGTGTTGGTGAGGAGTTTATGGATGTTTTAATGCACATTTATCTGTCCACTCAGTGGGTTTAATTTGCTGTTGGTGAGGAGTTTATGGATGTTTCAATGCACATTTATCTGTCCACTCAGTGGGTTCTATTTGGTGTTGGTGAGGAGTTTATGGATGTTTCAATGCACATTTATCTGTCCACTCAGTGAGTTCTATTTGGTGTTGGTGAAGAGTTTATGGATGTTCTTAATGCACATTTATCTGTCCACTCAGTGAGTTCTATTTGGTGTTGGTGAGGAGTTTATGAATGTTTTTAATGCACATTTATCTCTCCACTCAGTGGGTTCTATTTGGTGTTGGTGAGGAGTTTATGGATGTTTAACATGGGTTTTATATTGGGTGTATGGTGATTATGTGAGTTTTATTTGAGGTTGGTGAGGAGTTTATGGATGTTTAACATGGGTTTTATATTGGGTGTATGGTGATTATGTGAGTTTTATTTGAGGTTGGTGAGGAGTTTATGGATGTTTAACATGGGTTTTATATTGGGTGTATGGTGATTATGTGAGTTTTATTTGGTGTTGGTGAGGAGTTTATGGATGTTTAACATGGGTTGTATATTGGGTATATGGTGATTATGCGAGTTTTATTTGGTGTTGGTGAGGAGTTTATGGATGTTTAACATGGGTTTTATATTGGGTGTATGGTGATTATGTGAGTTTTATTTGGTGTTGGTGAGGAGTTTATGGATGTTTAACATGGGTTTTATATTGGGTGTATGGTGATTATGTGGGTTTTATTTGGTGTTGGTGAGAAGTTTATGGATGTTTAACATGGGTTTTATATTGGGTGTATGGTGATTATGTGAGTTTTATTTGGTGTTGGTGAGGAGTTTATGGATGTTTAACATGGGTTTTATATTGGGTGTATGGTGATTATGTGGGTTTTATTTGGTGTTGGTGAGAAGTTTATGGATGTTTAACATGGGTTTTATATTGGGTGTATGGTGATTATGTGGGTTTTATTTGAGGTTAGTGAGGAGTTTTTGGATGTTTAACATGGGTTTTATATTGGGTGTATGGTGATTATGTGGGTTTTATTTGAGGTTGGTGAGGAGTTTATGGATGTTTAACATGGGTTTTAAATTGGGTGTATGGTGATTATGTGAGTTTTGTTTGGTGTTGTTGAGGAGTTTATGGATGTTTAACATGGGTTTTATATTGGGTGTATGGTAATTATGTGAGTTTTATTTGGTGTTGTTGAGGAGTTTATGGATGTTTAACATGGGTTTCATATTGGGTGTATGGTAATTATGTGGGTTTTATTTGAGGTTGGTGAGGAGTTTATGGATGTTTAACATGGGTTTTATATTGGGTGTATGGTGATTATGTGGGTTTTATTTGCGGTTGGTGAGGAGTTTATGGATGTTTAACATGGGTTTTATATTGGGTGTATGGTAAATATGTGAGTTTTATTTGGTGTTGTTGAGGAGTTTATGGATGTTTAACATGGGTTTTATATTGGGTGTATGGTAATTATGTGGGTTTTATTTGGTGTTGGTGAGGAGTTTATGGATTGTGCACTTGCATGTGTATGAAACAGCATAGCCCAAAAACTAAAACTCGGATAAATACCAAATTTTGTATTTGCAACATGAAAAATTTCAAGAAAGTTCATCAATCCCAAACTTCTCTTTACATGGAACATTTTTTATTTTCTAAAAACTGGCTGTAACGATTTTGATGAAAATGCCATGCATTAAAGATATTTACATGACAAATACAACACATATCTTGAATTTCTTGGGAATAGCTCGTGAAGTGCATTTCATTCGGAAGGAATCTTGTATAATCTTGTATAGCTGGTAAAAGTTAGGCGAGAGACCAAAACATGCTGCACAAAAAATGTAGATTGCTTTAAAACACACAATTTAATTTCAAATAATTTTTTGTGGCATCAGCCATTTGTGAAATATCCGTTATTAATGGTTGGATTGGTTCAATACCTTTTTAAGACCCATCGATTTCAGTTGTTTCTGGTAATTGCATGAAAACATATGCAATTTTAAGGCCAGCGCTTTTTATCGAGTTCTGTAACATTTGACTACCGCTGTTTCTTTATAACTAAATGTGCGATATATCTATTTCTCCAATGGTTTATTTGTATTTAAATATATAGATAGAAAAATAAGCTTTAGTAAATATAGGAAAGCTAGAATCATGCGATTGAAAAACTCAATGCCATTGCTGGGATACTCGAGTAACTGATACATAGTATTTTAATTATTTCGTGTGTGGACAAACTGGTCACAAAAACCAATGTCGTGTGACTGTTACACCGTGTTGTAATTCTTAAGTTGTTATACCATCTGCTCTAGAGCTTTTTATGCTTCTCCCACCCCACATCTCCCAGACGTCATGCAAATGTTTTTACCCTATGCGCATGTGCGATGACTTAGAAAGCCAGCTTGTCCCAATAGACCTACTCGTATTGTATACCTCACTTATCCACAATTTGGTGTTTATGTACGAGAGAGAACGCATTGTACTGTACACATATTTCTCAGTAAATGCATTTTGGGCACCATGTCCTCTGTACTATATTCCATGATAGTTACTCAAGATAACACGGTAATCGGCAAATCTCCTCTTAGAGTATCCCTGTTGAAAATGCTTATAAAATCAAAAGGAAAGCCAATAAATTACCTTAAGAGTGAGTTTAGAACAGGATGTTATCTCTTCTATATCTGGTGCCAACCTGCTTGCAGTTTTTAGGTGTTTTACTTATATAGGCAAATCGCATCAGGAACACAACATAGCCATTTTTCCAATAAATCACATGCAAAGTGGGTACTGCCAACCTAAATGAAACAATGAAATTCGCTATAAACGCGATGCACTTTTATTAACACTATTTCGTCTTATTCTTCTTCTTGATTTGTTGTTTCCGCAGAATAAAACGCAATGCATGCATATTAAGAGTGCATAATAGAAATCAAAATGGTGTGCACAGGATGCGAAAATACAGTATTTAGCATTGTAACCGACCACGCGGGTATCCGAAGCTTACAAAACCTGCAGGAATTGCTTGTGCAGCATGGAATAATCAACGAAGTATATATCTGCGACAGTTAACCTAAGCTTATATAAAAAAATAACCCCTAACCTGAACCTAACCTTGTGAATTCATAAACCTAAGGTTGTGTAAGATCCCTCGGCTACACCCTGTGGTCGTTTGTGCATTCGCGGCGCTTTGGCGGCATTAATTTTTCATATGTTGGCAGCATAAGCGTATGACATACAGTGACATCTGTTGAGCTAGTGCATGGCAGTGTGACATCTGTTGGACATATTATACATCATATTCATCGCCGTGGGAGATACTCTAAGAGGAGATTGTAAGGTAATTAAACAGCAACATTAGCAACAATGGTAATTTCACACAGAGGTATTTAGTTAATTTACCACATTGCATTGGTAACTATGTACATTGATTCTGTGATCTCGGCTGAAGCCAGGTTCAGGGGCCATAAAGTTGTCTGAACCTTGCAAAGGCAAGGAGTTAGATAGACACTTACTTGTACTGATAATATCCTTATGCGATATCAACTCATCCAGAGTGCTTGGGCGATATTTTTCGACCCTGAAAAAGTTAGGTTAAGATAAATAACAGCAAAACGTTAAATGCTAACATGGTATCATTATTATTTATAGCTTACCATGGTAAATTTGGTCCTTTTCCTGATTTACTTTTCTGGTCCTCAATCATAGCCTTATCGCTTGAACTTATGTAGATGGAATAGAAATTCAACTTTGGCTTTCACTGTCCAGCTTTTATTGTTTTATTAAATTCGGCGGTAAAAACCAGGATGGCCAATTGACGGATTTCTATAAAAATTTACGGAATTTCAAGTTGTTTGGCAGGCAAAAACCGGCTCTGACCGATGACGGATTTTTAAACGAATAAATTTGTCTTTTGGTTTGTTTTAATTTTTAAAAAGTTCTTCTTCTTCTTGTGTTTGAAGGCGCTCTTGAATAAAAAGCCTATTTATTTAGCGTTCCTATTTTAGAAATATAATGAAACATGCTTAATTGTTAGATACATGTTCATTCAGTTATAAATATAAAATGTTTGGTTTAATAAGTACATGTTTTAAATGTTTATTTTGCCTAATTATTCTAAATATGCATGCTTCGGTAATTCTGTGCATGGCTCTATTTACTATGGCCACCACGCGCAGTGTATAATTGATGTGAGAAATTCGCACATTCCTGCACGTATGTTCTTTTAATCTTCTTTGAGTATTCTGCTATAGACATTGACCTGCTCTTGCATTTTAATATATGTCTTTCACAAGTATTATTGCACAATATGCATACACACTCTGCGTTTGGTTCATGCACTTTTCTCTCTTAAATGTCTTTATTTCGTTCATGCTTTTGGTTGCTGCGATCATTCGTCCTGTCAAGTGAATTCTGAAATTCCTTGCTGTAGTTTGTATCGTTATCCCTAGATATTTGAAACTATTTGATAGCTTTCTTTCCCTCTATAGGTTATTCCGCCCTGCATTTGGTGGCTTTTTTCCATTGCTGAAGATTACAAATTTTTCTCTCTCGTTTATTTGAATCTGATTTGATTCTCTGAATCTGAGTATATCCATAGCTCTTTGAAGTTCTTCTCTATCCTCTGATGCTATAGACACGTCAGCATAGATGTATATTCTCGCACCTGTTTCTTTACTTTATTATCACCTGTGGGTGCTTAATGAACTGTGTAGGTATTCGTTGAATGCCAACCGTCACCAACGCAATAATAGGTATGTAAAGTCGAGTCTCCACTGCCTCAATAATCAACACACAACAGTCAATACTGAACACTAATCATAACAACTTTAAAAACATGTACTGAGAAACACGTGTAGTTGAAATTGCCCTCAGCATTCCGTATCCGTTGCATCAGCAAGTGGGGTAAAGCGCAAACACGTTACGTTTGTTTATATCAATAATCACATGGATTCTGACTATAAGATTTCGCCTTTGTTGTAGCCACAATGTGTGCATGGTGGAAGAGACGCAAGTATAAAAGAATGAAGTTATGGGTACGCCCTTTTCTAAGCAATAGAAACTATGCAAACAGTATCCTGTCTGAACTGAACTCGGCTTCAAGAATTTTCTAAGGATGTCGAGAGAAGATTTTAAATTATTGCTGTCTATGATTTCACCAGCTGCAAAAGAAGAGACGAATTTCAGAGCAGGCTGAGCTGAGATTAGGCATAACCTCTTTCTCTCCTTTTTCTATGTTATGAAAAATACGGGCAAGCTCACGTAAACACTCTCTCTCGATTTTACTTCCACAATCCTTTAGGGATATATTCGAGATGACAGGTCTTGCATGAATCTCATTAACTGTATTGTCTTTACTTTTGTCCACTTCATTTTTCTCACTAGTATAGTATGAATGAATGGATATTCATTTCTCAACACTCACAATTACATAATTATATTACATGCATTTAATTTTTTTAGCCATAATAACATTCGAAAATATTAGACTACGCTATACATTCACTTCTTGGTTGCTTGCCTACGATAATTTACTCAATTCACAACTTCGGGTTTTTTCGTTATTGATGACCCACTGTCTATTTGCTTACATTATTAGTCTATTTCGTCTGTCTTTAACCGTATTTTCTTTGTACTCATTCTTAACCACTCCTCTGACCTTACTGAAATAGTTTCCCATTGCTTTTATATTTTTGTCCCCTTTTAGAGAAAGAACCTTCCTTATTAATACTTCCCCTCCAAGTTTTTGCCACCTGTTACCAAACTTGTTCTCTCTATGTCTTTGAGTAAATATAATATACAGCAAAAGTAAGTGTCCCTTCACCGCACAATGGACATCTTCCCATTTTCTCGTCATGCCTTGTGTGTTTCAGGTTTCTAACTCCCGTTCTCGCCCTAGTTTACTACATAACTCTATGTACTTTTCTTACTCCCACACTGTTTTTATTTTCCTATATATCCTCAAGGAGCTTCTCTCTTGTACTATCAAAAACATCTTGTGTGTCAATATCTTATAGCCTTAATTCTACTTCTTTCCAAAAGCCTCTAATGTGATATTCTTCATTTATCCACGCATCTCTCATGCCTATGTGTTCCATAATTTCCTTAATTTTTAATAACTGTCACCTTTCCACTTACTTTCATCTTGTATATGAAAACATTCTTTAATAATATCGTTATCTTCCAGATGGGAAATTCTATATGAATAATTCATAGCTCTTGAGAAAATTTTGATCTTAGTGAAGTACCTACCTAGTTCTAACTGTGCTGCCCCACTTGGTGATGCTACATATAGGCCTAAAACATAGTGCAAAAAGATCTATTGACTCTGTCAACCTCTCCCCAAGCATCATCTACCCCCATACCTCTGCCCCATGCAACATCTTGTTTTCTACTGTGGCAGTGCGAATTCTTTCAAACCATTTGACATTTATGTGGGGCAATTTTTTAAAACACGATCTTATAACACTCATGGCCATTTTATCTTTAGCTATAGGCATCTTTGTTTACTCCAACTTCCTTCGAAATTAGCCTTACCCCTAAATAATCAAATCTCCTTATCACCTCTATTTCTCTTACGTTTATCTGCCATTTCTCATCCTTACGTAGTCAATAACCTTTTTAAAAGCCATGATCTTAGTTTACTTTTAATGTACTTTCAGTCCCCATTTCTTTTTTTACAAAAATTGTTTACTACCTCGATTGCTCTCATCAGCCCTCCACAGGATATGGACCTGACTACTAAGTCATCTGCAAACAACCCTGGAATTTCTTTATTATTAATAGTTGGCGAATGGTTCTTAGATCTTGAAATCTCCTGGATGTCGTTAATATAAAGATTAAATAACACTGGATTATGTTTACATCCTTGTCTTACACCTGCCTTACTCTGAACACATTCAATTCCCTTATTGTATGGTAGTTTTATACAATGCTCATTATGCTGATATATCTTACAGAGTATTTCTATATATTCATTACGTACACCTTTTGGTTTTGAATTTTATCTATAATGCTTCTCTGCGTATGGTATCAAATGCCTTGTCAATATCAGTAAATGCAGTACATACTCTTTTGTTGCTCAAATATTTTCGACAATTGTTCTTAATTTTATATACATTATCTGCTGTTCTCCTACCTGTTTGGAACTCTGATAACTTCTTCTCTTTCTCTACCCAATTCTGTAGTCTATTACTAGGATGCCTGTAAAGATCTAACCTAGAAGTGAAAGCAGACTTATCCCTTTGTAATTGCTGGATTGGTTTTATCCCTCTTGCAATATTTATTGGCACTATCATACTATTTCTCCATCTCTTGGGAATCTCCATTGTTTCCAGTGTTTTATTGAACAATTTTATCACTATTTTTCTTGTAGTTTCATATTTTGACCAAGCTTTCCAAAATTCCCCTGTGATACCATCAGTACCACTTGCTTTATAGGCTATTAACCTCTTAGTTTGTTCGCACAGTTCAACGTCAATGATTTTCCTATTGAGTTCATTAATTACTTCCTGGTGCAATCTCGCTAGTAAGCGATGAATAATATTCATGGGCCAGTTGTTTTGTTACGTGTAGCCGAAGTTAGTCGGGTCTGCACGAAGTGAGCCGAGTATATATCGCACTCAACATGTTCTGTTGATTGTTGAGACAGCGGAGACCCGCCTTATTAACATCCCTAAACGCTAAACAAGCGTAGAACACATCATCAGCGTGGCAGTGAAAACGCGAGTGAGTGCTGAGTGAAGTGTTTCGTCTCCGCTGATTACGCGACTTCCTCCACATAATTTGTGAAGAATAACATGTAGTTGCATTGAGTGCGTGTGGAGACAGGGACGGTGCCCCGCCTCAGAAGTGTGCATTTCGTGTTGAGTGCGAGTGCTATGAAATGTGATACTGCGAGTGTGCTAACAAACTTAAATTAGCATAGCACACAGAATCCACGCGCGTAAAAAGCTGTATATGCCATTGTTGCACGCAGCAGCTACAACGCATCTGATTGGACGTTATATTGAGGCTTCTTATTGACCATTGCATTGAGAGCTGTGATTGGTGTCTGATCGTCACTGCACAATACAACTAACCATGCCGTGCACAATGGAAGCGTCTTCTATACAAAATACCACATTTACTAAACAAGGTGCAGTTAATACACAACCAACTGCAACCATTTCCTGCAGTATTCCAATACTATATTACCTTTATTGAGGTAACATCACCCTCTTTCTTGGAAGGGGCTTAATAATCGACCCCCCTCACTCAACTCTCATTCATGAGATGCAAGCAAGATCAGCATATGTAGCACAAGCTGATCAAAAACTTCAGGAAGTACTTCTTGATGAGAAATACGACCGTCTGGAAGTCGCCACCCTCTGCCGCATTCTAGCAGACCAGATGATTCGTATAGAAGCCATCCAGCACTACCTGACACAACATAACAAATCACAGGCAAATTGTGCAACCTAAAAGGAAGAGAACTATTGAGCCTACACACCAAATCCTTGCCCCTACGGCCAACAAATTTCAAGTGCGGACCACGAACGTCAACCATCCACATCAACTGCTACTCCATCAACACCTCAGACAAACAATGAAGAAGCATCCATGGACATCAACGAGGACTCTGAATATCACAACCCTGTTCAAACTTCTCCTCCTCCCCGCTCTGTGAAAACCACACCCATCTTCCTGCGCGACCCGAGCAAGGCTCGCCAACTTATCCCATACCCACCCGGATATAAAGTATACAATTAAAAAAACATGAGCGTGCCTTCTTCCTGGACTCTCCGGAAGACCACCGTAAAACCAGGAGGTTACTTTCTGAAGGTGCAGTTCAATATCTTAACACCCTGTTACCAGATAAGAAACTCACATACGTCACACTTAAAGACTTACCGATGTACGTCACCGAGGAAGATGTCAAAGCCCGCCTACATGAACTAGCTTACCGCGTAGGACAGCTACGCTCCAATCGCAGTCAACTTCCACAACTTTTGCCACACCTTCCCGTGCCACTTCGAAAAGAAGACCACGCTGCAAACATCTACAAAGAAACCCGCATGTTTAACGCGGAATACGCGTTGAGGTGTACCGTCCCCCTGCCCGGCCGCTTCAGTGCACCAACTGTCAACAATTTACGCATAGTGCGACCGGTTGCAGACTTACGCCAGTATGCTCCTACTGTGGCGACCAAGGGCATGAGCGTCAGGACTGTCAACTTCTTGGTGTCCCCAACACGAAACCTGCTTGCTGCAATTGCGGTGGAGAGAATTCTTGCCGCTCTGCCAAGTGCCCTGTCTGGCAGGAGGCAAGAATTGAGATGTACCTTAACAAGAATGAACAGCGCACCAGATACGACGCAGCACCCAACATTTCCGACACCCAGGGAAGCTTTCAAAGGAACCGGCTTGCCTCCTGTAACACGACTCCAGCATAAAAGCTATATAGCTGCATTGGCTTCAGCAGCCCCTCCACAAAACACAGACCACTCAAACCCCAGACCGGTTGACCTTCACCAAGGGCAGCCCAGGAACGACACACCCACCCCGGACCTCCACTCAGCCCAAGGAGTGGAACCAGCACACCGCCATTTCTGCTACAGCCCCCAGAGCATCCAGAGGAACTGACACTAGCACCGCCCGGTGCAATCAAATAACACGTTAGTCCACAACTCACCAACCCACAGCTAGAGCAACCACCACATTCTCACACCCACCGTCCTAGACTCCCAGTTGCTCAGCCTTATGGCAAAAATACCCCTCCACCTACAAGCAGATTTTGCCGCAGACCTAGCTGAAGCCCTTACAGCAAGACTACCAACCATCCCACGTCCAACTATCCTTCTCCACACCGTCTTTGTCGACGGCCTCCGGGGAAAGCTACAAGAAACAACCAACTTCATAGCCGCAAACAAAATACACGTTCTCCTTGTACAAGAGACCCAGCTATCCAACCACCAGAAGGCAACCATCCCTGGAATGGTTTGCCACAGGAACGACAGACTCGACGGCTACGGCGGCACGGCCATCTACATCAACCTCCTCCACTTGGCCACCACAGCGACACTGGAAGGCCACAAGTTGCCACTAACAGAGGACTTCTCAACCTATTCTCGCTCAACATACCTCCAAGCAGGCCTATTCGTGAACGAGACCTGGACGCTCTATTTTCGCTCGCCTCGCCTACCATAGCAATGGGCGATACCATAATGTAAAAAACCCAACGTGGAATTCAACTTTCCGAAACCATAAAGGCATGGTACTGGAACGATACACTGAACAACAAAATCTCGCAAACCTTGCTCGGTCCTCACCCATGAGAAGGTGTGTTGTTTCTGTTTTAGTTTAACTGCCCCACGTATGGGTGCCAACTTGAGATAGTTATTTCCCACGTATGGGTGCCAACTTGAGATAGTTATTTCCCACGTATGGGTGCAAACTTGAGAAGGCGTTTTGTTTACGTAATTTATTTAGGTAAATTATTTAGCTTCACGCTTGGGAAGCTAACTTGAAGAAATATTGTTCTTGGAGTTACTTTGTTTAAGAAGTTTGCAACACGCTTTGGGCGTCGGTTTGAATTTGTTGATTACGTAATAGTCACTGTTGTTACGCAATATGCTGCTACGTACGAGAATCTGATTTTAAGATGTAATTTTGTTGTTACTCTCCAAGTTTAACAGTATAATATTTAACTTTGTTATTAAAACTGCTTCTATATATTATTTATGTTTGAATTTGCCTCGGCTGCGTCAGTAATGTTTGTAAAGTCATGTATATCTTAGTCAGGGTGCAGTGCAACAAGAATTGTAGACATACACAGAATTTAAGTTTTTAAATTCACTTCTTTTATTAATCCTTGCACATTTTAATAAAGCACTACACTTTTTAACAGCCGTGAGATTCTTTAATACTTTCACTTAGCTAACCCGTAGACATATTTTACGATTCACACGTAATATTTCTGTAGAGAACACATCTTCCATCTGGTCACTACCAAGGTTTGCCAGCAACTGCACATTATTTCAACCGTTAAACTTGTAAGCTTCGGTATTTCAAGTCTCTGATTGGCTAATTCTAGTCCAATAGAATATCTGCATTTTACTTAAACCTTTTCCTTACTATTGATTGGCTAATTTTAAACTGTTACTGAAATTACATTTTCGTTGCTCTAATCATGACTAGTAACATTCAAACTCTTAAACTCATTATTGCTACAAGGTTACCTCATTGTTAGCAACTTAAAACTTATTGTTCTCACAACTCTTGCATTATTAAAGTATGTAATGTATTCACATAACATTATTAAACATGTTTTACAATAAAAATAAGCATTTGCAATGACTATTACATAGAATTTAAATAATTATTACATACATATTGTTTCAAGGCGGGTTGTTATTGAATTTACCTGTTATAAAATACAATTGAAATTATTCAGGTATTAAAATACTGCCTCACCCATCATCACCTATGGGGAGCGACGTCCACCGGACTGGTTAGATATAGCAATCATCAAGGACATCCGCTGCCATCGCAAAATCTTTTCCCTCCCCGAGCTTTCCTCTGACCACTAACCTCTACTACTTCTTTTCAAAGTAAAGCCCTCTATCAAGATTCTCCCTACATCCTTCGATCCCCGGCGGAGCAACTGGGATAAATATACACATCTAATAGCGGAACTACCCGCCAACATCCAACCGTGCCGCAGTATCGATGATGCCGATAAACTTGCGACAACAATCACCACAACCATGACTGCAGCAACCACCCCAGAATACACATCACTGCCCAGCAAAAGACACTCCCTCGCTTTATTCGGCAACTCAGCTCCAAAAAGGCGATTTCGACGGAAATACCAACATACGCGCATCCCACAAAGCAAAAGAGAATGGAACTGTCTCCACAACCTGGTTAAATTGGAGACTAGGGACCATTGTAACAACGAGTGGGAGCGACACTTTAGTAGCTTGACACCGAGGACTCTTCCCTCTGGAGGACATCCAAGGCAATCCTCCGAACCCCCCGTCAGACCCACCTTTAATTGACGGAAACGGAGTCGCCCAATCGGCGAGGGAGAAAGTGGAGTTGATGGCGGAGCGCTTAGCTTCCACCTTCCACCCGGCAGACACACACGACGACGAGCATGCCGAGGAAATCGACGAAGCGGTGCGCACCTACCTCTCCACACCCTTCCGGACAGTGATATTCAATATAAAATCACGGAAGAAGTCGGAAACCTTATTGTATCTGTCCGCCCCTTTAAAGCCACCGGCGCTGATAACCTGCCTTATGCTGCTTTTAAGGCCCTACCACCAACTTGGATCCAGCTAATTGTTCAACAGCTTACTACTCCTGTCTCACGGCCTGGAAACATGCCAACCCAAACCAGGAATAACCCCACACCATCCCAATAGCTACAGTCCGCTTCCAGCCATTATGAGAAGGTGGTACAACACCGACTACTAGGCATGCTCGACAGAAACAACGGAGTAATTTGGATTCCGAAGGAAGCACTTCACAACACACCAGCTACTTCGTCTCGTGGATGACCTCATACGCGGCTTCAATAACAAACACTATGTTGCATGGAAATAATTGTTCTTTCACACAAGCCGTGTGTTGGACAGGAAAGGTAGAAAGTCGCCATTGGGGTATGACATCTCAATACATTTGAGATCTCCTTGTGGTTTGCCGGAAAAAATCCGAGTCAGCTGGAGAATTTAATGGCGTGCCGGCATGTTGCCATGGTAGCTCAGTAGTTAGAGCAACCGGACGGAGACCGGGAGATCCGTGGTTCAAATCCCGGCTATGGCATTGAATTTTTCAGTCGTCTGATTCTACCTTTCCAACTATGTTGCAGCCCTATTCCTAGACATCTCCCGAGCCTTCGATTCAGTCAGGTAAGAAGGCCTCCTGCATTAGCTAATTCAGTACGACATCCCGCCATAACTAATACACCTCCTCCATAACTACCTCAAAATCTCTCCTTTGTCGACACCAGGGATGCAATCCATTCTCAACCATTCGCCATCAATGCAAGGGTACCCCAAGACAGTGTCCTGGGCCCCTGCTCTTCCTCATCTACATCAACACTCCCCCAACCCTAAGGGGCTGCAACCTGTACCTCTTTGCCGACGACACCGAGATCACCACCGCCTCATCACATCACGAAGTCGGTGTCCATCGCCTACAGCAATATGGAACATGCTGTCTGCATGGAAACTGACGTTAACGCTACTAAATCACAAGCAGTTAGCTTCAGCAGACGCCCACTACAGGATATACGCAACGTGCGCCTGGTCGGAGCAATGGTGTACAGAGGCACGCTACCTCGCTGACATGAACCTCACTTGGAAGACGCACCTCACATCTCTAGCATAAGAATGGCTTTGCTGTATCCTCTTTACAACAGGAAGTCTACGTCATTAAACAAGTACTCAGGCCTGCTATTACGTACGCATGCCAACTTTGGGGAGCTGCAGCTAAAACCAACCTCTACCAAATCCAAACCCTACAAAACCGATACCTTCGGACTTCACTGGCCGCCGATTGGTACATCCTAAGCCTCAATATTCACGCTGACCTATCGTTCTCTACCCTCAACGAATACATTCTTTGCCTCTTCCAAAGCTTTTACACCAAACTACCCTCCAGCTTCAACCACTCATTCGCGGCCTCGGGGAATATGACATAGACCCCGGGGCTAAATGCAAGCCACCCAGAATTGCACTTGGACCTTCATAACCTATTATCTACCCTTAACTAAAATCTAAATTAAAAAACAAAAATTCCCAAAAAACTTACGCCACCCTTAACCCGCATCCTTTCTCAAACCTTCATCCCAATGCCAGTAAGGGATTTAATCCCGGAATGGCAAAAGTCGAAGGTCCCTCCCCCGTGACAGGGGAGGCTTCCGCTTCCGCGACTCCACTCTGCCGTGAAGCGTGGAACACACGCATTACTAAGCTGAAACGTGCATTTCGAATAAGAGAACAAGCTGCAAAAGCAATGGATGTCACACGCAATAAATACACGCGTAAAATAAGTAACGCGTGTTCTCTATAAAGTAAAACCGAAGCGAAAGGTGCATAAATATGGGAATAGGTGCGTAATTTTGGAGGTCCAGGATTGTGCATTAGGTCGGGTATTAATAAAATATTTAGCACAATTACTAAAGTTAATGGCTCTTAATGATGGTATAATACAGGTGCTTTTAATTTCCTGAAAACTAAATAAGCTGCTAAATTAATTTAATTTAAATTCCGTGGAGAGTTGCTAGTTTCACATTGGACACCTCCCCGGATAGGAAACACTCCTAGATATGGCGGGTACCCGGGGAAATAATATACTCGGAACGGTCCAAAACTATCATTTGCCTTGTAGAGGGATATTGGATTATCAAAGGCTAAAGAAAGAAAACCTTGTTTAAAAGTCCTCTGGTCCTCCTGGTTGGGGTTGATGCATCGGGCCAAATCCCCGTTCACTGGAAAGAAATAAAAGGAAATGTTAACCCCAAGGAACTAAAACCGGACAGATTTAATAATATTCGAAAATTATTGGCAACAGAATTGGATTATTGGAGGTCTGCTAGGATATCTAAAAGAGAAAAAAAATTAGAAATGAGATTATAAAAGAAAATATGAATGTTCAAAATTCAATCTTAGATTTCATTAAACAGAAACAATTAGAATATAGTGAGGACGTATTTTATATCATAACATGCTGTGAATGCCAAAGTGATTGTAGTGTAAATTAATATTATTGTATGTACAGGATTTTAGATACTTGTTAGCCATAAGTATTGTTAGGAAATAAGTTTACACGGCCTCACTGAAACTGACAATAGAAGTGGGTAACAATAAACCGAGGGGGTGAGTTGTTTATCACTAAGAAGAGACAAACAAATGACGTCAGGGTAGCGTGCCTTTTTCAGAAATGAAGGGAATATCTTCCCTAGAGTATATATGTTAGTAGTAGTGATTGGCTGACCAAATCAGACGCTAAAGTGACGCAATTTGGTAACCAATAGCAGCTCTATTATAATGTTTATGCAATTCGGGGTGAAGGAGTATATATTCTCGAGCCATAAGCAAGTATTACATAGTTTTGAAGAATCATTCACGAGGTGCGTGTCACACAGTTTTGAAGAATCATTCACGAGGTGCGCGTCACACAGTTTTTAATAATCATTCACGAGGTGTACATCGCAGAGTTAGTTACAAAAATGTAAAGTGCGCGAAGTAATTGGTACGTGGCAACTAATACGACTGTAGTCACATTCGGAATTACCACAGTTTCAGTCTGGAGTGTATGGAGATTAAATATGTGAATTATTAATTAAGTGTGATGGCAATAAAAGTGTAGAAACAAATTATTTTATCAGTGTTATCTTTTAGCAACAAATCCTTTCCGTTTACACTCCCTGCTTAGAGACACTTGCTGGACTGAGTTGTAATAGCTAGCCGGAGGACAAAGAATCCAAATTTAAAATAATAAAGCAAGAGGCGCTCAACAAATAAGATAACGTGAGCCAGAGAACTGCGACAAATGGCGCCCAACGTGGGCGAGATAACTAGGAAGGGGCGAGACAACTAGAACGTGGGGCGAGACAACTAGGAATGGAGTGGTGCAATTAACTGTAAGACTTTAAGACGACACAAATCCCAGTAACAACCACCAGGACGACCGACGACGCGGATGAGAGGACATCAGCGACTACGAGAACAGGAGACAACAGGGGAATTCGACACCAGGACAGCGAGAAGACGTAGATCCATGGTACTACGACGCAGAAGCGACATATACATCTAGGAGAGAGGTGCAGGAAGCTGGACATCAAAAAAGGTCATCAGATAGCATCATAAAAGGTTAGAAAATTTTAAATTTTATGTGTATCCTAAAACAAAACCAAAAATTGTGAGAGATTAAATGTTGTTGAGAAGCGGAAGGATTAAGAAAACAATGTCCACTAATAATATTGAAGAAATAATTATGGAAGGGGATAATGTAACAGTTGGCCGTGATTCAGTGTAGATCACGGAAAATAGCTCAAACAATGTAGGTTCTGAGGGAGGAAATATCAGTAGTCAGAATAGAATGGCAAGTCAGTCAACTCAAACATCTGGGATTGTTGTAAACAATTCAGGGCAGGTAGCCGACAACAGAGATAGATATATTAGACCTGTGGTTCAGAGTATTGTACCAAACAGGGGTTAAGTAACTGTGACGGGTGGTGGAAATGAAGGTTCACAAAGGTATGTAAATGCAGCAGGAAATGTTAATTTGATATGATGATGGAACTGCTGAGAAATTTTGGTGAAATATTAAATAAGAGTAATAGGAATTAAGAGAAGATATTGGTAAGAGTAATGAGAAATTAGAGCAAACATTAAATGAAAACATGGAAGATATTGGTAAGAGTCATGAGAAATTAGAGCAAAATTGATATCAAAACATGGAAGATATTGGTAAGAATAATAGGGAATTAAGGGAAGAAATTGAAAAGAAATTTATGGAGCTAGATAGTAGTATGACAAGAATGAGAAATGAAAATCAGGAAATAATAGCAAGTGAGATAGGAAAAGTTTCAAAGAAAATGTCATATGAACAGGGAAATATCTAACCAAAGAAGTGAGGTTAATACTAAATTTGAACATGTTGATGTAAGATTTGCAGAGTTAGGAAGCCGAATGAATAGCATTTCAAGTGAGCTAAGAGAGATGAAGGAGGCTACGAATGCAGATTTAATTTAGGTGCAAGTTAATTTCATAGGGGAGATATCTGAAATTCAGAAGGAGTCGGAAACACAAAGAAATAAGTTGTCCGAAGAAGTCAAAGTTTTTTCCTACAAATTTTAATCAAAAACCAACTTCTGAAATTAACAAGCACCAAGCTGTTCAAAATGAAAACAGTGGAAAATTGGAACAGACAATAGAAAATTGCAAGGTACAGTAAATAGGTTAGAATTGAGTTCAAGGGTCAATATATGTGATGTCAATGTATCTGATGCACAGAATAATGATAGAGGTATTTCCTCAGGTATGACTAATAATGTGAGTGACGCGGCGGGTTCATCCATAGCCCACCTCGAAACTCAGAGTGCACAAGTAACGGTAGATAGTTTAAATATGGGAATAAGGGACATACAATACTATAATTATATGTTAAGTGATTTGCCACTTCCAAAATTTAATGAAAACTCCAATCCAGTACAGTTTATTGCAGGCTTGTCAGAGTACTTTCAAATTAAAAAGACACCGGAAGCATTGAAAACGATAGTTGTTAAAAGATGTTTGGACCAGAAGACTTTAGATTGGCTACAAATGGTATCAGGGAGCGAAATTTCATATGAAACCTTTAAGAGGCTATTCATGAACAGATTTTGGAACGTTACGATACAGCACAGAATACGAGCAATGTTTAGCCATGGACAATTTGATCAACGAGAGGGAATATCAATGACTGATTATTTACTAAAACATGCAAGTCAGGTTAGGAACTTGTCACCTCCGATCAACGAGGAAGATTTTGTGAGTTTGCTCAAAGGCATTATCCTTTAAGGATACAAAATTATTTATTAATTGCTAAACCACATAGTATCTTTGAGATGACAGAATTAATGTCAGCTTTGGAACAACAGGAAGAAGATATATCTCGAGAGTGGGAGCATAGATTTTTAGACGTGCGAGATAGACGAAATTACCAAGTTAGTCATTATTACCAAAGCAGAGGACAAGAAAGACGTCATGAGAATAATACCAGGCAACGTTACCAATCATACGTTCCAAATTTTGAACGACCGGGGATAGATGGGAGACCAGGTGGGCAGGAACAAATGAATTACGTCAGGACAGAAAGATTGACGGAAAGAGGGCAAGATCAAGGAAGGCGTTATGTCAGGCAAAGGGGAAATTTCACTCACTGGAGGGAAACACTAACCGGGAAAGATCTGAGGAACAGAAAGAAAATTACGTGCCAAGAGGACATAATTTCAGAAATCGAGGATTTCGAGGAAGGGGACCTCAAAACAGTAGGAGCGAAAATGAGATAACTTTAGCACCGGTTAGGAACGGCAGTCCCGTACATGAACATAGAAGTAACCAGGAAAACTGTCAATGGACGCAGCAAAGAAAGATAAGGAGGAAAATTTCGAGTCACCTCATATTAAGATAGAAATCGCGAAGAAAGAGATTATTGCGACTATAGATTCCGGTTCATCAGCTTCAAATTGTTCGCAGAAATTTTATATAAATTTTATAAATGAAGGTAACAAAATTATGACTCTTCCCACTAGTAATTTAGTTTGTCGTGTTGCAATCGGAAGAACGACACAGGTCATAAAAACACAAGCTCTACTTAATATACTTATCGGCGGAGAAAATTTCGGTTATGTTTCTAATTGCAAACCATTTGATTTGTGACATAATTTTAGGATGTGACTTCCTACATGAATATGAAGCACGTATAAATTTTAAACATGAGGAGTTAAACATGACAAAAGACAATAGAGAAATAAAGGTACCGTTTATAAAAGAGAAAATCTCCGTGATTGAGAGGACAACGGAAGAGGAGGATCTTTGTGATCAGGAATTTTTTGTGCAAGTAATGAAAAATAGATGGAAACGGGCAAATAAAGCAAGTAGTCACAAGATATGAAGGGAACACCAAGCCATATTTTCGACAGCTAGTAGAAAGGCCAAAGGAAGTAGAGAAATTTACGACCCGAACAAAAGACGACTGCGCGAGGGAGACAGGCAATAACTGGGAAGAGAGGAGACGTGAAGAAATACTACACAAGTGTGAAGAGGCTTACAACATTACAAATACACAAAACAAATCCTTCATGATGTTTTGATGAACAATAGTTCAGTATTTAGTAATATCCCAAGCAGATGTAATGTATATCAGCATACATTTCAGGTACAAGATGTGCCACCATATAGGCATAAGTATGATAATTTGCCGATAAGTCTTCGGAACAAAGCTAGAAAACTAATAAATGGCATGTTAGAAAATGGGATTATTGAGCAAAGTAATTCTCAGTATATAAATTCGATCTGTTGGAGTGTAAAACGAGATGGTAGTGTAAGATTAATATTAAATGATGTGGATACGTGAATTTCGTTCAGATTCTACTCAACTAAACAGTAAACAATGTGACAGGAATCAAACCATGTGAACCTAAAGTAGGAAAGAAGATAAATACAATATGCAAGAAAAATCCAGAAGCCATTCCAGATGAGCACTCGATACCACAAACGGAAGAGATGTTCCGGCAAGCATTTGAAAAGATGAAGAAAAAGGCCATAAATAGAAAACGGAAACATGAAGAGAAGAAAAGAAAAGAATGGAAGATCAAAATAGAAGATTTAGTTCTGGTTAAAACTAAGAAATTGTCCGATAAGGCAAATAAACTTTATTGGGGAATGTTTTTAAAATATCATGGACCTTACGAAGTTGTTGAAGTATATGGAACAAACACACATGAATTATGTAACCCAGCAACCCGAAAAACCATTGGAAAGTTCCATGATATGCTGACACATAACAACATCGAGGCTGAAGATGAAATAGAAGACCAAGAAGATGAAAAGCAAATCCATGATAAGTAAAGCTAAACTGCAGAACAAAGTATTGGAATGTAAGAGGGTTAAATATGCATATATGCCATAAGGAAGGATAAATAAATGCAGGACAGAAATAAATGTTTAAAGGGGAAAAAGAACATTTCCTCAGTAACCTGTAGCGACATTTGAAATGAAGTATGTAAGAAGGATAAATTAATGTCACATGAAAGTAAAGGTATGTAGATATAATTCAAAGGGTATTGTGAATATAAAGTACAAAACAATAAAAATGGGTAAGGATAATTAAAGCCAAACATTTATGTAGCACACAGATAATGTGAAATTATGTCTTAGAATTAAGAGATGTAAATATGATTGTATAGAGAATGAATATTTTGGTAAATATGTTTAATAATTACAAAATGAATCAGGGTGAAAAGCCTTGAGTGTATAAATTTTTATGACAATAACCTAAGAAAGTATAACCATTTTGTAACAGTGACCTAAATAGTTCAGGGTACAGTATTTGCTGTATGAAAGAAAACTTGTAAGGTCAAACGCAGGCATATGAACACATTAGACCTGAGCCAGTGAATAGTGGCCAGAAAAAGGCAAGAAGTACAACGTGTGTTACACGGCATCACTGAAACTGACAATAGAAGTGGGTAACAATAAACCGAGGGGGTGAGTTGTTTATCACTAAGAAGAGACAAACAAATGACCTCAGAGTAGCGTGCCGTTTTTAGAAATGGAGGGAATATCTTCCCTAGAGTATATGTGTTAGTAGTAGTGATTGGCTGACCAAATCAGACGCTAAAGTGGCACGATTTGGTAACCAATAGCAGCTCTATTATAATGTTTATGCAATTCGGGGTGAAGGAGTATATATTCTCGAGCCATAAGCAAGTATCACATAGTTTTGAAGAATCATTCACTAGGTGCACGTCACACAGTTTTTAATAATCATTCACGAAGTGTACGTCGCAGAGTTAGTTACAAAAATGTAAAGTGCGCGAAGTAATTGGTACGTGGCAACTAATACGACTGTAGTCACATTCGGAATTACCACAGTTTCAGTCTGGCGTGTATAGAGATTAAATATGTGAATTATTAATTAAGTGTGACGGCAATAAAAGTGTAGAAACAAATTATTTTATCAGTGTTATCTTTTAGCAACAAATCCTTTCCGTTTACACGCCCTGCTTAGAGACACTTGCTGGACTGAGTTGTAATAGCTAGCCGGAGGACTAAGAACCCAAATTTAAAATAATAAAGCAAGAGGCACTCCATAAATAAGATAACGCGAGCCAGAGAACTGCGACAATAGGCATGCTAATGAATGGAAAATATGACTACTCAAAAGAATAATGGAGTAGACGCCACCAGGAAGGGAGAAAACGAAGAACGTATAGTACGTGGATTCAAGGAATTAGAGGGGTAATGATGGATTGGGAAATTGGCGAACATTTATGGTCCAACAGCTAAGAATGGAGAAAAGTAATGAGAAGCTGTTAAAAACTGTAGCTTTGGCTACCGTAAAAGTGTTTTACATTGTAAAACCGGATATATAAATTTAAAGCTAAGCTTAAACAAAAATAATGCTGCTTCTGCTGAGTCTTACCTTACTGCTTTTTGGGGAAAGTGTTGCGTCTCAATTAATTCCTAACGACAAAGGTGGACGAAGTCGCTATAGCAGGTCTCATGAACAGAAGATCCGGGTTCAGACCACGCCAGGACACTGCTCCCCGACTGAGGGGTTTTCCAGGGTTTCCTCAGTCCTTATAATTGGCAAATGCCGGGGATGTACGATAATCTTAGGCCAGGAAAATATCTTTCCAATTATCATTTCATCTATTACCACTGTCTAACTCCTGTAGTGCCGTAGATATGCAGTAAGAGCGGGCGTTAAACATTACTATAAAAACTTAAATTTCTGCTTATAAATTCGTTTGCCACTGAATGAAGATCTAAGTTCATACCTTCTGCACGTTGACAATGGATGTCACAACATTTAAGCGAATCCAAGGAATTTCAATCCATAGCCACAGAAAGGACAAACGTAATTTTAAAAGCTTGCTACTACTTAGGTGTAAGGCTAGCCAAGAACTCGACAAATTAATACAACGCGATTCCTATAAGTGGATTTCTCACGACATACAAAATGAATTCATTTTGCTACAAACCTTACTTCGAAAACTGTTCGCAGGTATTAAAGCTGTAACATTTTTACTTTCTCTACTACGTATAGTAAGTAGGGGAAGTATTGTATTCCACCCAAAATTTCGATACCGAGATTTCACCGGAAATACATGTTTTGAGACTCACTGAATCCAAAAGAAGCATTTTTGGAAACATGTCCGTGTGTGTGTCTGTCTGTGTGTCTGTCTGTGTGTCTGTGAACAGCATAACTCAAAAACGAAGAGTCCGATAAACACCAAACTTGGTATTTAGGTTCAGTATCTTTCAGAGATGCGACACGAAGGTTTTCAAGAAAATCCCCCCACCCCAGACTACCCTTTACATGGAACATTTTTCGAAAATTTTAATTTTCTCAAAAACGGCTCTAACGATTTTGATTAAAATATCATATGTTTAAGATATTGTCATGACAAATAAAATGTATAGCTCGAATTTTCTGGGAATGTCTCCAAAAGTATTCTTCGTTATGAACGACTTTTTCATAACTGGTAAACCATAAGAGATAGACAAAATTTTACTACACGAAAAATGTAGATCGCGCTAAAATACACAATTTATGTCATATACATTTCTTTTGTTGAGTGAACCGTTTGCGAGATATTGCTTGTTATTCCCTTAAATTTTCCAATACTTATACTTTTTCTCAAATTCGTTATTCATTTTTTTATGTCCTGGACATGCAAAGAGAATGGAATGCGCCACATAGCAACCAGCGTTAAAATATTTGACTATCGCTTAAAACCTACCATATTCCCCTTGCATCTACAAGAAAATTATCAATCAGATTGACATCTCGATATCTCCATTAACATGAAGCATATGGAGAATAAGCGTTTGTAAAAATAGTTTGTACAAGAGTAGAGAAAGTCATGTGAGTGTAACACATCAGATTTTTTCTATAATAGAGAACGAAACTACGGATGCGTCAAAACAAGAACAATTTGGTATCTGTGTGGGCTTCGATTTTGACCAGATGTTAAATGAAGCCTAGCTTAGTCAGCGTTGGAATTTTGGGGTGCCCAGGCTCCTTCAGTAAAACTGTTGAAGAAGCGATGCTCCCCTAAGTCGACGCCTATGAATACGGGCACAACACACATACATATGTGCGGATTGTGTGCGAAATACAGAAATGATAAGCAATAATACCGTAAAACAAAACACATACAAAAACATAACATCTACATAATCTTTAAGACAAAACATATGCAAACTATACGATAAATATTTACGAAATGATTGGGATAGAATTAAATATATGTGAAATTTGGGGAGAAATATGGAAAAATCCTCTTCTTTTCTTTTTTTATTATTGTACTTACCATTTGCGCTTTCATGCTGCCTACACAACTGGTTTTTAATATCAACAATTTGGTAGCCAAATATGGCTGTAGTTAAATGTAAAGCCCAAGTAGCACTTCATATTAAGATGTCGAAATTTGATTAATAATGAATAAAGCAACTGATGTACTATATTCACACGACTTCCTCTACACCCACTATCGTTTATTTTTATATACGTAGTTATTGCAAACTATTCCTACGAAACCTTAATTTCCTTCTCCTTCATGTTAATCGAACTAAACTTTTGCAGACCTACAGGTGAGGCCAAAGCCCTGCTATATGTGTACCGCAGTGATCCCGTCATGCTGTAAAGAGAACTGACATTGTACATCTCAAAGGTGAAAGTTTATTCAAGAAGCTGTGTTGTGTGTTAATGTCGTGTTATTAGTCCACTGCAATGCCTGTCGACAAATTCACGCTTCAACTGTTTTGATGTATGTATTATTTTCTGTATGAAATCCACAAGTCACCATTTTAGCAGTTTAGAAGCTGATTTTATGTAAATTCAAATATGACAATAAATTGAAACTGAAAATCTAGGAAGATATAACGAACATTTGTAAACTTCTCCCATTATAGAATATTGGAGATATTCCTGTCCCTTTTATATACAAATTCAAGCAAATCTTTATGCATGAAAACATTGAAAGTTCAATTTCTCTAAACCACCAATTATATCATAAATGTGATACTAGACTATGTACAAACTGAGAGTTACCTCCTTGCACCGGAATACGTTGCTCTCCAACTTAAACATGATGTTCTATCAAACTGTTTCAATTAAGAAAAGTATATCTTACACTTTTTAGTACACCCAAGACTTTATTTTACGTATATAAAAGTCGAATAGTAAGATATATTTAGTTATTTCAACAATGGGTCTACGAGCCCCAGCGCTTACATACAGGGACAATAAAACTATTAAAACTATTTAATATAACAAGGCAGCGATTTATGTAACTATAAAACATTTTACGTTTACAAATAAGCATTAATCTGTCTTTGATAACACACTTCCATAAAATAAACAATAATCTGCTAAAGACTAATTTAATATTTGAAAGCTCATTGCATGCATATAATGCAAGAAACCATAAAAATCTAATAGAATGAACCATGATTACTTTTACGTATGGTCTAAACGGTTTAACTTCACATGCCCTAAGTTATACAGTGCACTACTTTCAGATTTAAACTTCCAAATACATAAAAAAAAATCTGATGTGTTACACTCACATGACTTTCTCTACTCTTGTACAAACTATTTTTACAAACGCTTATTCTCCATATGCTTCATGTTAATGGAGATATCGAGATGTCAATCTTATTGATAATTTTCTTGTAGATGCAAGGGGAATATGGTAGGTTTTAAGCGATAGTCAAACATTTTAACGCTGGTTGCTATGTGGCGCATTCCATTCTCTTTGCATGTCCAGGACATAAAAAAATCTGATGTGTTACACTCACATGACTTTCTCTACTCTTGTACAAACTATTTTTAAAAACGCTTATTCTCCATATGATTCATGTTAATGGAGATATCGAGATGTCAATCTTATTGATAATTTTCTTGTAGATGCAAGGGGAATATGCTAGGTTTTAAGCGATAGTCAAATATTTTAACGCTGGTTGCTATGTGGCGCATTCCATTCTCTTTGCATGTCCAGGACATAAAAAAATCTGATGTGTTACACTCACATGACTTTCTCTACTCTTGCACAATATAATTTTACAAACGCCTATTCTCCATATGCTTCATGTTAATCGAGATATCGAGATGTCAATCTTATTACTAATTGTCTTGTAGATGCAAGGGAAATATGGTAGCTTTTAAGCGATAGTCAAATATTTTAACGCTGGTTGCTATGTGGCGCATTCCATTCTCTTTGCATGTCCAGGACATAAAAAAATGAATAACGAATTTGAGAAAAAGTATAAGTATTGGAAAATTTAAGGAAATAACAAGCAATATCTCGAAAACGGTTCACTCAACAAAAGAAATGTATATGACATAAGTTGTGTATTTTAACGCGATCTACATTTTTTGTGTAGTAAAATTTTGTCTATCTCTTATGGTTTACCAGTTATGCAAAAGTCGTTCACAATGAAGTATACTTTTGGAGACATTCCCAGAAAATTCGAGATATACATTTAATTTCTAATGCCATTATCTTAAACATATGATATTTTAATCAAAATCGTTAGAGCCATTTTTGAGAAAATTAAAATTTTAGAAAAATCTTCCATGTAAAGGGTAGTCTGGGGTGGGGGGATTTTCTTGAAAACCTTCGTGTCGCATCTCTGGAAGATACTGAACCTAAATACCAAGTTTGGTGCTTATCCGACTGTTCGTTTTTGAGTTATGCTGTTCACAGACACACAGACACACACACACACAGACACACACACACACACACACAGACACACACACGGACATGTTTCCAAAAATGCTTTTTTTGGATTCAGGAGGTCTCAAAACATGTATTTCCGGTGAAATCTCGGTATCGAATTTTTGGGTGGAATGCAATACTTCCCCTACTTACTATACGTAGTAGAGAAAGTAAAAATGAATAACGAATTTGAGAAAAAGTAAAATCTGATGTGTTACACTCACATGACTTTCTCTACTCTTGTACAATCTATTTTTACAAACGCCTATTCTCCATATGCTTCATATTAATCGAGGTATCGAGATGTCAATCTTATTTGTAATTTTCTTGTAGATGCAAGGGGAATATGGTAGCTTTTAAGCGATAGTCAAATATTTTATCGCTGGTTGTTATGTGGCGCATTCCATTCTCTTTGCATGTCCAGGACATAAAAAATGAATAACGAATTTGAGAAAAAGTATAAGTATTGGAAAATTTAAGGAAATAACAAGCAATATCTCGAAAACGGTTCACTCAACAAAAAAAATGTATATGATATAAGTTGTGTATTTTAACGCGATCGACATTTTTTGTGTAGTAAAATTTTGTCTATCTCTTATGGTTTACCAGTTATGAAAAAGTCGTTCATAATGAAGAATACTTTTGGAGACATTCCCAGAAAATTCGAGATATACATTTTATTTATCATGACAATATCTTAAACATATGATATTTTAATCAAAATCGTTAGAGCCGTTTTTGAGAAAATTAAAATTTTCGAAAAATGTTCCATGTAAAGGGTAGTCTGGGGTGGGGGGATTTTCTTGAAAACCTTCGTGTCGCATCTCTGGAAGATACTGAACCTAAATACCAAGTTTGGTGCTTATCCGACTGTTCGTTTTTGAGTTATGCTGTTCACACACACACAGACACACAGACACACACACACACAGACACACACACACACAGACACACACACGGACATGTTTCCAAAAATGCTTTTTTTGGATTCAGGAGGTCTCAAAACATGTATTTCCGGTGAAATCTCGGTATCGAATTTTTGGGTGGAATGCAATACTTCCCCTACTTACTATACGTAGTAGAGAAAGTAATAAGTATTGGAAAATTTAAGGGAATAACAAGCAATATCTCGCAAACGGTTCACTCAACAAAAGAAATGTATATGACATAAGTTGTGTATTTTAACGCGATCTACATTTTTTGTGTAGTAAAATTTTGTCTATCTCTTATGGTTTACCAGTTATGCAAAAGTCGTTCACAATGAAGTATACTTTTGGAGACATTCCCAGAAAATTCGAGATATACATTTAATTTCTAATGCCATTATCTTAAACATATGATATTTTAATCAAAATCGTTAGAGCCATTTTTGAGAAAATTAAAATTTTAGAAAAATCTTCCATGTAAAGGGTAGTCTGGGGTGGGGGGATTTTCTTGAAAACCTTCGTGTCGCATCTCTGGAAGATACTGAACCTAAATACCAAGTTTGGTGCTTATCCGACTGTTCGTTTTTGAGTTATGCTGTTCACAGACACACAGACACACACACACACAGACACACACACACACACACACACACACAGACACACACACGGACATGTTTCCAAAAATGCTTTTTTTGGATTCAGGAGGTCTCAAAACATGTATTTCCGGTGAAATCTCGGTATCGAATTTTTGGGTGGAATGCAATACTTCCCCTACTTACTATACGTAGTAGAGAAAGTAAAAATGAATAACGAATTTGAGAAAAAGTATAAGTATTGGAAAATTTAAGGGAATAACAAGCAATATCTCGCAAACGGTTCACTCAACAAAAGAAATGTATATGACATAAGTTGTGTATTTTAACGCGATCTACATTTTTGGTGTAGTAAAATTTTGTCTATCTCTTATGGTTTACCAGTTATGAAAAAGTCGTTCATAACGAAGAATACTTTTGGAGACATTCCCAGAAAATTCGAGCTATACATTTTATTTGTCATGACAATATCTTAAACATATGATATTTTAATCAAAATCGTTAGAGCCGTTTTTGAGAAAATTAAAATTTTCGAAAAATGTTCCATGTAAAGGGTAGTCTGGGGTGGGGGGATTTTCTTGAAAACCTTCGTGTCGCATCTCTGAAAGATACTGAACCTAAATACCAAGTTTGGTGTTTATCGGACTCTTCGTTTTTGAGTTATGCTGTTCACAGACACACAGACAGACACACAGACAGACACACACGGACATGTTTCCAAAAATGCTTTTTTTGGATTCAGTGAGTCTCAAAACATGTATTTCCGGTGAAATCTCGGTATCGAGATTTTGGGTGGAATACAATACTTCCCCTACTTACTATACGTAGTAGAGAAAGTAAAAATCTGATGTGTTACACTCACATGACTTTCTCTACTCTTATACAAACTATTTTTACAAACGTTTATTCTCCATATGCTTCATGTTAATCGAGATATCGAGATGTCAATCTTATTGGTAATTTTCTTGTACATGCAAGGGAATTATGGTAGCTTTTAAGCGATAGTCAAATATTTTAACGCTAGTTGCTATGTGGCGCATTCCATTCTCTTTGCATGTCCAGGACATAAAAAAATGAATAACGAATTTGAGAAAAAGTATAAGTATTGGAAAATTTAAGGAAATAACAAGCAATATCTCGAAAACGGTTCACTCAACAAAAGAAATGTATATGACATAAGTTGTGTATTTTAACGCGATCTACATTTTTTGTGTAGTAAAATTTTGTCTATCTCTTATGGTTTACCAGTTATGCAAAAGTCGTTCACAATGAAGAATACTTTTGGAGACATTCCCAGAAAATTCGAGATATACATTTCATTTCTCATGACATTATCTTAAACATATGATATTTTCATCAAAATCGTTAGAGCCATTTTTGAGAAAATTAAAATTTTCGAAAAATGTTCCATGTAAAGGGAAGTCTGGGGTGGGGGGATTTTCTTGAAAACCTTCGTGTCGCATCTCTGGAAGATACTGAACCTAAATACCAAGTTTGGTGCTTATCCGACTGTTCGTTTTTGAGTTATGCTGTTCACAGACACACACACAGACACACACACACACACACAGACACACACACGGACATGTTTCCAAAAATGTTTTTTTTGGATTCAGGAGGTCTCAAAACATGTATTTCCGGTGAAATCTCGGTATCGAATTTTTGGGTGGAATGCAGTACTTCCCCTACTTACTATACGTAGTAGAGAAAGTAAAAAGGAATAACGAATTTGAGAAAAAGTGTAAGTATTGGAAAATTTAAGGGAATAACAAGCAATATCTCGCAAACGGTTCACTCAACAAAAGAAATGTATATCACATAAATTGTGTATTTTAACGCGATCTACATTTTTCGTGTAGTAAAATTTTGTCTATCTCTTATGGTTTACCAGTTATGAAAAAGTCGTTCATAACGAAGAATACTTTTGGAGACATTCCCAGAAAATTCGAGATATACATTTTATTTGTCATGACAATATCTTAAACATATGATATTTTAATCAAAATCGTTAGAGCCGTTTTTGAGAAAATTAAAATTTTCGAAAAATGTTCCATGTAAAGGGTAGTCTGGGGTGGGGGGATTTTCTTGAAAACCTGCGTGTCGCATCTCTGAAAGATACTGAACCTAAATACCAAGTTTGGTGTTTATCCGACTCTTCGTTTTTGAGTTATGCTGTTCACAGACACACAGACAGACACACACACGGACATGTTTCCAAAAATGCTTTTTTTGGATTCAGTGAGTCTCAAAACATGTATTTCCGGTGAAATCTCGGTATCGAAATTTTGGGTGGAATACAATACTTCCCCTACTTACTATACGTAGTAGAGAAAGTAAAAATTTAAAAGAAAAATCATTGGAATTTTAAAGAAAGAATATTTTGATAATTGCCAATTGACATTTATAACGCTTCATGTGGATCATTTTATCAGTCCAAAACCTGTTTAAATAATTATTATAATTATTATTAAATTCCTATCTGAAATTGTTACATGATGCTCTCTATCTCACCCTTAGTGCTATTGCTGATATCATCGCCTTTTTGTATTACGGTGTTTATATATGTTATTAAATAGTTTGTGTTGCAATATTGTATGCTAAATTTAGCTAGGCTGTTTGCCCACCATCATTTGGTTTGTAATGTTCCCAATTTATGAGCCAGGGGCATTGTAAAAAGAAATCACGCATTTACATAACCGTGAAGAGAAATATAAAAGAAAATTACTGTAATACACATAATTCAGTGTAGTGAAATAGCGAATTTACTTCATGTATTTAAAAAACTAGAGCATTATAAATGTGGCGCAGTGAGTATCTTGTTTGACACAATCTTATAAATGGATTACTTACTAAGTACTGGTTGATAAGTCATAAACTAAAAACATTTCAAACTACCACTCAACAGCATTAATGCTGGAAAGGTAGAATCAGATGACTGAAAAATTGAATGCCAAAGCCGGGATTTGAACCACGGATCTCCCGGTCTCCGTCCGGTTGCTCTAACCACTGAGCTACCATGGCAACATGCCGGCACGCCATTAAATTCTCCAGCTGACTCGCATTTTTTCCGGTAAACCACAAGGAGATCTCAAATGAATTGAGATGTCATACCCCAATGGCGACTTACATTCTTTGTAACTACTGAAGTCCCGGGCTTTTAGTTTCAACCACTATTAGGTCAATTAATGGAAATAATTGTTCTTTCACACAAGCCGTGTGTTGGACAGGGTTGGAAAGGTAGAATCAGATAACTGAAAAATTCAGTACCATAGCCGGGATTTGAACCACGGATCAATGCTATAATATAATTTATTAAACAGTGTCATGCAAGGAAGAATAAGAGAGAGAGACATAGGATGTCTTATAATTAAGTCAATTTATGTTTTATTGGTCAATATCTTTACTCTCCATTATACCGAAACTATTTGAGAGACTACGTCCTCTAAAGAGACAAATAAGGATTATACACACCAGCTTGGTTTAGATAAAGTTCATAGAGTTACTAACGTAATCAACAATGCTCTCGAAGAAGGAAAAATATATTCTGTAATGTTTCTTGATGTAGCTTACGCTTCTGACAAGGTTTGGCATAAAGCTCTCAAGATCAAATTAAAATGGAATCTTCTTAAGCAGTACTTTCAGATACTAAAACGTACAGTACAGATAGGTATTTCAGAGTCCGCCATGAGGAAAGAGTGCTCGGAATTCAAAGAATAACAGCTGGTGTGCCACAAGGGAGTGTACTGGGGCCTGTACTTCACTTGCCATGCACTCAAGATATTCCCAGGTGAGAATACTCTGATAAGTACGCTGGCAGCCCCCGCTGTTGGAGAATACTGAGAGTGCTACAAATAACTTGGAGAATGCTCTTAAAGATAAGTAACTGGAACACTAAGTGGTGTATTAAATTGAACGAAACCGAATTCACTCATATAAATTTCACTAATTACGAATGAAATAACAACTATATTTGTCATATGTCTACTATTGCATGAAACTGACAGCCAGTGCAAACAATGTTGCCATTTCTAATAACTTTCAGTCCTGTGAAAGCGACAGATTTGTTCGTTTGGCGCTTAATGACATTTTGAGCCTAACGTGGTAAAGTTTCAAATTCCACATAGCTAAATTCTCTTGTGACAATAGATTTATATTATCCCAAAAGGTTGATTATAATTACTCATTGTGCCCTTTTACCCAGTACATACTAAAACACTAGTGCCTGCGTAATACCCCACAAGTTACTGATGGGATTCAAATTCCAACTCATTTATTTAGATATGATAAGGCGTTTTGCATCTCGTGATGCCACTACTCACGGGAGGTAGTGACATCATGGAAGTACCTTTGTAACTTAGTCCATTAAGTCTGAATTAAATAGAAATTACACAATAGACGCTAATTACGCCCTGAAGTTTCCCGTGATGACACTTCTGTAGGTACCTGATATGGGACGTAATCCAAGTCAATAGTAAAGGAAATTAGAAATCCAAGGTAATAAAACGATCCAGTTTTCCGTGATGTTATTCCTGTCTCTCATATGAGTTATTTTAAGAAAGGCGATTGTTGCCACGGGCTTTTCGAATTAATATTGAACCTTTATTTCTGTGCGCAAGTTTAGTAGTGCAATACACACCAGTATGTGCACTCATATAATAAAGTATTCGTTTCATTTTGCGAGTAGTTATGCAGTATTTCAGTGCAAGCCAGGACAGGATGGTGTCTATTTATTTGACATCAAACCAACCTCATCTAGGGATATACTAATCCTTTTCTTTCTTCTTACAATGACGCTCATACCACAGCGGGCCCAGGGATGTGCTACTAGCACTGTAGAATGTATATTTTCATACACCATGCCCAGTTCATAAAGGGCATTGTAGTGGCAGTTAGATAGAAGTGCCTAAAATCAAGCAAATTACTGTGGAGCATGAAGTATATGTGAATGATCAACAGTTCAGGGGCGGCTATTAGAGGTGAAGTGGCACTTCACAATATTTGTATCTTGCCACGCTTATTTAACTTACTACCGTATGTGGGCTTTTACTGCAAACCTGTTTTCCTATTTTCGTACTTCGCGATGCTCTGCTGTAGAGCAAACGCGAGATTCTGACCAAGTGCGAAGTGAAGTAGCCTTCCTCATTCGTTGCTTAACCTCCGTGGCCGAACTTACTGTATGGTTGCTATAGCAATCATGGGGTCACCTGCTTGAGTTCGTCTGTGGAGGGACCATACGGTGAGGTGCATGGAAGTCCTATTCGCGGTTCTTCCTGATGTGAAGCACGAGGGGTAAATAATGGTTGTTCTGTGCGTGAGCACGCTTTCTTCTTTAGTGCGTTTAGTGCTGTGATGTTTTAAATATGAATCCTCCTTATGACATAGAGTGTTAGAAACACATTTACACGTTGGTAAGACCAAGATAAGCAGGGAGTTTTAAATTGTGGGCGGCCTTTTGAGTTACTACAAATATGTGATACAAAAGAAGTGAAACATTCAGGTAAATGCACAATCTTACTTTTTTAGCGGGAACAATGATACATCGGGAATATGAATGTAATAGGAAATAAGCTGAGTATTGTAACATATATATAAAATGTGAAGCTAGCTAGCCGTGAGAAGAGAAACAGGCAGGTAGAAAGGGGGGTTAGATCTGACAACCTGGCTACAGCAGTCACAGGAACTGAGAGAGATAGCGATAAGATAGAAAGAGAGGGAGAGAGATTTTGACACCTTGGAAATCCCAAACTTGTCAAGACTTCAGATTTGGAGGCAAATGTTTTCATAGCACGCTTAGGGGAGAGCCAATAACAGATAAGCTTTAAAAATAACTAGGCGAACTTAGCGTCCCACTAAGCGAGTATAAAAGCGCGCACGTGCAAAGCTCTCGCGTCTGATCTTATTTCGTCTGGTCCTGGAGAAGAGGCAAAATTCACTCCATGTTCGTGGCGATGCGTTTGCAGTCAGATATAGGAAACACATTTAGCTTGGGGAGGTAAATTGCTGAAGATAGGCCCCTTTGAATTCATGTAGATTTAAAACACACGGCTAGCGGCATTACAAAACATTATTATCACTACGCAATAAATTAAAGTTCAAATTATCTGGAGTTTCATTTCGTCTACCGTCACCACACCCTGGGAAGAGTTTAGAAATAGGGCAACACACAAGTGTGCTAGTCTTGAATTCCAGGAACCAGCCACCAACAGCTCCAAGAAGGAAGGAAGAGACGCCACGAGGAGGTTCGTCGCATATGGCACCCAACGTGTTCACGCACGAATAAGGAGACGAACCTAGGACTTCCACGCCGCAGGAGCAGCAGGAGCAACGCAGCAGGCAGAGAATCAACTAAAAGTAGGACAAAATCTTTTCATCTTTATTTGTTTTTATGTTACTCAGGAGTAACAGGCTTATCATGGCAGACAGCAACATGGAACGTTCTAGCGAGAGCACCATAGACACTGCCAGCAGGAGGCGTCTCAAGATGATGCACCCTTGCTCATTAGAATGATGACAACGCTACTAGCAGAAAACTAGAGAACAGCTTAGCTGAAAATAACCTAAAACTTGAAAGTAGTTTAGCATAAAATAACCAAAGACTTGAAAATAGCTTAAACAACAAAATAGAAAACAGTTTATCAGAAAATAACCACAGACTTGAAAGTAGTTTAGCAGAAACTAGTGCTAGATTAGAGACCACTAACAAGAAAATAGAAGAAAGCTTAGCAGCTAGCAGCAGGCAGATAGAGCAGATTAGGACAGGGCAAGTAGCCATTAAAACAGAATTAATTAATGTTAGACAGGAACTAAATGTAAATAAGGGTGAAATTGCTTGTCTCACAGAATTTGTAAACTCAGCTGTAGAGTCATTAAAACAGGACAGTGTTAGAATGCAAAGCAATGTAGCACAGGTACAGGTTAATGTAGATAAAGAGCTGCAGGCTGTTAAGCAGGTCATTACCGCAGGTCAGGTAGCAACAAACCAGGAGATAGAGTCATTAAAGTCATTTCTTCAGGCTGTAAAACAGGTTATTTCCGTAGAAACAAGTCAGGAGATTGAAATACTGAAAACATCATTCCAGGTCATTAGTACTGTGTATGATAGGGATATTGTAGATTTAAATCGCAATATGAATGCATTAGAATTAGATCAGCACACCACCAATAGCACTCACAGTATAGCTCAAGGAAGTTCAGCTAACTCCGGTAGTGACCATTCACTCCCCGGTGAGGCCAGAAACCTTGAAACCAACGCTTGTAGCAATCATGTGCATGCTTGTGATTTAGCGCAGTTGGCTCCTTGTTCTCACAGTGGGGATCATAGTTTTAATTCACACCTCTTGCATGAACTCACACCTCCAGTGTTCGAGGAATCGAAAGATCAGGCGAAAGAGTTTATAAAAGAATTAGAACAATATTTTAAGTCAACTCCTGTAGTCATCAAGCCCATTATAGTTAGGAAATGCCTCAAAGGTCGTGCTCTATCTTGACTTAAATTAACGCAGGCTAACTCACTGACATATGAGGAATTTAAACAGGCACTCTTATTAAGATATTGGGGACCACAAGAAATTAACAAAATTCGACTTGAGCTAAACCAAGGCAGATACAACCCGAACATACATGGTACTTTAGTCAATTATGTTCTAAATTTGACACAGAGAAACAAACAAATTGAACCACCATTATCAGACAAGGAGGTGTCAGCACTGCTCACCAATCATTTTGAACCTCACATCAGAAACGGACTGATAGTAGCTGAGCCACCCAACATTGCAAAACTGATTGAGCTAATTACAGCATTTGACCAGAGACCAACACAGGGAAATACTTTCAGAGATAGGAGAGAAACATTTTAGCCGGAAAATATGTCACATTCTTTTGGGTCAGGGGCATACAGGCAGAGAAACCCATACTACAGGCAATTCGCAGAAAACCCTAGAGACAGGTACACACAGCCAACACCACAGCCTGACAGATTAAGAAACTACCCCAGGGAACATCAGCATAGAGACCAACAAAGAAATGTTAATGTTAACCACATCCAGGCTTCGAACACACGGCAAAACCGGTTTGAATACGTCAGGGAATTTAACAGGAATTATGCTAGGGCGCAGAAAAATACACACAGACAGGAAAACAACAGACAAGGGTATTTTTCGGATAGAAGTAGCCCAGTAAATTCACAGACAATTGTAAATAGTAACAGTGGCAGATGGGATTCGTACCCGGGACGTAGCAGACAGGAAAGACCTCAAGACTCGCAACAATCGGGAAAGCAAGCATAGATGACTACTGCGGCCGAGTATCCATCTCAGAGGGAAACAGTGAATCACAAGTTTCTCAACCAGGGCCCATTGCTTTAATAAATACGCACGTACAGGTAGATAACACACCAAGCAGCATGCATCACCAAAATAAGAGCAAAAATGTAGACATGCGTGACTCGCCCAAAATCAATGCTGAAATCATGGGAGTAAACACTGAAATTTTAATAGATACTGGGGCAAATATATCGGCGTGCTCTGAAGAATTTTTTAAGATGTTGCAAGAAAAGAAAATTAAAATTATGTCTCTGCCAATTTCGAATGTGTATTGCACGGTAGCGATATCCAAAAGCAAAGAAAAAGTTAGCAATGTTAACTATAAGCATGAATAATAAAACATTCAATATTATTTTTCTTGTAATCCCGAGGTTGCAACAGCAAGTGATTATTGGTTCGGATTGCTTGCATAAATGGGAAGCAATAGTGAACTTTGAAAATAAATGTTTAAACTTAGTAAAAGATGGTGTGTGTATGCCTTTTGTGGAGAACAATACAGTAGAAAATGAACCTACAGCGGAAGAACAACAAATTTTAGAGCCATTTTGGGTAGAATTAATTAAAGCACAAGAAGGGGCAGAAATTGTAGCTATAAATACTGTAGGGAGACACAGTGATCAGATGGAGGAATTGTCGGATAACAGAGGTAATGAGCACGCAGAAATATTGGAAGAGTTGTATTTGTTGCGGGAATTGTTTGCAAAGCAAGATGAACACCACAAGGTGGAAATTGCAAATTTGCGCAGCCAAATTGCAGAACTGCAGACTCGTCTTAAGGAAAGCGAAGAACGTGAAGTTAAGCTGAACAAAAAGGTTGCAGAAAAAGCTCAAGAACAAAAACAAATGAGCATTATCATGGAAGAATATGAAAAAACTATTTCACGCCTAGTAGCTGAAAAAGAGCAGGAAAGGCATGCTCATGAAATAGATAAGGAGAACATCATTAAAGAGCGGGATGCTGCCATGGGACACTTAGGAAATATAGAAATTGCTTTCACGGATGTTCATAAAAAGTATAAGCGAAGTAAAGCAGTAATAGAAGGTTTCAAGAAGAATGAGTAAGTTCTTAGAGCAAGTCTAGCGGAATATGAAGCAACTATTAGAAAACAAGAACAGAAGTATGAGGTTCTTAAGTCACATGCAATGTCACAGCTGGAAAGTGCAATCCAAGAACTGGAAGCAGTGCGTCGCAATCAGCATGCTGAAACAGCTAAATTGAAGGCTATGCTCAAAAAGGCAGAATTTAAAACAACTTCACTGGAAGAAATGTTGGAACAAAAAGTGAAAGAAAATCAAGAACTTGCTTCCATCTGTGATGAGCTGGTTAACAAAGTTGGGAGCAGTGATTAAATTAATAGTGTAGTGGCAGTGATTGAGTTGCAACGCTTTTCTTCCGGACGATGCATCACATTTAATTCCAGAAACAGCCGCAAGCTAAAGACATAGGTGCACACTTGAAGCTATTACCTTCTTATCATGTTATCAAGTGGAATTATTTCTAACTTAATACCTAGAAATATCCCTGGAGAGAGCTTGAGGGGCTTGCTGACTATAATAAACTGAAGACTTGAAGAGTGTCATTGTTATGAGTTTGTTAGGCCAGTTGAGAACATATGCACTAAGCATAAATACATTTGTTGCAGTAACTTACTGCAACGGTTAAAAGCTATATATATGAAAGTGAAGACTTGAATGATACTTAACTATATTTTTTATTCGCGAAAAATGCTAATGGGCTTTGCAACTTACAAATATGAATGCCAAGTTTTGCTTTAATGAAAGCATTTATGGTATGAGCGTATCAGTAATTTGCTAACAATTCTGCAAGAAAGATTTTAATAATTACATGCGTGCTCTTCTGTTAGAATGTTTTGGCTGTGAGTGATTGCAGTAAACACATAGATCACCATTCTAGTTTGTATTTCTTTCAGATTTTAAATTGTAACACTGACAAACATGTTCCCCTGATTGTATTGCTGAAACCTTTCAAGATATAGGTTAACATTTGCACTTGCATGATTTTACGGTTGCTTGTTGCGCGGGGTTGATGAGTCATGTAATTGTGTTACGTGTTTTATCTTTAATAATATAATGTATATAGAAACAGCGTTAAAATTATTACAGTTAAGTGCTTCTGGTCAGACACTTAATTAACACTCAGAGCAGGCAGTCAACGTGCCGTAATTACACGCAACTCCAGGCTATTGTAAAGAAAAGCTAGTTTAAGCAGTGAAAGGGAAAATGGGTTGATATACGGCAACTTAAGTGTTCTTGGATAGGGCAGTGAAAAGGTTCCCAGAAGTGTTTATAAACAAACTGCAGTGAACTGCTAAAGGGAAAACAAGTGAAAATTATCATGCCAAATAAATGTTGCCTAGCCCACAAGCGTTTGAGTACTCAGTAACTATCACCAAAATGGCACTCAATGTCAACGTTAGGTAAATGCAATGTTTTGTAAATTGTTGCAAATATCATGATGTGTAGATTTGAGAGTTACATTGTTGTGTTGGTTATAAGATATGCACATTTTTATTGTAGACTGCTATGGTTTTCATTTTCGGGATGATTATCGTGTTATGTATTGCATATGTCAGGTAAATGCAATGTTATGTAAATATTTGTAAATATCATGATGTGTAGATTATCTGAGAGTTACGTTGTTGTGTTGGATAGAAGCTATGTACATTGGTATTGTAGAGTGCTATGGTGCTCATTTTGGGATTGCTATTGTGTTATGTATTGCATTGTATATTTTGGGGTTTCTTTAATTTACTTTTGTATGTTTCTTTGGGTCATGTCATTGCCATTCAAAAAACTTTCTCCACCAACAACATCAAAAATTTTTAGAATGACAATGAGGGGCATTTGTAGCGGGAACTATGATACATCGGGAATATGAATGTAATAGGAAATAAGCTGATTATTGTAACATATATGTAAAATGTGAAGCTAGCTAGCCGTGAGAAGAGAAACAGACAGGTAGAAAGGGGGTTAGATCTGACAACCTGGCTGCAGCAGTCACAGGAACTGAGAGAGATAGCGATAAGATAGAAAGAGAGGGAGAGAGATTTTGACACCTTGGAAATCCCAAACTTGTCAAGACTTCAGATTTGGAGGCAAATGTTTTCATAACACACTTAGGGGAGAGCCAAATAACAGATAAGCTTTAAAAATAACTAGGCGAACTTAGCGTCCCACTAAGCGAGTATAAAAGCGCGCACGTGCAAAGCTTTCGCGTTTGATCTTATTTCGTCTGGTCCTGAAGAAGAGGCAAAATTCACGCCATGTTCGTGGCGATGCGTGTGCAGTCAGATACAGGAAACACATTTAGCTTGGGGAGGTAAATCGCTGAAGATAGGCCCCTTTGAATTGCATATAGATTTAAAACACACGGCTAGCGGCATTACAAAACATTATTATCACTACGCAATAAATTAAAGTTCAAATTATCTGGAGTTTCATTTCGTCTACCGTCACCACACCCTGGGAAGAGTTTAGAAATAGGGCAACACACAAGTGTGCTGGGCTTGAATTCCAGGAACCCGCCACCAACAGCTCCAAGAAGGAAGGAAGACGACGCCACGAGGAGGTCCGTCGCATACAAGCGATCGTGGTTTATGAAATTTTCGCGTATGTACTTCTCTCCAACTTTGCAGAAATTGTGTTGTTGTCCATGCTTACTTTTTAGCAATAAAAGCAATGTTAGTAATAGAGAAGGTTTTGATGCATTGTAGAATATAACACGATAATTACACACATACTCAGATTCGGCAGAGCATTTAAAGTGTCAGGTTAATTTGGAAACTTTAAAAAGAAATAGATATACAATTTCAAAAGCCTAAAGGATGCTAGACTATATATCGTACAGTTCAACGAAAACGTACGTTTGAACACGCTTCACCTACAGTTAGTGGATGATGCAGTATTCTGTTTAAATAAGCAAGACAGCACTTCGTGGTCACGATGAAACAATAGACTCAATAGATCCTGGGAATTTTGAGGAACTGTTGACGTTGCTGGTATCAAGGAGTCCACATAACCAATATTCCAAGACAAAAAGTCTGTTCAGAGGTGAATGAAAAAGTATACAAAATGAACTAATCGATTGTATTTGTAAAGGCTGAATTGGAAACTGCTGGAGTTTTTTCTGTGCAGGTACACGATACGACAGATATTGCACAGGTTTCTCAGTGTACTACCTACTGTAATAGTGAAGTTCGTTAATCTGAAGGATCTGTGGTGGGGCGTTTCCATGCCTACAGAAGCTTGGTTTGCTTTATTGAACAACATCTTGGGACCATTTGGCTAAGAGGGCAAATTAGTAGAGCAGTGTTATGATGACTCAAGCATGATGTCTGGCCATTTAAATGATCTCCAGAAGAAAACTCTTTTGCATTATTTGTACACTGTTTGGCACATCCCCTAAATCTAATTTTACAGCACATTTGCGAAGAAATACGAAAGTGTCGTATATTTGTTGTTTTATTACTGGAATTCCTACCCTTTTCCATCACTCAGCAAAGAGTACCTACTCAATTACTTCTGCATTGGGACCACGCATTCTATATGTAACATTCGTCCGCTGAAGCTCCAACGGGAAATTATTGCATATAGTTGTGTACGATTGGGAAAAGTTGAAAGAGGTTTTCGAAGCCATGGTTTGCTGCAACAGTCTGATAATAATTCCACTCAACTTGCTAGTGGTTTTCTTATCGACATGAACAATTTTGAATTTACATTTCTGGTAGTATTGTTTCATGACATATATTGTTTGACAGATGTACTGTCCTGGTTTTGCAGAAGAAGTCATTGGATGTTAAATACTGCATATCAAAAACAAGGACTTGTTTTATGCTAAGAAACGAGAGGAACGAACAGCATTTTTCAATAATGTTTGAAAAGCCCAGTAAAATTATACATATGGGCATCAGTGCACTAGAGTGCAGTTCCCTTTCTCAGGATCAATGTGTTCAGATGTAACGAACGAGCCTTGTATTACGAAATTTTGGATCACATTTTGATGGGGAACAATGTGATATTTTGTGATTGTGAAAAACTTCAATTTGTTTTCTTGCTCTCTCTGATATAAGACGCGGATATCTCTGGCATTACCAGATAGAGCGTCGATAAACAAAAAGGCGACGACGACAACACTAACAATAATAAGATTCATCCATCCACCTACTCTTTGAAGCAGCATACAACACTGTTTGTCGACGCAAAATTCCTTATTAAAGGTTTCCTAAATTTATTTTAATCACAATTAAAATAAATGTGTTTATGTGCATGATAATGTATATGTACATATCTTTAAAATGTGGTTATTAATTGAGTAGCTAGTTTACTCGTTTCGCGTGGGTAGCTTTTCAAAGCACGAAGGACGGGTTAACTAATTTAATTTGCCTTCTCTCCTATTCTTCGTGTCTTATTGTCCATAGACTTATACAAGTTTCAGACATGTCAAGGAATTCGCCATTACCCCTTATAATAATTGTAATCACAAACAGACCCGTGAGTTTCTAATGGATGAAAAATGCCCTTATAATCACGGGATTTGGTAGCTAAATATTACCGAGTATTGCATTTATAATGCTCTTAAGCCGGAATTGCGATTAATTTAACATAACGTTAAAGTTTGTATTAAACAGAGCCATCTAGTGTTGATGTTGACTTATCACGATTTTAACTTACGGTATAGCAGTGTCAAACTTTTCCTTCTAATGTCACATGGTAATTATAACCAGTCCGCGAGAAGCAGTAGTATGAAGTAATAAAATAACTACCAATCAAAAGCCTGTATCTTTATCGTTATGTTAAATGCATCCTAATTGGAGCTTTGCTTTAGAACTATTTCTTAACTTCACATTAAGTCCCGTCATATAAACTAAAGTACGTCGTGATCCCGGCGTTAATTTCCCTGTTGAGTGTTACCAGTTCTGGAAGCTTGTATAGCCTTAAATATCGTTTGACAGTGAAACTTTTCGGAATGGTCGGGTAGAGATTTATTAAATATGATAATGCATGAACATTTTTAATACAAAAATCTCTGACATCATATACAACGAAATAGGGGCGGTAGTGGTAAATTTGAAAATTTTCCACTCCTACCATGTTACAGATTTTAGAAACGGAATCTGCAAAATTGCCGATCAATATTGATACTTTAGCACCCTGACGAAGTAGTGAACCGAACCATGGGTTAGCAGCAGTGTCGAAAAATAAACAGGGATTGAAATGAAGTGAGGTTAACAACTTAAATTAGGGATCCTGGCGTGTAATATTATCAGAAAATGTTATTTATTTGAGATGAAAATGTACTGGTAAATATATCTCTTCCACCCTCACTTCACAAGGTTAGGATTTCCTCATATGATTTGTGTTTAAGGGCGCGAATTAAATCAGAAAGTAGACAACTTAAAAATGAATTAAAATATAATTTATTTTTTAACAACTTAAATACAGTTTATATGTATTTAGAGACGGCAATTAGCTAGCAGGATCTGACAACATTTGAAAGCTGAGCACTACCTCCTTACAATACAAGACACCTTCCTGTCCCTTTAATGTACATACTTAAATAAATGTTTATTTATGAAAGCATCAGAATTTAAAATTTTGGTTTCTAATTCACAAAGTGTATCATAAATATGATACCTACTAGACAATGTATACAAACTTAGTTACCTACTTGTACCAGAAAAGCATTGCTCTTCAGCATAAAGATTGCTGTTTATCAGACTATTTGAATTAAGTAAAACATGTATCTGCATGTTATAAATTACCTCAAACTTCTCTCACTCCATCTAAGACTATTATACCAATATAAGATTGAATAGTAATACTATAACAAAGGTTCAACGAGTCCTAGGACTCATATGTAGGGGCAATCAACATGTTTAAGACAATAAAGCAGTGATTTATGTAATAGTAAAACAGAAATATTGATGAGAAATACACAAGAAGGAAATTGCCATAACACATAAAATTCAATTTTTTCTTTTTTCACAAGAAAAGACACATCTAAGTTCTGCATGTGGCTTTCAGGCCACAACAGTGCATGTTAGAAACAGCATTTCACCATTCCCCTAAAACAACACATGGACCCAAACTCAACTGCACTTAATATGCAAAAAAAAAGGCAAATCCCAAAATCAGCTGTAAATTTAAGATGGGCTTCACAACCCCCAGAAGGATAGAAACGATTACTAGCTCGGAAAGTGAAAGCTCTCATGGGTGGGATGAGATAAATATCAAATTGTTAAAATATTGCGTATCAGAGTTGATCAAGCCGTTTAGTCATGTATGCAATCCTTCCCTTTTGTCAGGGATATTTCGAGAAAAAATGAAATACAATTTTTCAGCCTCTATACAAGAAAGGAGACAAAAACAACCTGACTTCCATCTCTCTTTTGACAGCCTTTTCTAAAGAAATGGATAAAGGTGTATATAATCGGGTTATAAAATGCTTGCAGTTCAGCACTCTCTCAGCATCCCAGTTCGGATTTAGGAAACAAATGTCAACAGAAAATGCAATATATATATGCTAACTTCTGAAGTATTAACAGCATTGGATAGAAAGGAACTACCATTAGGAATATTTTGTGACTTAGCTAAGGCATTTGAGAGCATATATCACAACGTTGTTGCAAAAGTTAAAGGTTTATGCTTCAGTGATATCTCTATAAGTTGGTTTAGATATTATTTAACATTTAGGATCCAGAAAACCGGAATCAAAGATTGAACCAGGTGTTATTACTAAAGGTGTCTCACTTGGCCTTTTGTTATTTTTAATGTTTATAAATGACCTGCCAAATTATCTCAACAAAGATTCATCAACAGCTGTGGCTTTTGCACAAGATACCAGTGTACTTATATCTGAAAAGTCACATCAGCAATTAAAAGATTCTGTCAGTAAAATGCTCACCACGTGGTTTGAAGTTAATAAGCTTTCATTAAACTATGATAAAACAAAATTTATTAAATTTCAAATGAAGTATAAACAAGTGAATGAATTAACAATCATATAAAACAGTTACACCATAAAAAAGTATCTGATACAAATTTTCTTGGGCTTCAAGGAGATGGAAAGGCCAGCTGAAGAAAACTGATAAAAATCATGCTACCAAACCAGTTTGGCTTTCTTTGCCTTGAGAAACTTAAAAAAAAAACAGCTCAATCAAAATGCCTTAAGAACAGCATATTTTGTCCACTTTCACTCCCTGTTACAGCATAGAAAAATTTTCTGGGGTAATTCAGCACACAGCAAGCAAGTATTTACATTATAAAAACAGGGCCATAAGTATCATTTGTGGTGTTAGGCCCCCTCATTCCTGTAGGCCCTTATTCAAAATCCAAAGAATTCTTACTCTTAGTGGTGAATACATGCATTCTCTCTTGGGCTACCTTACAGATAATCATGATAACTTCACAACAAACCTTGCTGTGCATGACCACAATACAAGGCATAGACCAGCAAATAGCTCAAAACTCTTCCAAACAGGGTTTTACTATTCTACAATAATAACCTTCCATGTTACCTAAAACTACTCGGCAATCCTAACGAATATAAAATCTTCAAGAAATATTGTAAGTCTTTCTTATATACTCACTTCCCGTATACTATGGTAAAAATTTTTAATATGTGGTGCAACAAGTGAATATTCAATACATAGGGCAGATTTACACTTATCTGTTATTGTTGTCTTACTGTAATGCATGTTGAGGAGTTTACTCTTGAAATGGTGATGATTTACAAACTGCATGATGGGACGGAGGTGTTCTTGGTATTAGGTATGTTATTAGTTATTGTGCATATTTCATAACTATGATGTATTCACTAAGTGTTGCTGACAGTGGATAAACAAACAAGCCAGAAACAGTGGAACGACTTGCTGTTAAGCATCAGGAGCTAAAACAAAACCGTGCCAGTAACTGATATTTGCTTGGCGCACAGCCTGGTGTCAACATTACTTTGCTTTCCTTGAACTTCTGTGGGGCTGCAGTGGATATCTACTTTTCTAAATTTCTTGATTTCTTACCATCTGTTACTTCGTACTGATATTGAAGTAAGCTTTACTTAATACATATATATTAATCCCATAATATTTAAGTACACTTGGAAGGATATATTACTTCCTTTCTCAAAATTTGTGCACAGTTGAAAGTTGCACCTGAAGAAGGTAACCACATTTGTTCTGTAATAATTATGGAATCACCGTGAAGCAAATCCTAATACACTTATGAACACTCTTAATTAAACTATTCAATATGCAGGACGCGTATAAAGACCTTAAGCTCTGTCATCGGCTGCCAGAGCAATACATTTGTAGCAAGGGATGTTCTTTGTTGTCCTTACTTGAATCCTTACTTATCAATATGCAGCACATGTATAGTGACCTTACACTCTGTCATCCGCTGCAAGAGCAATACCTTTGTAGCAAGGGATGTTCATTGTTGTCCTTACTTGAATCCTTACTTATCAATATGCAGCACATGTATAGTGACCTTACACTCTGTCATCAGCTGCCAGAGCAATACCTTTGTAGCAAGGGATGTTCATTGTTGTCCTTACTTGAATCCTTATTTATTAATATGTATAGTGACCTTAGACTCTGTCATCAGCTGGCAGAGCAATACTATTGTAGCAAGTGATGTTCTTTGTTGTCCTTACTTGAATCCTTATTTATTAATATGTATAGTGACCTTACTCTCTGTCATCAGCTGGCAGAGCAATACTATTGTAGCAAGTGATGTTCTTTGTTGTCCTTACTTGAATCCTCATTTATCAATATGTATAGTGACCTTACTCTCTGTCATCAGCTGGCAGAGCAATACTATTGTAGCAAGGGATGTTCATTGTTGTCCTTACTTGAATCCTTACTTATCAATATGCAGCACATGTATAGTGACCTTACACTCTGACATCAGCTGCCAGAGCAATACATTTGTAGCAAGGGATGTTCATTGTTGTCATTACTTGAATCCTTACTTATCAATATGCAGCACATGTATAGTGACCTTACACTCTGTCATCAGCTGCCAGAGCAATACATTTGTAGCGAGGGATGTTCTTTGTTGTCATTACTTGAAACCTTATTTATCAATATGTATAGTGACCTTACACTCTGACATCAGCTGCCAGAGCAATACATTTGTAGCGAGGGATGTTCTTTGTTGTCATTACTTGAAACCTTATTTATCAATATGTATAGTGACCTTACACTCTGTCATCAGTTGGCAGAGCAATACATTTGTAGCGAGGGATGTTCTTTGTTGTCATTACTTGAAACCTTATTTATCAATATGTATAGTGACCTTACACTCTGACATCAGCTGCCAGAGCAATACATTTGTAGCGAGGGATGTTCTTTGTTGTCATTACTTGAAACCTTATTTATCAATATGTATAGTGACCTTACACTCTGTCATCAGTTGGCAGAGCAATACTATTGTAGCCAGGGATGTTCTTTGTTGTCATTACTTGAAACCTTATTTATCAATATGTATAGTGACCTTACACTCTGTCATCAGTTGGCAGAGCAATACATTTGTAGCGAGGGATGTTCTTTGTTGTCATTACTTGAAACCTTATTTATCAATATGTATAGTGACCTTACACTCTGTCATCAGCTGCCAGAGCAATACATTTGTAGCGAGGGATGTTCTTTGTTGTCATTACTTGAAACCTTATTTATCAATATGCAGCACATGTATAGTGACCTTACACTCTGTCATCAGTTGGCAGAGCAATACCTTTGTAGCGAGGGATGTTCTTTGTTGTCATTACTTGAAACCTTATTTATCAATATGCAGTACATGTATAGTGACCTTACACTCTGTCATCAGTTGGCAGAGCAATACTATTGTACTGAGGGATGTTCTTTGTTGTCATTACTTGAAACCTTATTTATCAATATGTATAGTGACCTTACACTCTGTCATCAGTTGGCAGAGCAATACTATTGTACTGAGGGATGTTCTTTGTTGTCATTACTTGAAACCTTATTTATCAATATGTATAGTGACCTTACACTCTGTCATCAGTTGGCAGAGCAATACTATTGTAGCGAGGGATGTTCTTTGTTGTCATTACTTGAAACCTTATTTATCAATATGTATAGTGACCTTACACTCTGTCATCAGTTGGCAGAGCAATACTATTGTAGCGAGGGATGTTCTTTGTTGTCATTACTTGAAACCTTATTTATCAATATGTATAGTGACCTTACACTCTGTCATCAGTTGGCAGAGCAATACTATTGTAGCGAGGGATGTTCTTTGTTGTCATTACTTGAAACCTTATTTATCAATATGTATAGTGACCTTACACTCTGTCATCAGTTGGCAGAGCAATACTATTGTACTGAGGGATGTTCTTTATTGTCATAACTTGAAACCTTATTTATCAATATGTATAGTGACCTTACACTCTGTCATCAGTTGGCAGAGCAATACTATTGTACTGAGGGATGTTCTTTATTGTCCTTACTTGAAACCTTATTTATCAATATGTATAGTGACCTTACACTCTGTCATCAGTTGGCAGAGCAATACTATTGTACTGAGGGATGTTCTTTGTTGTCATTACTTGAAACCTTATTTATCAATATGTATAGTGACCTTACACTCTGTCATCAGTTGGCAGAGCAATACTATTGTAGCGAGGGATGTTCTTTGTTGTCATTACTTGAAACCTTATTTATCAATATGTATAGTGACCTTACACTCTGTCATCAGTTGGCAGAGCAATACTATTGTACTGAGGGATGTTCTTTATTGTCATTACTTGAAACCTTATTTATCAATATGTATAGTGACCTTACACTCTGTCATCAGTTGGCAGAGCAATACATTTGTAGCGAGGGATGTTCTTTATTGTCCTTACTTGAAACCTTATTTATCAATATGTATAGTGACCTTACACTCTGACATCAGTTGGCAGAGCAATACTATTGTACTGAGGGATGTTCTTTATTGTCATTACTTGAAACCTTATTTATCAATATGTATAGTGCCCTTACACTCTGTCATCAGTTGGCAGAGCAATACTATTGTACTGAGGGATGTTCTTTATTGTCATTACTTGAAACCTTATTTATCAATATGTATAGTGACCTTACACTCTGTCATCAGTTGGCAGAGCAATACTATTGTAGCGAGGGATGTTCTTTATTGTCCTTACTTGAAACCTTATTTATCAATATGTATAGTGACCTTACACTGTGTCATCAGTTGGCAGAGCAATACTATTGTAGCGAGGGATGTTCTTTATTGTCCTTACTTGAAACCTTATTTATCAATATGTATAGTGACCTTACACTCTGTCATCAGTTGGCAGAGCAATACTATTGTAGCGAGGGATGTTCTTTATTGTCCTTACTTGAAACATAATTTATCAATATGTATAGTGACCTTACACTCTGTCATCAGTTGGCAGAGCAATACTATTGTACTGAGGGATGTTCTTTGTTGTCATTACTTGAAACCTTATTTATCAATATGTATAGTGACCTTACACTCTGTCATCAGTTGGCAGAGCAATACTATTGTACTGAGGGATGTTCTTTATTGTCATTACTTGAAACCTTATTTATCAATATGTATAGTGACCTTACACTCTGTCATCAGTTGGCAGAGCAATACTATTGTACTGAGGGATGTTCTTTATTGTCCTTACTTGAATCCTTACTTATCAATATGCAGTACATGTATAGTGACCTTACACTCTGTCATCAGTTGGCAGAGCAATACTATTGTACTGAGGGATGTTCTTTGTTGTCATTACTTGAATCCTTTTTTATCAATATGTATAGTGACCTTACACTCTGTCATCAGCTGCCAGAGCAATACATTTGTAGCGAGGGATGTTCTTTATTGTCCTTACTTGAATCCTTATTTATCAATATGTATAGTGACCTTACACTCTGACATCAGCTGGCAGAGCAATACATTTGTAGCGAGGGATGTTCTTTATTGTCCTTACTTGAATCCTTATTTATCAATCTGTATAGTGACCTTACACTCTGACATCAGTTGGCAGAGCAATACTATTGTAGCGAGGGATGTTCTTTGTTGTCCTTACTTGAATCCTTATTTATCAATATGTATAGTGACCTTACACTCTGACATCAGCTGGCAGAGCAATACATTTGTAGCGAGAGATGTTCTTTGTTGTCCTTACTTGAATCCTTATTTATCAATATGTATAGTGACCTTACACTCCGACATCAGCTGGCAGAGCAATACATTTGTAGCGAGGGATGTTCTTTGTTGTCCTTACTTGAATCCTTATTTATCAATATGTATAGTGACCTTACTCTCTGTCATCATATCCATACTCACTTGCTCATATATATGCTGTATCACATTGAGTATATTATATCAATACTCACTTGCTCATATATATGCTGTATCACATTGAGTATATTATATCAATACTCACTTGCTCATATATATGCTGTATCACATTGAGTATATTATATCAATACTCACTTGCTCATATATATGCTGTATCACATTGAGTATATTATATCAATACTCACTTGCTCATATATATGCTGTATCACATTGAGTATATTATATCAATACTCACTTGCTCATATATATGCTGTATCACATTGAGTATATTATATCAATACTCACTTGCTCATATATATGCTGTATCACATTGAGTATATTATATCAATACTCACTTGCTCATATATATGCTGTATCACATTGAGTATATTATATCAATACTCACTTGCCCATATATATGGTGTATCACATTGAGTATATTATATGAACACTCACTTGCTCATATATATGCAGTATCACATTGAGTATATTATATGAACACTCACTTGCTCATATATATGCTGTATCACATTGAGTATATTATATCAATACTCACTTGCTCATATATATGCTGTATCACATTGAGTATATTATATCAATACTCACTTGCTCATATATATGCTGTATCACATTGAGTATATTATATCAATACTCACTTGCTCATATATATGCTGTATCACATTGAGTATATTATATCAATACTCACTTGCCCATATATATATGGTGTATCACATTGAGTATATTATATGAACACTCACTTGCTCATATATATGCTGTATCACATTGAGTATATTATATCAATACTCACTTGCTCATATATATGCTGTATCACATTGAGTATATTATATCAATACTCACTTGCTCATATATATGCTGTATCACATTGAGTATATTATATCAATACTCACTTGCTCATATATATGCTGTATCACATTGAGTATATTATATCAATACTCACTTGCTCATATATATGCTGTATCACATTGAGTATATTATATCAATACTCACTTGCCCATATATATGGTGTATCACATTGAGTATATTATATGAACACTCACTTGCTCATATATATGCAGTATCACATTGAGTATATTATATGAACACTCACTTGCTCATATATATGGTGTATCTCATTGAGTATATTATATCAATACTCACTTGCTCATATATATGGTGTATCTCATTGAGTATATTATATCAATACTCCTTTGCTCATATATATGGTGTATCTCATTGAGTATACTATATCAATACTCACTTGCTCATATATACGCTGTATCACATTGAGTATACTATATCAATACTCACTTGCTCATATATATGGTGTATCACATTGAGTATATTATATCAATACTCACTTGCCATATATATGTGGTGTATCTCATTGAGTATACTACATTAATACTCACTTGCCCATATATATGCTGTATCTCATTGAGTATACTATATCAATACTCACTTGCTCATATATATGCTGTATCACATTGAGTATATTATATCAATACTCACTTGCTCATATATATTCTGTATCACATTGGGTATATTATATCAATACTCACTTGCTCATATATATGCTGTATCACATTGAGTATATTATATCAATACTCACTTGCTCATATATATGCTGTATCACATTGAGTATATTATATCAATACTCACTTGCTCATATATATGCTGTATCACATTGAGTATATTATATCAATACTCACTTGCTCATATATATGCTGTATCACATTGAGTATATTATATCAATACTCACTTGCTCATATATATGCTGTATCACATTGAGTATATTATATCAATACTCACTTGCTCATATATATGCTGTATCACATTGAGTATATTATATCAATACTCACTTGCTCATATATATATGCTGTATCACATTGAGTATATTATATCAATACTCACTTGCTCATATATATGCTGTATCACATTGAGTATGTTATATCAATACTCACTTGCTCATATATATGCTGTATCACATTGAGTATATTATATCAATACTCACTTGCTCATATATATGCTGTATCACATTGAGTATATTATATCAATACTCACTTGCTCATATATATGCTGTATCACATTGAGTATATTATATCAATGCTCACTTGCCCATATATATGGTGTATCACATTGAGTATATTATATGAACACTCACTTGCTCATATATATGCAGTATCACATTGAGTATATTATATGAACACTCACTTGCTCATATATATGCTGTATCACATTGAGTATATTATATCAATACTCACTTGCTCATATATATGCTGTATCACATTGAGTATATTATATCAATACTCACTTGCTCATATATATGCTGTATCACATTGAGTATATTATATCAATACTCACTTGCTCATATATATGCTGTATCACATTGAGTATATTATATCAATACTCACTTGCCCATATATATGGTGTATCACATTGAGTATATTATATGAACACTCACTTGCTCATATATATGCAGTATCACATTGAGTATATTATATGAACACTCACTTGCTCATATATATGGTGTATCACATTGAGTATATTATATCAATACTCACTTGCTCATATATATGGTGTATCTCATTGAGTATATTATATCAATACTCACTTGCTCATATATATGGTGTATCTCATTGAGTATACTATATCAATACTCACTTGCTCATATATATGCTGTATCACATTGAGTATACTATATCAATACTCACTTGCTCATATATATGGTGTATCACATTGAGTATATTATATCAATACTCACTTGCCATATATATATGGTGTATCTCATTGAGTATACTACATTAATACTCACTTGCCCATATATATGCTGTATCTCATTGAGTATACTATATCAATACTCACTTGCTCATATATATGCTGTATCACATTGAGTATATTATATCAATACTCACTTGCTCATATATATGCTGTATCACATTGGGTATATTATATCAATACTCACTTGCTCATATATATGCTGTATCACATTGAGTATATTATATCAATACTCACTTGCTCATATATATGCTGTATCACATTGACTATATTATATCAATACTCACTTGCTCATATATATGCTGTATCACATTGAGTATATTATATCAATACTCACTTGCTCATATATATGCTGTATCACATTGAGTATATTATATCAATACTCACTTGCTCATATATATGCTGTATCACATTGAGTATATTATATCAATACTCACTTGCTCATATATATGCTGTATCACATTGAGTATATTATATCAATACTCACTTGCTCATATATATGCTGTATCACATTGAGTATATTATATCAATACTCACTTGCTCATATATATGCTGTATCACATTGAGTATATTATATCAATACTCACTTGCTCATATATATGCTGTATCACATTGAGTATATTATATCAATACTCACTTGCCCATATATATGGTGTATCACATTGAGTATATTATATGAACACTCACTTGCTCATATATATGCAGTATCACATTGAGTATATTATATCAATACTCACTTGCTCATATATATGCTGTATCACATTGAGTATATTATATCAATACTCACTTGCCCATATATATGGTGTATCACATTGAGTATATTATATGAACACTCACTTGCTCATATATATGCAGTATCACATTGAGTATATTATATGAACACTCACTTGCTCATATATATGGTGTATCTCATTGAGTATATTATATCAATACTCACTTGCTCATATATATGGTGTATCTCATTGAGTATATTATATCAATACTCACTTGCTCATATATATGGTGTATCTCATTGAGTATACTATATCAATACTCACTTGCTCATATATATGCTGTATCACATTGAGTATACTATATCAATTCTCACTTGCTCATATATATGGTGTATCACATTGAGTATATTATATCAATACTCACTTGCCATATATATATGGTGTATCTCATTGAGTATACTACATTAATACTCACTTGCCCATATATATGCTGTATCTCATTGAGTATACTATATCAATACTCACTTGCTCATATATATGCTGTATCACATTGAGTATATTATATCAATACTCACTTGCTCATATATATGCTGTATCACATTGAGTATATTATATCAATACTCACTTGCTCATATATATGCTGTATCACATTGAGTATATTATATCAATACTCACTTGCTCATATATATGCTGTGTCACATTGAGTATATTATATCAATACTCACTTGCTCATATATATGCTGTATCACATTGAGTATATTATATCAATACTCACTTGCTCATATATATGCTGTATCACATTGAGTATATTATATCAATACTCACTTGCTCATATATATGCTGTATAACATAGAGTATATTATATCAATACTCACTTGCTCATATATATGCTGTATCACATTGAGTATATTATATCAATACTCACTTGCTCATATATATGTTGTATCACATTGAGTATATTATATCAATACTCACTTGCTCATATATATGCTGTATCACATTGAGTATATTATATCAATACTCACTTGCCCATATATATGGTGTATCACATTGAGTATATTATATGAACACTCACTTGCTCATATATATGCAGTATCACATTGAGTATATTATATGAACACTCACTTGCTCATATATATGGTGTATCTCATTGAGTATATTATATCAATACTCACTTGCTCATATATATGGTGTATCTCATTGAGTATATTATATCAATACTCACTTGCTCATATATATGGTGTATCTCATTGAGTATACTATATCAATACTCACTTGCTCATATATATGCTGTATCACATTGAGTATACTATATCAATACTCACTTGCTCATATATATGGTGTATCACATTGAGTATATTATATCAATACTCACTTGCCATATATATATATGGTGTATCTCATTGAGTATACTACATTAATACTCACTTGCCCATATATATGCTGTATCTCATTGAGTATACTATATCAATACTCACTTGCCCATATATATGGTGTATCTCATTGAGTATACTACATTAATACTCACTTGCCCATATATATGCTGTATCTCATTAAGTATACAATATCAATACTCACTTGCCCATATATATGGTGTATCTCATTGAGTATACTACATTAATACTCACTTGCCCATATATATGGTGTATCACATTGAGTATACAATATCAATACTCACTTGCCCATATATATGGTGTATCTCATTGAGTATACAATATCAATACTAACTTGCCCATATATATGGTGTATCTCATTGAGTATACAATATCAATACTCACTTGCCCATATATAAGGTGTATCTCATTGAGTATACAATATCAATACTCACTTGCCCATATATATGCTGTATCTCATTGAGTATACAATATCAATACTCACTTGCCCATATATATGGTGTATCTCATTGAGTATACTACATTAATACTCACTTGCCCATATATATGGTGTATCACATTGAGTATACTACATTAATACTCACTTGCTCATATATATGGTGTATCACATTGAAAATGTTATATCAATACTCACTTGTTCATATATATGGTGTATCACATTGAGTATACTACATCAATACTCACTTGCCCATATATATGGTGTATCACATTGAGTATGTTATATCAATACACACTTGCTCATATATATGGTGTATCTCATTGAGTATACTACATTAATACTCACTTGCCCATATATATGGTGTATCTTATTGAGTATACTACATCAATACTCACTTGCCCATATATATGGTGTATCTCATTGAGTATACTATATCAATACTCACTTGCCCATATATATGGTGTATCACATTGAGTATACTACATTAATACTCACTTGCTCATATATATGGTGTATCACATTGAAAATGTTATGTCAATACTCACTTGCTCATATATATGGTGTATCACATTGAGTATACTACATCAATACTCACTTGCCCATATATATGGTGTATCACATTGAGTATGTTATATCAATACTCACTTGCTCTTATATATGGTGTATCTCATTGAGTATACTACACCAATACTCACTTGCTCATATATATGGTGTATCTCATTGAGTATACTATATCAATACTCACTTGCTCATATATATGGTGTATCTCATTGAGTATGTTATATCAATACTCACTTGCCCATATATATGGTGTATCTCATTGAGTATACTATATCAATACTCACTTGCCCATATATATGGTGTATCACATTGAGTATGTTATATCAATACTCACTTGCTCATATATATGGTGTATCTCATTGAGTATACTACATCAATACTCACTTGCCCATATATATGGTGTATCTCATTGAGTATACTATATCCATACTCACTTGCTCATATATATGGTGTATCTCATTGAGTATACAATATCAATACTCACTTGCCCATATATATGGTGTATCTCATTGAGTATACAATATCAATACTCACTTGCCCATATATGCTGTATCTCATTGAGTATACAATATCAATACTCACTTGCCCATATATATGGTGTATCTCATTGAGTATACTACATTAATACTCACTTGCCCATATATATGGCGTATCTCATTGAGTATACTACATTAATACTTACTTGCCCATATATATGGTGTATCTCATTGAGTATACTACATTAATACTCACTTGCTCATATATATGGTGTATCACATTGAGTATACTACATTAATACTCACTTGCCCATATATATGTTGTATCACATTGAGTATATTATATCAATACTCACTTGCCCATATATATGGTGTCTCTCATTGAGTATACTACATTAATACTCACTTGCCCATATATATGGTGTATCACATTGAGTATATTATATCAATACTCACTTGCCCATATATATGGTGTATCACATTGAGTATATTATATCAATACTCACTTGCCCATATATATGGTGTATCACATTGAGTATACAATATCAATACTCACTTGCCCATATATATGGTGTATCTCATTGAGTATACTACATCAATACTCACTTGCCCATATATATGGTGTATCACATTGAGTATATTATATCAATACTCACTTGCCCATATATATGCTGTATCTCATTGAGTATACAATATCAATACTCACTTGCCCATATATATGGTGTATCTCATTGAGTATACTACATTAATACTCACTTGCCCATATATATGGTGTATCACATTGAGTATACTACATCAATACTCACTTGCCCATATATATGGTGTATCTCATTGAGTATACTATATCAATACTCACTTGCCCATATATATGGTGTATCACATTGAGTATACTACATTAATACTCACTTGCTCATATATATGCTGTATCTCATTGAGTATACTATATCAATACTCACTTGCTCATATATATGCTGTATCACATTGAGTATATTATATCAATACTCACTTGCTCATATATATGCTGTATCACATTGGGTATATTATATCAATACTCACTTGCTCATATATATGCTGTATCACATTGAGTATATTATATCAATACTCACTTGCTCATATATATGCTGTATCACATTGACTATATTATATCAATACTCACTTGCTCATATATATGCTGTATCACATTGAGTATATTATATCAATACTCACTTGCTCATATATATGCTGTATCACATTGAGTATATTATATCAATACTCACTTGCTCATATATATGCTGTATCACATTGAGTATATTATATCAATACTCACTTGCTCATATATATGCTGTATCACATTGAGTATATTATATCAATACTCACTTGCTCATATATATGCTGTATCACATTGAGTATATTATATCAATACTCACTTGCTCATATATATGCTGTATCACATTGAGTATATTATATCAATACTCACTTGCTCATATATATGCTGTATCACATTGAGTATATTATATCAATACTCACTTGCCCATATATATGGTGTATCACATTGAGTATATTATATGAACACTCACTTGCTCATATATATGCAGTATCACATTGAGTATATTATATCAATACTCACTTGCTCATATATATGCTGTATCACATTGAGTATATTATATCAATACTCACTTGCCCATATATATGGTGTATCACATTGAGTATATTATATGAACACTCACTTGCTCATATATATGCAGTATCACATTGAGTATATTATATGAACACTCACTTGCTCATATATATGGTGTATCTCATTGAGTATATTATATCAATACTCACTTGCTCATATATATGGTGTATCTCATTGAGTATATTATATCAATACTCACTTGCTCATATATATGGTGTATCTCATTGAGTATACTATATCAATACTCACTTGCTCATATATATGCTGTATCACATTGAGTATACTATATCAATTCTCACTTGCTCATATATATGGTGTATCACATTGAGTATATTATATCAATACTCACTTGCCATATATATATGGTGTATCTCATTGAGTATACTACATTAATACTCACTTGCCCATATATATGCTGTATCTCATTGAGTATACTATATCAATACTCACTTGCTCATATATATGCTGTATCACATTGAGTATATTATATCAATACTCACTTGCTCATATATATGCTGTATCACATTGAGTATATTATATCAATACTCACTTGCTCATATATATGCTGTATCACATTGAGTATATTATATCAATACTCACTTGCTCATATATATGCTGTGTCACATTGAGTATATTATATCAATACTCACTTGCTCATATATATGCTGTATCACATTGAGTATATTATATCAATACTCACTTGCTCATATATATGCTGTATCACATTGAGTATATTATATCAATACTCACTTGCTCATATATATGCTGTATAACATAGAGTATATTATATCAATACTCACTTGCTCATATATATGCTGTATCACATTGAGTATATTATATCAATACTCACTTGCTCATATATATGTTGTATCACATTGAGTATATTATATCAATACTCACTTGCTCATATATATGCTGTATCACATTGAGTATATTATATCAATACTCACTTGCCCATATATATGGTGTATCACATTGAGTATATTATATGAACACTCACTTGCTCATATATATGCAGTATCACATTGAGTATATTATATGAACACTCACTTGCTCATATATATGGTGTATCTCATTGAGTATATTATATCAATACTCACTTGCTCATATATATGGTGTATCTCATTGAGTATATTATATCAATACTCACTTGCTCATATATATGGTGTATCTCATTGAGTATACTATATCAATACTCACTTGCTCATATATATGCTGTATCACATTGAGTATACTATATCAATACTCACTTGCTCATATATATGGTGTATCACATTGAGTATATTATATCAATACTCACTTGCCATATATATATATGGTGTATCTCATTGAGTATACTACATTAATACTCACTTGCCCATATATATGCTGTATCTCATTGAGTATACTATATCAATACTCACTTGCCCATATATATGGTGTATCTCATTGAGTATACTACATTAATACTCACTTGCCCATATATATGCTGTATCTCATTAAGTATACAATATCAATACTCACTTGCCCATATATATGGTGTATCTCATTGAGTATACTACATTAATACTCACTTGCCCATATATATGGTGTATCACATTGAGTATACAATATCAATACTCACTTGCCCATATATATGGTGTATCTCATTGAGTATACAATATCAATACTAACTTGCCCATATATATGGTGTATCTCATTGAGTATACAATATCAATACTCACTTGCCCATATATAAGGTGTATCTCATTGAGTATACAATATCAATACTCACTTGCCCATATATATGCTGTATCTCATTGAGTATACAATATCAATACTCACTTGCCCATATATATGGTGTATCTCATTGAGTATACTACATTAATACTCACTTGCCCATATATATGGTGTATCACATTGAGTATACTACATTAATACTCACTTGCTCATATATATGGTGTATCACATTGAAAATGTTATATCAATACTCACTTGTTCATATATATGGTGTATCACATTGAGTATACTACATCAATACTCACTTGCCCATATATATGGTGTATCACATTGAGTATGTTATATCAATACACACTTGCTCATATATATGGTGTATCTCATTGAGTATACTACATTAATACTCACTTGCCCATATATATGGTGTATCTTATTGAGTATACTACATCAATACTCACTTGCCCATATATATGGTGTATCTCATTGAGTATACTATATCAATACTCACTTGCCCATATATATGGTGTATCACATTGAGTATACTACATTAATACTCACTTGCTCATATATATGGTGTATCACATTGAAAATGTTATGTCAATACTCACTTGCTCATATATATGGTGTATCACATTGAGTATACTACATCAATACTCACTTGCCCATATATATGGTGTATCACATTGAGTATGTTATATCAATACTCACTTGCTCTTATATATGGTGTATCTCATTGAGTATACTACACCAATACTCACTTGCTCATATATATGGTGTATCTCATTGAGTATACTATATCAATACTCACTTGCTCATATATATGGTGTATCTCATTGAGTATGTTATATCAATACTCACTTGCCCATATATATGGTGTATCTCATTGAGTATACTATATCAATACTCACTTGCCCATATATATGGTGTATCACATTGAGTATGTTATATCAATACTCACTTGCTCATATATATGGTGTATCTCATTGAGTATACTACATCAATACTCACTTGCCCATATATATGGTGTATCTCATTGAGTATACTATATCCATACTCACTTGCTCATATATATGGTGTATCTCATTGAGTATACAATATCAATACTCACTTGCCCATATATATGGTGTATCTCATTGAGTATACAATATCAATACTCACTTGCCCATATATGCTGTATCTCATTGAGTATACAATATCAATACTCACTTGCCCATATATATGGTGTATCTCATTGAGTATACTACATTAATACTCACTTGCCCATATATATGGCGTATCTCATTGAGTATACTACATTAATACTTACTTGCCCATATATATGGTGTATCTCATTGAGTATACTACATTAATACTCACTTGCTCATATATATGGTGTATCACATTGAGTATACTACATTAATACTCACTTGCCCATATATATGTTGTATCACATTGAGTATATTATATCAATACTCACTTGCCCATATATATGGTGTCTCTCATTGAGTATACTACATTAATACTCACTTGCCCATATATATGGTGTATCACATTGAGTATATTATATCAATACTCACTTGCCCATATATATGGTGTATCACATTGAGTATATTATATCAATACTCACTTGCCCATATATATGGTGTATCACATTGAGTATACAATATCAATACTCACTTGCCCATATATATGGTGTATCTCATTGAGTATACTACATCAATACTCACTTGCCCATATATATGGTGTATCACATTGAGTATATTATATCAATACTCACTTGCCCATATATATGCTGTATCTCATTGAGTATACAATATCAATACTCACTTGCCCATATATATGGTGTATCTCATTGAGTATACTACATTAATACTCACTTGCCCATATATATGGTGTATCACATTGAGTATACTACATCAATACTCACTTGCCCATATATATGGTGTATCTCATTGAGTATACTATATCAATACTCACTTGCCCATATATATGGTGTATCACATTGAGTATACTACATTAATACTCACTTGCTCATATATATGGTGTATCACATTGAAAATGTTATATCAATACTCACTTACTCATATATATGGTGTATCACATTGAGTATACTACATCAATACTCACTTGCCCATATATATGGTGTATCACATTGAGTATGTTATATCAATACTCACTTGCTCATATATATGGTGTATCTCATTGAGTATACTACACCAATACTCACTTGCTCATATATATGGTGTATCTCATTGAGTATACTATATCAATACTCACTTGCTCCTATATATGGTGTATCTCATTGAGTATGTTATATCAATACTCACTTGCCCATATATATGGTGTATCTCATTGAGTATACTATATCAATACTCACTTGCCCATATATATGGTGTATCACATTGAGTATGTTATATCAATACTCAATTGCTCATATATATGGTGTATCTCATTGAGTATACTACATCAATACTCACTTGCCCATATATATGGTGTATCACATTGAGTATGTTATATCAATACTCACTTGCCCATATATATGGTGTATCACATTGAGTATACTATATCAATACTCACTTGCCCATATATATGGTGTATCACATTGAGTATACTACATCAATACTCACTTGCTCATATATATGGTGTATCACATTGAGTATATTATATCAATACTCACTTGCTCATATATATGGTGTATCACATTGAGTATATTATATGAATACTCACTTGCCCATATATATGGTGTATCTCATTGAGTATACTACATCAATACCCTCTTGCCCATATATATGGTGTATCACATGGAGTGTACTACATCAATACTCACTTGCCCATATATATGGTGTATCTCATTGAGTATACTACATCAATACTCACTTGCTCATATATATGGTGTATCACATTGAGTATATTATATGAATACTCACTTGCCCATATATATGGTGTATCACATTGAGTGTACTACATCAATACTCACTTGCCCATATATATGGTGCATCACATTGAGTATATTATATCAATACTCACTTGCTCATATATATGGTGTATCGCATTGAGTGTACTACATCAATACTCACTTGCCCATATATATGGTGTATCACATTGAGTATATTATATCAATACTCACTTGCCCATATATATGGTGTATCACATTGAGTATATTATATCAATACTCACTTGCCCATATATATGGTGTATCACATTGAGTATACAATATCAATACTCACTTGCCCATATATATGGTGCATCACATTGAGTATATTATATCAATACTCACTTGCTCATATATATGGTGTATCGCATTGAGTGTACTACATCAATACTCACTTGCTTATATATATAATGTATCACATTGAGTATATTATATCAATACTCACTTGCTCATATATGTGGTGTATCACATTGAGTATATTATATCAATACTCACTTGCTCATATATATGGTGTATCGCATTGAGTGTACTACATCAATACTCACTTGCCCATATATATGGTGTATCACATTGAGTATATTACATCAATACTCACTTGCCCATATATATGGTGTATCACATTGAGTATATTATATCAATACTCACTTGCTCATATATATGGTGTATCGCATTGACTGTACTACATCAATACTCACTTGCCCATATATATGGTTTATCACATTTAGTATATTATATCAATACTCACTTGCCCATATATATGGTGTATCACATTGAGTATATTATATCAATACTCACTTGCCCATATATATGCTGTATCCCATTGAGTATATTATATCAATACTCACTTGCTCATATATATGGTGTATCACTTTGAGTATATTAAATCAATACTCACTTGCCCATATATATGGTGTATCACATTGAGTATATTATATCAATACTCACTTGCCCATATATATGGTTTATCACATTGAGTATATTATATGAATACTCACTTGCCCATATATATGGTTTATCACATTGAGTATATTATATCAATACTCACTTGCGCATATATATGGTGTATCACATTGAGTATATTATATCAATACTCACTTGCCCATATATATGGTGTATCACATTGAGTATATTATATCAATACTCACTTGCCCATATATATGGTGTATCACATTGAGTATATTATATCAATACTCACCTGCCCATATATATGGCGTATCACATTGAGTATATTATATCAATACTCACTTGCCCATATATATGGTGTATCACATTGAGTATACTACATCAATACTCACTTGCTCATATATATGGTGTATCACATTGCGTATATTATATCAATACTCACTTGCCCATATATGGTGTGTCACATTGAGTATACTACATCAATACTCACTTGCTCATATATATGGTGTGTCACATTGAGTATATTATATCAATACTCACTTGCGCATATACATGATGTATCACATTGAGTATATTATATCAATACTCACTTGCTCATATATATGGTGTATCACATTGAGTATACTACATCAATACTCACTTGCTCATATATATGGTGTATCACATTGAGTATATTATATCAATACTCACTTGCGCATATACATGGTGTATCAGATTGAGTATATTATATCAATACTCACTTGCTCATATATATGGTGTATCACATTGAGTATAATACATCAATACTCACTTGATAATATATATGGTGTATCACATTGAGTATATTATATCAATACTCACCTGCTCATATACATGGTGTATCACATTGAGTATATTATATCAATACTCACTTGCCCATATATATGGTGTGTAGATTGAGTATATTATATCAATACTCACTTGCCCATATATATGGTGTATCACATTGAGTATACTACATCAATACTCACTTGCCCATATATATGGTGTGTCACATTGAGTATATTATATCAATACTCACTTGCCCATATATATGTTGTGTCACATTGAGTATATTACATTAATACTCACTTGCCCAAATATATGGTGTATCACATTGAGTATACTACATCAATACTCACTTGCTCATATATATGCTGTGTCACATTGAGTATGTTATATCAATACTCACTTGCTCATGTATATATTATGTATCACATTGAGTATACTACATCAATACTCACATTTACACACACACATATATATATATGGTGTATCACATTGAGTATACTACATCAATACCCACTTGCCCATATATATGGTGTATCACATAGAGTATATTATATCAATACTCACTTGCTCATATATATGGTGTATCACATTGAGTATATTATATCAATACTCACTTGCTCATATATATTATGTATCACATTGAGTATACTACATCAATATGTACTTTTACAACGCATATATATATATATGGTGTATCACATTGAGTATATTAGTTCAATACTCACTTGCCCATATATATGGTGTATCACATTGAGTATATTATATCAATACTCACTTGCCCATATATATGGTGTATCACATTGAGTATATTATATCAATACTCACTTGCTCATATATATGGTGAATCACATTGAGTATACTACATCAATACCCTCTTTCTCATCTATATGGTGTATCACATTGAGTATATTAGTTCAATACTCACTTGCCCATATATATGGTGTATCACATTGAGTATATTATATCAATACTCACTTTCCCATATATATGGTGTATCAAGTTGAGTATATTATACCAATACTCACTTGCCCATATATATGGTGTATCACATTGAGTATATTACATCAATACCCACTTGCCCATATATATGGTGTATCACATTGAGTTTATTGTATCAATACTCACTTGCCTATATATATCATGTATCACATTGAGTATAATATATCAATACTCACTTGCTTATATATATGGTGTATCATATTGAGTATATTATATCAATAGTCACTTGCTCATATATATGTGGTGTATCGCATTAAATATATTATAGCAATACTTACTTATTCATATATATGTGGTGTATCACAGGGAGTATATTATATCAATACTTACTTGCTCATATACATGTTGTGTATTACATTGAGTATATTATATCAACACTCACTTGCTCATATTATGAGGTGTATCACAGGGAGTATATTATATCAGTGCTTGCATGCTCATATACATGTGGTGTATCACATTGAGTGTATTATATCAATGCTTACTTGCTCATATACATGTGTATCACATTGAGTATATAATATCAATACTTTCTTGCTCATATACATGTGTATCACATTGAGTATACTATATCAATACTTACTTGCTCATATACATGTGGTGTATCACATTGAGTATATTATATCAATACTTACTTGCTCATATACATGTGGTGTATCACATTGAGTATATTATATCAATACTTACTTGCTCATATACATGTGGTGTATCACATTGAGTATATTATATCAATACTTACTTGCTCACATACATGTGGTGTATCACATTGAGTATATTATATCAATACTTGCTCATATACATGTGTATCACATTGAGTATATTATATCAATACTTACTTGCTCATATACATGTGTATCACATTGAGTATATTATATCAATACTTACTTGCTCATATACATGTGGTGTATCACATTGAGTATATTATATCAATACTTACTTGCTCATATACATGTGGTGTATCACATTGAGTATATTATATCAATACTTACTTGCTCATATACATGTGGTGTATCACATTGAGTGTATTATTTCAATGCTTACTTGCTCATATACATGTGGTGTATCACATTGAGTATATTATATCAATACTTACTTGCTCATATACATGTGTATCACATTGAGTATATTATATCAATACTCATTTGCTCATATACATGTGGTGTGTCACATTGAGTATATTATATCAATACTCACTTGCTCATATATATATATGTGGTGTATCGCATTGACTATATTGTAATAATACTTACTTGCTCATATATATGTGGTGTATTACATTGAGTATATTATATCATTACTCACTTGCTCATATATGTGGTGTATAATTTTGGGTATATTGTATCAATACTCACTTGCTCATATATGTGGTGTATCACTTTGGGTATAATATATCAATACTCACTTGCTCATATATGTGGTGTATCACTTTGGGTATATTATATCAATACTCACATCTCATATATATGTGGTGTATCACAAGGATTATATTATATCAATACTCACTTGCTCATATATATGTGGTGTATCACTGTGGGTATATTATATCAATACCCACTTGCTCATATATATGTGTGGTGTATCACATTCAGTATATTATATCAATACTCACTTGATCATATATGTGGTGTATCACTTTGGGTATATTATAGCAATACTCACTTGCTCATATATATGTGGTTTATCACTTTGGGTATATAATATCAATACTTACTTGCTTATATATATGTGGTGTATGACATTGAGTATATCATATCAATACTCACTTACTCATATACATGTGGTGCATCACATTGAGTATATTCTATCAATACTCTCTTGTTTGTATATATGGTATATCACATTGAGTATATTATATCAATACTAACTTGCTCATATATGTGGTGTAATACATTGAGTATATTATATCAATACTAACTTGCTCATATACATGTGGTGTATCACATTGAGTATATTATATCAATACTCACTTTCTCATATACAGGTGGTGCATCACATTGAGTATATTATATCAATACTCTCTTGCTTGTATATATGGTATATCACATTGAGTATATTATAGCAATACTAACTTGCTCATATATGTGGTGTATCACATTGAGTATATTATATCAATATTTATTTCCTCATATACATGTGTATCACATTGAGTATATTATATCAATACTTACTTGCTCATATACATTTGGTGTATCACATTGTGTGTATTATATCAATACTTACTTGCTCATATACATGTGTATCTCATTGAGTATATTATATCAATACTTACTTGCTCATATACATGTGGTGTATCACATTGAGTATATTATATCAATACTTACTTGCTCATATACCTGTGGTGTATCATGTTGAGTATATTATATCAATGCTTACTTGCTCATATACATGTGGTGTATTACGTTGAGTATATTATATCAATACTTAATTGCTCATATACATGTGGTGTATCACATTGAGTATATTATATCAAACTTACATGCTCATATACATGTGGTGTATCACATTGAGTATATTATATCAATGCTTACTTGCTCATATACATGTGGTGTCTCACATTGAGTATATTATATCAATACTTACTTGCTCATATACATGTGGTTTATCACATTGAGTATATTATATCAATACTTACTTGCTCATATACATGTGGTGTATCACGTTGAGTATATTATATCAATGCTTACTTGCTCATATACATGTGTATCACATTGAGTATATTATATCAATACTTACTTGCTCATATACATGTGGTGTATCACATTGAGTATATTATATCAATACTTACTTGCTCATATACATGTGGTGTATCACATTGAGTATATTATATCAATACTTACTTGCTCATATACATGTGTATCACATTGAGTATACTATATCAATACTTACTTGCTCATATACATGTGGTGTATCACATTGAGTATATTATATCAATACTTACTTGCTCATATACAAGTGGTGTATCACATTGAGTGTATTATATCAATGCTTACTTGCTCATATACATGTGTATCAAATTGAGTATATTATATCAATACTTACTTGCTCATATACATGTGTGTCACATTGAGTATACTATATCAATACTTACTTGCTCATATACATGTGGTGTATCACATTGAGTATATTATATCAATACTTACTTGCTCATATACATGTGGTGTATCACATTGAGTATATTATATCAATACTTACCTGCTCATATACATGTGGTGTATCACATTGAGTGTATTATATCAATGCTTACTTGCTCATATACATGTGGTGTATCACATTGAGTATATTATATCAATACTTACTTGCTCATATACATGTGGTGTATCACATTGAGTATATTATATCAATACTTACTTGCTCATATACATGTGGTGTATCACATTGAGTATATAATATCAATACTTACTTGCTCATATACATGTGTATCACATTGAGTATACTATATCAATACTTACTTGCTCATATACATGTGGTGTATCACATTGAGTATATTATATCAATACTTACTTGCTCATATACATGTGGTGTATCACATTGAGTACATTATGTCAATACTTACTTGCTCATATACATGTGGTGTATCACATTGAGTGTATTATATCAATGCTTGCTTGCTCATATACATGTGGTGTATCACATTGAGTATATTATATCAATACTAACTTGCTCATATACATGTGTATCACATTGAGTATATTATATCAATACTTACTTGCTCATATACATGTGGTGTATCACATTGAGTATATTATATCAACACTTACTTGCTCATATATATGCTGTATCACATTGAGTATATTATATCAATACTCACTTGCTCATATATATGCTGTATCACATTGAGTATATTATATCAATACTCACTTGCTCATATATATGCTGTATCACATTGAGTATATTATATCAATACTCACTTGCTCATATATATGCTGTATCACATTGAGTATATTATATCAATACTCACTTGCTCATATATATGCTGTATCACATTGAGTATATTATATCAATACTCACTTGCCCATATATATGGTGTATCACATTGAGTATATTATATGAACACTCACTTGCTCATATATATGCAGTATCACATTGAGTATATTATATGAACACTCACTTGCTCATATATATGCTGTATCACATTGAGTATATTATATCAATACTCACTTGCTCATATATATGCTGTATCACATTGAGTATATTATATCAATACTCACTTGCTCATATATATGCTGTATCACATTGAGTATATTATATCAATACTCACTTGCTCATATATATGCTGTATCACATTGAGTATATTATATCAATACTCACTTGCCCATATATATATGGTGTATCACATTGAGTATATTATATGAACACTCACTTGCTCATATATATGCTGTATCACATTGAGTATATTATATCAATACTCACTTGCTCATATATATGCTGTATCACATTGAGTATATTATATCAATACTCACTTGCTCATATATATGCTGTATCACATTGAGTATATTATATCAATACTCACATGCTCATATATATGCTGTATCACATTGAGTATATTATATCAATACTCACTTGCTCATATATATGCTGTATCACATTGAGTATATTATATCAATACTCACTTGCCCATATATATGGTGTATCACATTGAGTATATTATATGAACACTCACTTGCTCATATATATGCAGTATCACATTGAGTATATTATATGAACACTCACTTGCTCATATATATGGTGTATCTCATTGAGTATATTATATCAATACTCACTTGCTCATATATATGGTGTATCTCATTGAGTATATTATATCAATACTCCTTTGCTCATATATATGGTGTATCTCATTGAGTATACTATATCAATACTCACTTGCTCATATATACGCTGTATCACATTGAGTATACTATATCAATACTCACTTGCTCATATATATGGTGTATCACATTGAGTATATTATATCAATACTCACTTGCCATATATATGTGGTGTATCTCATTGAGTATACTACATTAATACTCACTTGCCCATATATATGCTGTATCTCATTGAGTATACTATATCAATACTCACTTGCTCATATATATGCTGTATCACATTGAGTATATTATATCAATACTCACTTGCTCATATATATTCTGTATCACATTGGGTATATTATATCAATACTCACTTGCTCATATATATGCTGTATCACATTGAGTATATTATATCAATACTCACTTGCTCATATATATGCTGTATCACATTGAGTATATTATATCAATACTCACTTGCTCATATATATGCTGTATCACATTGAGTATATTATATCAATACTCACTTGCTCATATATATGCTGTATCACATTGAGTATATTATATCAATACTCACTTGCTCATATATATGCTGTATCACATTGAGTATATTATATCAATACTCACTTGCTCATATATATGCTGTATCACATTGAGTATATTATATCAATAATCACTTGCTCATATATATATGCTGTATCACATTGAGTATATTATATCAATACTCACTTGCTCATATATATGCTGTATCACATTGAGTATGTTATATCAATACTCACTTGCTCATATATATGCTGTATCACATTGAGTATATTATATCAATACTCACTTGCTCATATATATGCTGTATCACATTGAGTATATTATATCAATACTCACTTGCTCATATATATGCTGTATCACATTGAGTATATTATATCAATGCTCACTTGCCCATATATATGGTGTATCACATTGAGTAGATTATATGAACACTCACTTGCTCATATATATGCAGTATCACATTGAGTATATTATATGAACACTCACTTGCTCATATATATGCTGTATCACATTGAGTATATTATATCAATACTCACTTGCTCATATATATGCTGTATCACATTGAGTATATTATATCAATACTCACTTGCTCATATATATGCTGTATCACATTGAGTATATTATATCAATACTCACTTGCTCATATATATGCTGTATCACATTGAGTATATTATATCAATACTCACTTGCCCATATATATGGTGTATCACATTGAGTATATTATATGAACACTCACTTGCTCATATATATGCAGTATCACATTGAGTATATTATATGAACACTCACTTGCTCATATATATGGTGTATCACATTGAGTATATTATATCAATACTCACTTGCTCATATATATGGTGTATCTCATTGAGTATATTATATCAATACTCACTTGCTCATATATATGGTGTATCTCATTGAGTATACTATATCAATACTCACTTGCTCATATATATGCTGTATCACATTGAGTATACTATATCAATACTCACTTGCTCATATATATGGTGTATCACATTGAGTATATTATATCAATACTCACTTGCCATATATATATGGTGTATCTCATTGAGTATACTACATTAATACTCACTTGCCCATATATATGCTGTATCTCATTGAGTATACTATATCAATACTCACTTGCTCATATATATGCTGTATCACATTGAGTATATTATATCAATACTCACTTGCTCATATATATGCTGTATCACATTGGGTATATTATATCAATACTCACTTGCTCATATATATGCTGTATCACATTGAGTATATTATATCAATACTCACTTGCTCATATATATGCTGTATCACATTGACTATATTATATCAATACTCACTTGCTCATATATATGCTGTATCACATTGAGTATATTATATCAATACTCACTTGCTCATATATATGCTGTATCACATTGAGTATATTATATCAATACTCACTTGCTCATATATATGCTGTATCACATTGAGTATATTATATCAATACTCACTTGCTCATATATATGCTGTATCACATTGAGTATATTATATCAATACTCACTTGCTCATATATATGCTGTATCACATTGAGTATATTATATCAATACTCACTTGCTCATATATATGCTGTATCACATTGAGTATATTATATCAATACTCACTTGCTCATATATATGCTGTATCACATTGAGTATATTATATCAATACTCACTTGCCCATATATATGGTGTATCACATTGAGTATATTATATGAACACTCACTTGCTCATATATATGCAGTATCACATTGAGTATATTATATGAACACTCACTTGCTCATATATATGCTGTATCACATTGAGTATATTATATCAATACTCACTTGCTCATATATATGCTGTATCACATTGAGTATATTATATCAATACTCACTTGCTCATATATATGCTGTATCACATTGAGTATATTATATCAATACTCACTTGCTCATATATATGCTGTATCACATTGAGTATATTATATCAATACTCACTTGACCATATATATGGTGTATCACATTGAGTATATTATATGAACACTCACTTGCTCATATATATGCAGTATCACATTGAGTATATTATATGAACACTCACTTGCTCATATATATGGTGTATCTCATTGAGTATATTATATCAATACTCACTTGCTCATATATATGGTGTATCTCATTGAGTATATTATATCAATACTCACTTGCTCATATATATGGTGTATCTCATTGAGTATACTATATCAATACTCACTTGCTCATATATATGCTGTATCACATTGAGTATACTATATCAATACTCACTTGCTCATATATATGGTGTATCATATTGAGTATATTATATCAATACTCACTTGCCATATATATATGGTGTATCTCATTGAGTATACTACATTAATACTCACTTGCTCATATATATGCTGTATCACATTGAGTATATTATATCAATACTCACTTGCTCATATATATGCTGTATCACATTGAGTATATTATATCAATACTCACTTGCTCATATATATGGTGTATCACATTGAGTATATTATATCAATACTCACTTGCCATATATATATGGTGTATCTCATTGAGTATACTACATTAATACTCACTTGCCCATATATATGCTGTATCTCATTGAGTATACTATATCAATACTCACTTGCTCATATATATGCTGTATCACATTGAGTATATTATATCAATACTCACTTGCTCATATATATGCTGTATCACATTGAGTATATTATATCAATACTCACTTGCTCATATATATGCTGTATCACATTGAGTATATTATATCAATACTCACTTGCCCATATATATGGTGTATCACATTGAGTATATTATATGAACACTCACTTGCTCATATATATGCAGTATCACATTGAGTATATTATATGAACACTCACTTGCTCATATATATGGTGTATCACATTGAGTATATTATATCAATACTCACTTGCTCATATATATGGTGTATCTCATTGAGTATATTATATCAATACTCACTTGCTCATATATATGGTGTATCTCATTGAGTATACTATATCAATACTCACTTGCTCATATATATGCTGTATCACATTGAGTATACTATATCAATACTCACTTGCTCATATATATGGTGTATCACATTGAGTATATTATATCAATACTCACTTGCCATATATATATGGTGTATCTCATTGAGTATACTACATTAATACTCACTTGCCCATATATATGCTGTATCTCATTGAGTATACTATATCAATACTCACTTGCTCATATATATGCTGTATCACATTGAGTATATTATATCAATACTCACTTGCTCATATATATGCTGTATCACATTGGGTATATTATATCAATACTCACTTGCTCATATATATGCTGTATCACATTGAGTATATTATATCAATACTCACTTGCTCATATATATGCTGTATCACATTGACTATATTATATCAATACTCACTTGCTCATATATATGCTGTATCACATTGAGTATATTATATCAATACTCACTTGCTCATATATATGCTGTATCACATTGAGTATATTATATCAATACTCACTTGCTCATATATATGCTGTATCACATTGAGTATATTATATCAATACTCACTTGCTCATATATATGCTGTATCACATTGAGTATATTATATCAATACTCACTTGCTCATATATATGCTGTATCACATTGAGTATATTATATCAATACTCACTTGCTCATATATATGCTGTATCACATTGAGTATATTATATCAATACTCACTTGCTCATATATATGCTGTATCACATTGAGTATATTATATCAATACTCACTTGCCCATATATATGGTGTATCACATTGAGTATATTATATGAACACTCACTTGCTCATATATATGCAGTATCACATTGAGTATATTATATGAACACTCACTTGCTCATATATATGCTGTATCACATTGAGTATATTATATCAATACTCACTTGCTCATATATATGCTGTATCACATTGAGTATATTATATCAATACTCACTTGCTCATATATATGCTGTATCACATTGAGTATATTATATCAATACTCACTTGCTCATATATATGCTGTATCACATTGAGTATATTATATCAATACTCACTTGACCATATATATGGTGTATCACATTGAGTATATTATATGAACACTCACTTGCTCATATATATGCAGTATCACATTGAGTATATTATATGAACACTCACTTGCTCATATATATGGTGTATCTCATTGAGTATATTATATCAATACTCACTTGCTCATATATATGGTGTATCTCATTGAGTATATTATATCAATACTCACTTGCTCATATATATGGTGTATCTCATTGAGTATACTATATCAATACTCACTTGCTCATATATATGCTGTATCACATTGAGTATACTATATCAATACTCACTTGCTCATATATATGGTGTATCATATTGAGTATATTATATCAATACTCACTTGCCATATATATATGGTGTATCTCATTGAGTATACTACATTAATACTCACTTGCTCATATATATGCTGTATCACATTGAGTATATTATATCAATACTCACTTGCTCATATATATGCTGTATCACATTGAGTATATTATATCAATACTCACTTGCTCATATATATGCTGTATCACATTGAGTATATTATATCAATACTCACTTGCTCATATATATGCTGTATCACATTGAGTATATTATATCAATACTCACTTGCTCATATATATGCTGTATCACATTGAGTATATTATATCAATACTCACTTGCTCATATATATGCTGTATCACATTGAGTATATTATATCCATACTCACTTGCTCATATATATGCTGTATCACATTGAGTATATTATATCAATACTCACTTGCTCATATATATGCTGTATCACATTGAGTATATTATATCAATACTCACCTTTGCTCATATATATGCTGTATCACATTGAGTATATTATATCAATACTCACTTGCTCATATATATGCTGTATCACATTGAGTATCTTATATCAATACTCACTTGCCCATATATATGGTGTATCACATTGAGTATATTATATGAACACTCACTTGCTCATATATATGCAGTATCACATTGAGTATATTATATGAACACTCACTTGCTCATATATATGCTGTATCACATTGAGTATATTATATCAATACTCACTTGCTCATATATATGCTGTATCACATTGAGTATATTATATCAATACTCACTTGCCTATATATATGCTGTATCACATTGAGTATATTATATCAATACTCACTTGCTCATATATATGCTGTATCACATTGAGTATATTATATCAATACTCACTTGCCCATATATATGGTGTATCACATTGAGTATATTATATGAACACTCACTTGCTCATATATATGCAGTATCACATTGAGTATATTATATGAACACTCACTTGCTCATATATATGGTGTATCTCATTGAGTATATTATATCAATACTCACTTGCTCATATATATGGTGTATCTCATTGAGTATATTATATCAATACTCACTTGCTCATATATATGGTGTATCTCATTGAGTATACTATATCAATACTCACTTGCTCATATATATGCTGTATCACATTGAGTATACTATATCAATTCTCACTTGCTCATATATATGGTGTATCACATTGAGTATATTATATCAATACTCACTTGCCATATATATATGGTGTATCTCATTGAGTATACTACATTAATACTCACTTGCCCATATATATGCTGTATCTCATTGAGTATACTATATCAATACTCACTTGCTCATATATATGCTGTATCACATTGAGTATATTATATCAATACTCACTTGCTCATATATATGCTGTATCACATTGAGTATATTATATCAATACTCACTTGCTCATATATATGCTGTATCACATTGAGTATATTATATCAATACTCACTTGCTCATATATATGCTGTGTCACATTGAGTATATTATATCAATACTCACTTGCTCATATATATGCTGTATCACATTTAGTATATTATATCAATACTCACTTGCTCATATATATGCTGTATCACATTGAGTATATTATATCAATACTCACTTGCTCATATATATGCTGTATAACATAGAGTATATTATATCAATACTCACTTGCTCATATATATGCTGTATCACATTGAGTATATTATATCAATACTCACTTGCTCATATATATGTTGTATCACATTGAGTATATTATATCAATACTCACTTGCTCATATATATGCTGTATCACATTGAGTATATTATATCAATACTCACTTGCCCATATATATGGTGTATCACATTGAGTATATTATATGAACACTCACTTGCTCATATATATGCAGTATCACATTGAGTATATTATATGAACACTCACTTGCTCATATATATGGTGTATCTCATTGAGTATATTATATCAATACTCACTTGCTCATATATATGGTGTATCTCATTGAGTATATTATATCAATACTCACTTGCTCATATATATGGTGTATCTCATTGAGTATACTATATCAATACTCACTTGCTCATATATATGCTGTATCACATTGAGTATACTATATCAATACTCACTTGCTCATATATATGGTGTATCACATTGAGTATATTATATCAATACTCACTTGCCATATATATATATGGTGTATCTCATTGAGTATACTACATTAATACTCACTTGCCCATATATATGCTGTATCTCATTGAGTATACTATATCAATACTCACTTGCCCATATATATGGTGTATCTCATTGAGTATACTACATTAATACTCACTTGCCCATATATATGGTGTATCACATTGAGTATACAATATCAATACTCACTTGCCCATATATATGGTGTATCTCATTGAGTATACAATATCAATACTAACTTGCCCATATATATGGTGTATCTCATTGAGTATACAATATCAATACTCACTTGCCCATATATAAGGTGTATCTCATTGAGTATACAATATCAATACTCACTTGCCCCTATATATGCTGTATCTCATTGAGTATACAATATCAATACTCACTTGCCCATATATATGGTGTATCTCATTGAGTATACTACATTAATACTCACTTGCCCATATATATGGTGTATCACATTGAGTATACTACATTAATACTCACTTGCTCATATATATGGTGTATCACATTGAAAATGTTATATCAATACTCACTTGTTCATATATATGGTGTATCACATTGAGTATACTACATCAATACTCACTTGCCCATATATATGGTGTATCACATTGAGTATGTTATATCAATACACACTTGCTCATATATATGGTGTATCTCATTGAGTATACTACATTAATACTCACTTGCCCATATATATGGTGTATCTTATTGAGTATACTACATCAATACTCACTTGCCCATATATATGGTGTATCTCATTGAGTATACTATATCAATACTCACTTGCCCATATATATGGTGTATCACATTGAGTATACTACATTAATACTCACTTGCTCATATATATGGTGTATCACATTGAAAATGTTATGTCAATACTCACTTGCTCATATATATGGTGTATCACATTGAGTATACTACATCAATACTCACTTGCCCATATATATGGAGTATCACATTGAGTATGTTATATCAATACTCACTTGCTCTTATATATGGTGTATCTCATTGAGTATACTACACCAATACTCACTTGCTCATATATATGGTGTATCTCATTCAGTATACTATATCAATACTCACTTGCTCATATATATGGTGTATCTCATTGAGTATGTTATATCAATACTCACTTGCCCATATATATGGTGTATCTCATTGAGTATACTATATCAATACTCACTTGCCCATATATATGGTGTATCACATTGAGTATGTTATATCAATACTCACTTGCTCATATATATGGTGTATCTCATTGAGTATACTACATCAATACTCACTTGCCCATATATATGGTGTATCTCATTGAGTATACTATATCAATACTCACTTGCTCATATATATGGTGTATCTCATTGAGTATACAATATCAATACTCACTTGCCCATATATATGGTGTATCTCATTGAGTATACAATATCAATACTCACTTGCCCATATATGCTGTATCTCATTGAGTATACAATATCAATACTCACTTGCCCATATATATGGTGTATCTCATTGAGTATACTACATTAATACTCACTTGCCCATATATATGGCGTATCTCATTGAGTATACTACATTAATACTTACTTGCCCATATATATGGTGTATCTCATTGAGTATACTACATTAATACTCACTTGCTCATATATATGGTGTATCACATTGAGTATACTACATTAATACTCACTTGCCCATATATATGTTGTATCACATTGAGTATATTATATCAATACTCACTTGCCCATATATATGGTGTCTCTCATTGAGTATACTACATTAATACTCACTTGCCCATATATATGGTGTATCACATTGAGTATATTATATCAATACTCACTTGCCCATATATATGGTGTATCACATTGCGTATATTATATCAATACTCACTTGCCCATATATATGGTGTATCACATTGAGTATACAATATCAATACTCACTTGCCCATATATATGGTGTATCTCATTGAGTATACTACATCAATACTCACTTGCCCATATATATGGTGTATCAGATTGAGTATATTATATCAATACTCACTTGCCCATATATATGCTGTATCTCATTGAGTATACAATATCAATACTCACTTGCCCATATATATGGTGTATCTCATTGAGTATACTACATTAATACTCACTTGCCCATATATATGGTGTATCACATTGAGTATACTACATCAATACTCACTTGCCCATATATATGGTGTATCTCATTGAGTATACTATATCAATACTCACTTGCCCATATATATGGTGTATCACATTGAGTATACTACATTAATACTCACTTGCTCATATATATGGTGTATCACATTGAAAATGTTATATCAATACTCACTTACTCATATATATGGTGTATCACATTGAGTATACTACATCAATACTCACTTGCCCATATATATGGTGTATCACATTGAGTATGTTATATCAATACTCACTTGCTCATATATATGGTGTATCTCATTGAGTATACTACACCAATACTCACTTGCTCATATATATGGTGTATCTCATTGAGTATACTATATCAATACTCACTTGCTCCTATATATGGTGTATCTCATTGAGTATGTTATATCAATACTCACTTGCCCATATATATGGTGTATCTCATTGAGTATACTATATCAATACTCACTTGCCCATATATATGGTGTATCACATTGAGTATGTTATATCAATACTCAATTGCTCATATATATGGTGTATCTCATTGAGTATACTACATCAATACTCACTTGCCCATATATATGGTGTATCACATTGAGTATGTTATATCAATACTCACTTGCCCATATATATGGTGTATCACATTGAGTATACTATATCAATACTCACTTGCCCATATATATGGTGTATCACATTGAGTATACTACATCAATACTCACTTGCTCATATATATGGTGTATCACATTGAGTATATTATATCAATACTCACTTGCTCATATATATGGTGTATCACATTGAGTATATTATATGAATACTCACTTGCCCATATATATGGTGTATCTCATTGAGTATACTACATCAATACCCTCTTGCCCATATATATGGTGTATCACATGGAGTGTACTACATCAATACTCACTTGCCCATATATATGGTGTATCTCATTGAGTATACTACATCAATACTCACTTGCTCATATATATGGTGTATCACATTGAGTATATTATATGAATACTCACTTGCCCATATATATGGTGTATCTCATTGAGTATACTACATCAATACTCACTTGCCCATATATATGGTGTATCTTATTGAGTATACTACATCAGTACTCACGTGCCCATATATATGGTGCATCACATTGAGTGTACTACATCAATACTCACTTGCCCATATATATGGTGCATCACATTGAGTATATTATATCAATACTCACTTGCTCATATATATGGTGTATCGCATTGAGTGTACTACATCAATACTCACTTGCCCATATATATGGTGTATCACATTGAGTATATTATATCAATACTCACTTGCCCATATATATGGTGTATCACATTGAGTATATTATATCAATACTCACTTGCCCATATATATGGTGTATCACATTGAGTATACAATATCAATACTCACTTGCCCATATATATGGTGCATCACATTGAGTATATTATATCAATACTCACTTGCTCATATATATGGTGTATCGCATTGAGTGTACTACATCAATACTCACTTGCTTATATATATAATGTATCACATTGAGTATATTATATCAATACTCACTTGCTCATATATGTGGTGTATCACATTGAGTATATTATATCAATACTCACTTGCTCATATATATGGTGTATCGCATTGAGTGTACTACATCAATACTCACTTGCCCATATATATGGTGTATCACATTGAGTATATTACATCAATACTCACTTGCCCATATATATGGTGTATCACATTGAGTATATTATATCAATACTCACTTGCTCATATATATGGTGTATCGCATTGACTGTACTACATCAATACTCACTTGCCCATATATATGGTTTATCACATTTAGTATATTATATCAATACTCACTTGCCCATATATATGGTGTATCACATTGAGTATATTATATCAATACTCACTTGCCCATATATATGCTGTATCCCATTGAGTATATTATATCAATACTCACTTGCTCATATATATGGTGTATCACTTTGAGTATATTAAATCAATACTCACTTGCCCATATATATGGTGTATCACATTGAGTATATTATATCAATACTCACTTGCCCATATATATGGTTTATCACATTGAGTATATTATATGAATACTCACTTGCCCATATATATGGTTTATCACATTGAGTATATTATATCAATACTCACTTGCGCATATATATGGTGTATCACATTGAGTATATTATATCAATACTCACTTGCCCATATATATGGTGTATCACATTGAGTATATTATATCAATACTCACTTGCCCATATATATGGTGTATCACATTGAGTATATTATATCAATACTCACCTGCCCATATATATGGCGTATCACATTGAGTATATTATATCAATACTCACTTGCCCATATATATGGTGTATCACATTGAGTATACTACATCAATACTCACTTGCTCATATATATGGTGTATCACATTGCGTATATTATATCAATACTCACTTGCCCATATATGGTGTGTCACATTGAGTATACTACATCAATACTCACTTGCTCATATATATGGTGTGTCACATTGAGTATATTATATCAATACTTACTTGCGCATATACATGGTGTATCACATTGAGTATATTATATCAATACTCACTTGCTCATATATATGGTGTATCACATTGAGTATACTACATCAATACTCACTTGCTCATATATATGGTGTATCACATTGAGTATATTATATCAATACTCACTTGCGCATTTCCATGGTGTATCAGATTGAGTATATTATATCAATACTCACTTGCTCATATATATGGTGTATCACATTGAGTATAATACATCAATACTCACTTGATAATATATATGGTGTATCACATTGAGTATATTATATCAATACTCACCTGCTCATATACATGGTGTATCACATTGAGTATATTATATCAATACTCACTTGCCCATATATATGGTGTGTAGATTGAGTATATTATATCAATACTCACTTGCCCATATATATGGTGTATCACATTGAGTATACTACATCAATACTCACTTGCCCATATATATGGTGTGTCACATTGAGTATATTATATCAATACTCACTTGCCCATATATATGTTGTGTCACATTGAGTATATTACATTAATACTCACTTGCCCAAATATATGGTGTATCACATTGAGTATACTACATCAATACTCACTTGCTCATATATATGCTGTGTCACATTGAGTATGTTATATCAATACTCACTTGCTCATGTATATATTATGTATCACATTGAGTATACTACATCAATACTCACATTTACACACACACATATATATATATGGTGTATCACATTGAGTATACTACATCAATACCCACTTGCCCATATATATGGTGTATCACATAGAGTATATTATATCAATACTCACTTGCTCATATATATGGTGTATCACATTGAGTATATTATATCAATACTCACTTGCTCATATATATTATGTATCACATTGAGTATACTACATCAATATGTACTTTTACAACGCATATATATATATATATATATATATATATATATATATATGGTGTATCACATTGAGTATATTAGTTCAATACTCACTTGCCCATATATATGGTGTATCACATTGAGTATATTATATCAATACTCACTTGCCCATATATATGGTGTATCACATTGAGTATATTATATCAATACTCACTTGCTCATATATATGGTGAATCACATTGAGTATACTACATCAATACCCTCTTTCTCATCTATATGGTGTATCACATTGAGTATATTAGTTCAATACTCACTTGCCCATATATATGGTGTATCACATTGAGTATATTATATCAATACTCACTTTCCCATATATATGGTGTATCAAGTTGAGTATATTATACCAATACTCACTTGCCCATATATATGGTGTATCACATTGAGTATATTACATCAATACCCACTTGCCCATATATATGGTGTATCACATTGAGTTTATTGTATCAATACTCACTTGCCTATATATATCATGTATCACATTGAGTATAATATATCAATACTCACTTGCTTATATATATGGTGTATCATATTGAGTATATTATATCAATAGTCACTTGCTCATATATATGTGGTGTATCGCATTAAATATATTATAGCAATACTTACTTATTCATATATATGTGGTGTATCACAGGGAGTATATTATATCAATACTTACTTGCTCATATACATGTTGTGTATTACATTGAGTATATTATATCAACACTCACTTGCTCATATTATGAGGTGTATCACAGGGAGTATATTATATCAGTGCTTGCATGCTCATATACATGTGGTGTATCACATTGAGTGTATTATATCAATGCTTACTTGCTCATATACATGTGTATCACATTGAGTATATAATATCAATACTTTCTTGCTCATATACATGTGTATCACATTGAGTATACTATATCAATACTTACTTGCTCATATACATGTGGTGTATCACATTGAGTATATTATATCAATACTTACTTGCTCATATACATGTGGTGTATCACATTGAGTATATTATATCAATACTTACTTGCTCATATACATGTGGTGTATCACATTGAGTATATTATATCAATACTTACTTGCTCACATACATGTGGTGTATCACATTGAGTATATTATATCAATACTTGCTCATATACATGTGTATCACATTGAGTATATTATATCAATACTTACTTGCTCATATACATGTGGTGTATCACATTGAGTATATTATATCAATACTTACTTGCTCATATACATGTGGTGTATCACATTGAGTATATTATATCAATACTTACTTGCTCATATACATGTGGTGTATCACATTGAGTGTATTATTTCAATGCTTACTTGCTCATATACATGTGGTGTATCACATTGAGTATATTATATCAATACTTACTTGCTCATATACATGTGTATCACATTGAGTATATTATATCAATACTCATTTGCTCATATACATGTGGTGTGTCACATTGAGTATATTATATCAATACTCACTTGCTCATATATATATATGTGGTGTATCGCATTGACTATATTGTAATAATACTTACTTGCTCATATATATGTGGTGTATTACATTGAGTATATTATATCATTACTCACTTGCTCATATATGTGGTGTATAATTTTGGGTATATTGTATCAATACTCACTTGCTCATATATGTGGTGTATCACTTTGGGTATAATATATCAATACTCACTTGCTCATATATGTGGTGTATCACTTTGGGTATATTATATCAATACTCACATCTCATATATATGTGGTGTATCACAAGGATTATATTATATCAATACTCACTTGCTCATATATATGTGGTGTATCACTGTGGGTATATTATATCAATACCCACTTGCTCATATATATGTGTGGTGTATCACATTCAGTATATTATATCAATACTCACTTAATCATATATGTGGTGTATCACTTTGGGTATATTATAGCAATACTCACTTGCTCATATATATGTGGTTTATCACTTTGGGTATATAATATCAATACTTACTTGCTTATATATATGTGGTGTATGACATTGAGTATATCATATCAATACTCACTTACTCATATACATGTGGTGCATCACATTGAGTATATTCTATCAATACTCTCTTGTTTGTATATATGGTATATCACATTGAGTATATTATATCAATACTAACTTGCTCATATATGTGGTGTAATACATTGAGTATATTATATCAATACTAACTTGCTCATATACATGTGGTGTATCACATTGAGTATATTATATCAATACTCACTTTCTCATATACAGGTGGTGCATCACATTGAGTATATTATATCAATACTCTCTTGCTTGTATATATGGTATATCACATTGAGTATATTATAGCAATACTAACTTGCTCATATATGTGGTGTATCACATTGAGTATATTATATCAATATTTATTTCCTCATATACATGTGTATCACATTGAGTATATTATATCAATACTTACTTGCTCATATACATTTGGTGTATCACATTGTGTGTATTATATCAATACTTACTTGCTCATATACATGTGTATCTCATTGAGTATATTATATCAATACTTACTTGCTCATATACATGTGGTGTATCACATTGAGTATATTATATCAATACTTACTTGCTCATATACCTGTGGTGTATCATGTTGAGTATATTATATCAATGCTTACTTGCTCATATACATGTGGTGTATTACGTTGAGTATATTATATCAATACTTAATTGCTCATATACATGTGGTGTATCACATTGAGTATATTATATCAAACTTACATGCTCATATACATGTGGTGTATCACATTGAGTATATTATATCAATGCTTACTTGCTCATATACATGTGGTGTCTCACATTGAGTATATTATATCAATACTTACTTGCTCATATACATGTGGTTTATCACATTGAGTATATTATATCAATACTTACTTGCTCATATACATGTGGTGTATCACGTTGAGTATATTATATCAATGCTTACTTGCTCATATACATGTGTATCACATTGAGTATATTATATCAATACTTACTTGCTCATATACATGTGGTGTATCACATTGAGTATATTATATCAATACTTACTTGCTCATATACATGTGGTGTATCACATTGAGTATATTATATCAATACTTACTTGCTCATATACATGTGTATCACATTGAGTATACTATATCAATACTTACTTGCTCATATACATGTGGTGTATCACATTGAGTATATTATATCAATACTTACTTGCTCATATACAAGTGGTGTATCACATTGAGTGTATTATATCAATGCTTACTTGCTCATATACATGTGTATCAAATTGAGTATATTATATCAATACTTACTTGCTCATATACATGTGTGTCACATTGAGTATACTATATCAATACTTACTTGCTCATATACATGTGGTGTATCACATTGAGTATATTATATCAATACTTACTTGCTCCTATACATGTGGTGTATCACATTGAGTATATTATATCAATACTTACCTGCTCATATACATGTGGTGTATCACATTGAGTGTATTATATCAATGCTTACTTGCTCATATACATGTGGTGTATCACATTGAGTATATTATATCAATACTTACTTGCTCATATACATGTGTATCACATTGAGTATACTATATCAATACTACTTGCTCATATACATGTGGTGTATCACATTGAGTATATTATATCAATACTTACTTGCTCATATACATGTGGTGTATCACATTGAGTATATTATATCAATACTTACTTGCTCATATACATGTGGTGTATCACATTGAGTATATAATATCAATACTTACTTGCTCATATACATGTGTATCACATTGAGTATACTATATCAATACTTACTTGCTCATATACATGTGGTGTATCACATTGAGTATATTATATCAATACTTACTTGCTCATATACATGTGGTGTATCACATTGAGTACATTATGTCAATACTTACTTGCTCATATACATGTGGTGTATCACATTGAGTGTATTATATCAATGCTTGCTTGCTCATATACATGTGGTGTATCACATTGAGTATATTATATCAATACTAACTTGCTCATATACATGTGTATCACATTGAGTATATTATATCAATACTTACTTGCTCATATACATGTGGTGTATCACATTGAGTATATTATATCAACACTTACTTGCTCATAAACATGTGGTGTATCACATTGAGTATATTATATCAATGCTTACTTGCTCATATACATGTGGTGTATCACATTGAGTATATTATATCAATACTTAGTTTCTCATATACATGTGTATCACATTGAGTATATTATATCAATACTTACTTGCTCATATACATGTGGTGTATCACATTGAGTATATTATATCAATACTTACTTGCTTATATTCATGTGTATCACATTGAGTGTATTATAGCAATACTTACTTGCTCATATACATGTGGTGTTTCACATTGAGTATATTATATCAATGCTTACTTGCTCATATACATGTGGTGTATCACATTAAGTATATTATATCAATACTTACTTGCTCATAAACATGTGTATCACATTGAGTGTATTATATCAATGCTTACTTGCTCATATACATGTGGTGTATCACATTCAGTATATTATATCAATACTTACTTGCTCATATACATGTGGTGTATCACATTGAGTATATTATATCAATACTTACTTGCTCATATACATGTGGTGTATAAAATTGAGTATATTATATCAATACTCACTTGCCCATATATATGGTGTGTACATTGAGTATATTATATCAATACTCACTTGCCCATATATATGGTGTATCACATTGAGTATACTACATCAATACTCACTTGCCCATATATATGGTGTGTCACATTGAGTATATTATATCAATACTCACTTGCCCATATATATGTTGTGTCACATTGAGTATATTACATTAATACTCACTTGCCCAAATATATGGTGTATCACATTGAGTATACTACATCAATACTCACTTGCTCATATATATGCTGTATCACATTGAGTATACTACATCAATACCCACTTGCCCATATATATGGTGTATCACATAGAGTATATTATATCAATACTCACTTGCTCATATATATGGTGTATCACATTGAGTATATTATATCAATACTCACTTGCTCATATATATATTATGTATCACATTGAGTATACTACATCAATACTCACTTTTACACACACATATATATATATATATATATATGGTGTATCACATTGAGTATATTAGTTCAATACTCACTTGCCCATATATATGGTGTATCACATTGAGTATATTATATCAATACTCACTTGCCCATATATATGGTGTATCACATTGAGTATATTATATCAATACTCACTTGCTCATATATATGGTGAATCACATTGAGTATACTACATCAGTACCCTCTTTCTCATCTATATGGTGTATCACATTGAGTATATTAGTTCAATACTCACTTGCCCATATATATGGTGTATCACATTGAGTATATTATATCAATACTCACTTGCCCATATATATGGTGTATCAAGTTGAGTATATTATACCAATACTCACTTGCCCATATATATGGTGTATCACATTGAGTATATTACATCAATACCCACTTGCCCATATATATGGTGTATCACATTGAGTTTATTGTATCAATACTCACTTGCCTATATATATCGTGTATCACATTGAGTATAATATATCAATACGCACTTGCTTATATATATGGTGTATCATATTGAGTATATTATATCAATAGTCACTTGCTCATATATATGTGGTGTATCGCATTGAATATATTATAGCAATACTTACCCTCTCATATATATATGTGGTGTATCACAGGGAGTATATTATATCAATACTTACTTGCTCATATACATGTTGTGTATTACATTGAGTATATTATATCAACACTCACTTGCTCATATAATAAGGTGTATCACAGGGAGTATATTATATCAATGCTTGCATGCTCATATACATGTGGTGTATCACATTGAGTGTATTATATCAATGCTTACTTGCTCATATACATGTGGTGTATCACATTGAGTATATTATATCAATACTTACTTGCTCATATACATGTGGTGTATCACATTGAGTATATTATATCAATAATTACTTGCTCATATACATGTGGTGTATCACATTGAGTGTATTATATCAATGCTTACTTGCTCATATACATGTGGTGTATCACATTGAGTATATTATATGAATACTTACTTGCTCATATACATGTGTATCACATTGAGTATATTATATCAATACTCATTTGCTCATATATATGTGGTGTATTACATTGAGTATATTATATCAATTCTCACTTGCTTATATATGTGGTGTATAATTTTGGGTATATTGTATCAATACTCACTTGCTCATATATGTGGTGTATCACTTTGGGTATAATATATCAATACTCACTTGCTCATATATGTGGTGTATCACTTTGGGTATATTATATCAATACTCACATCTCATATATATGTAGTGTATCACAAGGATTATATTATATCAATATTTACTTGCTCATATATATGTGGTGTATCACTGTGGGTATATTATATTAATACCCACTTGCTCATATATATGTGTGGTGTATCACATTCAGTATATTATATCAATACTCACTTGATCATATATGTGGTGTATCACTTTGGGTATATTATAGCAATACTCACTTGCTCATATATATGTGGTTTATCACTTTGGGTATATAATATCAATACTTACTTGCTTATATATATGTGCTGTATGACATTGAGTATATCATATCAATACTCACTTACTCATATACATGTGGTGCATCACATTGAGTATATTCTATCAATACTCTCTTGCTTGTATATATGGTATATCACATTGAGTATATTATTTCAATACTAACTTGCTCATATATGTGGTGTAATACATTGAGTATATTATTTCAGTACTAACTTGCTCATATACATGTGGTGTATCACATTGAGTATATTATATCAATACTCACTTTCTCATATACATGTGGTGCATCACATTGAGTATATTATATCAATACTCTCTTGCTTGTATATATGGTATATCACATTGAGTATATTATAGCAATACAAACTTGCTCATATATGTGGTGTATCACATTGAGTATATTATATCAATATTTACTTCCTCATATACATGTGTATCACATTGAGTATATTATATCAATACTTACTTGCTCATATACATTTGGTGTATCACATTGAGTGTATTATATCAATACTTACTTGCTCATATACATGTGTATCACATTGAGTATATTATATCAATACTTACTTGCTCATATACATGTGGTGTATCACATTGAGTATATTATATCAATACTTACTTGCTCATATACCTGTGGTGTATCATGTTGAGTATATTATATCAATGCTTACTTGCTCATATACATGTGGTGTATTACGTTGAGTATATTATACCAATACTTAATTGCTCATATACATGTGGTGTCTCACATTAAGTATATTATATCAATACTCACTTGCTCATATACATGTGGTGTATCACATTGAGTATATTATATCAATACTCACTTGCTCATATACATGTCGTGTTTCACATTGAGTATATTATATCAATAATCACTTGCTCATATACATGTGGTGTATCACATTGAGTATATTATATCAATACTCACTTGCTCAATACATGTGGTGTCTCACATTGAGTATATTATATCAATACTCACTTGCTCATATACATGTGGTGTATCATGTTGAGTATATTATATCAATGCTTACTTGCTTTATACATGTGGTGTATCACGTTGAGTATATTATATCAATGCTTACTTGCTCATATACATGTGGTGTATCACATTGAGTATATTATATCAATGCTTACTTGCTCATATACATCTGGTGTATCACATTGAGTATATTATATCAATACTTACATGCTCATATACATGTGGTGTATCACATTGAGTGTATTATGTCAATGCTTACTTGCTCATATACATGTGGTGTATCACATTGAGTATATTATATCAATACTTACATGCTCATATACATGTGGTGTATCACATTGAGTATATTATATCAATACTTACTTGCTCATATACATGTGGTGTATCACATTGAGTATATTATATCAATACTCACTTGCTCATATATGTGGAGTATCACATTGAGTATATTATATCAATACTTACATGCTCATATACATGTGGTGTATCACATTGAGTATATTATATCAATGCTTACTTGCTCATATACATGTGGTGTATCATGTTGAGTATATTATATCAATGCTTACTTGCTCATATATATGTGGTGTATCACATTGAGTATATTATATCAAACGTACATGCTCATATACATGTGGTGTATCACATTGAGTATAATATATCAATGCTTACTTGCTCATATACATGTGGTGTCTCACATTGAGTATATTATATCAATACTTACTTGCTCATATACATGTGGTGTATCACATTGAGTATATTATATCAATACTTACTTGCTCATATACATGTGGTGTAACACATTGAGTATATTATATCAATGCTTACTTGCTCATATACATGTGTATCACATTGAGTATACTATATCAATACTTACTTGCTCATATACATGTGGTGTATCACATTCAGTATACTATATCAATACTTACTTGCTCATATACATGTGTATCACATTGAGTATACTATATCAACACTTACTTGCTCATATACATGTGGTGAATCACATTGAGTATATTATATCAATACTTACTTGCTCATATACATGTGGTGTATCACATTGAGTATATTATATCAATACTTACTTGCTCATATACATGTGGTGTATCACATTGAGTATATAATATCAATACTTACTTGCTCATATACATGTGTATCACATTGAGTATACTATATCAATACTTACTTGCTCATATACATGTTGTGTATCACATTGAGTATATTATATCAATACTTACTTGCTCATATACATGTGGTGTATCACATTGAGTATATTATATCAATACTTACTTGCTCATATACATGTGGTGTATCACATTGAGTGTATTATATCAATGCTTACTTGCTCATATACATGTGGTGTATCACATTGAGTATATTATATCAATACTTACTTGCTCATATACATGTGTATCACATTGAGTATATTATATCAATACTTACTTGCTCATATACATGTGGTGTATCACATTGAGTATATCATATCAATACTTACTTGCTCATATACATGTGGTGTATCACATTGAGTATATTATATCAATGCTTACTTCGTCATATACATGTGGTGTATCACATTGAGTATATTATATCAATACTTAGTTGCTCATATACATGTGTATCACATTGAGTATATTATATCAATACTTACTTGCTCATATACATGTGGTGTATCACATTGAGTGTATTCTATCAATACTTACTTGCTCATATACATGTGGTGTATCGCATTAAGTATATTATATCAATGCTTACTTGCTCATATACATGTGGTGTATCACATTGAGTGTATTCTATCAATACTTACTTGCTCATATACATGTGGTGTATCACATTGAGTGTATTATATCAATACTTACTTACTCATATACATGTGCTGTATCACATTGAGCATACTATATCAATACTTACATGCTCATATACATGTGGTGTATTACATTGAGTATATTATATCAATACTTACTTACTCATATACATGTGGTGTATCACATTGAGTATACTATATCAATACTTACATGCTCATATACATGTGGTGTATCACATTGAGTATATTATATCAATACTTACTTACTCATATACATGTGGTGTATTACATTGAGTATACTATATCAATACTTACATGGTCATATACATGTGGTGTATCACATTGAGTATATTATATCAATACTTACTTACTCATATACATGTGGTGTATCACATTGAGTATGCTATATCAATACTTACCTGCTCATATATATGTGGTGTATCACATTGAGTATATTATATCAATACTAACTTGCTCATATATGTGGTGTTTCACATTGAGTATATTATATCAATACTCACATCTCATATATATGTGGTGTATCACAAGGATTATATTATATCAATACTCACTTGCTCATATATATGTGGTGTATCACATTAAGTATATTATATCAATACACACTTGCTCATATATATGTGGTGTATCACTTTGGGTATATTATATCAATACTCACTTGCTCATATATGTGTGGTGTATCACTGTGGGTATATTATATCAATACTCACTTGCTCATATATATGTGGTGTATAACTGTGGGTATATTATATCAATACTCACTTGCACATATATATGTGTTGTATCACTTTGAGTATATTATATCAATATCACTTGCTCATATATATGTGGTGTATCACTGTGGGTATATCATATCAATACTCACTTGCTCTTGTATGTGTGGTGTATCACATTGAGTATATTATATCAATACTCACTTGCCTATATATGTGGTTCATCACTTTGGGTATATTATATCAATACTCGCTTGCTCAGTTATATGTGGTGTATCACTTTGTGTAAATGATATCAATACTCACTTGCTCATAATTGTGGTGTATCACATTGAGTATATTATATCAATACTCACTTGTTCATATACATGTGGTGCATCACATTGAGTGTATTATATCAATACTTACTTGCTCATATATATGTGGTGTATAAGAAGGAGTATATTGTATCAATACTTACATGCCCTAATACATGTGGTGTATCATATTGAGTATATTATATCAATACTCACTTGCTCATATATATGTGGTGTATCACAAGGAGTATATTATATCAATACTTACTTTCTCATATATATGTGGTGTATCACATTGAGAATATTATTTCAATACTCACTTGCTCATATATGTGGTGTATCACATTGAGTATATTATATCAATACTTACTTGCTCATATATATTGGTGTATCACATTGAGTATATTATATCAATAATCACTTGCTGATATATATGTGGTGTATCCCAAGGAGTATACTATATCAATACTCACTTGTTCATATTTTGGTGTATCACTTTGTGTATATTATATCATTACTCATTTATTCATAGATGTGGTCTATCACTTTGGGTATATTATATCAATACTCACTTGCTCATATATGTGGTGTATCACTTTGGGTATATTATATCAATACTCACTTGCTCATATATGTGTGTCACTTTGGGTATATTATATCAATGCTCACTTGCTCATATATATGTGGTGTATCACTTTGGGTATATTATATCAATACTCACTTGCTCATATGTGTGCTGTATCGCAAGGAGTATATTATTTCAATACTTACTTGCTCATATATATGTGGTGTATCACATTGTGTATATTATATCAATACTCTCTTCCTCATATACATGTGGTGCATCACATTGGGTATATTATATCAATACTCACTTGCTCATATATATGTGGTGTATCACTTTGAGGATATTATATCAAACCTCACTTGCTCATATATATATATATATGGTGTGTCTCATTGCGTGTATTATATCAATACTTACTTGCTCATATACATGTTGTGTATCACATTGAGTATATTATATCATTACTCACTTGCTCATATATATGTGGTGTATCACATTGAGAATATTATTTCAATACTCACTTGCTCATATATATGTGGTGTATCACATTGAGTATATTATACCAATACTTACTTCCTCATATATATTGGTGTAACACATTGAGTATATTATATCAATACTCACTTGCTGATATATATGTGGTGTATCTCAAGGAGTATACTATATCAATACTTAATTGTTCATATTTTGGTGTATCACTTGTGTATATTATATCAATACTCATTTGCTCATAGATGTGGTCTATCACTTTGGGTATATTATATCAATACTCACTTGCTCATATATGTGGTGTATCACTTTGGGTATATTATATCAATACTCACTTGCTCATATATATGTGTCACTTTGGGTATATTATATCAATACTCACTTGCTCATATATATGTGGTGTATCACTTTGGGTATATTATATCAATACTCACTTGCTCATATGTGTGCTGTATCACATTGAGTATATTATATCAATACTCACTTGCTCATATAAGTGGTGTATCACTTTGTGTATATTATATCAATACTCACTTGCTCATATATTGGGTGTATCACTTTGGGTATATTATATCAATACTCATATAATTATATATATGTGGTGTACCATTTTGGTATTATTATATCAATACTCACTTGCTCATATATATGGTGTATCACAAGTAGTATATTACATCAATACTTACTTGCTCATATATATGTGGTGTATCATTAGGAATATATAATATCAATAGTCACTTGCTCATATATATGGTGTATCACTTTGGGAATATTATATCAATACTCACATGCTTATATATATATGTGGTGTATCACATTGAGTATATTCTATCAATACTCACGAACTCATATATATGTGGTGTATTACAAGGAGTATATTATATCAATACTCACTTCACATATATGTGGTGTATCAATTTGGGTATATTATATCAGTACTCACTTGGTCATATATGTGGTGTATCACTTTGGGTATATTACATAAATACTCACTTGCTCATATATATGTGGTGTATCATTTTGTGTATATTATATCAATACTCACTTCCTTATATATGTGGTTATCATTTTGGGTATATTATATCAATACTCACCTGCTCATATATATGGTGAATCCAATTGAGTATATTATATCAATACTCACTTGCTCATATATATGGTGTATCACATTGAGTATACTACATCAATACTCACTGGCTCATATATATGGTGTATCACATTGAGTATACTACATCAATACTCACTTGCTCATATATATATATATATATATATATATATATACTGTATCACATTGAGTATACTACATCAATAATCACTTGCTAATATATATGCTGTATCACATTGAGTATATTATATCAATACTCACTTGCCCATATATATGTTGTATCACATTGAGTATAATATATCAATACTCACTTGCCCATATATATGTTGTATCACATTGAGTATATTATATCAATACTCACTTGCTCATATATATGCTGTATCACATTGAGTATATTATATCAATACTCACTTGCCCATATATATGTTGTATCACATTGAGTATATTATATCAATACTCACTTGCCCATATATATGTTGTATCACATTGAGTATATTATATCAATACCTACTTGCTCATATATATGCTGTATCACATTCAGTATATTATATCAATACTCACTTGCCCATATATATGGTGTATCACATTGAGTATACTACATCAATACTCACTTGCTCATATATATGCTGTATCACATTGAGTATACTACATCAATACTCACTTGCTCATATATATATATATATATACTGTATCACATTGAGTATACTACATCAATACTCACTTGCTCATATATATGGTGTATCACATTGAGTATATTATATCAATACTCACTTGCTCATATATATGCTGTGTCACATTGAGTATACTACATCAATACTCACTTGCTCATATATATATATATATATTATGTATCACATTGAGTATACTACATATATACTCACTTGCTCATATATATGGTGTATCACATTGAGTATATTATATCAATACTCACTTGCTCATATATATGGTGTATCACATTGAGTATATTAGTTCAATACTCACTTGCCCATATATATGGTGTATCACATTGAATATACTGTATCAATACTCACTTGCCCATATATATGCTGTATCACATTGAGTATATTATATCAATACTCACTTGCTCATATATATGCTGTATCACATTGTATATACTAAATCAATACTCACTTGCCCATATATATGGTGTGTCACATTGAGTATATTATATCAATATTGACTTGCTCATATATATGGTGTATCACATTGAGTATACTACATCAATACTCACTTGCTCATATATATGCTGTATCACATTGAGTATACTACATCAATACTCACTTGCACATATATATGGTGTATCACATTGAGTATATTATATCAATACTCACTTGCTCATATATATGCTGTATCACATTGAGTATACTACATCAATACACACTTGCTCATATATGTGGTGTATCACTTTGGGAATATTATATCAATACTCACACGCTCATATATATGTGGTGTATCACATTGAGTATAGTACATCAATACTCACTTGCTCATATATATGCTGTATTACATTGAGTATACTACATCAATACTCACTTGCTCATATATATGCTGTATCACATTGAGTATACCACATCAATACTCACTTGCTCATATATATGCTGTATCACATTGAGTACACTACATAATACTCACTTGCTCATATATATGCTGTATCACATTGAGTATACTACATCAATACTCACTTGCACATATATATGCTGTATCACATTCAGTATATTATATCAATACTTACTTGCTCATATATATGATGTATCACATTGAGTATATTATATCAATACTCACTTGCTCATATATATGCTGTATCACATTGAGTATACTACATCAATACTCACTTGCTCATATATATGGTGTATCACATTGAGTATATTATATTAATACTCACTTGCTCATATATATGCTGTATCACATTGAGTATATTATATCAATACTCACTTGCTCATATATATGCTGTGTCACATTGAGTATACTACATCAATACTCACTTGCTCATATATATGCTGTGTCACATTTAGTATACTACATCAATACTCACTTGCTCATATATATGGTGTATCACATTGAGTATATTACATCAATACTCACTTGCCCATATATATGGTGTATCACATTGAGTATATTACATCAATACTCACTTGCTCATATATATGGTGTATCACATTGAGTATATTACATCAATACTCACTTGCCCATATATATGGTGTATCACATTTAGTATACTACATCAATACTCACTTGCTCATATATATGCTGTATCACATTGAGTATATTACATCAATACTCACTTGCCCATATATATGGTGTATCACATTTAGTATACTACATCAATACTCACTTGCTCATATATATGGTGTATCACATTGAGTATATTACATCAATTCTCACTTGCCCATATATATGGTGTATCACATTTAGTATACTACATCAATACTCACTTGCTCATATATATGCTGTATCACATTGAGTATATTATATCAATACTCACTTGCCCATATATATGGTGTATCACATTGAGTATATTACATCAATACTTACTTGCTCATATATATGCTGTGTCACATTTAGTATACTACATCAATACTCACTTGCTCATATATATGGTGTATCACATTGAGTATATTACATCAATACTCACTTGCCCATATATATGGTGTATCACATTTAGTATACTACATCAATACTCAATTGCTCATATATATGCTGTGTCACATTGAGTATATTATATCAATACTCACTTGCTCATATATATGCTGTATCACATTGAGTATACTACATCAATACTCACTTGCCCATATATCTGGTGTATCACATTGAGTATATTATATCAATACTTACTTGCCCATATATATATGGTGTATCACATTGAGTATATTATATCAATACTTACTTGCTCATATACATGTGGTGTATCACATTGAGTATATTATATCAATACTCACTTGCTCATATATATGTGGTGTATCACATTGAGTGTATTATATCAATACTTACTTGCTCATATACATGTGGTGTATCACATTGAGTATATTATATCAATACTCACTTGCTCATATATATGTGGTGTATCACATTGAGTGTATTATATCAAAGCTTACTTGCTCATATACATGTGGTGTATCACATTGAATATTATTTTAATACTTACTTGCTCATTTACATGTGTATCACATTGAGTATATTATATCAATACTTACTTGCTCATATACATGTGTATCACATTGTATATTATTTTAATACTTACATGCTCATATACATGTGTATCACATTGAGTATATTATATCAATACTTACTTGCTCATATACATGTGTATCACATTGAATATTATACCAATACTTACTTGCTCATATACATGTGGTGTATCACATTGAGTATATTATATCAATGCTTACTTGCGCATATACATGTGGTGTATCACATTGAGTATATTATATCAATACTTACTTGCTCATATACATGTGGTGTATGACATTGAGTATGTTATATCAATGCTTACTTGCTCATATACATGTTGTGTATCACATTGAGTATATTATATCAATACTTGCTTGCTCATATACATGTGGTGTATCACATTGCATGTATTATATCAATACTTACTTGTTCATATACATGTGTATCACATTGAGTATATTATATCAATACTCACTTGCTCATATACATGTGTATCACATTGAGTGTATTATATCAATACTTACTTGCTCATATACATGTGTATCACATTGAGTATATTATATCAATACTTAATTGCTCATATACATGTGGTGTATCACATTGAGTGTATTATATCAATACTTACTTGCTCATATACATGTGTATCACATTGAGTATACTATATCAATACTTACTTGCTCATATACATGTGGTGTATCACATTGAGTATATTATATCAATACTTACTTGCTCATATACATGTGTATCACATTGAGTATACTATATCAATACTTACTTGCTCATATACATGTGGTGTATCACATTAAGTATACTATATCAATACTTACTTGCTCATATACATGTGTATCACATTGAGTATACTATATCAATACTCACTTGCTCATATACATGTGGTGTATCACATTGAGTATATTATATCAATACTTACTTGCTCATATACATGTGGTGTATCACATTGAGTATATTATATCAATACTTACTTGCTCATATACATGTGTATCACATTGAGTGTATTATATCAATACTTACTTGCTCATATACATGTGGTGTATCACATTGAGTATATTATATCAATGCTTACTTGCTCATATACATGTGGTGTATCACATATAGTATATTATATCAATACTTACTTGCTCATATACATGTGTATCACATTGAGTATACTATATCAATACTTTCTTGCTCATATACATGTGGTGTATCACATTGAGTATATTATATCAATACTTACTTGCTCATATACATGTGTATCACATTGAGTATACTATATCAATACTTACTTGCTCATATACATGTGGTGTATCACATTAAGTATACTATATCAATTCTTACTTGCTCATATACATGTGTATCACATTGAGTATACTATATCAATACTCACTTGCTCATATACATGTGGTGTATCACATTGAGTATATTATATCAATACTTACTTGCTCATATACATGTGGTGTATCACATTGAGTATATTATATCAATGCTTACTTGCTCATAGTCATGTGGTGTATCACATTGAGTATATTATATCAATACTTACTTGCTCATATACATGTGGTGTATCACATTGAGTATATTATATCAATGCTTACTTGCTCATATACATGTGGTGTATCACATTCAGTGTATTATATCAATACTTACTTGCTCATATACATGTGGTGTATCACATTGAGTGTATTCTATCAATACTTACTTGCTCATATACATGTGGTGTATCGCATTAAGTATATTATATCAATGCTTACTTGCTCATATACATGTGGTGTATCACATTGAGTGTATTCTATCAATACTTACTTGCTCATATACATGTGGTGTATCACATTGAGTGTATTATATCAATACTTACTTACTCATATACATGTGCTGTATCACATTGAGTATACTATATCAATACTTACATGCTCATATACATGTGGTGTATTACATTGAGTATATTATATCAATACTTACTTACTCATATACATGTGGTGTATCACATTGAGTATACTATATCAATACTTACATGCTCATATACATGTGGTGTATCACATTGAGTATATTATATCAATACTTACTTACTCATATACATGTGGTGTATTACATTGAGTATACTATATCAATACTTACATGGTCATATACATGTGGTGTATCACATTGAGTATATTATATCAATACTTACTTACTCATATACATGTGGTGTATCACATTGAGTATGCTATATCAATACTTACCTGCTCATATATATGTGGTGTATCACATTGAGTATATTATATCAATACTAACTTGCTCATATATGTGGTGTTTCACATTGAGTATATTATATCAATACTCACATCTCATATATATGTGGTGTATCACAAGGATTATATTATATCAATACTCACTTGCTCATATATATGTGGTGTATCACATTAAGTATATTATATCAATACACACTTGCTCATATATATGTGGTGTATCACTTTGGGTATATTATATCAATACTCACTTGCTCATATATGTGTGGTGTATCACTGTGGGTATATTATATCAATACTCACTTGCTCATATATATGTGGTGTATAACTGTGGGTATATTATATCAATACTCACTTGCACATATATATGTGTTGTATCACTTTGAGTATATTATATCAATACTCACTTGCTCATATATATGTGGTGTATCACTGTGGGTATATCATATCAATACTCACTTGCTCTTGTATGTGTGGTGTATCACATTGAGTATATTATATCAATACTCACTTGCCTATATATGTGGTTCATCACTTTGGGTATATTATATCAATACTCACTTGCTCAGTTATATGTGGTGTATCACTTTGTGTAAATGATATCAATACTCACTTGCTCATAATTGTGGTGTATCACATTGAGTATATTATATCAATACTCACTTGTTCATATACATGTGGTGCATCACATTGAGTGTATTATATCAATACTTACTTGCTCATATATATGTGGTGTATAAGAAGGAGTATATTGTATCAATACTTACATGCCCTAATACATGTGGTGTATCATATTGAGTATATTATATCAATACTCACTTGCTCATATATATGTGGTGTATCACAAGGAGTATATTATATCAATACTTACTTTCTCATATATATGTGGTGTATCACATTGAGAATATTATTTCAATACTCACTTGCTCATATATATATGTGGTGTATCACATTGAGTATATTATATCAATACTTACTTGCTCATATATATTGGTGTATCACATTGAGTATATTATATCAATAATCACTTGCTGATATATATGTGGTGTATCCCAAGGAGTATACTATATCAATACTCACTTGTTCATATTTTGGTGTATCACTTTGTGTATATTATATCAATACTCATTTATTCATAGATGTGGTCTATCACTTTGGGTATATTATATCAATACTCACTTGCTCATATATGTGGTGTATCACTTTGGGTATATTATATCAATACTCACTTGCTCATATATGTGTGTCACTTTGGGTATATTATATCAATGCTCACTTGCTCATATATATGTGGTGTATCACTTTGGGTATATTATATCAATACTCACTTGCTCATATGTGTGCTGTATCGCAAGGAGTATATTATTTCAATACTTACTTGCTCATATATATGTGGTGTATCACATTGTGTATATTATATCAATACTCTCTTCCTCATATACATGTGGTGCATCACATTGGGTATATTATATCAATACTCACTTGCTCATATATATGTGGTGTATCACTTTGAGGATATTATATCAAACCTCACTTGCTCATATATATATATATATATATGGTGTGTCTCATTGCGTGTATTATATCAATACTTACTTGCTCATATACATGTTGTGTATCACATTGAGTATATTATATCATTACTCACTTGCTCATATATATGTGGTGTATCACATTGAGAATATTATTTCAATACTCACTTGCTCATATATATGTGGTGTATCACATTGAGTATATTATACCAATACTTACTTGCTCATATATATTGGTGTAACACATTGAGTATATTATATCAATACTCACTTGCTGATATATATGTGGTGTATCTCAAGGAGTATACTATATCAATACTTAATTGTTCATATTTTGGTGTATCACTTGTGTATATTATATCAATACTCATTTGCTCATAGATGTGGTCTATCACTTTGGGTATATTATATCAATACTCACTTGCTCATATATGTGGTGTATCACTTTGGGTATATTATATCAATACTCACTTGCTCATATATATGTGTCACTTTGGGTATATTATATCAATACTCACTTGCTCATATATATGTGGTGTATCACTTTGGGTATATTATATCAATACTCACTTGCTCATATGTGTGCTGTATCACATTGAGTATATTATATCAATACTCACTTGCTCATATAAGTGGTGTATCACTTTGTGTATATTATATCAATACTCACTTGCTCATATATTGGGCGTATCACTTTGGGTATATTATATCAATACTCATATAATTATATATATGTGGTGTACCATTTTGGTTATATTATATCAATACTCACTTGCTCATATATATGGTGTATCACAAGTAGTATATTACATCAATACTTACTTGCTCATATATATGTGGTGTATCATTAGGAATATATAATATCAATAGTCACTTGCTCATATATATGGTGTATCACTTTGGGAATATTATATCAATACTCACATGCTCATATATATATGTGGTGTATCACATTGAGTATATTCTATCAATACTCACGAACTCATATATATGTGGTGTATTACAAGGAGTATATTAGATCAATACTCACTTCACATATATGTGGTGTATCAATTTGGGTATATTATATCAGTACTCACTTGGTCATATATGTGGTGTATCACTTTGGGTATATTACATAAATACTCACTTGCTCATATATATGTGGTGTATCATTTTGTGTATATTATATCAATACTCACTTCCTTATATATGTGGTTATCATTTTGGGTATATTATATCAATACTCACCTGCTCATATATATGGTGAATCCAATTGAGTATATTATATCAATACTCACTTGCTCATATATAAGGTGTATCACATTGAGTATACTACATCAATACTCACTGGCTCATATATATGGTGTATCACATTGAGTATACTACATCAATACTCACTTGCTCATATATATATATATATACTGTATCACATTGAGTATACTACATCAATACTCACTTGCTAATATATATGCTGTATCACATTGAGTATATTATATCAATACTCACTTGCCCATATATATGTTGTATCACATTGAGTATATTATATCAATACTCACTTGCCCATATATATGTTGTATCACATTGAGTATATTATATCAATACTCACTTGCTCATATATATGCTGTATCACATTGAGTATATTATATCAATACTCACTTGCCCATATATATGTTGTATCACATTGAGTATATTATATCAATACTCACTTGCCCATATATATGTTGTATCACATTGAGTATATTATATCAATACCTACTTGCTCATATATATGCTGTATCACATTCAGTATATTATATCAATACTCACTTGCCCATATATATGTTGTATCACATTGAGTATATTATATCAATACTCACTTGCCCATATATATGGTGTATCACATTGAGTATACTACATCAATACTCACTTGCTCATATATATGCTGTATCACATTGAGTATACTACATCAATACTCACTTGCTCATATATATATATATATACTGTATCACATTGAGTATACTACATCAATACTCACTTGCTCATATATATGGTGTATCACATTGAGTATATTATATCAATACTCACTTGCTCATATATATGCTGTGTCACATTGAGTATACTACATCAATACTCACCTGCTCATATATATATATATATTATGTATCACATTGAGTATACTACATATATACTCACTTGCTCATATATATGGTGTATCACATTGAGTATATTATATCAATACTCACTTGCTCCTATATATGGTGTATCACATTGAGTATATTAGTTCAATACTCACTTGCCCATATATATGGTGTATCACATTGAATATACTGTATCAATACTCACTTGCCCATATATATGCTGTATCACATTGAGTATATTATATCAATACTCACTTGCTCATATATATATGCTGTATCACATTGTATATACTAAATCAATACTCACTTGCCCATATATATGGTGTGTCACATTGAGTATATTATATCAATATTGACTTGCTCATATATATGGTGTATCACATTGAGTATACTACATCAATACTCACTTGCTCATATATATGCTGTATCACATTGAGTATACTACATCAATACTCACTTGCACATATATATGGTGTATCACATTGAGTATATTATATCAATACTCACTTGCTCATATATATGCTGTATCACATTGAGTATACTACATCAATACACACTTGCTCATATATGTGGTGTATCACTTTGGGAATATTATATCAATACTCACACGCTCATATATATATGTGGTGTATCACATTGAGTATAGTACATCAATACTCACTTGCTCATATATATGCTGTATTACATTGAGTATACTACATCAATACTCACTTGCTCATATATATGCTGTATCACATTGAGTATACCACATCAATACTCACTTGCTCATATATATGCTGTATCACATTGAGTACACTACATAATACTCACTTGCTCATATATATGCTGTATCACATTGAGTATACTACATCAATACTCACTTGCACATATATATGCTGTATCACATTCAGTATATTATATCAATACTTACTTGCTCATATATATGATGTATCACATTGAGTATATTATATCAATACTCACTTGCTCATATATATGCTGTATCACATTGAGTATACTACATCAATACTCACTTGCTCATATATATGGGGTATCACATTGAGTATATTATATTAATACTCACTTGCTCATATATATGCTGTATCACATTGAGTATATTATATCAATACTCACTTGCTCATATATATGCTGTGTCACATTGAGTATACTACATCAATACTCACTTGCTCATATATATGCTGTGTCACATTTAGTATACTACATCAATACTCACTTGCTCATATATATGGTGTATCACATTGAGTATATTACATCAATACTCACTTGCCCATATATATGGTGTATCACATTGAGTATATTACATCAATACTCACTTGCTCATATATATGGTGTATCACATTGAGTATATTACATCAATACTCACTTGCCCATATATATGGTGTATCACATTTAGTATACTACATCAATACTCACTTGCTCATATATATGCTGTATCACATTGAGTATATTACATCAATACTCACTTGCCCATATATATGGTGTATCACATTTAGTATACTACATCAATACTCACTTGCTCATATATATGGTGTATCACATTGAGTATATTACATCAATACTCACTTGCCCATATATATGGTGTATCACATTTAGTATACTACATCAATACTCACTTGCTCATATATATGCTGTATCACATTGAGTATATTATATCAATACTCACTTGCCCATATATATGGTGTATCACATTGAGTATATTACATCAATACTTACTTGCTCATATATATGCTGTGTCACATTTAGTATACTACATCAATACTCACTTGCTCATATATATGGTGTATCACATTGAGTATATTACATCAATACTCACTTGCCCATATATATGGTGTATCACATTTAGTATACTACATCAATACTCAATTGCTCATATATATGCTGTGTCACATTGGGTATATTATATCAATACTCACTTGCTCATATATATGCTGTATCACATTGAGTATACTACATCAATACTCACTTGCCCATATATCTGGTGTATCACATTGAGTATATTATATCAATACTTACTTGCCCATATATATATGGTGTATCACATTGAGTATATTATATCAATACTTACTTGCTCATATACATGTGGTGTATCACATTGAGTATATTATATCAATACTCACTTGCTCATATATATGTGGTGTATCACATTGAGTGTATTATATCAATACTTACTTGCTCATATACATGTGGTGTATCACATTGAGTATATTATATCAATACTCACTTGCTCATATATATGTGGTGTATCACATTGAGTGTATTATATCAAAGCTTACTTGCTCATATACATGTGGTGTATCACATTGAATATTATTTTAATACTTACTTGCTCATTTACATGTGTATCACATTGAGTATATTATATCAATACTTACTTGCTCATATACATGTGTATCACATTGAATATTATTTTAATACTTACATGCTCATATACATGTGTATCACATTGAGTATATTATATCAATACTTACTTGCTCATATACATGTGTATCACATTGAATATTATACCAATACTTACTTGCTCATATACATGTGGTGTATCACATTGAGTATATTATATCAATGCTTACTTGCGCATATACATGTGGTGTATCACATTGAGTATATTATATCAATACTTACTTGCTCATATACATGTGGTGTATGACATTGAGTATGTTATATCAATGCTTACTTGCTCATATACATGTTGTGTATCACATTGAGTATATTATATCAATACTTGCTTGCTCATATACATGTGGTGTATCACATTGCATGTATTATATCAATACTTACTTGTTCATATACATGTGTATCACATTGAGTATATTATATCAATACTCACTTGCTCATATACATGTGTATCACATTGAGTGTATTATATCAATACTTACTTGCTCATATACATGTGTATCACATTGAGTATATTATATCAATACTTAATTGCTCATATACATGTGGTGTATCACATTGAGTGTATTATATCAATACTTACTTGCTCATATACATGTGTATCACATTGAGTATACTATATCAATACTTACTTGCTCATATACATGTGGTGTATCACATTGAGTATATTATATCAATACTTACTTGCTCATATACATGTGTATCACATTGAGTATACTATATCAATACTTACTTGCTCATATACATGTGGTGTATCACATTAAGTATACTATATCAATACTTACTTGCTCATATACATGTGTATCACATTGAGTATACTATATCAATACTCACTTGCTCATATACATGTGGTGTATCACATTGAGTATATTATATCAATACTTACTTGCTCATATACATGTGTATCACATTGAGTGTATTATATCAATGCTTACTTGCTCATATACATGTGGTGTATCACATTGAGTATATTATATCAATACTTACTTGCTCATATACATGTGGTGTATCACATTGAGTATATTATATCAATGCTTACTTGCTCATAGTCATGTGGTGTATCACATTGAGTATATTATATCAATACTTACTTGCTCATATACATGTGGTGTATCACATTGAGTATATTATATCAATGCTTACTTGCTCATATACATGTGGTGTATCACATTGAGTGTATTATATCAATACTTACTTGCTCATATACATGTGGTGTATCACATTGAGTGTATTCTATCAATACTTACTTGCTCATATACATGTGGTGTATCACATTGAGTATATTATATCAATGCTTACTTGCTCATATACATGTGGTGTATCACATTGAGTGTATTCTATCAATACTTACTTGCTCATATACATGTGGTGTATCACATTGAGTATACTATATCAATACTTACATGGTCATATACATGTGGTGTATCACATTGAGTATATTATATCAATACTTACTTACTCATATACATGTGGTGTATCACATTGAGTATGCTATATCAATACTTACTTGCTCATATATATGTGGTGTATCACATTGAGTATATTATATCAATACTAACTTGCTCATATATGTGGTGTTTCACATTGAGTATATTATATCAATACTCACATCTCATATATATGTGGTGTATCACAAGGATTATATTATATCAATACTCACTTGCTCATATATATGAGGTGTATCACATTAAGTATATTATATCAATACACACTTGCTCATATATGTGTGGTGTATCACTTTGGGTATATTATATCAATTCTCACTTGCTCATATATGTGTGGTGTATCACTGTGGATATATTATAGCAATACTCACTTGCTCATATATATGTGGTGTATAACTGTGGGTATATTATATCAATACTCACTTGCTCATATATATGTGTTGTATCACTTTGAGTATATTATATCAATACTCACTTGCTCATATATATGTGGTGTATCACTGTGGGTATATTATATCAATACTCACTTGCTCTTGTATGTGTGGTGTATCACATTGAGTATATTATATCAATACTCACTTGCCTATATATGTGGTTCAAAACTTTGGGTATATTATATCAATACTCACTTGCTCAGTTATATGTGGTGTATCACTTTGTGTAAATGATATCAATACTCACTTGCTCATATATGTGGTGTATCACATTGAGTATATTATATCAATACTCACTTGTTCATATACATGTGGTGCATCACATTGAGTGTATTATATCAATACTTACTTGCTCATATATATGTGGTGTATAAGAAGGAGTATATTGTATCAATACTTACATGCCCTAATACATGTGGTGTATCATATTGAGTATATTATATCAATACTCACTTGCTCATATATATGTGGTGTATCACAAGGAGTATATTATATCAATACTTACTTTCTCATATATATATGTGGTGTATCACATTGAGAATATTATTTCAATACTCACTTGCTCATATATATGTGGTGTATCACATTGAGTATATTATATCAATACTTACTTGCTCATATATATTGGTGTATCACATTGAGTATATTATATCAATAATCACTTGCTGATATATATGTGGTGTATCCCAAGGAGTATACTATATCAATACTCACTTGTTCATATTTTGGTGTATCACTTTGTGTATATTATATCAATACTCATTTGCTCATAAATGTGGTCTATCACTTTGGGTATATTATATCAATACTCACTTGCTCATATATGTGGTGTATCACTTTGGGTATATTATATCAATACTCACTTGCTCATATATGTGTGTCACTTTGGGTATATTATATCAATGCTCACTTGCTCATATATATATGGTGTATCACTTTGGGTATATTATATCAATACTCACTTGCTCATATGTGTGCTGTATCGCAAGGAGTATATTATTTCAATACTTACTTGCTCATATATATGTGGTGTATCACATTGTGTATATTATATCAATACTCTCTTCCTCATATACATGTGGTGCATCACATTGGGTATATTATATCAATACTCACTTGCTCATATATATGTGGTGTATCACTTTGAGGATATTATATCAAACCTCACTTGCTCATATATATATATATATGGTGTGTCTCATTGCGTGTATTATATCAATACTTACTTGCTCATATACATGTTGTGTATCACATTGAGTATATTATATCAATACTCACTTGCTCATATATATGTGGTGTATCACATTGAGAATATTATTTCAATACTCACTTGCTCATATATATGTGGTGTATCACATTGAGTATATTATACCAATACTTACTTGCTCATATATATTGGTGTAACACATTGAGTATATTATATCAATACTCACTTGCTGATATATATGTGGTGTATCTCAAGGAGTATACTATATCAATACTCAATTGTTCATGTTTTGGTGTATCACTTTGTGTATATTATATCAATACTCATTTGCTCATAGATGTGGTCTATCACTTTGGGTATATTATATCAATACTCACTTGCTCATATATGTGGTGTATCACTTTGGGTATATTATATCAATACTCACTTGCTCATATATATGTGTCACTTTGGGTATATTATATCAATACTCACTTGCTCATATATATGTGGTGTATCACTTTGGGTATATTATATCAATACTCACTTGCTCATATGTGTGCTGTATCACATTGAGTATATTATATCAATACTCACTTGCTCATTAAAGTGGTGTATCACTTTGTGTATATTATATCAATACTCACTTGCTCATATATTGGGTGTATCACTTTGGGTATATTATATCAATACTCATTTAATCATATATATGTGGTGTACCATTTTGGTTATATTATATCAATACTCACTTGCTCATATATATGGTGTATCACAAGTAGTATATTACATCAATACTTACTTGCTCATATATATGTGGTGTATCATTAGGAATATATAATATCAATAGTCACTTGCTCATATATATGGTGTATCACTTTGGGAATATTATATCAATACTCACATGCTCATATATATATGTGGTGTATCACATTGAGTATATTCTATCAATACTCACGAACTCATATATATGTGGTGTATTACAAGGAGTATATTATATCAATACTCACTTCACATATATGTGGTGTATCAATTTGGGTATATTATATCAGTACTCACTTGGTCATATATGTGGTGTATCACTTTGGGTATATTACATAAATACTCACTTGCTCATATATATGTGGTGTATCATTTTGTGTATATTATATCAATACTCACTTCCTTATATATGTGGTTATCATTTTGGGTATATTATATCAATACTCACCTGCTCATATATATGGTGAATCCAATTGAGTATATTATATCAATACTCACTTGCTCATATATATGGTGTATCACATTGAGTATACTACATCAATACTCACTGGCTCATATATATGGTGTATCACATTGAGTATACTACATCAATACTCACTTGCTCATATATATATATATATACTGTATCACATTGAGTATACTACATCAATACTCACTTGCTAATATATATGCTGTATCACATTGAATATACAGTATCAATACTCACTTGCCCATTTATATGTTGTATCACATTGAGTATATTATATCAATACTCACTTGCTCATATATATGCTGTATCACATTGAGTATATTATATCAATACTCACTTGCCCATATATATGTTGTATCACATTGAGTATATTATATCAATACCTACTTGCTCATATATATGCTGTATCACATTCAGTATATTATATCAATACTCACTTGCCCATATATATGTTGTATCACATTGAGTATATTATATCAATACTCACTTGCCCATATATATGGTGTATCACATTGAGTATACTACATCAATACTCACTTGCTCATATATATGCTGTATCACATTGAGTATACTACATCAATACTCACTTGCTCATATATATATATATACTGTATCACATTGAGTATACTACATATATACTCACTTGCTCATATATATGGTGTATCACATTGAGTATATTATATCAATACTCACTTGCTCATATATATGGTGTATCACATTGAGTATATTAGTTCAATACTCACTTGCCCATATATATGGTGTATCACATTGAATATACTGTATCAATACTCACTTGCCCATATATATGCTGTATCACATTGAGTATATTATATCAATACTCACTTGCTCATATATATGCTGTATCACATTGTATATACTATATCAATACTCACTTGCCCATATATATGGTGTGTCACATTGAGTATATTATATCAATCCTGACTTGCTCATATATATGGTGTATCACATTGAGTATACTACATCAATACTCACTTGCTCATATATATGCTGTATCACATTGAGTATACTACATCAATACTCACTTGCACATATATATGGTGTATCACATTGAGTATATTATATCAATACTCACTTGCTCATATATATGCTGTATCACATTGAGTATACTACATCAATACACACTTGCTCATATATGTGGTGTATCACTTTGGGTATATTATATCAATACTCACACGCTCATATATATATGTGGTGTATCACATTGAGTATAGTACATCAATACTCACTTGCTCATATATATGCTGTATTACATTGAGTATACTACATCAATACCCACTTGCTCATATATATGCTGTATCACATTGAGTAAGCTACATCAATACTCACTTGCTCATATATATGCTGTATCACATTGAGTATACCACATCAATACTCACTTGCTCATATATATGCTGTATCACATTGAGTACACCACATAATACTCACTTGCTCATATATATGCTGTATCACATTGAGTATACTACATCAATACTCACTTGCACATATATATGCTGTATCACATTCAGTATATTATATCAATACTTACTTGCTCATATATATGCTGTATCACATTGAGTATATTATATCAATACTCACTTGCTCATATATATGCTGTATCACATTGAGTATACTACATCAATACTCACTTGCTCATATATATGGTGTATCACATTGAGTATATTATATTAATACTCACTTGCTCATATATATGCTGTATCACATTGAGTATATTATATCAATACTCACTTGCTCATATATATGCTGTGTCACATTGAGTATACTACATCAATACTCACTTGCTCATATATATGCTGTGTCACATTTAGTATACTACATCAATACTCACTTGCTCATATATATGGTGTATCACATTGAGTATATTACATCAATACTCACTTGCCCATATATATGGTGTATCACATTGAGTATATTACATCAATACTCACTTGCTCATATATATGGTGTATCACATTGAGTATATTACATCAATACTCACTTGCCCATATATATGGTGTATCACATTTAGTATACTACATCAGTACTCACTTGCTCATATATATGCTGTATCACATTGAGTATATTACATCAATACTCACTTGCCCATATATATGGTGTATCACATTTAGTATACTACATCAATACTCACTTGCTCATATATATGGTGTATCACATTGAGTATATTACATCAATACTCACTTGCCCATATATTTGGTGTATCACATTTAGTATACTACATCAATACTCACTTGCTCATATATATGCTGTATCACATTGAGTATATTATATCAATACTCACTTGCCCATATATATGGTGTATCACATTGAGTATATTACATCAATACTCACTTGCTCATATATATGCTGTGTCACATTTAGTATACTACATCAATACTCACTTGCTCATATATATGGTGTATCACATTGAGTATATTACATCAATACTCACTTGCCCATATATATGGTGTATCACATTTAGTATACTATATCAATACTCACTTGCTCATATATATGCTGTGTCACATTGAGTATATTATATCAATACTCACTTGCTCATATATATGCTGTATCACATTGAGTATACTACATCAATACTCACTTGCCCATATATCTGGTGTATCACATTGAGTATATTATATCAATACTCACTTGCCCATATATATGGTGTATCACATTGAGTATATTATATCAATACTTACTTGCTCATATACATGTGGTGTATCACATTGAGTATATTATATCAATACTCACTTGCTCATATATATGTGGTGTATCACATTGAGTGTATTATATCAATACTTACTTGCTCATATACATGTGGTGTATCACATTTAGTATATTATATCAATACTCACTTGCACATATATATGTGGTGTATCACATTGAGTGTATTATATCAAAGCTTACTTGCTCATATACATGTGGTGTATCACATTGAATATTATTTTAATACTTACTTGCTCATTTACATGTGTATCACATTGAGTATATTATATCAATACTTACTTGCTCATATACATGTGTATCACATTGAATATTATATTAATACTTACATGCTCATATACATGTGTATCACATTGAGTATATTATATCAATACTTACTTGCTCATATACATGTGTATCACATTGAATATTATACCAATACTTACTTGCTCATATACATGTGGTGTATCACATTGAGTATATTATATCAATGCTTACTTGCGCATATACATGTGGTGTATCACATTGAGTATATTATATCAATACTTACTTGCTCATATACATGTGGTGTATGACATTGAGTATGTTATATCAATGCTTACTTGCTCATATACATGTTGTGTATCACATTGAGTATATTATATCAATACTTACTTGCTCATATACATGGGGTGTATCACATTGAGTGTATTATATCAATACTTACTTGTTCATATACATGTGTATCACATTGAGTATATTATATCAATACTCACTTGCTCATATACATGTGTATCACATTGAGTGTATTATATCATTACTTACTTGCTCATATACATGTGTATCACATTGAGTATATTATATCAATACTTAATTGCTCATATACATGTGGTGTATCACATTGAGTGCATTATATCAATACTCGCTTGCTCATATACATGTGGTGTATCACATTGAGTGTATTATAACAATGCTTACTTGCTCATATACATGTGGTGTATCACATTGAATATTATTTTAATACTTACTTGCTCATATACATGTGTATCACATTGAGTATATTATATCAATACTTACTTGCTCATATACATGTGTATCACATTGAGTATATTATATCAATAGTTACTTGCTCATATACATGTGTATCACATTGAGTATATTATATCAATACTTACTTGCTCATATACATGTGGTGTATCACATTGAGTATATTATATCAATGCTTACTTGCTCATATACATGTGTATCACATTGAGTATATTATATCAATACTTACTTGCTCATATACATGTGGTGTATCACATTGAGTGTATTATATCTATACTTACTTGCTCATATACATGTGTATCACATTGAGTATATTATATCAATACTTACTTGCTCATATACATGTGGTGTATCACATTGAGTGTATTATATCAATACTTACTTGCTCATATACATGTGGTGTATCACATTGAGTATATTATACCAATACTTACTTGCTCATATACATGTTGTGTATCACATTGAGTATATTATATCAATGCTTACTTGCTCATATACATGTGGTGTATCACATTGAGTATATTATATCAATACTTACTTGCTCATATACATGTAGTGTATCACATTGAGTATATTATATCAATGCTTACTTGCTCATATACATGTGGTGTATCACATTGAGTATATTATACCAATACTTACTTGCTCATATACATGTGGTGTATCATATTGAGCATATTATACCAATACTTACTTGCTCATATACATGTGGTGTATCACATTAAGTATACTATATCAATACTTGGTTGCTCATATATATGTGGTGTATCACATTGAGTATATTATATCAATACTAACTTGCTCATATATGTGGTGTTTCACATTGAGTATATTATATCAATACTCACATCTCATATATATGAGGTGTATCACAAGGAGTATATTATATCAATACTCACTTGCTCATATATATGTGGTGTATCACTTTGGGTATATTATATCAATACTCACTTGCTCATATATGTGTGGTGTATCACTGTGGATATATCAATACTTACTTTCTCATATATATGTGGTGTATAACTGTGGGCATATTATATCAATACTCACTTGCTCATTTATATGTGTTGTATCACTGTGGATATATTATATCAATACCCACTTGCTCATATATATATGTGTTGTATCACTTTGAGTATATTATATCAATACTCACTTCCTCATATATATGTGGTGTATCACTGTGGGTATATTATATCAATACTCACTTGCTCATGTATGTGTGGTGTATCACATTGAGTATATTATATCCATACTCACTTGCCTATATATGTGGTTCATCACTTTGGGTATATTATATCAATACTCACTTGCTCATTTATATGTGGTGTATCACTTTGGGTATATATCAATACTCACTTGCTCATATATATGTGGTGTATCACATTGAGTATATTATATCAATACTCACTTGCTTATATACAGGTGGTGCATCACATTTAGTATATTATATCAATACTCACTTTCTTGTATATATGGTATATCACATTGAGTATATTATATCAATACTAACTTGCTCACATATGTGGTGTATCACATTGAGTATATTATATCAATACTCACTTGCTCATATACATGTGGTGTATCACATTGAGTATATTAAATCAATACTCACTTGCTCATATATATGTGGTGAATCACATTGAATATATTATATTAATACTTACTTGCTCATATATATATGTGGTGTATAACAAGGAGTATATTATATCAATACTTACATGCTCTAATACATGCGGTGTATCATATTGAGTATATTATATCAATACTCACTTGCTCATATATATGTGGTGTATCACAAGGAGTATATTATATCAATACTTACTTTCTCATATATATATGGTGTATTCTCATTGTGTATATTATATCAATACTTGCTCATATACATGTTGTGTATCACATTGAGTATATTATATCAATACTCACTTGCTCATATATATGTGGTGTATCACAGTGAGTATATTATTTCAATACTTACTTGCTCATAAATATGTGGTGTATCACATTGAGTATATTATATCAATACTTACTTGCTCATTTATATTGGTATATCACATTGAGTATATTATATCAATACTCACTTGCTGATATATATGTGGTGTATCTCAAGGTGTATACTATATCAATACTCAATTGTTCATATTTTGGTGTATCACTTTGTGTATATTATATCAATACTCATTTGCTCATAGATGTGGTCTATCACTTTGGGTATATTATATCAATACTCACTTGCTCATATATGTGGTGTATCACTTTGGGTATATTGTATCAATACTCACTTGCTCATTTATGTGGTGTATCACTTTGGGTATATTATATCAATACTCACTTGCTCATATATGTGTGTCACTTTGGGTATATTATATCAATACTCACTTGCTCATATATGTGGTGTATCACTTTGGGTATATGATATCAATACTCACTTGCTCATATATATGTGGTGTATCACATTGAGTATATTATTTCAATACTCACTTCTCATATATATGTGGTGTATCACGTTGAGTGTATTATATCAATAGTCACTTGCTCATATATATGTGGTGTATATCAAGGAGTATGTTATATCAATACTCACTTGCTCATATATGTGGTGTATCTCTTTGGGTACTTTATATCAATATTCACTTGCTCATATATGTGGTGTATCACTTTGGGTATATTATATCAATACTCACTTGCTCATATATATGTGGTGTATCACTTTGGGTATATTATATCAGTACTCACTTGCTCATATGTGTGCTGTATAGCAAGGAGTATATTATATCAATACTTACTTGCTCATATATATGTGGTGTATCACATTGTGTATATTATATCAATACTCTCTTCCTCATATACATGGGGTGCATCACATTGGGTATATTATATCAATACTCACTTGCTGATATATATGTGGTGTATCACATTGAGTATATTATATCAAACTTCACTTGCTCATATATGTGGTGTATCACTTTGTGTATATTATATCAGTACTCACTTGCTCATATATGTGGTGTATCACTTTGGGTATATTATATCAATACTCATTTGCTCATATATATGTGGTGTATCATTTTGGGTATATTATATCAATACTCACTTGCTCATATATGGTGTATCACAAGTAGTATATTATATCAATACTTACTTGCTCATATATATGTGGTGTATCACAAGGAATATATTATATCAATAGTCACTTGCTCATATGTGGTGTATCACTTTGGGTATATTATATCAATACTCACATGCTCATATATATGTGGTGTATCACATTGAGTATATTCTATCAATACTCACGAACTCATATATATGTGGTGTATTACTAGGAATATATTATATCAATACTCACTTGCTCATATATGTGGTGTATTACTTTGGGTATATTATATCAATACTCACTTGCTCATATATGTGGTGTATCACTTTGGGTATATTATATCAGTACTCACTTGGTCATATATGTGGTGTATCACTTTGGGTATACTATATCAATACTCACTTGCTCATATATGTGGTGTATCACTTTGGGTATATTATATCAATACTCACTTGCTCATATATATGTGGTGTTTCACATTAAGTATATTATATCAATGCTCACTTGCTCATATATGTGGTGTATCACTTTGGGTATATTATATCAATACTCATTTGCTCATATATATGTGGTGTATCACAGGGAGTATATTATATCAATACTTACTTGCTCATATACATGTTGTGTATTACATTGTGTATATTATATCAATACTTACTTGCTCATATACATGTGGTGTATTACATTGAGTATATTATATCAATACTTACTTGCTCATATACATGTGGTGTCCCACATTGAGTATATTATATCAATACTTACTTGCTCATATACATGTGTATCACATTCAGTATATTATATCAATACTAACTTGCTCATATACATGTGTATCACATTGAGTATATTGTATCAATACTTACTTGCTCATATACATGTGGAGTATCACATTGAGTATATTATATCAATACTTACTTGCTCATATATATGTGGTGTATCACATTGAGTATATTATATCAATACTAACTTGCTCATATACATGTGGTGTATCATTTTGAGTATATTATATCAATACTTACTTGCTCATATATATGTGGTGTATCACATTGAGTATATTATATCAATAGTAACTTGCTCATATACATGTGGTGTATCACATTGAGTATATTATATCAATACTTACTTGCTCATATATATGTGGTGTATCACATTGAGTATATTATATCAATACTAACTTGCTCATATACATGTGGTGTATCACATTGAGTATATTATATCAATACTTACATGCTCATATACATGTGGTGTCCCACATTGAGTATATTATATCAATACTTACCTGCTCATGTACATGTGTATCACATTGAGTATATTATATCAATACTTACTTGCTCATATACATGTGGTGTATCACATTGAGTATATTATATCAATGCTTACTTGCTCATATACATGTGGTGTATCACATTGAGTATACTATATCAATACTTACTTGCTCATATATATGTGGTGTATCACATTGAGTGTATTATATCAATACTTACTTGCTCATATACATGTGGTGTATCACATTAAGTATACTATATCAATACTTACTTGCTCATATATGTGGTGTATCACATATAGTATATTATATCAATACTAACTTGCTCATATATGTGGTGTATCACATAGAGTATATTATATCAATACTCACATCTCATATATATGTGGTGTATCACAAGGATTATATTATATCAATACTCACTTGCTCATATATATATGGTGTATCACATTAAGTATATTATATCAATACTCACTTGCTCATATATATGTGGTGTATCACTTTCGGTATATTATATCAATACTCACTTGCTCATATATGTGTGGTGTATCACTGTGGGTATATTATATCAATACTCACTTTCTCATATATATGTGGTGTATCACTGTGGGTATATTATATCAATACTCACCCATTCATATATGTGTTGTATCACTGTGAGTATATTATATCAATACTCACTTGCTCATATATATGTGGTGTATCACTTTGAGTATATTATATCAATACTCGCTTGCTCATATATATGTGGTGTATCACTGTGGGTATATTATATCAATACTCACTTGCTCATATATGTGTGGTGTATCACATTGGGTATATTATATCAATACTGACTTGCCTATATATGTGGTGCATCACTTTGGGTATATTATATCAATACTCACTTGCACATTTATATGTGGTGTATGACTTTGGGTATATTATATCAATACTCACTTGCTCATATATATGTGGGGTATCACATTGAGTATATTATATCAATGCTCACTTGCTCATATACATGTGGTGCATCACATTGAGTATATTATATCAATACTCACTTGCTTATTTATATGGGTTATCACATTGAGTATAATATATCAATACTAACTTCCTGACATATGTGGTGTATCACATTGAGTATATTATATCAATACTCACTTGCTGATATATATATATGTGGTGTATCTCAAGGAGTATACTATATTAATACTCACTTGTTCATATTTTGGTGTATCACTTTGGGTATATTATATCAATACTCACTTGCTCATATATGAGGTGTATCACTTTGGGTATATTGTATCAATACTCACTTGATCATATATGTGGTGTATCACTTTGGGTATATTATATCAATGCTCACTTGCTCATATATGTGTGTCACTTTGGGTATATTATAACAATACTCACTTGCTCATATATGTGGTGTATCACTTTGGGTATATTATATCAATACTCACTTTCTCATATATATGTGGTGTATCACATTGAGTATATTATATCAATACTCTCTTGCTCATATATATGTGGTGTATCACGTTGAGTGTATTATATCAATAGTCACTTGCTCATATATATGTGGTGTATCACAAGGAGTGTATTATATCAATACTCACTTGCTCATATATGTGGTGTATCTCTTTGGGTATATTTTATCAATGCTCACTTGCTCATATATGTGGTGTATCACTTTGTGTATATTATATCAATACTCACTTGCTCATATATGTGGTGTATCACTTTGGGTATATTATATCAATACTCATTTGCTCATATATATGTGGTGTATTTTTTTGGGTATATTATATCAATACTTAGTTGCTCATATATATGGTGTATCACAAGTAGTATATTATATCAATACTTACTTGCTCATATATATGTGGTGTATCACAAGGAGTATATTATATCAATAGTCACTTGCTCATATATGTGGTGTATCACTTTGGGTATATTATATCAATACTCACATGCTCATATATATGTGGTGTATCACATTGAGTATATTCCATCAATACTCACGAACTCATATATAAATTTTATATATATATATATATATATGTGGTGTATTACAAGGGGTATATTATATCAATACTCACTTGCTCATATATGTGGTGTATCACTTTGGGTATATTATATTAATACTCACTTGCTCATATATGTGGTGTATCACTTTGGGTATATTATATCAGTACTCGGTCATATATGTGGTGTATCACTTTGGGTATATTATATAAATACTCACTTGCTCATATATATGTGGTGTATCATTTTGTGTATATTATATCAATACTCACTTCCTTATATATGTGGTTATCATTTTGGGTATATTATATCAATACTCACCTGCTCATATATATGGTGAATCCAATTGAGTATATTATATCAATACTCACTTGCTAATATATATGGTGTATCACATTGAGTATACTACATCAATACTCACTTGCTCATATATATGGTGTATCACATTGAGTATATTATATCAATACTCACTTGCTCATATATATGGTGTATCACATTGAGTATATTACTTCAATACTCACTTGCCCATATATATGGTGTATCACATTGAGTATATTGTGTCAATACTCACTTGCCCATATATATGGTGTATCACATTGAGTGTATTATATCAATACTCACTTGCTCATATATATGCTGTATCACATTGAGTATACTACATCAATACTCAGTTGCTCATATATATGCTGTATCACATTGAGTATATTATATCAATACTCACTTGCTCATATATATGCTGTATTACATTGACTATACATCAATACTCACTTGCCCTTATATATGGTGTATCACATTGAGTATATTATATCAATACTCACTTGCTCATATATATGTGGTGTATCACATTCAGTATATTATATCAATATTCACTTTCTCATATATATGTGGTGTATCACATTGAGTATATTATATCACTACTCGCTCATATATATGTGGTGTATCTCATTGAGTATATTATATCAATACTCGCTCATATATATGTGGTGTATTACATTGAGTATATTATATCAATACTCACTTTCTCATATATGTGGTGTATCACATTGAGTATATTATATCAATACTCACTTTCTCATATATATGTGGTGTATCACATTGAGTATATTATATCAACACTCTCTTGCTCATATATATGGTATATCACCTTGAGTATATTATATCAATACTCACTTTCTCATATATGTGGTGTTTCACATTGAGTATATTATATCAATACTCGCTCATATATATGTGGTGTATCACATTGAGTATATTATATCAATACTCACTTTCTCATATATATGTGGTGTATCACAAGGAGTATATTATATCAATACTTACGTGCTCTAATACATGTGGTGTATCACATTGAGTATATTATATCAATAGTCACTTTCTCATATATATGTGGTGTGTCACATTGAGTATATTATATCAATACTCTTTTGCTCATATATAAGGTATATCACATTTAGCATATTATATCAATACTCTCTTGCTCATACATATGTGGCGTATCACATTGGGTATATTATATCAGTACTCTCTTGCTCATATATATGTGGTGTATCACATTGAGTATATTATATCAATACTCTCTTGCTCATATAGGTGTGGCGTATCACATTGAGTATATTGTATCAATACTCTCTTGCTCATATACATGTGGTGTATCACATTGAGTATATTGTATCAATACTCTCTTGCTCTTATACATGTGGTGTATCACATTGAGTATATTATATCAATACTCTCTTGCTCATATATATGTGGTGTATCGCATTGAGTATATTATATCAATACTCACTTGCTCATATATATGTGGTGTATCAGATTGAGTATATTATATCAATACTCACTTGCTCATATATATGTGGTGTATCAGATTGAGTATATTATATCAATACTCACTTGCTCATATATATGTGGCGTATCACATTGAGTATATTATATCAATACTCACTTGCTCATATATATGGTATATCACATTGAGTATATTATATCAATACTCACTTGCTCATATATGTGGTGTATGACATTGAGTATATTGTATCAATACTCACTTGCTCATATATATGGTATATCACATTGAGTATATTATATCAATACTCACTTGCTTATATATGGTATATCACATTGAGTATATTATATCAATACTCACTTGCTCATATATATGGTATATACATTGAGTATATTATATCAATACTCACTTGCTCATATATATGGTATATCACATTGAGTATATTATATCAATAGTCACTTGTTCATATATATGTGGTGTATGACATTGAGTATATTATATCAATACTCACTTGCTCATATATATGTGGTGTATGACATTGAGTATTTTATATCAATACTCACTTGCTCATATATATGTGGTGTATCACATTGAGTGTATTACATTAATACTCACTTGCTTATATATATGTGGTGTATGACATTGAGTACATTGTATCAATATTCAGTTGCTCATATATATGTGGTGTATGACATTGAGTATATTATATCAATACTCACTTGCTCATATATATGTGGTGTGTCACATTGAGTGTATTACATTAATACTCACTTGCTTATATATATGTGGTGTATCACTTTGAGTATATTATATCAATACTCACGTGCTCATATATATGTGGTGTGTCACATTGAGTATATTATATCAGTACTCACTTGCTCATATATATGGTATATCACATTGAGTATATTACATCAATACTTATTTGCTCATATATATGTTATATCATATTGAGTATATTACAATTGTACTTACTTGCTCATATATATGGTGTTTAAAACTTTTGAAAAACTGTTTAGATAATACCAGATTCAATTAGTGCCTCAGAATGCTCTTAGTTTAAAAAACATGTTGAACACATGTTTGACTAATACAACTGATAACTTAAAAAATCAGGAATGTACCAGATTCTGTCAGGACTGTCAAGGCTTATATATTGGAAGAACTTAAAGGAATTTAAAAATAAGACTAAGTGAACATCAAATAAATATAAAACTGAAACAAACAGACAGATCAGCAGTAGCTAACCACTTTTGGATTAGTAATCATGAAATTGGACAAGAGATAAAACTACTTAAATTCATTCAGATACCTTCACATTTGGAAATATGTGAAAAGATCTTCCATTTCAACATTAAGAATGCTTTGAATTTTGAAATACCACCGACACACCACTTAATGCAGTTGATCCAATCAAGTAACAAGAGAGAAAATAGAAGTTCCCAACGTTCTCCACAGCTGGCAACAAATTCAAGAACAATTGTTTCCATTTCTTCTGAACAGAATGCAGACCAATTAGACTACAAGATGGAAGAAAGAAGTATGATGATTGACCAACCGACAACACAGATGGCAGCAATATCACCAGGTTCCAATTTTTCTCAACAGAGAGCAGAAATAACGTCCAATGAAACATTTCTTGGGGTGAGGGGTGAGGGAGATCCAGTTAGTTGGGTCTCAGCTGAAGATGAGAGAAACAAATCTCTCGAAAGAGCTCCTACGGTAACAACTAGCGCCTTTATGTGATGTGAATTAATATACACCAACTCAAATTTTAAGTAACATATCAATGATCAACAAATATGTCCAAGCTCAGGTAAACTTCTTACAGTACAGTTGTCACAAAACTAGGTTACATTATAACTGTTTGCTCTAAACCATTCAGCTGCATCTTTTAGCAATACATAGTTTAAGTTGCTCTAAATTATTCAGCAATGAAGCATCATCAGCATACAACAATAGTTTAACAGATCCATAACAACTGAGATCACTAATCATTATCAAAAAGTCTGATGTGTTACACTCACATGACTTTCTCTACTCTTTTACAAACTATTCTTACAAACGCTTATTCTCCATCTACTTCATGTTAATCGAGATAAACATTTGCAGACTCTATCTTATTGCTAATTTTCTTGTAGATGTAAGGGGAAAATATATTTACAAGGGCAATATAGAAAAACAGTAGCCTTTAAGCACATATATATCTCTTAATAGCTGGTTGCTAGATGCAGCACCATTCCCTTTGGCACAGATTATAATTCTTTGCATATCCAAGACAAAAAAATGAATAACGAATTCCCATTTGAGAAAATAAGTATTGAAAAATTTTCAGGGAATAACAAGTAATATCTCGAAAATGGTTCACTCAACAAGAAAAATGTATATGACATAAATTGTGTATTTTAACGTGATCTGCATTTTTTGTGCAGTAAAATTTTGTCTATCTCTTATGGTTTACCAGTTATGCAAAACTTGTTCACAATAAAGAATACTTTTGGAGACATTCCCAGGAAATTCAAGATATACATTTTATTTGTCATAAAATATCTTAAACATATGATATTTTAATCAAAATCATTAGAGCCATTTTTGAGAAAATTAAAATTTTCGAAAAATCTTCCATGTAAATGGTACTCTGGGGTGGGGGGATTTTCTTGAAAACCTTCGTGTCGCATCTCTGGAAGATATTGAACCTAAATACCAAGTTTGGTGTTTATCCGACTGTTCGTTTGTGAGTTATGCTGTTCACAGACAGACACAGACACACAGACACACACACGGACACGTTTCCAAAAATGCTTTTTTTTGGATTCAGGGGATCTCAAAACATGTATTTCCGGTGAAATCTCGGTATCGAATTTTTGGGTGGAATGCAATACTTCCCCTACTTACTATACGTAGTAGAGAAATTAAAAACAACAGTCCAAGACAGAGCCCTGCGGAACATCATGCAAGCATTCATTTCTGAGGATCTGGTTGCATTTATTTCCTTAATTTGTTTGTGACAGTTTAAGTATGATGAAAGCAATTGCAGTTCTTACATCTGATACCATACCTTTGTAGCTTATCTATTAAAATGCTGTGACAGATATGGTCAAATGCTTTGCTTAAATCGCAAAATGTAACTTGAGCATACATCTTATTTTAAAAAATAAAATAAACATTGTAGTAAATCACCTACTGCATTCACAGTACTTTTACCAGAAACTGTGATTCACAAAACAGCACATTGCACTCAAAGTATGTAACTAACATTACATACTCATAATAACCACAGACTGGAACTTAGGGAGAATGTCTTTTTAAATGTGTCAAATCTATCTTCAATTTGAAAGTGAATCTGTACGAATTATATCTTTGTGATTAAAATGCTACAGTTTTGTGTTGCCTTTTTAAATGCAAAGGCCTATTTTATGAAATAAATGCTTTTTGTTGCCTTTATTTAATTATTTATCTATTATTTATTAAACATTTCCTTCAGGTACATTTTATTTCAATAACTGTTAGTCTGTGATAATGAAAGTTAGTTCGCTGAATGTATATTATTGTCTTTACGTTGCAGACAACATAGGCATCCTTCATTCAGTTCATTATTTTCTTTGCAACGATGAGTGCTGCCGTGCAAATAAATGTATAGATAACAGAAAGCATTTGAATTACCACTTGTGTTTATTTTAAAAGGCAATAATGAGTGCAGGTCTAACTTTGGTTTTCTTTCAGTTTTCATTGCAGCGTTGTTGTAGCTAACAGCAAGATGCCGAAATTCAGTGTTTTTTTATGCAGTAAATTACAAAGTTACGTTAATACTTTTAAATCCAACATATTTTGTACCGACGTAAAGTACTCACATGCAAAATATGCGAGCAGTCAGTGAACTACAAAAAGAAGTATTTTATATCACAACATATTGGCACAATCAAACACAAAAATGCACTTTCCAAGGCTACTGGGAAGAAGATTTGTTTGCTTCCAACAGTAATTGCAACATTGAGTCAAAAATCCCAGTTTGCATTCGACTTATGTAAAGCTTTCCTCAGTGCCGGAATCCCTTTGTGAAAATTACAGAATCCTACATTATCACAGTTTTTGGAGAAGTATACTAACCAAACTGTACCTAGCGAGTCAAATCTGCGAAAATGTTACTTAACCGAACGTTACGATGGCACAAGGAAAATCATTAAAGATAAAATGAAAAATAAGAAGATCTGGATTTCTATTGACGAGTCAACTGATACCGTGGGTCGTTTCATTGCCAATGTTGTTATTGGACCATTAGATCCTACAGAAGATGAAGCAATGAAACCATTCCTGCTTACAACAGTGTGTCTTGAGAAAGTTAACAATTCAACTATCGCACAGTTATTCACCAGTTCATTAAAGTTGCTGTGGCCTGAAGAGATTCAATACGACAATGTCTTACTTTTCATCAGTGATGTTGCACCATATATAAAAAAGGCTGGAATAGTGTTAAAAGTGCTATTTCCAAACATGCTTCACGTGACCTGCGTAACACATGGCTTTCACAGGGTGTCAGAAGAGATACGATACTTGTTTGTGGATGTTGACAAATTTATTTCCAGTATTAAGAAGAGCTTTGTGAAAGCCGTATCAAGAATCCTGACATTTAAATCCATTGCGCCAAATGTACCTCTGCCCCTCCCCCACCAACCTATCATAACGAGATGGGAGACATGGATCTCAGCAGCACTTTACTACGCTTCAAATTTCCAGAGTATAACTGAGGTGGTGAACGCTCTGGAGGATGAAGCATCTTCAATTGTAGCAGCCAAGAAACTTCTCAAATCTTTCATTACGGCCGAGTTAGGGTTCCGATCTGCCAGCTTCAAGAAAGAGGATAACCTTTAACGAAGTCAGTGAAAATTGTGGATGATGCAGTGTAAAGACTGGACAGTGTACCAGGGTTCATTAGTTAGCAAAAAGTGCAAAAAAGTGTTATCGAAAAATTGTGATCTGGATAAACTTAGAAACATTTAAAAAATTCTACAAGGTGACAATTCTGTTGCAGTTGAAATGGATCCTACAGTGATGCTATGTTTTAGATTTGCTCCAATAACCTCTGTCGATATTGAGAAGTCATTTTCTCATATGAAAAATGTGTTATCTGACAGTAGACTCACATGAGCCCAGAGAACTTAAAAAAGCATTTCGTTGTCATGTGCAACAAACAATGCATTGTAATATACAGGCGTTTTTAAAAAATATTTCATTTTTGCGTCAATTACAACACTAGCATTTTGTTTAAAACTTTGAAGTTCTTTAAAATATGAGCAATAGTGTAATCTATTAAATAAATGGGTTTTTCTAACTGCGTTTTATTGCCTGTGTTAGTATTTATAATGCCTTTTTGCCTGCCTATTTTAATGATTTATAATGCCTAAACTTCTGGTCTCTGGTAATAACATTTTGCCAAAAATTGAACAGGTTTATAACTATTTGATTCAACTTTTGAGCCTTTCTTGTAAATAGGACATACTCTGGGGAGTTTCTGAGTATCAGTAAACTCTCAATGATCCTAACACCAGTTGGTATGTTCTGTAACTTGCACTAGGACATAATAAATTATGGGTTTTAAGAAACTATTTGATATTGAATGAATATCTCTACTGTTGAAATTTTTAAAGCTTGCTACAATTTCAAATATGTCATCACATGACACATAAGATGATGCACAACTTGTTTGAATCACATGCAAAAGGTTTTTTCTTCCCTATTATACTCTAACTCTTCTCTCCTAACACCAAGAACAATGATACTGCCAAGCCAGAAAACAACCACTTTAAATACGAGATTCACCATTGAAGTGCATGTGTCCAACAAGTAGCCTACCTAAATTGGAACTGAAAAATTAGCAATCCTTTAATTTCATATTTTCGTGTTGTTTTTAAATACAAAATACTGCAAAAATATCTTTTTAATATAAAATACAAAGTACTTAAGAAAATGCATTTTCAATACGGCTCACCTTTGGGTCCTTGAATGACTTGATGGTTCAAATCTTGATACTGTGCTGCCCTCTATCTTCTTCTTGGTGAGTTTAGTAATTCATTTCAAAATGTTTAACTTCGTCCCTACTTTTAATGATAAAGATGTCTTTTCAAGTGGTTTAGAGGTTTCATAACAGCTTGATGTTATGTTTTATACAAGGGTCAGTCAATAACAATTTTTTTCTCTTGTAATTTGCAAGAAACTTAAATTTTGGTTGCACAGCATGAAAGCCACAACATTCTCCCATCGTTTTCCACAGTTAGTCCACCTTTTAAGGAGGGCATGTACTCCTGTGTGGTCTTACTTCTGAAGCCAGATGTTTTCATGGCCTCTGCATCTTGAAAGTGAATCTCATGATGAGCTTCCTTTAGCAGCCCAAACAGATGGAAGTCTGATGGTTCTATGTCAGGGCTGTATGGGGGATGAGGCAAGACTTCCCATCACTTGCTTCAGTGGTGTTGCATTCTCATCTGCCATGGTTTTCGTTGGGCAAAGTCGCTGAAGACGTGCTTTAAGCTTTTTGAGGGTACTGACATATTGCACAGAATTTATTGTGCACCCCTGCTCCAAGACCGAATCATACCCTCTGCACAGCCGCCATCATCGCAGTGAGGTTGTGCGATGCCATTCCATGGACTGTCTCTTTGATTCTGGTTTCAACTTACATTTCGTCTGGAGTCACAATTTTGTCCAGGAACTCCTCTCCCTCCAAATGGAAGCACTGCAAGTGTTGGGAAGCTATTGTTTTTCATGTCTGCTTATTCTGGTCCGTTAACATTTGGGGTACCCACCTGAACAAACTTTTGAAGTTTAGGAAGGGTGCTGCACAGGGACACCCTTGTAGTAACAACGTACTCTGCTATAGGTGTGTTTCACCACTTTTACCCACATGTGGAAACCCATTCACCATAACATCAACAGCTTAGACTATGCATGCCTTACAAGGGTAAAGGTGTTCATCTGCACCTGGCTTGTAGCTGAGTTTAATATTTTCAACAAATGAATTTGAATTTGGAGTGGCCGCCACAAGACCACCAGTAATGTGTGCACTTATATCAAACCTTAGGATGATCTCAAGAAACTTCCCACTTCTCATTGTTTGTGCGAAAAAACATGGCTCCCAAATTTTTGACCACAAATCTTTCAAGGGAAAATCTTTTGCCCCATATATTCCTCGTACATACATAACTGCTTCAAAGTTGCAGAAACCAAGAGCTCTCATGCACTTCTGCACAATCTGTAATTTCAGTGCAACATTTAATATTTTTGAGGATATGAGCATCTATCTGCTCTCGCCAGGCACTGGAGTAATTTCCTTTCACTACAATATTTCTGTTGCTCCTGGAGATTCAATGAAGAGAGATTCTTTCAACTGTATTCCTGGTTCAATTCTCTTCCATGCTGTTCCATCAACAGCCATCTCTTCACTTCCCAAATAGTTAGTTCTTGCTTTCGACTGCAGTTAGGCTTAGGAGTAAAAACTTGTGGCCTAACTTCACTTCAACCTGTATTAGCAACATTAGGAGTGTCTGCATCTCTTACATTGCCCTGTTCTGTTTCAGACTTGGATGATTCACTCAGAGATTGGATATATGAGGGATGTATTCAGCATCACACTCATTGCAGTCAAAAATATCTTCCCCTGAAAAGCTCCAGAAATAATGTAATAATAGTTCATTGTAAAGAAAACATTAATTTGCAATTATAAGCATCTAACTGGTGCACAGAATGTTGAGACTGAATATAGTAGAACTAGCAATAAACAAAAGACTGGCTGGAAATGAAATGCTGAATAAATAAAGTTAGGCAGCAAGTAAACACATTGTTGCATGATTGCAAACATAAAACTTGCACTAGTTTGTGCTGGTCCTAATCCTTTAAGGTAAATAATATTAATTTTTCTCATCTTGTGGATGATAAAAAGTAAACTATTTCAGGGATTGCTTATCACTAAAATTAATTAAAAGTCACAAAATAAAGATGAGATAAAATAAAACCATTCATTTTCTTATACCTTAAAGTTTGTGCAACAGTCAAAATAACTGGTACCACCCTTCTACTGATAAACAGTCTCACAGCTCTGATTTTAAAGACCTTTTGTGTGTATATATATGTGTTTATTTATTTATGTTAGCACCATTACATATTGTAGAATTTTTTCCTGTTTTGTTTGTTGTTTTATGTAATAGTTTCTCATCAGCATAGATATTGATGTATTTCAGGTTTTGCTGCAGACTTGGCAAATAACATGGAAAACATAAAACAACATCTAATGAAATGAAATCTGAGCATCTTTTCTAGAGAACCTTGTTTGAAAAATGAGATAGTTCATTCAGTCTTTTAGTGAAGTTGAAACTGACAAAGGCTTTATTTCTTTCAAGAATGTCATCTGAAATCAAATGAGAGAGGACTTTGAATTCAAAGTTGCAAGAGATGGATACCAAAATAGAAATAAAAGAAGAACCTTCTTGTGCGGAAAGAACATTAGCAGCTCAAGTGAAGTCAGAAGAGTTGGCTGTTATTAATTCAGATTTTGTAATTGGCGTACAAGAAATGGAAACTATTGAAATAAAAGGAGAACCTTGGTGTTTGGAAGAAACCTTACCTAAGCTGAAATCAGAAGATGCTGAGTTAAAGGTAAGATATTCTTTCTGAACACTGCTGATGTACCTTCGCACAGTTCCTGTGCTCAGTTTTTTTATCAACATTTGAAATGTCATATTTCTAAATAAATTTTAAATTGAAAAGCAAGATAAATAACATTTCATGTTTGTAATGTTACCTTTTCTAGCTTTATATATTCACATCATTCTGCAGAAAATTTGATGAATAATTTATCCTTTCTTTTGAAACTATTTGTTGCATGCCACTAATTACAATTTGTAATGCATTAACATGAATATAGTTGCCTTTCTTATAAATGAACTTGCACAGTTTCTTACAATGCTCAAAAGCAATGTGGCCTCCTAATACAGAAGGAGCTCTCTCACATATATCTGGATTGCTTCCATTTTCTCTCAGTTGTGTTGGTATTAGAACAAACTGTACAATGTCTTTTCTGGGGCGGTACAAAGGATGGAAATCTGCAACAGTAATGTTTGTACCACATTATAACGGGCCTTCACACTTATTTGGCCTTTACCGCAATGACGTCATTGTTGGTGGAATGAGCCTCTTGTCTCAAAGGGGAATTGAACCTCAGACTGCATGCATTTTGGACTTCATAAACAGGTTGATTTCTTTGTGTGTTGTTGGGTCAGTTTTCATTTACTGCTGTAAAGAGCATGAACAAGCTTTTCTTGTAATGGAAAAGTTGTATTACCAGTAAAGCCGAGACACACTATGCTATTTAAACCATCCAGTTATTTGAGTTACCTATCAGCATACATGCTCGGGTTGCAACTTTACGAAATGCAAGCAAAACAAGTTCCAAATGTAAACACTGGAAAGGTACAATACAAGTTCCATTTCATTAAGATGACCTCAAAACTATTGACATCCAATCTTTCCACTCATCTTTTGCCAGTCCTCTGCGAGAGGCACTGGTGATAAACTCACTTCAAAGTATTGACATCATGCACAAACAACTGACTGGTGGCAATGGCCGAATAAATCTGAAGATGAAAAGAGAATTTGTTTTATTTAATAATATTCAAACATAAATATATACATTTCAGGCTTTGTCATATTTCTTTTTAATTATAAATGTACTATTTACAAACTAACATATCATCACTTATACAGTTACTACAATTCATTAATTCATTATAAGCTTTTATTTACTAAATAATTTTTAACAATATTTTAAAGGAATGACCTGTGCAGCTTTTATATATTCTGGGAGTTTATTGAATAACATGGCTCCTCTGATGTATGGATCTTTGTTTGTTGCAGTTTCTTTTGTACAAACCCAATGGTAGGTGTTTATATCCCTTGTATTACGTGTATTTAGGTTATTTCATTCCTTGTATCTAGCAATATGTCTCTGTTTCATTTTTTTAAACACTTCTTTCACAGAATGGTAAATTTTACTTTCTCTACCATGTACATAGTAGTTAGAGAAGGTATTGCATTCAATACCAACATTTCACCGGAAAAATGTTTTGAGGCCCCCTAAAAAAGGCATTTTCAGAAAAAGGTATGTGTGTGTGTGTGTGTGTGTGTGTGTGTGTGTGTATGTGTATCTGTGAACAGCATAACTCAAAAGTGAAAAGTCAGATAAATACCAAACTTGTTATCTAAATTCAGTACCTACCAAAGATGCATCACAAAGATTTTCAAGAAAATCCTTCCGTCTCAAGCTACCCTTTAAATGAAACATTTTTTGACATTTTTTATTTTATAAACTGGTAAATGTTAAGCAACAGATGAAAACTCACTACATAAAAAAACGTAGATCTGTTTAAAACACACAATTTGTTTCAAATAACTTTTTTGTGGCATCAACCATTTCTGAGATATCTGTTAGTAAACATTTGAATTGTTCATTACTTGACCATTCTCTTAAAGTCCTGTCAACATTCACTTGTTTCTTGCAATGTCACGGAAAGAGTATGGAATTTTAAGGACAGTATATAGTGTTCAGTTGTTAAACATTTGACTATCACTGTTCCCTGTGTATCTATAACGAAATGTATAATGTTACTTCTGCAAAGGTTTATTTAGATAAACTGAAGTAGATAGAAAAATAGGCTCTAGTAAGAATAATTTGTATAACTAATAATAAATGATAGAGGGAAGAGAAAGTTACATCAGATTCTTTTAAACTAGATATACAAGTTAAACTCTTTTTCTGAATTGCTAATACTCTATTTAAATTTGCTGTGGATGTTCCTCCCTAAACTTCTATCCCATATTCAATGAGTGAATGTATCATTCCATAATAAACTGGTTTTAATAAGTCATTATTTAGTAATTTCCTCAGTAAATATAATCAAGAGTGTAATTTCTTACAAAGGTCATCCATGTGTTCATTAAAATTTAAGTTTTTGTCAAGAGTAATCCCCAAAAATGTTGTACTGTGTACTTGTTCAATTTGTATTCTTGTTTTTTTCTGAACCCTAAGTCACCGTTTAGTTTGAGCTGAGCTGTTTCCAAATAGTGAGACAATTTTAATAAAGATGATGTAGCCTTTGTCTGTGTCGTGAGCATGATCTGGAGACATAGGCATAAGAATAGAAGAGGACACAAACTGACCCTTACCTGTTCTTACTTGGATTCTTGCATTCAGTTTTGCAAATAGGAAGGGGAGATTACCTCTTATGCCATAGCAAGTGAGTTCCATCATGAGACACACTGCTGAAAGCTTTAGATAAATCTAGGAATATACCAAAGGTTTTTTCACTCTGCTCCAGATTTGTAAACACATTATGTGCAAGCTCAGACATAGCTGTGATGCTTGATAAACTATGTTAATAGACTTGGATTAAACAAAAGATGCATGAGCCTTTGATATTGTATACATTATTTTTTTCAAACAGCTTAGCAATTACATAAGTTAATGTAATTCGTCTGTAATTTGCTATTTTTTTTCTTTCCTTTTTTAAACATTGGTCCAACAATATATTTTTTAATGAACCAGGAAATGTCACATTTTACATTGAACAGTTTACTAGGTATACTAGAATGTTCAGAAGCAATTATTTGGTGTAATATCATCCCAGCCAGATGCACATTTTTTGAATTGAGTTATATTATGCACTTTTGTTTGATCAGTTTTAAAGTAACCAATACTTTCTATTAGATACTTTCATACCACCTATACTTGGACTATTATTTACAATACTATCATTTACAATACTATCATTTACAATACTATCATTTACAATACTATCATTTACAATACTACCATTTACAATACTACCATTTACAATACTCCATTTACAATACTACCATTTACAATACTACCATTTACAATACTATCATTTACAATACTACCATTTACAATACTATCATTTACAATACTATCATTTACAATATTACCATTTACAATACTATCATTTTCAACACTACCACTTACAATACTACCATTTACAATACTATCATTTACAATATTACCATTTACAATACTATCATTTACAATATTACCATTTAGAATACTATCATTTACAATACTATCATTTACAATACTATCATTTACAATACTAACATTTACAATACTATCATTTACAATATTATCATTTACAATACTATCATTTACAATATTACCATTTAGAATACTATCATTTACAATACTACCATTTACAATACTAACATTTACAATACTATCATTTACAATACTATCATTTACAATATTACCATTTAGAATACTATCATTTACAATACTATCATTTACAATATTATCATTTACAATACTATCATTTACAATATTACCATTTACAATACTATAGTTTACAATATTATCATTTACAATATTATCATTTACAATATTATCATTTACAATACTATCATTTACAATATTATCATTTACAATATTACCATTTACAATACTATAGTTTACAATATTATCATTTACAATATTATCATTTACAATATTATCATTTACAATATTACCATTTACAATACTATAGTTTACAATATTATCATTTACAATATTACCATTTACAATACTATCATTTACAATATTATCATTTACAATATCATTTACAATATTACCATTTACAATACTATAGTTTACAATACTATCATTTACAATATTATCATTTACAATATTACCATTTACAATACTATCATTTACAATATTATCATTTACAATATTATCATTTACAATACTATCATTTACAATATTATCATTTACAATATTACCATTTACAATACTATAGTTTACAATATTATCATTTACAATATTACCATTTATAATACTATAGTTTACAATATTATCATTTACAATACTATCATTTACAATATTACCATTTACAATACTATCATTTACAATATTACCATTTACAATACTATAGTTTACAATATTATCATTTACAATACTATCATTTACAATATTACCATTTACAATACTATCATTTACAATATTACCATTTACAATACTATAGTTTACAATATTACCATTTACAATATTACCATTTACAATACTATAGTTTACAATATTATCATTTACAACACTATCATTTACAATATTATCATTTACAATACTATAGTTTACAATATTGCCATTTACAATATTATCATTTACAATACTATCATTTACCCCCCAGGTGATCACCTTTTGTGAGTACGGGTTAGGCGCACCCGGGGTACCCGAGCCTTTCATTGCCATTTTCAGCCATTCATCCCCGTCCGGTCGAGGTGGGTTCGTTCTCGTGACCGGGGGACTCAAGGTAGGCTCTCGTGCGTTCTGTGCATTTCACTCCATGTCGCCTCTCGCCATCGTTTCTTTCTTCTCTTCTACTTCTGCACATTTCGCCCCACGTCCATTCATTTAGACATCTCTTTTACTTCTTCGCCGGCCTACCTTGCGTGCGAAACGCCCACACAATTTTATTTCTTTTAATCCTCCGTGGACACAGCCTGACGGATACCCGCGCACTGGGTGCGCAGCTGGGTGAGTGGGTAATGGCGTCATCCTCACCACCCGGGGTTGTCATGTAGGGTATGTGTTCGTATCCACTGTTCAACTGTAGTCCCGCGGGGGAGGGGCCATTGCATGAGCTGCTGACTTCCGACGGCCATTGGGTTCCTCTGTCTATGTTCTGGGAGGTGTGACCCTGGGGTGAGCTAGGTATAGATAGGCCACACACCCAAGCCGGGGTAACGCCCGGGAAGTCAGAGCCCGAGTTCGGAGACGGTTGCAATGGTGGAGGATTTATTTCGCTATGGAGCACTCTTTCTCCATTGTTACTAACAAGCGCCGAAAAGTTTTTGCAACAGAAGTAGCACCGCCAACATCTGGCTGTTACTTAGTTATTACACGAACAGAGGAAGGACAATCGTTTGCGAAGATGAACTCTTTTATAGTACAGAATGTCATTGACTCTATTGCTGGTTCGGTTCAGTCCTGCACTCGCCTTCGCAAAGGGTCATTATTGGTACACAGCAAGTCCGATCAACAAACTAAGACCTTGTTGAGCGCTACGCTTCTCCACGGTTATCCCATCCGGGTTGAGAAGCACCGCACCTTGAATTCCTGTCGAGGCGTTGTTACCACCCATAGCCTCGACGATATATCGGACGAGGACCTAGTGAAATATCTATCGGATCAAAAGGTGACAGCAGTGCATCGGGTGCAGGCCAAACACGACGGAGTATTGGTACACACTCGTACCCTTTTTATCACATTTGATGGCGTCGATCTGCCCACGAGCATTACAGCAGGGTACGAACGTATTGCGGTGAGGCCCTATATTCCTAAACCTCTGCGTTGTTTTAAATGCCAACGTTTTGGGCAGACGCAAGTCTCATGTAAGACTGCCGTTACCATCTGTGCAACATGTAGCCAGCCCTCACACGAAGGTGCCTGTTCAACAGCTCCCGTCTGCGTCAATTGCAAAGGGTCACATTCTGCTTCATTTGGCGACTGTCCGCGGTATTTGGACGAGAAGGCGATCCAGGAGATCCGGGTAAAGGAAAAACTCTCCTTCGCCGAAGCCCGGAGGCGTTACCATGCGCGCCAACCTTCGCTCCTGCGATCGGGAACATTCAGTTCTGTTGTTGCCTCGCCAGTACCCCGGAAGGATGCTGGGACTCAAACTTGGACCATGACTGGATTAAACGCCACTACCATCCGGCCGTCCAAGTCTGCTACTGTTACCAAGCCCTATAAACCTGGTCCAAAGTCTATGAAGTCACAAGCCACTGAAAAAAAAGCCGAAGCAGAAACTTCGAAGAGAAGACTTTTTAAAAGAGCCTCCGCGTGTTCACAGCAAGCATAATTCACCTTCTCCTCCTCGGAGGTCGCAGTCCCAGGAAGCTCCTGGGACAAGCCGCGCTCAGCGGCACCCCTCACCCATCGCCACCCAGAACCGATTCACGGCGCTTGAATCGGTTTCTGGCTCTGAGCCCGTGGGCCCTCCCTTCGAGGAGGCTATGGAGTCTGACCAACTCCGTAACAAAAGCCCGAGCCCAAAGGTTAAACGAAAGGTAATTTTAAGCCGCCCTTCTAAGTAGACAGTTTATCCCTTTTTCTTAATGGCTTTCCTGACCTGGAATGTACGTGGTGTACGATCGCATAGGGCGGAACTGCAACTTTTATTGCGTTCTCATTCGCCTATGGTCGTGTATTTGCAGGAGACTAAGCTTCGCCCTCATGATCCTTTTGCTCTCCGAGGATATACTCCGGTTCGCTACGATCTTGAACCGGAGGAGGGTACTCCTGCACATGGAGGTGTCATGATATTGGTGCGTAACGACGTTCATTTTCAACCTATCACACTTACATCCGACTTGCAAACTGTTGCCGTTCGCCTTCACCAACTCGGCTTTTTGTTTTCCGTTTGCTCTGCGTATTCACCTCCATCGTGCCCCCTCGCTCCGGCGGACGCTCGAGATCTCTTGTCCGCTCTCGCAACACCTTTTCTTCTTTTGGGGGATTCTAATGCGCATCACCCCCTGTGGGGTTCACCAAGGGCTTGTGCGAGGGGAACTCTTCTTTTCGACATTTTTATCAGTTTAATCTCTCTATCCTCAATACAGGTGAGCCTACTTTTATTTCTGATTCTTCTGGTACATTCTCTCACTTAGACCTTGCCGTATGCTCCGTCCAGCTTGTTAGTCGTCTGCAGTGAAACGTCGTCGCTGACACCTACTCCAGCGACCATTACCCCTGCATCGTTTCTCTTCTGTCACACCACGTACAGCATTCCAGGGTTCCAACCTGGATATTCACAAAAGTCGACTGGAGCTTGTATTCCAGCCTCGTGCATTTTGACGACCAGCACTTCACCGACATTAACCACCTAGTGCAGCACCTTACGGCTACGATTTTCTCTGCCGCCGAACGCGCAATTCCCCGTTCATCCTCTCAACCTCGGCGACTGCCTGTTCCGTGGTGGAACGAGGATTGTCGGGACGCCGTTCGTGCCCGCAGAACTGCACTTAGGGTGTTTCGGCGACACCCTACACTTAATAATTTGGTGACTTTTAAACGATCGCGCGCCAGGGCTCGTCGCATTATTCAGGATAGCAAGAAGGCGTCGTGGACTCGTTTTGTCGAGTCTTTTAACAGCTTTACGCCTTCATGTGTTGTTTGGGATAAACTTCGTCGCTTCTCAGGTAAAGTGTCGCATTGTACTGTTTCTGGCCTTCAGGTTTCCAATGCCAACATAGTGGATCCGGCTGCCATTGCTAACACTCTGGGTGCTGCCTTTGAGGCAGTTTCCAGTTCAGAACACTTTCCGCCGGCTTTCGCTCTATTAAAGACCAGCTTGATTCCGCAACATACAATTTTAGGTCTGCTAATACTGAATGTTATAACAAACTTTTATAATGGAGCTGGAGCACGCTCTTCATTGCGTTAGGCACTCCGCTCCTGGGCCGGACGGCATTCATGTCCTGATGTTAAAGAACCTTTCAGCCGACAGTAAACTCTTTCTCTTACAGGCCTATAACCGTATACGGCCTTTTTCTTTCCGTTTGGCGCGAAGCCCCCATTGTCCCTATTATTAAGTCTAGGAAGGATCGCCAACTACCTTCCAGCTACCGCCCTATCTCCCTCACCAGTTGCATTTGCAAGGTGATGGAGCGCATGATCAACGGGCGGTTAACATGGTGGCTTGAGTCTCAGAAACTTCTAGCGAACGCTCAGTGCGGATTTCGCCGCTATCGCTCTACCGTCCAGCTCTGGTGTCCATGTCGACGCATATTATGAATGGATTTCTGAGCAAGTGTCAAACCGTGGCTGTGTTTTTTGACCTGGAGAAAGCTTATGACACTTATTTGAGGGGCGGCATTTTACGTACACTGCACGCATGGAATATCCGCGGTCGTCTTCCCATATTTCTTCGGGAGTTTGTGACGGACCGCGTTTTTCGTGTACGTATGGGCTCGGTTTTATATAGTCGTTTTATTCAGCAGAACGGAGTACCGCAGGGCTCTGTACTCAGTGTCACACTTTTTGTAATTGCTATCAACCCCATTGTTGATTGTATTCCACCTGGCATTTCATCGTCCCTTTTTGTTGACGATTTTGCCATTTATTGCAGTTCACGGCAGAACTGTCTACTCGAACGCCGTCTCCAGAGCTGTATCGACCGTCTCTACGCCTGGAGTAACGCCAACGGCTTTAATTTCTCCGCCGAGAAATCCGTCTGTATCAATTTCTGGCGCCGGAAGGCTTTCCCTCCGCCCTCTCTCCATCTTGGGTCGGAGGTGCTTCCATTTGAAGACGAGGTGAAATTTTTGGGGTTGGTCTTTGACCGAAAGCTGAGCTGGACTTCTCACGTTTCCTTTTTAAAAGCAAAGTGTGACCGTTCTCTTAATATTTTACGTGTTTTAAGTGGCACATCCTGGGGAGCTGATCGGACCGTCCTTCTTCGCCTTTATCGCGCTTTGGTCCGATCCAAGCTTGATTACGGGTGTATTGTTTATTCGTCGGCACGTCCATCTGTGTTACGTCGATTGAATGCCATTCACCATCGTGGCATAAGAGTCGCTACAGGGGCCTTTCCAACTAGCCCTGTACCCTGTCTGTACGCAGAAGCTGCAGAGCCTCCGCTGTCCTTCCGGCGTGATATGCTTTTGTGCAGCTATGCTTGTCGATTCTCAAGCTTGCCTAACCTCCCGTCCTTCGATTTATTTTACGAGGATTCGCTTGATCGCCAATGTTTCGTTCGCTCTTCTGCATTACTACCTCCAGGGGTTCGCTTTCGACAACTCCTTCGGCATTTGGACGTTGCGCCAGCGCCGGCCCATCCAAGGGGGGAAACGCTTTTTCCTCCATGGCTGCGCGCTGAGGCTCACTATCACCTTGGGCTAACGTCGATGCCGAAGACTGTGACCCCTTCTTCAGTTCTTAGATCAGCTTTTTTAGAACTCCAGGCGAAAATCGGGAACTTTAATTTTATATACACTGATGGGTCTAAGACTGATGTTGGAGTGGGGTGTGCCTTTGTCTTTGATCAGCATAGTTTTACCTTTCGTTTACCGGAGCAGTGTTCGATTTTTACACCCGAACGTTTTAGTATCTATCAGGCTCTTTTATACATCCAGCGGCGTAATTTACAGCACTGTGTTCTTTGCGCAGACTTCCTGAGTGCCCTTCAGAGTATTAACGCGCTGTACAATTACCACCCACTCCCCCCAGGGGCTCACCTTTTGTGAGTACGGGTTAGGCGCACCCGGGGTACCCGAGCCATTCATAGCCTTTTTCACCATTTCATCCCCGTCCGGTCGAGGTGGGTTCGTTCTCGTGACCGGTGGACTCAAGGTAGGCTCTCGTGCGTTCTGTGCATTTCATTCCATGTCGCCCTTCGCCATCGTTTCTTTCTTTTCTTCTATTTATGCTCATTTCACCCCACGCACATTCATTTACACATCTCTTTTACTTCTTCGCCGACCTACCTTGAGCCCGAAACGCCCACACACTTTTAGTTTCTTTTAACGTTTTCTTTTAATCCTCCGTGGACACAGCCTGACGGATACCCGCGTACGAGGTGCGCAGCTGGGTGAGTGGGTAATGGCGTCATCCTCACCACCCGGCTTCGTCATGTAGGGTTTGTGTTCGTATCCGCTGTTCAACTGCGGTCCCGCGGGGGGCCATTGCATGAGCTGCTGACTTCCGACGGCCATTGGGTCCCTCTGTCTATGTTCTGGGAGGTGTGACCCTGGGGTGAGCTCGGTATAGATAGGCCACTCACCCAAGCCGGGGTAACGCCCGGGAAGTCAGAGCCCGAGGTCGGAGACGGTTGCAATGGTGGAGGATTTATTTCGCTATGGAGCACCGTTCCTCCATTAATACCAACAAGCGCCGAAAAGTTTATGTAACAGAAGTGACACCACCGACAACTGGTTGTTACTTGGTCATTTCACGAACCGAAGGACAAAGTTTTGAGAAGGTGAACCCTTTCATCATTCAAAAGGGCATTGATGCTATTGCTGGTGCGGTTCAGTCCTGCACTCGCCTACGGAATGGTTCCTTATTAGCACAAACGAAGTCCGATCAGCAAAGTAAGACCTTGTTGCGCGCTACGCTTCTCCACGGCTATCCCATCCGTGTGGAGAAGTACCGCGCATTGAATTCCTGTCGAGGCGTCATTACCACCCATAGCCTCGATGGTATATCGGACGAGGACCTGGTAGAATATCTTGCAGACCAGAAGGTGACAGCGGTCCATCCAGTGCAGGCCAAACGCGACGGCGTATTGGTACCCACTCGTACCCTGTTTATTACATTTGATGGCGTCGATCTGCCCACGAGCATTTCGGCAGGGTACGAACGGATTTCTGTGAGGCCTTATATTCCTAGACCTCTGCGTTGTTTTAAATTCCAACGTTTTGGGCATACGCAAGTCTCATGTAAGAGTGCCGTTACCATCTGTGCCTCATGTAGCCAGCCGTCACACGAAGGTACCTGTTCCACAGCCCCCGTCTGTGTTAACTGCAAAGGGTCTCATTCTGCGTCATTTGCCGACTGTCCGCGGTACTTGGACGAGAAGGCGATCCAGGAGATCCGGATAAAGGAAAAACTCTCCTTCGCTGAAAACCGGAGGCGTTACCATGCGCGCCAACCTTCACTCCTGCGGTCTGGCACATTTAGTTCTGTTGTTGCCTCGCCAGTACCACGAGTAGATGCCGAAACTCAGACCTGGACCATGACTGGATTAAACGCCACTACCATCCGGCCGTCAAAGTCTGCTACTGTTACCAAGCCCTATAAACCTGGTCCAAAGTCTATGAAGTCACAAGCCACTGAAAAAAAAGCCGAAGCAGAAACTTCGAAGAGAAGACTTTTTAAAAGAGCCTCCGCGTGTTCACAGCAAGCATAATTCACCTTCTCCTCCTCGGAGGCCGCAGTCCCAGGAAGCTCCTGGGACAAGCCGCGCTCAGCGGCACCCCTCACCCATCACCACCCAGAACCGATTCACGGCGCTTGAATCGGTTTCTGGCACTGAGCGCGTGGGCCCTCCCTCCGAGGAAGCAATGGATCTGACCAACTCCATACAAAAAGCCCGAGCCCAAAGGTTAAGCAAAAGATTCTTTTAAGCCGCCCTTCTAAGTAGACAGTTTATCCCTTTTATTCATGGCTATCCTGGTGTACGATCGCATAAGGCGGAACTGCAACTTTTATTGCGTTCCCATTCACCTATGGTCGTGTGTTTGCAGGAGACTAAGCTTCGCCCTCACGACCCTTTCGATCTCCGAGGATATACTCCGGTTCGCTACGATCTTGAACCGGAGGAGGGTACTCCTGCACATGGAGGTGTCATGATATTGGTGCGTAACGACGTTCATTTTCAACCTATCACACTTTCATCCGACTTGCAAACTGTTGCCGTTCGCCTTCACCTACCCGGCTTTTTGTTTTCTGTTTGCTCTGCGTATTCACCTCCATCGTGCCCCCTCGCTCCGGCGGACGTTCGAGATCTCTTGTCCGCTCTCGCAACACCTTTTCTTCTGTTGGGGGATTCTAATGCGCATCACCCCCTGTGGGGTTCACCAAGGGCTTGTGCGAGGGGAACTCTTCTTTTCGACATTTTTATCAGTTTAATCTCTCTATCCTCAATACAGGTGAGCCTACTTTTATTTCTGATTCTTCTGGTACATTCTCTCACTTAGACCTTGCCGTTTGCTCCATCCAGCTTGTTAGTCGTCTGCAGTGAAACGTCGTCGCTGACACCTACTCCAGCGACCATTACCTCTGCATCGTTTCTCTTCTGTCACACCACGTAAAGTATTCCAGGGTTCCTACCTGGATATTCACAAAAGTCGACTGGAGCTTGTATTCCAGCCTCGTGCATTTTGACGACCAGCCCTTCACCGACAGTAACCACCTAGTGCAGCACCTTACGGCTACGATTTTCTCTGCCGCCGAACGCGCAATTCCCCGTTCATCCTCTCAACCTCGGCGACTGCCTGTTCCGTGGTGGAACGAGGATTGTCGGGACGCCGTTCGTGCCCGCAGAACTGCACTTAGGGTGTTTCAGCGACACCCTACATTTAATAATTTGGTGACTTTTAAACGATCGCGCGCCAGGGCTCGTCGCATTATTCAGGATAGCAAGAAGGCGTCGTGGACTCGTTTTGTCGAGTCTTTTAATCGCTTTACGCCTTCATCTGTTGTTTGGGATAAACTTCGTCGCTTCTCAGGTAAAGTGTCGAATTGTACTGTTTCTGGCCTTCAGGTTTCCAATGCCACCATAGTGGATCCTGTTGCCATTGCTAACACTCTGGGTGCTGCCTTTGAGGCGGTTTCCAGTTCAGACCATTATTCCACCGGCTTTCGCTCTATTAAAGACCGGCTTGATTCCGCAACATACAATTTTAGGTCTGCTAATACTGAATGTTATAACGAACTTTTTACAATGAGGGAGCTGGAGCACGCTCTTCATTGCTCTAGGCACTCCGCTCCTGGGCCGAACGGCATTCATGTCCTGATGTTAAAGAACCTTTCAGCCGACAGTAAACTCTTTCTCTTACAGGTGTATAACCGTATTTGGCAAGACGGCATTTTTCCTTCCGTTTGGCGCGGAGCCACCATTGTCCGTATTCTTAAGCCTGGGAAGGATCGCCAACTACCTTCCAGCTACCGCCCTATCTCCCTCACCAGTTGCATTTGCAAGGTGATGGAGCGCATGACCAACGGGCGGTTGACATGGTGGCTTGAGTCTCAGAAACTTCTAGCGAACGCTCAGTGAGGATTTCGTCGCTATCGCTCTACCGTCGACCATCTGGTGTCCCTGTCGACGCATGTTATGAATGGATTTCTGAGAAAGTGTCAAACCGTGGCTGTGTTTTTTGATCTGGAGAAAGCTTATGACACTTATTGGAGGGCGGCATTTCACGTACACTGCACGCATGGAATATCCGCGGTCGTCTTCCCATATTTCTTCGGGAGTTTATGACGGACCGCGTGTTTCGTGTACGTGTGGGCTCGGTTTTATCTAGTCGTTTTATTCAAGAGAACGGAGTACCGCAGGGCTCTGTACTCAATGTCACACTTTTTGCGATAGCTATCAACCCCATTGTTGATTGTATTCCACCTGGCACTTCGTCGTCGCTTTTTGTTGACGATTTTGCCATTTATTGCAGTTCACGGCGGACCTGTCTACTCGAACGCCGCCTCCAGAGCTGAATCCACCGTCTCTACGCCTGGAGTAACGCCAACGGCTTTAATTTCTCCGCCGAAAAATCCGTCTGTATCAATTTCTGGCGCCGGAAGGCTTTCACTCCGCCCTCTCTCCATCTTGTGCCAGGGATACTTCCGTTTGCAGACGAGGCAAAATTTTTGGGGTTGATTTTTGATAGGAAGTTGTGTTGGACCTCGCACGTTTCCTTTTTAAAAGCAAAGTGTGACCGTTCTCTTAATCTTTTACGTGTTTTAAGTGGCACATCCTGGGGAGCTGATCGGACCGTTCTTCTTCGCCTTTATCGCTCTTTGGTCCGATCAAAGCTTGATTACGGGTGCATTGTCTATTCGTCGGCACGTCCATCTGTGTTACGTCGATTGAATGCCATTCACCATCGTGGCATAAGAGTCGCTACAGGGGCCTTTCCAACCAGCCCTGTACCCAGTCTTTACGCAGAAGCTGCAGAGCCTCCGCTGTCCTTCCGGCGTGAGATGCTTTTTTACAGCTATGCTTGTCGATTCTCAAGCTTGCCTGACCACCCGTCTTTCGAGTTATTTTTCGAGGAGTCGCTCTATCGCCACTATTTGATTAGCTCCTCTGCATTGCTCCCTCCAGGGGTTCGATTTCGTCAACTACTTCGGCATTTGGACGTGACGCCAGCGCCGGCCCTTCCACGGGGGGAAACGCGTTTTCCTCCATGGTCCCGCGCTGAGGCCCACTGTCACCTTGGGCTAACGTCGATGCCGAAGAGTGAGACCCCTTCTTCAGTCTTTAGATCGGCTTTTTTATAAGTACGGGCGCAATTCGGGGACGTCCATTTTATCTTTACCGATGGATCTAAGACTGAAGCTGGAGTTGGATGTGCCTTTGTTTTTGGTCACTGTAGTTTTACGTTTCGTTTACCTGGACAATGTTCAATTTTTACCGCCGAACTTTTTAGTATTTATCAATCTGTTTTACACATTCAGCGGCACGACTTACGGCACTGTATTATTTGTTCGGACTCTCTGAGTGCCCTTCAGAGTATTAATGCGCTGTACCATTACCACCCACTCGTACAGCGCATACATGACCTGCTCCACTCGCTTGGTGTCTCTGGCATCAGCGTCTCCTTCATATGGATTCCAGGTCATGTGGGCATCTCAGGTAATGAGTCTGCCGACGCCGCTGCCAAATCGGCGATTTTATTACCCAGAAGTTTTAGTTCTGTTGTTCCCTCCACAGATTTGTTTGTTATTTTACGTAGCCGCATCCTCTCGCTTTGGAGGGATGAGTGGACGGCCCTCCGGGGGAACAAGTTGCGGGAGGTTAAGCCTCTCCCGTTGATCTGGGGTACCTCTTCTCGTTCGTGTCGTCTGGAAGAGGTAATTTTAGCTCGTTTACGGATTGGACATTGTGTTTTTAGTCATAGGTATTTGCTCAGTGGTGACCCCGCACCACTCTGTGGTCAGTGTGATGCGCCCTTAACAGTGCGTCACATTTTAACAGAGTGTCAGGTTTTAGCTACATTGCGTGCTCGTGTGGGTCTGCCTGTTGGCGTAGCCAATGTTTTGGCAGACGACACGCGTGCTGTAGAATGTGTTTTACGATGTATTCATGACAGTGATTTTAATCTGCGCATTTGATGCGTTGAGCGTCCTTTAGCTTAGTAATTTTATTCTCTCTGTTTTAATGGGGACTCTAATCCCCAGTGGACATATGGTGCTCATGTCCCTCGCATTCTACAGTTCTTGACACGTTTTAATCTTTTATTGCCTACGCTTTTAGTGTGTTAGTTTTTGCATTGTTGTATTGTTGTTTTTAAATTTTTGGACATCGCGGGTTTGTGTCCCGTTTTTAATTATGCGGTTCTTTTACATTTTTTACTGTATATTTTATACATTGTAAGGGCGCTGATGACCTTAGCAGTTTAGCGCCCTTAAACCGCATCTCATCCCATCTCATCTCATTACCACCCACTCGTACAGCGCATACCTGACCTGGTCCACTCGCTTGGTGTCTCTGGCATCCGCGTCTCCTTCATGTGGATTCCAGGTCATGTAGGCATCTCAGGGAACGAGTCTGCCAACGCCGCTGCCAAATCGGCGATTTTATCACCCAGAAGTTTTACCTCTGTTGTTCCCTCGCCAGATTCGTTTATTGTTTTACGTCGCCGCATCCTCTCGCTTTGGAGCGATGAGTGGACGGCCCTCCGGGGGAACAAGTTGCGGGAGGTTAAACCTCTCCCGTTAGTCTGGGCTACCTCTTCCCGCGCTTCTCGTCGGGAAGAGATAATTTTAACACGCCTTCGTATCGGACATTGCATTTTTAGTCATAGGTATTTGCTCAGTGGTGACCCCGCACTACTCTGTGAGCATTGTGATGCGCCCTTAACGGTGCGTCACATTTTAGCAGAGAGTCAAGTTTTAGCTTCGTTGCGCGTTCGTGTTGGTCTGCCTGTTGGCCTAGCCAACGTTTTGGCAGACGTCGCGCATGCTGTAGAGTGTCTTTTACGTTTTATCAGTGACATTGGCTTTACCAGACGCATTTGATGCGCTAAGCGTCTTTTGACTGCGTGATTTTATCTTGTTTTTTTTAATGGGGCATCTCCTCCTCAGTGGACATCTGGCGCTCGTGTCCCTGACATTCTACAGTTCTTGACACCTTGTTTTACTCTTTTATTGACCATGGTTTTAGTGTGTTCGTTTTTGGACTTTGGTGTTTTGTTTTTTACGTTTTGGACATGGCGGGTTTGTGTCCCGTTTTTTAATTCTGTGGTTTTTTTATCTGACTTTTATATTTGACTGTTCATTTTATGCTTGTAAGGGCGCTGATGACCTTAGCTGTTTAGCGCTCTTAAACCGCATCTCATCCTCATCATCACTATCATTTGCAATACTACCATTTACAATACTATCATTTACAATATTACCATTTACAATACTATCATTTACAATATTACTATTTACAATACTATCATTTACAATATTACCATTTACAATACTATCATTTACAATATTACTATTTACAATACTATCATTTACAATATTACTATTTACAATACTATCATTTACAATATTACCATTTACAATATTATCATTTACAATACTATCATTTACAATACTATCATTTACAATATTACCATTTACAATACTATCATTTACAATATTACCATTTACAGTACTATCACTTACAATACTACCATTTACAATACGATTATTTACAATATTACAATTTCCTCCCAAATTTATAAAACACTGATTAAACAAATTCAAATTTCATTTGTATTCACAGTTTTGTGTCCATTTTGCATTATGTTAATATTGTTTATTTTGTCACATTTTTATTTCCTTAGTAATATTGCATGAATTTTCTATTCTGCTTCCATTATTTTGTTTTTCTAAGTTTTTAAATGCCTGCATTTTGTACTTAATATAGAGAGTCTTGTAAATATCTAATTTAGAAATTCATAGTTATCCTTCATTTTTTCATGTATAGCAATTATTTCAGGAGGAAGTTTTATGTTCTGCATTTTTAAGTTCTTATTACTCTTTTTAATAATAGGATACAATTAATGAAAGTGATTGTTAAATATATTGTTGTAGGTTTTAGCACTTGATGGCATGAACAGAAGAAAGCAACATAGACTTAATAATTACTGCCATGTTTTGGTTATAGTCAGGAGCACACCTGGGTTGTGAATGGAATTCTTTTCTTTTTCTGACTGCTGTGGAGGGTTGAAAGTATATCCAACCATCTTAGCATCATCATATTGTCTGTGAATTTACCTTCAGTTTCATCCTTTTGTAGTTTCGTTTTTGCGAACAAAGGTGAATCTTCTTTTGTGGATCTTCCGACAGTTCCACAAATATTGAAATTCTGTTTGTGAAGACCATCAAGCAGAAGGGGACTGGAATACCAGTTATCAAGCCATAAACTGTGCACCTTCCTGTTTCTATCAGGTCTGTACTTCAACTCCAGATGTACCAAATCCTGAATAGGAACTATTTCTGTTTGCTTGCGGTGTATACTATGAATTCTAAAATAAACCCTGTCTCACAATCGCTAATGATGAATAATTTGAATCATACCTGTTCTTTTAGAAGGAACTCAACTGTCTTTGTATAGTACCACACTTTCATAAATGAAATAATTGGACTATAGGTTGAACTGAACTTACGCCGAAGGTGATATATAATCAGTCACCTGACGACTGTGTATCATTGTTGCAGAATTGGAGGGTGCAAACAAATACCTATCCTGTGGTGTTTGAATGAGAGCATCATAACTCTTAGCATGAGCATGGTCACTGTCACACAGGAAGGGGAGGGTGGAACATATTGTTTCTCTGCTCCACACTGAAAACCTAAAAGAAGTAGTCTAGACGTGCGAATTACTGTTTGAACACTATTGTCAAATGGATGGATTTAGAACATAATGCGCCGACGTTCCAGTGAAACAAAGGAGCTTACACTCATGTGATATTATTATTTGTTGTTCACTTTGGCTTTAGGATTCAGTAGAAAGGAAATTATACTCCTCTTCTGATTCCAAAGTTGCTGGTTGGAAAGTATATGCTCTGCACGGCAATGTAGTTCCACAGAGCTAACACGTGACTGAGTTTATTAATAATTGCCTGTAGATGACGTACAATACCAAAGACTGCAATGAAACTAGCCAACAAATGGCAGAAGAAGATAGTGCATGTTGCTGGACTTAAATACAAGCAGTTCTGAAGTTATGGGTTCTAGAAACATGCAATTGAGTCTACTTATCTCAGCAGTGAAATGTTTGTGATGGAATTAACTAAAGCTTAGCAGCAAAAAATTAACTTGAAATAGGACTGTTGCAATAGCTATCCTCCAGATAAACTTAACTGGCCAACAAGCCTTATAGCAAACCTACCAGAAAAGGTATATCTTTAAGGTTTCCTTTCTGAGTAAGTACAGCTACCATGAAAGATTTGTGAACACTAAAAAGGTGACAATTGTTTCCTGAAATTGAAATGTTGCTCAAGCTTCTACATGATAATATCAGTGACCATAATGCTTTATAAAAATGTTTGAAGAAAGGGGAGGACTGACATTTAAAATAATAGTCGATTATTTACATTTATGTATTGATAATTCTTATATACTGGCAGTGTTTAGCCACTAACTACTTGAAAAACCAGATATGCTACTATCACATGCCTTTCCCTACCCACTGGTATTTACTTTCATAATTATTCTGCAAATTATTAAAAAAAAAGGCTTGTGTTCCTACTGCTTATTAATCATATAGTACATCCTTTTTGTTGTAACTCCATAGAATCACACAGGAAGCAAACGTTTCAAAATAACCTAGCTGTATGTATCCTAGACTTCATATTTTGCGATAAAAACAAAACCAAACCAAATATTTCATAATTGTGTAGCTTCAGATGCTGGAAAATTCCAACCAATAAAAGAAAACATCTTGTAAACAGAAAAAAATAAGATTGAATATAACATTTAGTATATTATAAATATTTCACACAACTGAATGCCACACCAGGATTCAAACCATGGATCTTTGGCTCTGCAAGATAATGCTTGAGCTACCATGACAACCTGCCGTACTCCCTCATTTTATTCAAGGAAGAAAGTTTAATGCATGAACATATAGCTAAAGAGATAAGAACCCAGCCTAGGGAGCTGAAAAGGCATAGCTTGAGTCCTGAACATCACATTCAACTTACCAACTAATAGCACACTTCATGAAACTCTGTAGTTTCCATTTTTGCTTAAATATTTAAACTTCAAAGTTGAAAACAAAAGATGGGATCTCAGAAGCTATTAACAAAACTTTCAAATACATCCTTACTACTCCTATTGAGATGTCAAATATATGACATTTTTATTGAAATCATAAGAACTATACTACAGAGAAAGTAGAAAATAATTAAAGCTTTCAATGTAAAGGATAGCTGGCACACACATATGTGTGTATATGCATAAGATGGAACAGAAAAACATCCATTGCTACTTTATCTCTGTTAACTCCAGCCGTATGCTACCTGTAGCTGGAGTGGAAAACACACACTCATACTCTCACTAGTTTGTTAAATCATGACCTATGCCTGCTGCAGTTGGGGCAGAAAACACACACTCATACTCTCACTAGTTTATTAAATCATGACCTATGCCTGCTACAGTTGGGGCAGAAAACACACACTCATACTCTCACCAGATTATTAAATCATGACCTATGCCTGCTACAGTTGGGGCAGAAAACACAAACTCATACTCTCACTAGTTTGTTAAATCATCACCTATGCCTGCTGCAGTTAGGGCAGAAAACACAAACTCATACTGTCGCTAGTTTGTTAAATCATGACCTATGCCTGCTGCAGTTGGGGCAAAAAACACAAACTCATACTGTCGCTAGTTTGTTAAATCATAACCTATGCCTGATGCAGTTGGGGCAAAAAACACAAACTCATACTCTCACTAGTTTATTAAATCATGACCTATGCCTGCTGCAATTAGAGCAGAAAACACACACTCATACTCTCACTAGTTTATTAAATCATGACCTATGCCTGCTACAATTAGAGCAGAAAACACACACTCATACTCTCACTAGTTCATTAAATCATGACCTATGCCTGATGCAGTTGGGGCAGAAAACACAAACTCATACTGTCGCTAGTTTATTAAATCATAACCTATGCCTGCTGCAATTAGAGCAGAAAACACACACTCATACTCTCACTAGTTTATTAAATCATGACCTATGCCTGATGCAGTTGGGGCAGAAAACACAAACTCATACTGTCGCTAGTTTATTAAATCATAACCTATGCCTGATGCAGTTGGGGCAGAAAACACAAACTCATACTGTCGCTAGTTTATTAAATCATGACCTATGCCTGATGCAGTTGGGGCAAAAAACACAAACTCATACTGTCGCTAGTTTGTTAAATCATGACCTATGCCTGATGCAGTTGGGGCAAAAAACACAAACTCATACTGTCGCTAGTTTGTTAAATCATGACCTATGCCTGATGCAGTTGGGGCAAAAAACACAAACTCATACTGTCGCTAGTTTATTAAATCATGACCTATGCCTGCTGCAGTTGGGGCAAAAAACACACACTCATACTGTCGCTAGTTTGTTAAATCATGACCTATGTCTGCTGCAGTTGGGGCAGAAAACACACACTCATACTGTCGCTAGTTTGTTAAATCATGACCTATGTCTGCTGCAGTTGGGGCAGAAAACACACACTCATACTGTCGCTAGTTTGTTAAATCATGACCTATGTCTGCTGCAGTTGGGGCAGAAAACACACACTCATACTGTCGCTAGTTTGTTAAATCATGACCTATGTCTGCTGCAGTTGGGGCAGAAAACACACACTCATACTGTCGCTAGTTTGTTAAATCATGACCTATGTCTGCTGCAGTTGGGGCAAAAACACACACTCATACTGTCGCCAGTTTATTAAATCATGACCTATGTCTGCTGCAGTTGGGGCAGAAAACACACACTCATACTCTCACTAGTTTATTAAATCATGACCTATGTCTGCTGCAGTTGGGGCAGAAAACACACACTCATACTGTCGCTAGTTTGTTAAATCATGACCTATGTCTGCTGCAGTTGGGGCAGAAAACACACACTCATACTGTCGCTAGTTTATTAAATCATGACCTATGTCTGCTACAGTTGGGGCAGAAAACACACACTCATACTCTCACTAGTTTGTTAAATCATGACCTATGTCTGCTGCAGTTGGGGCAGAAAACACACACTCATACTGTCGCTAGTTTATTAAATCATGACCTATGCCTGATGCAGTTGGGGCAGAAAACACAAACTCATACTCTCACTAGTTTGTTAAATCATAACCTATGCCTGCTGCAGTTGGGGCAGAAAACACACACTCATACTGTCGCTAGTTTGTTAAATCATGACCTATGTCTGCTGCAGTTGGGGCAGAAAACACACACTCATACTGTCGCTAGTTTATTAAATCATGACCTATGTCTGCTACAGTTGGGGCAGAAAACACACACTCATACTCTCACTAGTTTGTTAAATCATGACCTATGTCTGCTGCAGTTGGGGCAGAAAACACACACTCATACTGTCGCTAGTTTATTAAATCATGACCTATGCCTGATGCAGTTGGGGCAGAAAACACAAACTCATACTCTCACTAGTTTGTTAAATCATGACCTATGTCTGCTGCAGTTGGGGCAGAAAACACACACTCATACTGTCACTAGTTTATTAAATCATGACCTATGTCTGCTACAGTTGGGGCAGAAAACACACACTCATACTGTCGCTAGTTTATTAAATCATGACCTATGTCTGCTGCAGTTGGGGCAGAAAACACACACTCATACTGTCGCTAGTTTGTTAAATCATGACCTATGTCTGCTGCAGTTGGGGCAAAAAAACACACACTCATACTGTCGCTAGTTTGTTAAGTCATGACCTATGTCTGCTGCAGTTGGGGCAGAAAACACACACTCATACTGTCGCTAGTTTGTTAAATCATGACCTATGTTTGCTGCAGTTGGGGCAGAAAACACACACTCATACTGTCGCTAGTTTATTAAATCATGACCTATGTCTGCTGCAGTTGGGGCAGAAAACACACACTCATACTCTCACTAGTTTATTAAATCATGACCTATGTCTGCTGCAGTTGGGGCAGAAAACACACACTCATACTGTCGCTAGTTTTTTAAATCATGACCTATGTCTGCTGCAGTTGGGGCAGAAAACACACACTCATACTGTCGCTAGTTTATTAAATCATGACCTATGTCTGCTACAGTTGGGGCAGAAAACACAAACTCATACTCTCACTAGTTTGTTAAATCATAACCTATGTCTGCTACAGTTGGGGCAGAAAACACAAACTCATACTCTCACTAGTTTGTTAAATCATGACCTATGTCTGCTACAGTTGGGGCAGAAAACACACATTCATACTCTTACTAGTTTGTTAAATCATGACCTATGCCTGCTGCAATTAGAGCAGAAAACACACACTCATACTCTTACTAGTTTGTTAAATCATGACCTATGCCTGCTGCAATTAGAGCAGAAAACACACACTCATACTCTCACTAGTTCATTAAATCATGACCTATGCCTGCTGCAATTAGAGCAGAAAACACACACTCATACTCTCACTAGTTCATTAAATCATGACCTATGCCTGCTGCAATTAGAGCAGAAAACACACACTCATACTCTCACTAGTTCATTAAATCATGACCTATGCCTGCTGCAATTAGAGCAGAAAACACAAACTCATACTCTCACTAGCTTGTTAAATCATGACCTATGCCTGCTACAGTTGGGGCAGAAAACACACACTCATACTCTCACTAGTTCATTAAATCAGGACCTATGCCTGCTGCAATTAGAGCAGAAAACACAAACTCATACTCTTACTAGTTTGTTAAATCATGACCTATGCCTGCTGCAATTAGAGCAGAAAACACACACTCATACTCTCACTAGTTCATTAAATGATGACCTATGCCTGCTGCAATTAGAGCAGAAAACACACACTCATACTCTCACTAGTTCATTAAATCATGACCTATGCCTGCTGCAATTAGAGCAGAAAACACAAACTCATACACTCACTAGTTTGTTAAATCATGACCTATGCCTGCTACAGTTGGGGCAGAAAACACAAACTCATACTCTTACCAGTTCATTAAATCATGACCTATGCCTGCTGTAATTAGAGCAGAAAACACACATTCATACTCTTACTAGTTCATTAAATCATGACCTATGCCTGCTGCAATTAGAGCAGAAAACACACACTCATACTCTTACTAGTTTGTTAAATCATGACCTATGCCTGCTGCAATTAGAGCAGAAAACACACACTCATACTCTCACTAGTTCATTAAATGATGACCTATGCCTGCTGCAATTAGAGCAGAAAACACACACTCATACTCTCACTAGTTCATTAAATCATGACCTATGCCTGCTGCAATTAGAGCAGAAAACACACACTCATACTCTCACTAGTTCATTAAATCATGACCTATGCCTGCTGCAATTAGAGCAGAAAACACAAACTCATCCTCTTACTAGTTTGTTAAATCATGACCTATGCCTGCTACAGTTGGGGCAGAAAACACAAACTCATACTCTCACTAGTTTGTTAAATCATGACCTATGTCTGCTGCAATTACAGCAGAAAACACACACTCATACTCTCACTAGTTTGTTAAATCATGACCTATGCCTGCTGCAATTAGAGCAGAAAACACACACTCATACTCTTACTAGTTCATTAAATCATGACCTATGCCTGCTGCAATTAGAGCAGAAAACACAAACTCATACTCATACTAGTTTGTTAAATCATGACCTATGCCTGCTGCAATTAGAGCAGAAAACACACACTCATACTCTTACTAGTTCATTAAATCATGACCTATGCCTGCTGCAATTAGAGCAGAAAACACACACTCATACTCTCACTAGTTCATTAAATCATGACTTATGCCTGCTGCAGTTGGGGCAGAAAACACAAACTCATACTCTCACTAGTTTGTTAAATCATGACTTATGCCTGCTGCACTTAGAGCAGAAAACACACACTCATACTCTCACTAGTTTGTTAAATCATGACGTATGCCTGCTGCAATTAGAGCAGAAAACACAAACTCATACTCTCACTAGTTTGTTAAATCATGACTTATGCCTGCTGCACTTAGAGCAGAAAACACAAACTCATACTCTCACTAGTTTGTTAAATCATGACTTATGCCTGCTGCACTTAGAGCAGAAAACACACACTCATACTCTCACTAGTTTGTTAAATCATGACGTATGCCTGCTGCACTTAGAGCAGAAAACACAAACTCATACTCTCACTAGTTTGTTAAATCATGACTTATGCCTGCTGCACTTAGAGCAGAAAACACAAACTCATACTCTCACTAGTTTGTTAAATCATGACGTATGCCTGCTGCAATTAGAGCAGAAAACACAAACTCATACTGTCGCTAGTTTGTTAAATCATAACCTATGCCTGCTACAATTAGAGCAGAAAACACACACTCATACTCTTACTAGTTTGTTAAATCATGACCTATGCCTGCTACAATTAGAGCAGAAAACACACACTCATACTCTTACTAGTTTGTTAAATCATGACCTATGCCTGCTGCAATTAGAGCAGAAAACACAAACTCATACTCTTACTAGTTTGTTAAATCATGACCTATGCCTGCTACAATTAGAGCAGAAAACACAAACTCATACTCTTACTAGTTTGTTAAATCATGACCTATGCCTGCTGCAATTAGAGCAGAAAACACAAACTCATACTCTTACTAGTTTGTTAAATCATGACCTATGCCTGCCACAATTAGAGCAGAAAACACACACTCATACTCTTACTAGTTTGTTAAATCATGACCTATGCCTGCTGCAATTAGAGCAGGAAACACAAACTCATACTCTCACTAGTTTGTTAAATCATGACCTATGCCTGCTGCAATTAGAGCAGAAAACACAAACTCATACTCTCACTAGTTTGTTAAATCATGACCTATGTCTGCTGCAATTAGAGCAGAAAACACAAACTCATACTCTCACTAGTTTGTTAAATCATGACCTATGCCTGCTACAATTAGAGCAGAAAACACAAACTCATACTCTCACTAGTTTGTTAAATCATGAACTATGTCTGCTGCAATTAGAGCAGAAAACACAAACTCATACTCTCACTAGTTTTTTAAATCATGACCTATGTCTGCTACAATTAGAGCAGAAAACACACACTCATACTCTCACTAGTTTGTTAAATCATGACCTATGTCTGCTGCAGTTGGGGCAGAAAACACACACTCATACTCTCACTAGTTTATTAAATCATGACCTATGCCTGCTACAGTTGGGGCAGAAAACACACACTCATACTCTCACCAGATTATTAAATCATGACCTATGCCTGCTACAGTTGGGGCAGAAAACACAAACTCATACTCTCACTAGTTTGTTAAATCATCACCTATGCCTGCTGCAGTTAGGGCAGAAAACACAAACTCATACTGTCGCTAGTTTGTTAAATCATGACCTATGCCTGCTGCAGTTGGGGCAAAAAACACAAACTCATACTGTCGCTAGTTTGTTAAATCATAACCTATGCCTGATGCAGTTGGGGCAAAAAACACAAACTCATACTCTCACTAGTTTATTAAATCATGACCTATGCCTGCTGCAATTAGAGCAGAAAACACACACTCATACTCTCACTAGTTTATTAAATCATGACCTATGCCTGCTACAATTAGAGCAGAAAACACACACTCATACTCTCACTAGTTCATTAAATCATGACCTATGCCTGATGCAGTTGGGGCAGAAAACACAAACTCATACTGTCGCTAGTTTATTAAATCATAACCTATGCCTGCTGCAATTAGAGCAGAAAACACACACTCATACTCTCACTAGTTTATTAAATCATGACCTATGCCTGATGCAGTTGGGGCAGAAAACACAAACTCATACTGTCGCTAGTTTATTAAATCATAACCTATGCCTGATGCAGTTGGGGCAGAAAACACAAACTCATACTGTCGCTAGTTTATTAAATCATGACCTATGCCTGATGCAGTTGGGGCAAAAAACACAAACTCATACTGTCGCTAGTTTGTTAAATCATGACCTATGCCTGATGCAGTTGGGGCAAAAAACACAAACTCATACTGTCGCTAGTTTGTTAAATCATGACCTATGCCTGATGCAGTTGGGGCAAAAAACACAAACTCATACTGTCGCTAGTTTATTAAATCATGACCTATGCCTGCTGCAGTTGGGGCAAAAAACACACACTCATACTGTCGCTAGTTTGTTAAATCATGACCTATGTCTGCTGCAGTTGGGGCAGAAAACACACACTCATACTGTCGCTAGTTTGTTAAATCATGACCTATGTCTGCTGCAGTTGGGGCAGAAAACACACACTCATACTGTCGCTAGTTTGTTAAATCATGACCTATGTCTGCTGCAGTTGGGGCAGAAAACACACACTCATACTGTCGCTAGTTTGTTAAATCATGACCTATGTCTGCTGCAGTTGGGGCAGAAAACACACACTCATACTGTCGCTAGTTTGTTAAATCATGACCTATGTCTGCTGCAGTTGGGGCAAAAACACACACTCATACTGTCGCTAGTTTATTAAATCATGACCTATGTCTGCTGCAGTTGGGGCAGAAAACACACACTCATACTCTCACTAGTTTATTAAATCATGACCTATGTCTGCTGCAGTTGGGGCAGAAAACACACACTCATACTGTCGCTAGTTTGTTAAATCATGACCTATGTCTGCTGCAGTTGGGGCAGAAAACACACACTCATACTGTCGCTAGTTTATTAAATCATGACCTATGTCTGCTACAGTTGGGGCAGAAAACACACACTCATACTCTCACTAGTTTGTTAAATCATGACCTATGTCTGCTGCAGTTGGGGTAGAAAACACACACTCATACTGTCGCTAGTTTATTAAATCATGACCTATGCCTGATGCAGTTGGGGCAGAAAACACAAACTCATACTCTCACTAGTTTGTTAAATCATAACCTATGCCTGCTGCAGTTGGGGCAGAAAACACACACTCATACTGTCGCTAGTTTGTTAAATCATGACCTATGTCTGCTGCAGTTGGGGCAGAAAACACACACTCATACTGTCGCTAGTTTATTAAATCATGACCTATGTCTGCTACAGTTGGGGCAGAAAACACACACTCATACTCTCACTAGTTTGTTAAATCATGACCTATGTCTGCTGCAGTTGGGGCAGAAAACACACACTCATACTGTCGCTAGTTTATTAAATCATGACCTATGCCTAATGCAGTTGGGGCAGAAAACACAAACTCATACTCTCACTAGTTTGTTAAATCATGACCTATGTCTGCTGCAGTTGGGGCAGAAAACACACACTCATACTGTCACTAGTTTATTAAATCATGACCTATGCCTGCTACAGTTGGGGCAGAAAACACACACTCATACTGTCGCTAGTTTATTAAATCATGACCTATGTCTGCTGCAGTTGGGGCAGAAAACACACACTCATACTGTCGCTAGTTTGTTAAATCATGACCTATGTCTGCTGCAGTTGGGGCAGAAAACACACACTCATACTGTCGCTAGTTTGTTAAGTCATGACCTATGTCTGCTGCAGTTGGGGCAGAAAACACACACTCATACTGTCGCTAGTTTGTTAAATCATGACCTATGTTTGCTGCAGTTGGGGCAGAAAACACACACTCATACTGTCGCTAGTTTGTTAAATCATGACCTATGTCTGCTGCAGTTGGGGCAGAAAACACACACTCATACTGTCGCTAGTTTGTTAAATCATGACCTATGTCTGCTGCAGTTGGGGCAGAAAACACACACTCATACTGTCGCTAGTTTATTAAATCATGACCTATGTCTGCTGCAGTTGGGGCAGAAAACACACACTCATACTCTCACTAGTTTATTAAATCATGACCTATGTCTGCTGCAGTTGGGGCAGAAAACACACACTCATACTGTCGCTAGTTTTTTAAATCATGACCTATGTCTGCTGCAGTTGGGGCAGAAAACACACACTCATACTGTCGCTAGTTTATTAAATCATGACCTATGTCTGCTACAGTTGGGGCAGAAAACACAAACTCATACTCTCACTAGTTTGTTAAATCATAACCTATGTCTGCTACAGTTGGGGCAGAAAACACAAACTCATACTCTCACTAGTTTGTTAAATCATGACCTATGTCTGCTACAGTTGGGGCAGAAAACACACATTCATACTCTTACTAGTTTGTTAAATCATGACCTATGCCTGCTGCAATTAGAGCAGAAAACACACACTCATACTCTTACTAGTTTGTTAAATCATGACCTATGCCTGCTGCAATTAGAGCAGAAAACACACACTCATACTCTCACTAGTTCATTAAATCATGACCTATGCCTGCTGCAATTAGAGCAGAAAACACACACTCATACTCTCACTAGTTCATTAAATCATGACCTATGCCTGCTGCAATTAGAGCAGAAAACACACACTCATACTCTCACTAGTTCATTAAATCATGACCTATGCCTGCTGCAATTAGAGCAGAAAACACAAACTCATACTCTCACTAGTTTGTTAAATCATGACCTATGCCTGCTACAGTTGGGGCAGAAAACACACACTCATACTCTCACTAGTTCATTAAATCAGGACCTATGCCTGCTGCAATTAGAGCAGAAAACACAAACTCATACTCTCACTAGTTCATTAAATCATGACCTATGCCTGCTGCAATTAGAGCAGAAAACACACACTCATACTCTCACTAGTTCATTAAATCATGACCTATGCCTGCTGCAATTAGAGCAGAAAACACATACTCATACTCTTACTAGTTCATTAAATCATGACCTATGCCTGCTGCAATTAGAGCAGAAAACACACATTCATACTCTTACTAGTTCATTAAATCATGACCTATGCCTGCTGCAATTAGAGCAGAAAACACACACTCATACTCTTACTAGTTTGTTAAATCATGACCTATGCCTGCTGCAATTAGAGCAGAAAACACACACTCATACTCTCACTAGTTCGTTAAATGATGACCTATGCCTGCTGCAATTAGAGCAGAAAACACACACTCATACTCTCACTAGTTCATTAAATCATGACCTATGCCTGCTGCAATTAGAGCAGAAAACACAAACTCATACACTCACTAGTTTGTTAAATCATGACCTATGCCTGCTACAGTTGGGGCAGAAAACACACACTCATACTCTCACTAGTTCATTAAATCAGGACCTATGCCTGCTGCAATTAGAGCAGAAAACACAAACTCATACTCTCACTAGTTCATTAAATCATGACCTATGCCTGCTGCAATTAGAGCAGAAAACACACACTCATACTCTTACTAGTTTGTTAAATCATGACCTATGCCTGCTGCAATTAGAGCAGAAAACACACACTCATACTCTTACTAGTTCATTAAATCATGACCTATGCCTGCTGCAATTAGAGCAGAAAACACACACTCATACTCTCACTAGTTCATTAAATCATGACCTATGCCTGCTGCAATTAGAGCAGAAAACACACACTCATACTCTCACTAGTTCATTAAATCATGACCTATGCCTGCTGCAATTAGAGCAGAAAACACAAACTCATACTCTTACTAGTTTGTTAAATCATGACCTATGCCTGCTACAGTTGGGGCAGAAAACACAAACTCATACTCTCACTAGTTTGTTAAATCATGACCTATGTCTGCTGCAATTACAGCAGAAAACACACACTCATACTCTCACTAGTTTGTTAAATCATGACCTATGCCTGCTGCAATTAGAGCAGAAAACACACACTCATACTCTTACTAGTTCATTAAATCATGACCTATGCCTGCTGCAATTAGAGCAGAAAACACAAACTCATACTCATACTAGTTTGTTAAATCATGACCTATGCCTGCTGCAATTAGAGCAGAAAACACACACTCATACTCTTACTAGTTCATTAAATCATGACCTATGCCTGCTGCAATTAGAGCAGAAAACACACACTCATACTCTCACTAGTTCATTAAATCATGACTTATGCCTGCTGCAGTTGGGGCAGAAAACACAAACTCATACTCTCACTAGTTTGTTAAATCATGACTTATGCCTGCTGCACTTAGAGCAGAAAACACACACTCATACTCTCACTAGTTTGTTAAATCATGACCTATGCCTGCTGCAATTAGAGCAGAAAACACAAACTCATACTGTCGCTAGTTTGTTAAATCATAACCTATGCCTGCTACAATTAGAGCAGAAAACACACACTCATACTCTTACTAGTTTGTTAAATCATGACCTATGCCTGCTACAATTAGAGCAGAAAACACACACTCATACTCTTACTAGTTTGTTAAATCATGACCTATGCCTGCTGCAATTAGAGCAGAAAACACAAAGTCATACTCTTACTAGTTTGTTAAATCATGACCTATGCCTGCTACAATTAGAGCAGAAAACACAAACTCATACTCTTACTAGTTTGTTAAATCATGACCTATGCCTGCTGCAATTAGAGCAGAAAACACAAACTCATACTCTTACTAGTTTGTTAAATCATGACCTATGCCTGCTACAATTAGAGCAGAAAACACACACTCATACTCTTACTAGTTTGTTAAATCATGACCTATGCCTGCTGCAATTAGAGCAGGAAACACAAACTCATACTCTCACTAGTTTGTTAAATCATGACCTATGCCTGCTGCAATTAGAGCAGAAAACACAAACTCATACTCTCACTAGTTTGTTAAATCATGACCTATGTCTGCTGCAATTAGAGCAGAAAACACAAACTCATACTCTCACTAGTTTGTTAAATCATGACCTATGCCTGCTACAATTAGAGCAGAAAACACAAACTCATACTCTCACTAGTTTGTTAAATCATGACCTATGTCTGCTGCAATTAGAGCAGAAAACACAAACTCATACTCTCACTAGTTTGTTAAATCATGACCTATGTCTGCTACAATTAGAGCAGAAAACACACACTCATACTCTCACTAGTTTGTTAAATCATGACCTATGTCTGCTGCAATTAGAGCAGAAAACACAAACTCATACTCTTACTAGTTTGTTAAATCATGACCTATGCCTGCTACAGTTGGGGCAGAAAACACAAACTCATACTCTCACTAGTTTGTTAAATCATGACCTATGTCTGCTGCAATTAGAGCAGAAAACACAAACTCATACTCTCACTAGTTTGTTAAATCATGACCTATGCCTGCTGCAATTAGAGCAGAAAACACAAACTCATACTCTCACTAGTTTGTTAAATCATGACCTATGTCTGCTGCAATTAGAGCAGAAAACACAAACTCATACTCTCACTAGTTTGTTAAATCATGACCTATGTCTGCTGCAATTAGAGCAGAAAACACAAAGTCATACTCTTACTAGTTTGTTAAATCATGACCTATGTCTGCTGCAATTACAGCAGAAAACACAAACTCATACTCTCACTAGTTTGTTAAATCATGACCTATGTCTGCTGCAATTAGAGCAGAAAACACAAACTCATACTCTTACTAGTTCATTAAATCATGACCTATGTCTGCTGCAATTAGAGCAGAAAACACAAACTCATACTCTCACTAGTTCATTAAATCATGACCTATGTCTGCTGCAATTAGAGCAGAAAACACAAACTCATACTCTTACTAGTTTGTTAAATCATGACCTATGTCTGCTGCAATTAGAGCAGAAAACACACACTCATACTCTCACTAGTTTGTTAAATCATGACCTATGCCTGCTGCAATTAGAGCAGAAAACACAAACTCATACTCTTACTAGTTTGTTAAATCATGACCTATGTCTGCTGCAATTAGAGCAGAAAACACAAACTCATACTCTTACTAGTTCATTAAATCATGACCTATGTCTGCTGCAATTAGAGCAGAAAACACAAACTCATACTCTTACTAGTTTGTTAAATCATGACCTATGTCTGCTGCAATTAGAGCAGAAAACACAAACTCATACTCTTACTAGTTTGTTAAATCATGACCTATGTCTGCTGCAATTAGAGCAGAAAACACAAACTCATACTCTTACTAGTTTGTTAAATCATGACCTATGCCTGCTGCAATTAGAGCAGAAAACACAAACTCATACTCTCACTAGTTCATTAAATCATGACTTATGCCTGCTGCAGTTGGGGCAGAAAACACAAACTCATACTCTCACTAGTTTGTTAAATCATGACTTATGCCTGCTGCACTTAGAGCAGAAAACACACACTCATACTCTCACTAGTTTGTTAAATCATGACCTATGCCTGCTGCAATTAGAGCAGAAAACACAAACTCATACTCTTACTAGTTTGTTAAATCATGACCTATGTCTGCTGCAATTAGAGCAGAAAACACAAACTCATACTCTTACTAGTTCATTAAATCATGACCTATGTCTGCTGCAATTAGAGCAGAAAACACAAACTCATACTCTTACTAGTTTGTTAAATCATGACCTATGTCTGCTGCAATTAGAGCAGAAAACACAAACTCATACTCTTACTAGTTTGTTAAATCATGACCTATGTCTGCTGCAATTAGAGCAGAAAACACAAACTCATACTCTTACTAGTTTGTTAAATCATGACCTATGTCTGCTGCAATTAGAGCAGAAAACACAAACTCATACTCTTACTAGTTTGTTAAATCATGACCTATGTCTGCTGCAATTAGAGCAGAAAACACAAACTCATACTCTTACTAGTTTGTTAAATCATGACCTATGTCTGCTGCAATTAGAGCAGAAAACACAAACTCATACTCTTACTAGTTTGTTAAATCATGACCTATGTCTGCTGCAATTAGAGCAGAAAACACAAACTCATACTCTCACTAGTTCATTAAATCATGACCTATGTCTGCTGCAATTAGAGCAGAAAACACAAACTCATACTCTTACTAGTTTGTTAAATCATGACCTATGTCTGCTGCAATTACAGCAGAAAACACAAACTCATACTCTCACTAGTTCATTAAATCATGACCTATGCCTGCTGCAATTAGAGCAGAAAACACACACTCATACTCTTACTAGTTCATTAAATCATGACCTATGTCTGCTGCAATTACAGCAGAAAACACACACTCATACTCTAATTAGTTTGTTAAATCATGACCTATGTCTGCTGCAATTACAGCAGAAAACACAAAATCATACTCTTACTAGTTTGTTAAATCATAACCTATGTCTGCTGCAATTACAGCAGAAAACACAAACTCATACTCTCACTAGTTTGTTAAATCATAACCTATGCCTGCTGCAATTACAGCAGAAAACACAAACTCATACTCTCACTAGTTTGTTAAATCATAACCTATGCCTGCTGCAGTTGGGGCAGAAAACACACACTCATACTGTCGCTAGTTTGTTAAATCATGACCTATGTCTGCTGCAGTTGGGGCAGAAAACACACACTCATACTGTCGCTAGTTTATTAAATCATGACCTATGTCTGCTACAGTTGGGGCAGAAAACACACACTCATACTCTCACTAGTTTGTTAAATCATGACCTATGTCTGCTGCAGTTGGGGCAGAAAACACACACTCATACTGTCGCTAGTTTATTAAATCATGACCTATGCCTGATGCAGTTGGGGCAGAAAACACAAACTCATACTCTCACTAGTTTGTTAAATCATGACCTATGTCTGCTGCAGTTGGGGCAGAAAACACACACTCATACTGTCACTAGTTTATTAAATCATGACCTATGCCTGCTACAGTTGGGGCAGAAAACACACACTCATACTGTCGCTAGTTTATTAAATCATGACCTATGTCTGCTGCAGTTGGGGCAGAAAACACACACTCATACTGTCGCTAGTTTGTTAAATCATGACCTATGTCTGCTGCAGTTGGGGCAGAAAACACACACTCATACTGTCGCTAGTTTGTTAAGTCATGACCTATGTCTGCTGCAGTTGGGGCAGAAAACACACACTCATACTGTCGCTAGTTTGTTAAATCATGACCTATGTTTGCTGCAGTTGGGGCAGAAAACACACACTCATACTGTCGCTAGTTTGTTAAATCATGACCTATGTCTGCTGCAGTTGGGGCAGAAAACACACACTCATACTGTCGCTAGTTTGTTAAATCATGACCTATGTCTGCTGCAGTTGGGGCAGAAAACACACACTCATACTCTCACTAGTTTATTAAATCATGACCTATGTCTGCTGCAGTTGGGGCAGAAAACACACACTCATACTGTCGCTAGTTTTTTAAATCATGACCTATGTCTGCTGCAGTTGGGGCAGAAAACACACACTCATACTGTCGCTAGTTTATTAAATCATGACCTATGTCTGCTACAGTTGGGGCAGAAAACACAAACTCATACTCTCACTAGTTTGTTAAATTATAACCTATGTCTGCTACAGTTGGGGCAGAAAACACAAACTCATACTCTCACTAGTTTGTTAAATCATGACCTATGTCTGCTACAGTTGGGGCAGAAAACACACATTCATACTCTTACTAGTTTGTTAAATCATGACCTATGCCTGCTGCAATTAGAGCAGAAAACACACACTCATACTCTTACTAGTTTGTTAAATCATGACCTATGCCTGCTGCAATTAGAGCAGAAAACACACACTCATACTCTCACTAGTTCATTAAATCATGACCTATGCCTGCTGCAATTAGAGCAGAAAACACAAACTCATACTCTCACTAGTTCATTAAATCATGACCTATGCCTGCTGCAATTAGAGCAGAAAACACACACTCATACTCTCACTAGTTCATTAAATCATGACCTATGCCTGCTGCAATTAGAGCAGAAAACACAAACTCATACTCTTACTAGTTCATTAAATCATGACCTATGCCTGCTGCAATTAGAGCAGAAAACACACACTCATACTCCTACTAGTTCATTAAATCATGACCTATGCCTGCTGCAATTAGAGCAGAAAACACAAACTCATACTCTCACTAGTTTGTTAAATCATGACCTATGCCTGCTACAGTTGGGGCAGAAAACACACACTCATACTCTCACTAGTTCATTAAATCAGGACCTATGCCTGCTGCAATTAGAGCAGAAAACACAAACTCATACTCTCACTAGTTCATTAAATCATGACCTATGCCTGCTGCAATTAGAGCAGAAAACACACACTCATACTCTCACTAGTTCATTAAATCATGACCTATGCCTGCTGCAATTAGAGCAGAAAACACAAACTCATACTCTTACCAGTTCATTAAATCATGACCTATGCCTGCTGTAATTAGAGCAGAAAACACACATTCATACTCTTACTAGTTCATTAAATCATGACCTATGCCTGCTGCAATTAGAGCAGAAAACACACACTCATACTCTTACTAGTTTGTTAAATCATGACCTATGCCTGCTGCAATTAGAGCAGAAAACACACACTCATACTCTCACTAGTTCATTAAATGATGACCTATGCCTGCTGCAATTAGAGCAGAAAACACACACTCATACTCTCACTAGTTCATTAAATCATGACCTATGCCTGCTGCAATTAGAGCAGAAAACACAAACTCATACTCTCACTAGTTTGTTAAATCATGACCTATGCCTGCTGCAATTAGAGCAGAAAACACAAACTCATACTCTCACTAGTTTGTTAAATCATGACCTATGTCTGCTGCAATTAGAGCAGAAAACACAAACTCATACTCTCACTAGTTCATTAAATCATGACCTATGTCTGCTGCAATTAGAGCAGAAAACACAAACTCATACTCTCACTAGTTCATTAAATCATGACCTATGTCTGCTGCAATTAGAGCAGAAAACACAAACTCATACTCTTACTAGTTCATTAAATCATGACCTATGTCTGCTGCAATTAGAGCAGAAAACACAAACTCATACTGTCACTAGTTTATTAAATCATGACCTATGCCTGCTGCAATTAGAGCAGAAAACACAAAATCATACTCTCACTAGTTTGTTAAATCATAACCTATGCCTGCTGCAATTGGAGCAGAAAACACACACTCATACTCTCACTAGTTCATTAAATCATGACCTATGTCTGCTGCAATTAGAGCAGAAAACACAAACTCATACTCTTACTAGTTCATTAAATCATGACCTATGTCTGCAGCAATTAGAGCAGAAAACACAAACTCATACTCTTACTAGTTCATTAAATCATGACCTATGTCTGCTGCAATTAGAGCAGAAAACACAAACTCATACTCTCACTAGTTCATTAAATCATGACCTATGTCTGCTGCAATTAGAGCAGAAAACACAAACTCATACTCTCACTAGTTGGTTAAATCATGACCTATACCTGCTGCAATTAGAGCAGAAAACACAAACTCATACTCTCACTAGTTCATTAAATCATGACCTATGTCTGTTGCAATTAGAGCAGAAAACACAAACTCATACTCTCACTAGTTTGTTAAATCATAACCTATGTCTGCTGCAATTAGAGCAGAAAACACACATTCATACTCTTACTAGTTTGTTAAATCATAACCTATGCCTGCTGCAGTTGGGGCAGAAAACACAAACTCATACTCTCACTAGTTCATTAAATCATGACCTATGTCTGCTGCAATTAGAGCAGAAAACACACACTCATACTCTTACTAGTTTGTTAAATCATAACCTATGCCTGCTACAGTTGGGGCAGAAAACACACACTCATACTCTCACTAGTTTGTTAAATCATGACCTATGCCTGCTGCAATTAGAGCAGAAAACACAAACTCATACTGTTACTAGTTTGTTAAATCATAACCTATGCCTGCTGCAATTAGAGCAGAAAACACAAACTCATACTCTCACTAGTTCATTAAATCATGACCTATGCTTGCTGCAATTAGAGCAGAAAACACACACTCATACTCTCACTAGTTTGTTAAATCATGACGTATGCCTGCTGCAATTAGAGCAGAAAACACACACTCATACTCTCACTAGTTTGTTAAATCATGACCTATGCCTGCTGCAATTAGAGCAGAAAACACACACTCATACTCTCACTAGTTTGTTAAATCATGACCTATGCCTGCTGCAGTTGGGGCAGAAAACACAAACTCATACTCTCTTTAGTTCATTAAATCATGAGCTATGCCTGCTGCAATTAGAGCAGAAAACACACACTCATACTCTCACTAGTTCATTAAATCATGACCTATGCCTGCTGCAATTAGAGCAGAAAACACACATTCATACTCTCACTAGTTCATTAAATCATGACCTATGCCTGCTGCAATTAGAGCAGAAAACAAACACTCATACTCTCACTAGTTTGTTAAATCATGACCTATGCCTGCTGCAATTAGAGCAGAAAACACACATTCATACTCTTACTAGTTTGTTAAATCATGACCTATGCCTGCTGCAATTAGAGCAGAAAACACACATTCATACTCTCACTAGTTCATTAAATCATGACCTATGCCTGCTGCAGTTGGGGCAGAAAACACAAACTCATACTCTTACTAGTTTGTTAAATCATGACCTATGCCTGCTGCAATTAGAGCAGAAAACACACACTCATACTCTCACTAGTTTGTTAAATCATGACCTATGCCTGCTACAATTAGAGCAGAAAACACACACTCATACTCTTACTAGTTTGTTAAATCATGACCTATGCCTGCTACAATTAGAGCAGAAAACACACACTCATACTCTCACTAGTTTGTTAAATCATGACCTATGCCTGCTGCAATTAGAGCAGAAAACACACACTCATACTCTCACTAGTTCATTAAATCATGACCTATGCCTGCTGCAATTAGAGCAGAAAACACACATTCATACTCTCACTAGTTTGTTAAATCATGACCTATGCCTGCTGCAATTAGAGCAGAAAACACACATTCATACTCTCACTAGTTTGTTAAATCATGACCTATGCCTGCTGCAATTAGAGCAGAAAACACACACTCATACTCTCACTAGTTTGTTAAATCATGACCTATGCCTGCTGCAATTAGAGCAGAAAACACACATTCATACTCTCACTAGTTTGTTAAATCATGACCTATGCCTGCTGCAATTAGAGCAGAAAACACACACTCATACTCTCACTAGTTTGTTAAATCATGACCTATGTCTGCTGCAATTAGAGCAGAAAACACACACTCATACTCTCACTAGTTTGTTAAATCATGACCTATGCCTGCTGCAATTAGAGCAGAAAACACACACTCATACTCTCACTAGTTTGTTAAATCATGACCTATGCCTGCTGCAATTAGAGCAGAAAACACACATTCATACTCTTACTAGTTTGTTAAATCATGACCTATGCCTGCTGCAATTAGAGCAGAAAACACACATTCATACTCTCACTAGTTCATTAAATCATGACCTATGCCTGCTGCAGTTGGGGCAGAAAACACAAACTCATACTCTTACTAGTTTGTTAAATCATGACCTATGCCTGCTGCAATTAGAGCAGAAATCACACACTCATACTCTCACTAGTTTGTTAAATCATGACCTATGCCTGCTACAATTAGAGCAGAAAACACACACTCATACTCTTACTAGTTTATTAAATCATGACCTATGCCTGCTACAATTAGAGCAGAAAACACACACTCATACTCTCACTAGTTTTTAAATCATGACCTATGCCTGCTGCAATTAGAGCAGAAAACACACACTCATACTCTCACTAGTTTGTTAAATCATGACCTATGCCTGCTACAATTAGAGCAGAAAACACACACTCATACTCTCACTAGTTCATTAAATCATGTCCTATGCCTGCTGCAATTAGAGCAGAAAACACACACTCATACTCTTACTAGTTCATTAAATCATGACCTATGTCTGCTGCAATTAGAGCAGAAAACACACATTCATAATCTTACTAGTTTGTTAAATCATGACCTATGCCTGCTGCAATTAGAGCAGAAAACACACATTCACACTCTTACTAGTTTGTTAAATCGTGACCTATGCCTGCTGCAATTAGAGCAGAAAACACACACTCATACTCTTACTAGTTTGTTAAATCATGACCTATGTCTGCTGCAATTAGAGCAGAAAACACACATTCATACTCTCACTAGTTCATTAAATCATGACCTATGCCTGCTGCAATTAGAGCAGAAAACACAAACTCATACTCTCACTAGTTTCTTAAATCATGACCTATGCCTGCTGCAGTTGGGGCAGAAAACACAAACTCATACTCTCACTAGTTTGTTAAATCATGACCTATGCCTGCTACAGTTGGGGCAGAAAACACAAACTCATACTCTCACTAGTTTGTTAAATCATGACCTATGCCTGCTGCAGTTGGGGCAGAAAACACAAACTCATACTCTCACTAGTTTGTTAAATCATAACCTATGCCTGCTGCAATTAGAGCAGAAAACACAAACTCATACTCTCACTAGTTTGTTAAGTCATGACCTATGCCTGCTGCAGTTGGGGCAGAAAACACAAACTCATACTCTCACTAGTTTGTTAAATTATGACCTATGCCTGCTGCAGTTGGGGCAGAAAACACAAACTCATACTCTCACTAGTTTGTTAAATCATGACCTATGCCTGCTGCAGTTGGGGCAGAAAACACAAACTCATACTCTCACTAGTTTGTTAAATCATGACCTATGCCTGCTGCAGTTGGGGCAGAAAACACAAACTCATACTCTCACTAGTTTGTTCAATCATGACCTATGCCTGCTACAGTTGGGGCAGAAAACACAAACTCATACTCTCACTAGTTTGTTAAATCATGACCTATGCCTGCTACAGTTGGGGCAGAAAACACAAACTCATACTCTCACTATTTGTTAAATCACGACCTATGCCTGCTGCAGTTGGGGCAGAAAACACAAACTCATACTGTCGCTAGTTTGTTGAATCATAACCTATGCCTGCTGCAATTAGAGCAGAAAACACACACTCATACTCTCACTAGTTTGTTAAATCATGACCTATGCCTGCTGCAATTAGAGCAGAAAACACACACTCATACTCTCACTAGTTTGTTAAATCATGACCTATGCCTGCTGCAGTTGGGGCAGAAAACACAAACTCATACTCTCACTAGTTTGTTAAATCATAACCTATGCCTGCTGCAGTTGGGGCAGAAAGCACACACTCATACTCTCACTAGTTTGTTAAATCATGACCTATGCCTGCTGCAGTTGGGGCAGAAAACACAAACTCATACTCTCACTAGTTTGTTAAATCATAACCTATGCCTGCTGCAGTTGGGGCGGAAAACACAAACTCATATTCTCACTAGTTTGTTAAATCATGACCTATGCCTGCTGCAGTTGGGGCAGAAAACATAAACTCATACTCTCACTGGTTTGTTAAATCATGACCTATGTCTGCTGCAGTTGGGGCAGAAAACACAAACTCATACTCTCACTAGTTTGTTAAATCATGACCTATGCCTGCTGCAGTTGGGGCAGAAAACACACACTCATACTCTCACTAGTTTGTTAAATCATAACCTATGCCTGCTGCAGTTGGGGCAGAAAACACAAACTCATACTCTCACTAGTTTGTTAAATCATAACCTATGCCTGCTGCAGTTGGGGCAGAAAACACACACTGATACTCTCACTAGTTTGTTAAATCATGACCTATGCCTGCTGCAATTAGAGCAGAAAACACACACTCATACTCTCACTAGTTTGTTAAATCATGACCTATGCCTGCTGCAATTAGAGCAGAAAACACACACTCATACTCTCACTAGTTTGTTAAATCATGACCTATGCCTGCTGCAATTAGGGCAGAAAACACACAATCATACTCTCACTAGTTTGTTAAATCATGACCTATTCCTGCTGCAATTAGAGCACAAAACACACACTCATACTCTCACTAGTTCATTAAATCATGACCTATGTCTGCTGCAATTAGAGCAGAAAACACACTTTCATACTCTTACTAGTTCATTAAATCATGACTTATGCCTGCTGCAATTAGAGCAGAAAACACAAACTCATACTCTCACTAGTTTGTTAAATCATGACCTATGCCTGCTGCAGTTGGGGCAGAAAACACAAACTCATACTCTCACTAGTTTGTTAAATCATGACCTATGCCTGCTGCAGTTGGGGCAGAAAACACACACTCATACTCTCACCAGTGTGTTAACTCCAGTACTATGTTAGCTGCAGTTGGAGCACAAAATGACAAAACTCATACTCCCACAAATGTGTAAACTCCTGTACCATGTTAGCTGTAGTCAGGGCAGAAAACACAAACTCATACTCTAATGTCTTAACTCCTGGATTATGTTAGCTGTAATTGGGGTAGAAAACACAAACTCATACTCTAATGTCTTAACTCCTGGACTACGTTCACTGTAATTGGGGCAGAAAACACAAACTCATACTCTAATCTCTTAACTCCTGTACTATGTTAGCTGTCATTGGGGCAGAAAAAAAAACTCATACTCTAATGTCTTAACTCCTGTACTATGTTAGCTGTAATTGGTACAGAAACCACAAACTCATACTCTAATGTCTTAACTCCTGTACTATGTTAGCTGTAATTGGTACAGAAACCACAAACTCATACTCTAATGTCTTAACTCCTGTACTATGTTAGCTGTAATTGGTACAGAAACCACAAACTCATACTCTAATGTCTTAACTCGTGTACTATGTTAGCTGTAATTGGTACAGAAACCACAAACTCATACTCTAATGTCTTAACTCCTGTACTATGTTAGCTGTAATTGGTACAGAAACCACAAACTCATACTCTAATGTCTTAACTCCTGTACTATGTTAGCTGTAATTGGTACAGAAACCACAAACTCATACTCTAATGTCTTAACTCCTGTACTATGTTACCTGTAATTGGGGCAGAAAAAACAAACTCATACTCTAATGTCTTAACTCCTGTACTATGTTAGCTGTAATTGGTGCAGAAAACATAAACTCATACTCTAATGTCTTAACTCCTGTACTATGTTAGCTGTAGTCGGGCCAGAAAACACAAATTCATACTCTAATGTCTTAACTCCTGTACTATGTTAGCTGTAATTGGGGCAGAAAACACAAACTCATACTCTAATGTCTTAACTCCTGTACTATGTTAGCTGTAATTGGGGCAGAAAACACAAACTCATACTCTAATGTCTTAACTCCTGTACTATGTTAGCTGTAATTGGTACAGAAACCACAAATTCATACTCTAGTGTCTTAACTCCTGTACTATGTTAGCTGTAATTGGTACAGAAACCACAAACTCATACTCTAATGTCTTAACTCCTGTACTATGTTAGCTGTAATTGGTACAGAAACCACAAACTCATACTGTAATGTCTTAACTCCTGTACTATGTTAGCTGTAATTGGGGCAGAAAACACAAACTCATACTCTAATGTCTTAACTCCTGTACTATGTTAGCTGTAATTGGGGCAGAAAACACAAACTCATACTCTAATGTCTTAACTCCTGTACTATGTTAGCTGTAATTGGTGCAGAAAACACAAACTCATACTCTAATGTCTTAACTCCTGTACTATGTTAGCTGTAATTGGGGCAGAAAAAACAAACTCATACTCTAATGTCTTAACTCCTGTACTATGTTAGCTGTAATTGGTGCAGAAAACATAAACTCATACTCTAATGTCTTAACTCCTGTACTATGTTAGCTGTAGTCGGGCCAGAAAACACAAATTCATACTCTAATGTCTTAACTCCTGTACTATGTTAGCTGTAATTGGGGCAGAAAACACAAACTCATACTCTAATGTCTTAACTCCTGTACTATGTTAGCTGTAATTGGGGCAGAAAACACAAACTCATACTCTAATGTCTTAACTCCTGTACTAACTTAGCTGTAGTCGGGCCAGAAAACACAAACTCATACTGTAATGTCTTAACTCCTGTACTATGTTAGCTGTAGTCGGGCCAGAAAACACAAACTCATACTCTAATGTCTTAACTCCTGTACTATGTTAGCTGTAATTGGGCAGAAAACACAAACTCATACACTAATGTCTTAATTCCTGTACTATGTTAGCTGTAATTGGGGCAGAAAACACAAACTCATACTCTAATGTCTTAACTCCTGTACTATGTTAGCTGTAATTGGGGCAGAAAACACAAACTCATACTCTAATGTCTTAACTCCTGTACTATGTTAGCTGTAGTCGGGCCAGAAAACACAAACTCATACTCAAATATCTTAACTCCTGTACTATGTTAGCTGTAATTGGGGCAGAAAACACAAACTCGTACTCTAATGTCTTAACTCCTGTACTATGTTAGCTGTAATTGGGGCAGAAAACACAAACTCATACTCTAATGTCTTAACTCTTGTACTATGTTAGCTGTAGTCGTGCCAGAAAACACAAACTCATACTCTAATGTCTTAACTCCTGTACTACGTTAGCTGTAGTCGGGCCAGAAAACACAAACTCATACTCTAATGTCTTAACTCCTGTACTATGTTAGCTGTAGTCGGGCCAGAAAACACAAACTCATACTCTAATGTCTTAACTCCTGGACTACGTTAGCTGTAGTCGGGCCAGAAAACACAAACTCATACTCTAATGTCTTAACTCCTGTACTATGTTAGCTGTAGTCGGGCCAGAAAACACAAACTCATACTCTAATGTCTTAACTCCTGTACTATGTTAGCTGTAATTGGGGCAGAAAACACAAACTCATACTCTAATGTCTTAACTCCTGTACTATGTTAGCTGTAATTGGTACAGAAACCACAAACTCATACTCTAATGTCTTAACTCCTGTACTATGTTAGCTGTAATTGGTACAGAAAACACAAACTCATACTCTAATGTCTTATCTCCTGTACTATGTTAGCTGTAATTGGTACAGAAACCACAAACTCATAGTGTAATGTCTTAACTCCTGTACTATGTTAGCTGTAGTCGGGCCAGAAAATACAAACTCATACTCTAATGTCTTAACTCCTGTACTATGTTAGCTGTAGTCGGGCCAGAAAACACAAACTCATACTCTAATGTCTTAACTCCTGTACTATGTTAGCTGTAGTCGGGCCAGAAAACACAAACTCATACTCTAATGTCTTAACTCCTGTACTATGTTAGCTGTAATTGGTACAGAAACCACAAACTCATACTCTAATGTCTTAACTCCTGTACTATGTTAGCTGTAATTGGGGCAGAAAACACAAACTCATACTGTAATGTCTTAACTCCTGTACTATGTTAGCTGTAGTCGGGCCAGAAAACACAAACTCATACTCTAATGTCTTAACTCCTGTACTATGTTAGCTGTAATTGGTGCAGAAAACACAAACTCATACTCTAATGTCTTAACTCCGGTACTATGTTAGCTGTAGTCGGGCCAGAAAACACAAACTCATACTCTATTTCTTAACTCCTGTACTATGTTAGCTGTAATTGGGGCAGAAAACACAAACTCATGCTGTAATGTCTTAACTCCTGTACTATGTTAGCTGTAGTCGGGCCAGAAAACACAAACTCATACTCTAATGTCTTAACTCCTGGACTACGTTAGCTGTAGTCGGGCCAGAAAACACAAACTCATAGTCTAATGTCTTAACTCCTGTACTATGTTAGCTGTAGTCGGGCCAGAAAACACAAACTCATACTCTAATGTCTTAACTCCTGTACTATGTTAGCTGTAATTGGGGCAGAAAAAAAACACATACTCTAATCTCTTAACTCCTGTACTATGTTAGCTGTAATTGGGGCAGAAAACACAAACTCATACTCTCACTAGTTTGTTAAATCATGACCTATGTCTGCTACAGTTGGGGCAGAAAACACAAACTCATACTCTCACTAGTTTGTTAAATCACGACCTATGCCTGCTGCAGTTGGGGCAGAAAACACAAACTCATACTGTCGCTAGTTTGTTAAATCATAACCTATGCCTGCTGCAATTAGAGCAGAAAACACACACTCATACTCTCACTAGTTTGTTAAATCATGACCTATGCCTGCTGCAATTAGAGCAGAAAACACACACTCATACTCTCACTAGTTTGTTAAATCATGACCTATGCCTGCTGCAGTTGGGGCAGAAAACACAAACTCATACACTCACTAGTTTGTTAAATCATAACCTATGCCTGCTGCAGTTGGGGCAGAAAGCACACACTCATACTCTCACTAGTTTGTTAAATCATGACCTATGCCTGCTGCAGTTGGGGCAGAAAACACAAACTCATACTCTCACTAGTTTGTTAAATCATAACCTATGCCTGCTGCAGTTGGGGCGGAAAACACAAACTCATATTCTCACTAGTTTGTTAAATCATGACCTATGCCTGCTGCAGTTGGGGCAGAAAACATAAACTCATACTCTCACTGGTTTGTTAAATCATGACCTATGTCTGCTGCAGTTGGGGCAGAAAACACAAACTCATACTCTCACTAGTTTGTTAAATCATGACCTATGCCTGCTGCAGTTGGGGCAGAAAACACACACTCATACTCTCACTAGTTTGTTAAATCATAACCTATGCCTGCTGCAGTTGGGGCAGAAAACACAAACTCATACTCTCACTAGTTTGTTAAATCATAACCTATGCCTGCTGCAGTTGGGGCAGAAAACACACACTGATACTCTCACTAGTTTGTTAAATCATGACCTATGCCTGCTGCAATTAGAGCAGAAAACACACACTCATACTCTCACTAGTTTGTTAAATCATGACCTATGCCTGCTGCAATTAGGGCAGAAAACACACACTCATACTCTCACTAGTTTGTTAAATCATGACCTATTCCTGCTGCAATTAGAGCAGAAAACACACACTCATACTCTCACTAGTTCATTAAATCATGACCTATGTCTGCTGCAATTACAGCAGAAAACACACTTTCATACTCCTACTAGTTCATTAAATCATGACTTATGCCTGCTGCAATTAGAGCAGAAAACACAAACTCATACTCTCACTAGTTTGTTAAATCATGACCTATGCCTGCTGCAGTTGGGGCAGAAAACACAAACTCATACTCTCACTAGTTTGTTAAATCATGACCTATGCCTGCTGCAGTTGGGGCAGAAAACACACACTCATACTCTCACCAGTGTGTTAACTCCAGTACTATGTTAGCTGCAGTTGGAGCACAAAATGACAAAACTCATACTCCCACAAATGTGTAAACTCCTGTACCATGTTAGCTGTAGTCAGGGCAGAAAACACAAACTCATACTCTAATGTCTTAACTCCTGGATTATGTTAGCTGTAATTGGGGTAGAAAACACAAACTCATACTCTAATGTCTTAACTCCTGGACTACGTTCACTGTAATTGGGGCAGAAAACACAAACTCATACTCTAATGTCTTAACTCCTGTACTATGTTACCTGTAATTGGGGCAGAAAAAACAAACTCATACTCTAATGTCTTAACTCCTGTACTATGTTAGCTGTAATTGGTGCAGAAAACATAAACTCATACTCTAATGTCTTAACTCCTGTACTATGTTAGCTGTAGTCGGGCCAGAAAACACAAATTCATACTCTAATGTCTTAACTCCTGTACTATGTTAGCTGTAATTGGGGCAGAAAACACAAACTCATACTCTAATGTCTTAACTCCTGTACTATGTTAGCTGTAATTGGGGCAGAAAACACAAACTCATACTCTAATGTCTTAACTCCTGTACTATGTTAGCTGTAATTGGTACAGAAACCACAAATTCATACTCTAGTGTCTTAACTCCTGTACTATGTTAGCTGTAATTGGTACAGAAACCACAAACTCATACTCTAATGTCTTAACTCCTGTACTATGTTAGCTGTAATTGGTACAGAAACCACAAACTCATACTGTAATGTCTTAACTCCTGTACTATGTTAGCTGTAATTGGGGCAGAAAACACAAACTCATACTCTAATGTCTTAACTCCTGTACTATGTTAGCTGTAATTGGGGCAGAAAACACAAACTCATACTCTAATGTCTTAACTCCTGTACTATGTTAGCTGTAATTGGTGCAGAAAACACAAACTCATACTCTAATGTCTTAACTCCTGTACTATGTTAGCTGTAATTGGGGCAGAAAAAACAAACTCATACTCTAATGTCTTAACTCCTGTACTATGTTAGCTGTAATTGGTGCAGAAAACATAAACTCATACTCTAATGTCTTAACTCCTGTACTATGTTAGCTGTAGTCGGGCCAGAAAACACAAATTCATACTCTAATGTCTTAACTCCTGTACTATGTTAGCTGTAATTGGGGCAGAAAACACAAACTCATACTCTAATGTCTTAACTCCTGTACTATGTTAGCTGTAATTGGGGCAGAAAACACAAACTCATACTCTAATGTCTTAACTCCTGTACTAACTTAGCTGTAGTCGGGCCAGAAAACACAAACTCATACTGTAATGTCTTAACTCCTGTACTATGTTAGCTGTAGTCGGGCCAGAAAACACAAACTCATACTCTAATGTCTTAACTCCTGTACTATGTTAGCTGTAATTGGGCAGAAAACACAAACTCATACACTAATGTCTTAATTCCTGTACTATGTTAGCTGTAATTGGGGCAGAAAACACAAACTCATACTCTAATGTCTTAACTCCTGTACTATGTTAGCTGTAATTGGGGCAGAAAACACAAACTCATACTCTAATGTCTTAACTCCTGTACTATGTTAGCTGTAGTCGGGCCAGAAAACACAAACTCATACTCAAATGTCTTAACTCCTGTACTATGTTAGCTGTAATTGGGGCAGAAAACACAAACTCGTACTCTAATGTCTTAACTCCTGTACTATGTTAGCTGTAATTGGGGCAGAAAACACAAACTCATACTCTAATGTCTTAACTCTTGTACTATGTTAGCTGTAGTCGTGCCAGAAAACACAAACTCATACTCTAATGTCTTAACTCCTGTACTACGTTAGCTGTAGTCGGGCCAGAAAACACAAACTCATACTCTAATGTCTTAACTCCTGTACTATGTTAGCTGTAGTCGGGCCAGAAAACACAAACTCATACTCTAATGTCTTAACTCCTGGACTACGTTAGCTGTAGTCGGGCCAGAAAACACAAACTCATACTCTAATGTCTTAACTCCTGTACTATGTTAGCTGTAGTCGGGCCAGAAAACACAAACTCATACTCTAATGTCTTAACTCCTGTACTATGTTAGCTGTAATTGGGGCAGAAAACACAAACTCATACTCTAATGTCTTAACTCCTGTACTATGTTAGCTGTAATTGGTACAGAAACCACAAACTCATACTCTAATGTCTTAACTCCTGTACTATGTTAGCTGTAATTGGTACAGAAAACACAAACTCATACTCTAATGTCTTATCTCCTGTACTATGTTAGCTGTAATTGGTACAGAAACCACAAACTCATAGTGTAATGTCTTAACTCCTGTACTATGTTAGCTGTAGTCGGGCCAGAAAATACAAACTCATACTCTAATGTCTTAACTCCTGTACTATGTTAGCTGTAGTCGGGCCAGAAAACACAAACTCATACTCTAATGTCTTAACTCCTGTACTATGTTAGCTGTAGTCGGGCCAGAAAACACAAACTCATACTCTAATGTCTTAACTCCTGTACTATGTTAGCTGTAATTGGTACAGAAACCACAAACTCATACTCTAATGTCTTAACTCCTGTACTATGTTAGCTGTAATTGGGGCAGAAAACACAAACTCATACTGTAATGTCTTAACTCCTGTACTATGTTAGCTGTAGTCGGGCCAGAAAACACAAACTCATACTCTAATGTCTTAACTCCTGTACTATGTTAGCTGTAATTGGTGCAGAAAACACAAACTCATACTCTAATGTCTTAACTCCGGTACTATGTTAGCTGTAGTCGGGCCAGAAAACACAAACTCATACTCTATTTCTTAACTCCTGTACTATGTTAGCTGTAATTGGGGCAGAAAACACAAACTCATGCTGTAATGTCTTAACTCCTGTACTATGTTAGCTGTAGTCGGGCCAGAAAACACAAACTCATACTCTAATGTCTTAACTCCTGGACTACGTTAGCTGTAGTCGGGCCAGAAAACACAAACTCATAGTCTAATGTCTTAACTCCTGTACTATGTTAGCTGTAGTCGGGCCAGAAAACACAAACTCATACTCTAATGTCTTAACTCCTGTACTATGTTAGCTGTAATTGGGGCAGAAAAAAAACACATACTCTAATCTCTTAACTCCTGTACTATGTTAGCTGTAATTGGGGCAGAAAACACAAACTCATACTCTCACTAGTTTGTTAAATCATGACCTATGTCTGCTACAGTTGGGGCAGAAAACACAAACTCATACTCTCACTAGTTTGTTAAATCACGACCTATGCCTGCTGCAGTTGGGGCAGAAAACACAAACTCATACTGTCGCTAGTTTGTTAAATCATAACCTATGCCTGCTGCAATTAGAGCAGAAAACACACACTCATACTCTCACTAGTTTGTTAAATCATGACCTATGCCTGCTGCAATTAGAGCAGAAAACACACACTCATACTCTCACTAGTTTGTTAAATCATGACCTATGCCTGCTGCAGTTGGGGCAGAAAACACAAACTCATACACTCACTAGTTTGTTAAATCATAACCTATGCCTGCTGCAGTTGGGGCAGAAAGCACACACTCATACTCTCACTAGTTTGTTAAATCATGACCTATGCCTGCTGCAGTTGGGGCAGAAAACACAAACTCATACTCTCACTAGTTTGTTAAATCATAACCTATGCCTGCTGCAGTTGGGGCGGAAAACACAAACTCATATTCTCACTAGTTTGTTAAATCATGACCTATGCCTGCTGCAGTTGGGGCAGAAAACATAAACTCATACTCTCACTGGTTTGTTAAATCATGACCTATGTCTGCTGCAGTTGGGGCAGAAAACACAAACTCATACTCTCACTAGTTTGTTAAATCATGACCTATGCCTGCTGCAGTTGGGGCAGAAAACACACACTCATACTCTCACTAGTTTGTTAAATCATAACCTATGCCTGCTGCAGTTGGGGCAGAAAACACAAACTCATACTCTCACTAGTTTGTTAAATCATAACCTATGCCTGCTGCAGTTGGGGCAGAAAACACACACTGATACTCTCACTAGTTTGTTAAATCATGACCTATGCCTGCTGCAATTAGAGCAGAAAACACACACTCATACTCTCACTAGTTTGTTAAATCATGACCTATGCCTGCTGCAATTAGGGCAGAAAACACACACTCATACTCTCACTAGTTTGTTAAATCATGACCTATTCCTGCTGCAATTAGAGCAGAAAACACACACTCATACTCTCACTAGTTCATTAAATCATGACCTATGTCTGCTGCAATTACAGCAGAAAACACACTTTCATACTCCTACTAGTTCATTAAATCATGACTTATGCCTGCTGCAATTAGAGCAGAAAACACAAACTCATACTCTCACTAGTTTGTTAAATCATGACCTATGCCTGCTGCAGTTGGGGCAGAAAACACAAACTCATACTCTCACTAGTTTGTTAAATCATGACCTATGCCTGCTGCAGTTGGGGCAGAAAACACACACTCATACTCTCACCAGTGTGTTAACTCCAGTACTATGTTAGCTGCAGTTGGAGCACAAAATGACAAAACTCATACTCCCACAAATGTGTAAACTCCTGTACCATGTTAGCTGTAGTCAGGGCAGAAAACACAAACTCATACTCTAATGTCTTAACTCCTGGATTATGTTAGCTGTAATTGGGGTAGAAAACACAAACTCATACTCTAATGTCTTAACTCCTGGACTACGTTCACTGTAATTGGGGCAGAAAACACAAACTCATACTCTAATGTCTTAACTCCTGTACTATGTTACCTGTAATTGGGGCAGAAAAAACAAACTCATACTCTAATGTCTTAACTCCTGTACTATGTTAGCTGTAATTGGTGCAGAAAACATAAACTCATACTCTAATGTCTTAACTCCTGTACTATGTTAGCTGTAGTCGGGCCAGAAAACACAAATTCATACTCTAATGTCTTAACTCCTGTACTATGTTAGCTGTAATTGGGGCAGAAAACACAAACTCATACTCTAATGTCTTAACTCCTGTACTATGTTAGCTGTAATTGGGGCAGAAAACACAAACTCATACTCTAATGTCTTAACTCCTGTACTATGTTAGCTGTAATTGGTACAGAAACCACAAATTCATACTCTAGTGTCTTAACTCCTGTACTATGTTAGCTGTAATTGGTACAGAAACCACAAACTCATACTCTAATGTCTTAACTCCTGTACTATGTTAGCTGTAATTGGTACAGAAACCACAAACTCATACTGTAATGTCTTAACTCCTGTACTATGTTAGCTGTAATTGGGGCAGAAAACACAAACTCATACTCTAATGTCTTAACTCCTGTACTATGTTAGCTGTAATTGGGGCAGAAAACACAAACTCATACTCTAATGTCTTAACTCCTGTACTATGTTAGCTGTAATTGGTGCAGAAAACACAAACTCATACTCTAATGTCTTAACTCCTGTACTATGTTAGCTGTAATTGGGGCAGAAAAAACAAACTCATACTCTAATGTCTTAACTCCTGTACTATGTTAGCTGTAATTGGTGCAGAAAACATAAACTCATACTCTAATGTCTTAACTCCTGTACTATGTTAGCTGTAGTCGGGCCAGAAAACACAAATTCATACTCTAATGTCTTAACTCCTGTACTATGTTAGCTGTAATTGGGGCAGAAAACACAAACTCATACTCTAATGTCTTAACTCCTGTACTATGTTAGCTGTAATTGGGGCAGAAAACACAAACTCATACTCTAATGTCTTAACTCCTGTACTAACTTAGCTGTAGTCGGGCCAGAAAACACAAACTCATACTGTAATGTCTTAACTCCTGTACTATGTTAGCTGTAGTCGGGCCAGAAAACACAAACTCATACTCTAATGTCTTAACTCCTGTACTATGTTAGCTGTAATTGGGCAGAAAACACAAACTCATACACTAATGTCTTAATTCCTGTACTATGTTAGCTGTAATTGGGGCAGAAAACACAAACTCATACTCTAATGTCTTAACTCCTGTACTATGTTAGCTGTAATTGGGGCAGAAAACACAAACTCATACTCTAATGTCTTAACTCCTGTACTATGTTAGCTGTAGTCGGGCCAGAAAACACAAACTCATACTCAAATGTCTTAACTCCTGTACTATGTTAGCTGTAATTGGGGCAGAAAACACAAACTCGTACTCTAATGTCTTAACTCCTGTACTATGTTAGCTGTAATTGGGGCAGAAAACACAAACTCATACTCTAATGTCTTAACTCTTGTACTATGTTAGCTGTAGTCGTGCCAGAAAACACAAACTCATACTCTAATGTCTTAACTCCTGTACTACGTTAGCTGTAGTCGGGCCAGAAAACACAAACTCATACTCTAATGTCTTAACTCCTGTACTATGTTAGCTGTAGTCGGGCCAGAAAACACAAACTCATACTCTAATGTCTTAACTCCTGGACTACGTTAGCTGTAGTCGGGCCAGAAAACACAAACTCATACTCTAATGTCTTAACTCCTGTACTATGTTAGCTGTAGTCGGGCCAGAAAACACAAACTCATACTCTAATGTCTTAACTCCTGTACTATGTTAGCTGTAATTGGGGCAGAAAACACAAACTCATACTCTAATGTCTTAACTCCTGTACTATGTTAGCTGTAATTGGTACAGAAACCACAAACTCATACTCTAATGTCTTAACTCCTGTACTATGTTAGCTGTAATTGGTACAGAAAACACAAACTCATACTCTAATGTCTTATCTCCTGTACTATGTTAGCTGTAATTGGTACAGAAACCACAAACTCATAGTGTAATGTCTTAACTCCTGTACTATGTTAGCTGTAGTCGGGCCAGAAAATACAAACTCATACTCTAATGTCTTAACTCCTGTACTATGTTAGCTGTAGTCGGGCCAGAAAACACAAACTCATACTCTAATGTCTTAACTCCTGTACTATGTTAGCTGTAGTCGGGCCAGAAAACACAAACTCATACTCTAATGTCTTAACTCCTGTACTATGTTAGCTGTAATTGGTACAGAAACCACAAACTCATACTCTAATGTCTTAACTCCTGTACTATGTTAGCTGTAATTGGGGCAGAAAACACAAACTCATACTGTAATGTCTTAACTCCTGTACTATGTTAGCTGTAGTCGGGCCAGAAAACACAAACTCATACTCTAATGTCTTAACTCCTGTACTATGTTAGCTGTAATTGGTGCAGAAAACACAAACTCATACTCTAATGTCTTAACTCCGGTACTATGTTAGCTGTAGTCGGGCCAGAAAACACAAACTCATACTCTATTTCTTAACTCCTGTACTATGTTAGCTGTAATTGGGGCAGAAAACACAAACTCATGCTGTAATGTCTTAACTCCTGTACTATGTTAGCTGTAGTCGGGCCAGAAAACACAAACTCATACTCTAATGTCTTAACTCCTGGACTACGTTAGCTGTAGTCGGGCCAGAAAACACAAACTCATAGTCTAATGTCTTAACTCCTGTACTATGTTAGCTGTAGTCGGGCCAGAAAACACAAACTCATACTCTAATGTCTTAACTCCTGTACTATGTTAGCTGTAATTGGGGCAGAAAAAAAACACATACTCTAATCTCTTAACTCCTGTACTATGTTAGCTGTAATTGGGGCAGAAAACACAAACTCATACTCTCACTAGTTTGTTAAATCATGACCTATGTCTGCTACAGTTGGGGCAGAAAACACAAACTCATACTCTCACTAGTTTGTTAAATCACGACCTATGCCTGCTGCAGTTGGGGCAGAAAACACAAACTCATACTGTCGCTAGTTTGTTAAATCATAACCTATGCCTGCTGCAATTAGAGCAGAAAACACACACTCATACTCTCACTAGTTTGTTAAATCATGACCTATGCCTGCTGCAATTAGAGCAGAAAACACACACTCATACTCTCACTAGTTTGTTAAATCATGACCTATGCCTGCTGCAGTTGGGGCAGAAAACACAAACTCATACACTCACTAGTTTGTTAAATCATAACCTATGCCTGCTGCAGTTGGGGCAGAAAGCACACACTCATACTCTCACTAGTTTGTTAAATCATGACCTATGCCTGCTGCAGTTGGGGCAGAAAACACAAACTCATACTCTCACTAGTTTGTTAAATCATAACCTATGCCTGCTGCAGTTGGGGCGGAAAACACAAACTCATATTCTCACTAGTTTGTTAAATCATGACCTATGCCTGCTGCAGTTGGGGCAGAAAACATAAACTCATACTCTCACTGGTTTGTTAAATCATGACCTATGTCTGCTGCAGTTGGGGCAGAAAACACAAACTCATACTCTCACTAGTTTGTTAAATCATGACCTATGCCTGCTGCAGTTGGGGCAGAAAACACACACTCATACTCTCACTAGTTTGTTAAATCATAACCTATGCCTGCTGCAGTTGGGGCAGAAAACACAAACTCATACTCTCACTAGTTTGTTAAATCATAACCTATGCCTGCTGCAGTTGGGGCAGAAAACACACACTGATACTCTCACTAGTTTGTTAAATCATGACCTATGCCTGCTGCAATTAGAGCAGAAAACACACACTCATACTCTCACTAGTTTGTTAAATCATGACCTATGCCTGCTGCAATTAGGGCAGAAAACACACACTCATACTCTCACTAGTTTGTTAAATCATGACCTATTCCTGCTGCAATTAGAGCAGAAAACACACACTCATACTCTCACTAGTTCATTAAATCATGACCTATGTCTGCTGCAATTACAGCAGAAAACACACTTTCATACTCCTACTAGTTCATTAAATCATGACTTATGCCTGCTGCAATTAGAGCAGAAAACACAAACTCATACTCTCACTAGTTTGTTAAATCATGACCTATGCCTGCTGCAGTTGGGGCAGAAAACACAAACTCATACTCTCACTAGTTTGTTAAATCATGACCTATGCCTGCTGCAGTTGGGGCAGAAAACACACACTCATACTCTCACCAGTGTGTTAACTCCAGTACTATGTTAGCTGCAGTTGGAGCACAAAATGACAAAACTCATACTCCCACAAATGTGTAAACTCCTGTACCATGTTAGCTGTAGTCAGGGCAGAAAACACAAACTCATACTCTAATGTCTTAACTCCTGGATTATGTTAGCTGTAATTGGGGTAGAAAACACAAACTCATACTCTAATGTCTTAACTCCTGGACTACGTTCACTGTAATTGGGGCAGAAAACACAAACTCATACTCTAATCTCTTAACTCCTGTACTATGTTAGCTGTCATTGGGGCAGAAAAAAAAACTCATACTCTAATGTCTTAACTCCTGTACTATGTTAGCTGTAATTGGTACAGAAACCACAAACTCATACTCTAATGTCTTAACTCCTGTACTATGTTAGCTGTAATTGGTACAGAAACCACAAACTCATACTCTAATGTCTTAACTCCTGTACTATGTTAGCTGTAATTGGTACAGAAACCACAAACTCATACTCTAATGTCTTAACTCGTGTACTATGTTAGCTGTAATTGGTACAGAAACCACAAACTCATACTCTAATGTCTTAACTCCTGTACTATGTTAGCTGTAATTGGTACAGAAACCACAAACTCATACTCTAATGTCTTAACTCCTGTACTATGTTAGCTGTAATTGGTACAGAAACCACAAACTCATACTGTAATGTCTTAACTCCTGTACTATGTTAGCTGTAATTGGTACAGAAACCACAAACTCATACTGTAATGTCTTAACTCCTGTACTATGTTAGCTGTAATTGGTACAGAAACCACAAACTCATACTGTAATGTCTTAACTCCTGTACTATGTTAGCTGTAATTGGTACAGAAACCACAAACTCATACTCTAATGTCTTAACTCCTGTACTATTTTAGCTGTAATTGGTACAGAAACCACAAACTCATACTCTAATGTCTTAACTCCTGTACTATGTTAGCTGTAATTGGTACAGAAACCACAAACTCATACTGTAATGTCTTAACTCCTGTACTATGTTAGCTGTAATTGGGGCAGAAAACACAAACTCATACTCTAATGTCTTAACTCCTGTACTATGTTAGCTGTAATTGGGGCAGAAAACACAAACTCATACTCTAATGTCTTAACTCCTGTACTATGTTAGCTGTAATTGGTACAGAAACCACAAATTCATACTCTAGTGTCTTAACTCCTGTACTATGTTAGCTGTAATTGGTACAGAAACCACAAACTCATACTCTAATGTCTTAACTCCTGTACTATGTTAGCTGTAATTGGTACAGAAACCACAAACTCATACTGTAATGTCTTAACTCCTGTACTATGTTAGCTGTAATTGGGGCAGAAAACACAAACTCATACTCTAATGTCTTAACTCCTGTACTATGTTAGCTGTAATTGGGGCAGAAAACACAAACTCATACTCTAATGTCTTAACTCCTGTACTATGTTAGCTGTAATTGGGGCAGAAAACACAAACTCATACTCTAATGTCTTAACTCCTGTACTATGTTAGCTGTAATTGGGGCAGAAAAAACAAACTCATACTCTAATGTCTTAACTCCTGTACTATGTTAGCTGTAATTGGTGCAGAAAACATAAACTCATACTCTAATGTCTTAACTCCTGTACTATGTTAGCTGTAGTCGGGCCAGAAAACACAAATTCATACTCTAATGTCTTAACTCCTGTACTATGTTAGCTGTAATTGGGGCAGAAAACACAAACTCATACTCTAATGTCTTAACTCCTGTACTATGTTAGCTGTAATTGGGGCAGAAAACACAAACTCATACTCTAATGTCTTAACTCCTGTACTATGTTAGCTGTAGTCGGGCCAGAAAACACAAACTCATACTGTAATGTCTTAACTCCTGTACTATGTTAGCTGTAGTCGGGCCAGAAAACACAAACTCATACTCTAATGTCTTAACTCCTGTACTATGTTAGCTGTAATTGGGGCAGAAAACACAAACTCATACTCTAATGTCTTAATTCCTGTACTATGTTAGCTGTAATTGGGGCAGAAAACACAAACTCATACTCTAATGTCTTAACTCCTGTACTATGTTAGCTGTAATTGGGGCAGAAAACACAAACTCATACTCTAATGTCTTAACTCCTGTACTATGTTAGCTGTAGTCGGGCCAGAAAACACAAACTCATACTCAAATGTCTTAACTCCTGTACTATGTTAGCTGTAATTGGGGCAGAAAACACAAACTCGTACTCTAATGTCTTAACTCCTGTACTATGTTAGCTGTAATTGGGGCAGAAAACACAAACTCATACTCTAATGTCTTAACTCCTGTACTATGTTAGCTGTAGTCGTGCCAGAAGACACAAACTCATACTCTAATGTCTTAACTCCTGTACTACGTTAGCTGTAGTCGGGCCAGAAAACACAAACTCATACTCTAATGTCTTAACTCCTGTACTATGTTAGGTGTAGTCGGGCCAGAAAACACAAACTCATACTCTAATGTCTTAACTCCTGGACTACGTTAGCTGTAGTCGGGCCAGAAAACACAAACTCATACTCTAATGTCTTAACTCCTGTACTATGTTAGCTGTAGTCGGGCCAGAAAACACAAACTCATACTCTAATGTCTTAACTCCTGTACTATGTTAGCTGTAATTGGGGCAGAAAACACAAACTCATACTCTAATGTCTTAACTCCTGTACTATGTTAGCTGTAATTGGTACAGAAACCACAAACTCATACTCTAATGTCTTAACTCCTGTACTATGTTAGCTGTAATTGGTACAGAAAACACAAACTCATACTCTAATGTCTTATCTCCTGTACTATGTTAGCTGTAATTGGTACAGAAACCACAAACTCATACTGTAATGTCTTAACTCCTGTACTATGTTAGCTGTAGTCAGGCCAGAAAATACAAACTCATACTCTAATGTCTTAACTCCTGTACTATGTTAGCTGTAGTCGGGCCAGAAAACACAAACTCATACTCTAATGTCTTAACTCCTGTACTATGTTAGCTGTAGTCGGGCCAGAAAACACAAACTCATACTCTAATGTCTTAACTCCTGTACTATGTTAGCTGTAATTGGTACAGAAACCACAAACTCATACTCTAATGTCTTAACTCCTGTACTATGTTAGCTGTAATTGGGGCAGAAAACACAAACTCATACTGTAATGTCTTAACTCCTGTACTATGTTAGCTGTAGTCGGGCCAGAAAACACAAACTCATACTCTAATGTCTTAACTCCTGTACTATGTTAGCTGTAATTGGTGCAGAAAACACAAACTCATACTCTAATGTCTTAACTCCGGTACTATGTTAGCTGTAGTCGGGCCAGAAAACACAAACTCATACACTATTTCTTAACTCCTGTACTATGTTAGCTGTAGTCGGGCCAGAAAACACAAACTCATACTCTAATGTCTTAACTCCTGGACTACGTTAGCTGTAGTCGGGCCAGAAAACACAAACTCATAGTCTAATGTCTTAACTCCTGTACTATGTTAGCTGTAGTCGGGCCAGAAAACACAAACTCATACTCTAATGTCTTAACTCCTGTACTATGTTAGCTGTAATTGGGGCAGAAAAAAAACACATACTCTAATCTCTTAACTCCTGTACTATGTTAGCTGTAATTGCGGCAGAAAACACAAACTCATACTCTCACTAGTTTGTTAAATCATGACCTATGTCTGCTACAGTTGGGGCAGAAAACACAAACTCATACTCTCACTAGTTTGTTAAATCACGACCTATGCCTGCTGCAGTTGGGGCAGAAAACACAAACTCATACTGTCGCTAGTTTGTTAAATCATAACCTATGCCTGCTGCAATTAGAGCAGAAAACACACACTCATACTCTCACTAGTTTGTTAAATCATGACCTATGCCTGCTACAGTTGGGGCAGAAAACACAAACTCATACTCTCACTAGTTTGTTAAATCACGACCTATGCCTGCTGCAGTTGGGGCAGAAAGCACAAACTCATACTGTCGCTAGTTTGTTAAATCATAACCTATGCCTGCTGCAATTAGAGCGGAAAACACACACTCATACTCTCACTAGTTTGTTAAATCATGACCTATGCCTGCTGCAGTTGGGGCAGAAAACACAAACTCATACTCTGACTAGTTTGTTAAATCATAACCTATGCCTGCTGCAATTAGAGTAGAAAACACAAACTCATAGTCTCACTAGTTTCTTAAATCATGACCTATGCCTGCTGCAGTTGGGGCAGAAAACACAAACTCATACTCTCACTAGTTTGTTCAATCATGACCTATGCCTGCTGCAGTTGGGGCAGAAAACACAAACTCATACTCTCACTAGTTTGTTATATCATGACCTATGCCTGCTGCAGTTGGGGCAGAAAACACAAACTCATACTCTAACTAGTTTTTTAAATCATGACCTATGCCTGCTGCAGTTGGGGCAGAAAACACAAACTCATACTCTCACTAGTTTGTTCAATCATGACCTATGCCTGCTACAGTTGGGGCAGAAAACACAAACTCATACTCTCACTAGTTTGTTAAATCATGACCTATGCCTGCTACAGTTGGGGCAGAAAACACAAACTCATTCTCTCACTAGTTTGTTAAATCACGACCTATGCCTGCTGCAGTTGGGGCAGAAAACACAAACTCATACTGTCGCTAGTTTGTTAAATCATAACCTATGCCTGCTGCAATTAGAGCAGAAAACACACACTCATACTCTCACTAGTTTGTTAAATCATAACCTATGCCTGCTGCAGTTGGGGCAGAAAACACAAACTCATACTCTCACTATTTGTTAAATCATAACCTATGCCTGCTGCAGTTGGGGCAGAAAGCACACACTCATACTCTCACTAGTTTGTTAAATCATGACCGATGCCTGCTGCAGTTGGGGCAGAAAACACAAACTCATACTCTCACTAGTTTGTTAAATCATAACCTATGCCTGCTGCAGTTGGGGCGGAAAACACAAACTCATATTCTCACTAGTTTGTTAAATCATGACCTATGCCTGCTGCAGTTGGGGCAGAAAACACAAACTCATACTCTCACTAGTTTGTTAAATCATGACCTATGTCTGCTGCAGTTGGGGCAGAAAACACAAACTCATACTCTCACTAGTTTGTTAAATCATGACCTATGCCTGCTGCAGTTGGGGCAGAAAACACACACTCATACTCTCACTAGTTTGTTAAATCATAACCTATGCCTGCTGCAGTTGGGGCAGAAAACACAAACTCATACTCTCACTAGTTTGTTAAATCATTACCTTTGCCTGCTGCAGTTGGGGCAGAAAACACACACTCATACTCTCACTAGTTTGTTAAATCATGACCTATGCCTGCTGCAGTTGGGGCAGAAAACACAAACTCATACTCTCACTAGTTTGTTAAATCATGACCTATGCCTGCTGCAGTTGGGGCAGAAAACACAAACTCATACTCTCACTAGTTTGTTAAATCATGACCTATGCCTGCTGCAATTAGAGCAGAAAACACACACTCATACTCTCACTCGTTTGTTAAATCATGACCTATGCCTGCTACAGTTGGGGCAGAAAACACAAACTCATACTCTCACTAGTTTGTTAAATCATAACCTATGCCTGCTGCAATTAGAGCAGAAAACACACACTCATACTCTCACTAGTTTGTTAAATCATTACCTATGCCTGCTACAGTTGGGGCAGAAAACACAAACTCATACTCTAATGTCTTAACTCCTGTACTATGTTAGCTGTAATTGGTACAGAAACCACAAACTCATACTGTAATGTCTTAACTCCTGTACTATGTTAGCTGTAATTGGGGCAGAAAACACAAACTCATACTCTAATGTCTTAACTCCTGTACTATGTTAGCTGTAATTGGGGCAGAAAACACAATCTCATACTCTAATGTCTTAACTCCTGTACTATGTTAGCTGTAATTGGTACAGAAACCACAAACTCATACTCTAATGTCTTAACTCCTGTACTATGTTTGCTGTAATTGGTACAGAAACCACAAACTCATAGTCTAATGTCTTAACTCCTGTACTATGTTAGCTGTAGTCGGGCCAGAAAACACAAACTCATACTCTAATGTCTTAACTCCTGTACTATGTTAGCTGTAATTGGGGCAGAAAAAAAACACATACTCTAATCTCTTAACTCCTGTACTATGTTAGCTGTAATTGGGGCAGAAAACACAAACTCATACTCTCACTAGTTTGTTAAATCATGACCTATGTCTGCTACAGTTGGGGCAGAAAACACAAACTCATACTCTCACTAGTTTGTTAAATCACGACCTATGCCTGCTGCAGTTGGGGCAGAAAACACAAACTCATACTGTCGCTAGTTTGTTAAATCATAACCTATGCCTGCTGCAATTAGAGCAGAAAACACACACTCATACTCTCACTAGTTTGTTAAATCATGACCTATGCCTGCTGCAATTAGAGCAGAAAACACACACTCATACTCTCACTAGTTTGTTAAATCATGACCTATGCCTGCTGCAGTTGGGGCAGAAAACACAAACTCATACACTCACTAGTTTGTTAAATCATAACCTATGCCTGCTGCAGTTGGGGCAGAAAGCACACACTCATACTCTCACTAGTTTGTTAAATCATGACCTATGCCTGCTGCAGTTGGGGCAGAAAACACAAACTCATACTCTCACTAGTTTGTTAAATCATAACCTATGCCTCCTGCAGTTGGGGCGGAAAACACAAACTCATATTCTCACTAGTTTGTTAAATCATGACCTATGCCTGCTGCAGTTGGGGCAGAAAACATAAACTCATACTCTCACTGGTTTGTTAAATCATGACCTATGTCTGCTGCAGTTGGGGCAGAAAACACAAACTCATACTCTCACTAGTTTGTTAAATCATGACCTATGCCTGCTGCAGTTGGGCCAGAAAACACACACTCATACTCTCACTAGTTTGTTAAATCATAACCTATGCCTGCTGCAGTTGGGGCAGAAAACACAAACTCATACTCTCACTAGTTTGTTAAATCATAACCTATGCCTGCTGCAGTTGGGGCAGAAAACACACACTGATACTCTCACTAGTTTGTTAAATCATGACCTATGCCTGCTGCAATTAGAGCAGAAAACACACACTCATACTCTCACTAGTTTGTTAAATCATGACCTATGCCTGCTGCAATTAGGGCAGAAAACACACACTCATACTCTCACTAGTTTGTTAAATCATGACCTATTCCTGCTGCAATTAGAGCAGAAAACACACACTCATACTCTCACTAGTTCATTAAATCATGACCTATGTCTGCTGCAATTACAGCAGAAAACACACTTTCATACTCCTACTAGTTCATTAAATCATGACTTATGCCTGCTGCAATTAGAGCAGAAAACACAAACTCATACTCTCACTAGTTTGTTAAATCATGACCTATGCCTGCTGCAGTTGGGGCAGAAAACACAAACTCATACTCTCACTAGTTTGTTAAATCATGACCTATGCCTGCTGCAGTTGGGGCAGAAAACACACACTCATACTCTCACCAGTGTGTTAACTCCAGTACTATGTTAGCTGCAGTTGGAGCACAAAATGACAAAACTCATACTCCCACAAATGTGTAAACTCCTGTACCATGTTAGCTGTAGTCAGGGCAGAAAACACAAACTCATACTCTAATGTCTTAACTCCTGGATTATGTTAGCTGTAATTGGGGTAGAAAACACAAACTCATACTCTAATGTCTTAACTCCTGGACTACGTTCACTGTAATTGGGGCAGAAAACACAAACTCATACTCTAATCTCTTAACTCCTGTACTATGTTAGCTGTCATTGGGGCAGAAATAAAAACTCATACTCTAATGTCTTAACTCCTGTACTATGTTAGCTGTAATTGGTACAGAAACCACAAACTCATACTCTAATGTCTTAACTCCTGTACTATGTTAGCTGTAATTGGTACAGAAACCACAAACTCATACTCTAATGTCTTAACTCCTGTACTATGTTAGCTGTAATTGGTACAGAAACCACAAACTCATACTCTAATGTCTTAACTCGTGTACTATGTTAGCTGTAATTGGTACAGAAACCACAAACTCATACTCTAATGTCTTAACTCCTGTACTATGTTAGCTGTAATTGGTACAGAAACCACAAACTCATACTCTAATGTCTTAACTCCTGTACTATGTTAGCTGTAATTGGTACAGAAACCACAAACTCATACTGTAATGTCTTAACTCCTGTACTATGTTAGCTGTAATTGGTACAGAAACCACAAACTCATACTGTAATGTCTTAACTCCTGTACTATGTTAGCTGTAATTGGTACAGAAACCACAAACTCATACTGTAATGTCTTAACTCCTGTACTATGTTAGCTGTAATTGGTACAGAAACCACAAACTCATACTCTAATGTCTTAACTCCTGTACTATTTTAGCTGTAATTGGTACAGAAACCACAAACTCATACTCTAATGTCTTAACTCCTGTACTATGTTAGCTGTAATTGGTACAGAAACCACAAACTCATACTGTAATGTCTGAACTCCTGTACTATGTTAGCTGTAATTGGGGCAGAAAACACAAACTCATACTCTAATGTCTTAACTCCTGTACTATGTTAGCTGTAATTGGGGCAGAAAACACAAACTCATACTCTAATGTCTTAACTCCTGTACTATGTTAGCTGTAATTGGTACAGAAACCACAAATTCATACTCTAGTGTCTTAACTCCTGTACTATGTTAGCTGTAATTGGTACAGAAACCACAAACTCATACTCTAATGTCTTAACTCCTGTACTATGTTAGCTGTAATTGGTACAGAAACCACAAACTCATACTGTAATGTCTTAACTCCTGTACTATGTTAGCTGTAATTGGGGCAGAAAACACAAACTCATACTCTAATGTCTTAACTCCTGTACTATGTTAGCTGTAATTGGGGCAGAAAACACAAACTCATACTCTAATGTCTTAACTCCTGTACTATGTTAGCTGTAATTGGGGCAGAAAACACAAACTCATACTCTAATGTCTTAACTCCTGTACTATGTTAGCTGTAATTGGGGCAGAAAAAACAAACTCATACTCTAATGTCTTAACTCCTGTACTATGTTAGCTGTAATTGGTGCAGAAAACATAAACTCATACTCTAATGTCTTAACTCCTGTACTATATTAGCTGTAGTCGGGCCAGAAAACACAAATTCATACTCTAATGTCTTAACTCCTGTACTATGTTAGCTGTAATTGGGGCAGAAAACACAAACTCATACTCTAATGTCTTAACTCCTGTACTATGTTAGCTGTAATTGGGGCAGAAAACACAAACTCATACTCTAATGTCTTAACTCCTGTACTATGTTAGCTGTAGTCGGGCCAGAAAACACAAACTCATACTGTAATGTCTTAACTCCTGTACTATGTTAGCTGTAGTCGGGCCAGAAAACACAAACTCATACTCTAATGTCTTAACTCCTGTACTATGTTAGCTGTAATTGGGGCAGAAAACACAAACTCATACTCTAATGTCTTAATTCCTGTACTATGTTAGCTGTAATTGGGGCAGAAAACACAAACTCATACTCTAATGTCTTAACTCCTGTACTATGTTAGCTGTAATTGGGGCAGAAAACACAAACTCATACTCTAATGTCTTAACTCCTGTACTATGTTAGCTGTAGTCGGGCCAGAAAACACAAACTCATACTCAAATGTCTTAACTCCTGTACTATGTTAGCTGTAATTGGGGCAGAAAACACAAACTCGTACTCTAATGTCTTAACTCCTGTACTATGTTAGCTGTAATTGGGGCAGAAAACACAAACTCATACTCTAATGTCTTAACTCCTGTACTATGTTAGCTGTAGTCGTGCCAGAAAACACAAACTCATACTCTAATGTCTTAACTCCTGTACTACGTTAGCTGTAGTCGGGCCAGAAAACACAAACTCATACTCTAATGTCTTAACTCCTGTACTATGTTAGGTGTGTCGGGCCAGAAAACACAAACTCATACTCTAATGTCTTAACTCCTGGACTACGTTAGCTGTAGTCGGGCCAGAAAACACAAACTCATACTCTAATGTCTTAACTCCTGTACTATGTTATCTGTAGTCGGGCCAGAAAACACAAACTCATACTCTAATGTCTTAACTCCTGTACTATGTTAGCTGTAATTGGGGCAGAAAACACAAACTCATACTCTAATGTCTTAACTCCTGTACTATGTTAGCTGTAATTGGTACAGAAACCACAAACTCATACTCTAATGTCTTAACTCCTGTACTATGTTAGCTGTAATTGGTACAGAAAACACAAACTCATACTCTAATGTCTTATCTCCTGTACTATGTTAGCTGTAATTGGTACAGAAACCACAAACTCATACTGTAATGTCTTAACTCCTGTACTATGTTAGCTGTAGTCAGGCCAGAAAATACAAACTCATACTCTAATGTCTTAACTCCTGTACTATGTTAGCTGTAGTCGGGCCAGAAAACACAAACTCATACTCTAATGTCTTAACTCCTGTACTATGTTAGCTGTAGTCGGGCCAGAAAACACAAACTCATACTCTAATGTCTTAACTCCTGTACTATGTTAGCTGTAATTGGTACAGAAACCACAAACTCATACTCTAATGTCTTAACTCCTGTACTATGTTAGCTGTAATTGGGGCAGAAAACACAAACTCATACTGTAATGTCTTAACTCCTGTACTATGTTAGCTGTAGTCGGGCCAGAAAACACAAACTCATACTCTAATGTCTTAACTCCTGTACTATGTTAGCTGTAATTGGTGCAGAAAACACAAACTCATACTCTAATGTCTTAACTCCGGTACTATGTTAGCTGTAGTCGGACCAGAAAACACAAACTCATACACTATTTCTTAACTCCTGTACTATGTTAGCTGTAGTCGGGCCAGAAAACACAAACTCATACTCTAATGTCTTAACTCCTGGACTACGTTAGCTGTAGTCGGGCCAGAAAACACAAACTCATAGTCTAATGTCTTAACTCCTGTACTATGTTAGCTGTAGTCGGGCCAGAAAACACAAACTCATACTCTAATGTCTTAACTCCTGTACTATGTTAGCTGTAATTGGGGCAGAAAAAAAACACATACTCTAATCTCTTAACTCCTGTACTATGTTAGCTGTAATTGCGGCAGAAAACACAAACTCATACTCTCACTAGTTTGTTAAATCATGACCTATGTCTGCTACAGTTGGGGCAGAAAACACAAACTCATACTCTCACTAGTTTGTTAAATCACGACCTATGCCTGCTGCAGTTGGGGCAGAAAACACAAACTCATACTGTCGCTAGTTTGTTAAATCATAACCTATGCCTGCTGCAATTAGAGCAGAAAACACACACTCATACTCTCACTAGTTTGTTAAATCATGACCTATGCCTGCTACAGTTGGGGCAGAAAACACAAACTCATACTCTCACTAGTTTGTTAAATCACGACCTATGCCTGCTGCAGTTGGGGCAGAAAGCACAAACTCATACTGTCGCTAGTTTGTTAAATCATAACCTATGCCTGCTGCAATTAGAGCGGAAAACACACACTCATACTCTCACTAGTTTGTTAAATCATGACCTATGCCTGCTGCAGTTGGGGCAGAAAACACAAACTCATACTCTGACTAGTTTGTTAAATCATAACCTATGCCTGCTGCAATTAGAGTAGAAAACACAAACTCATAGTCTCACTAGTTTCTTAAATCATGACCTATGCCTGCTGCAGTTGGGGCAGAAAACACAAACTCATACTCTCACTAGTTTGTTCAATCATGACCTATGCCTGCTGCAGTTGGGGCAGAAAACACAAACTCATACTCTCACTAGTTTGTTATATCATGACCTATGCCTGCTGCAGTTGGGGCAGAAAACACAAACTCATACTCTAACTAGTTTTTTAAATCATGACCTATGCCTGCTGCAGTTGGGGCAGAAAACACAAACTCATACTCTCACTAGTTTGTTCAATCATGACCTATGCCTGCTACAGTTGGGGCAGAAAACACAAACTCATACTCTCACTAGTTTGTTAAATCATGACCTATGCCTGCTACAGTTGGGGCAGAAAACACAAACTCATTCTCTCACTAGTTTGTTAAATCACGACCTATGCCTGCTGCAGTTGGGGCAGAAAACACAAACTCATACTGTCGCTAGTTTGTTAAATCATAACCTATGCCTGCTGCAATTAGAGCAGAAAACACACACTCATACTCTCACTAGTTTGTTAAATCATAACCTATGCCTGCTGCAGTTGGGGCAGAAAACACAAACTCATACTCTCACTATTTGTTAAATCATAACCTATGCCTGCTGCAGTTGGGGCAGAAAGCACACACTCATACTCTCACTAGTTTGTTAAATCATGACCTATGCCTGCTGCAGTTGGGGCAGAAAACACAAACTCATACTCTCACTAGTTTGTTAAATCATAACCTATGCCTGCTGCAGTTGGGGCGGAAAACACAAACTCATATTCTCACTAGTTTGTTAAATCATGACCTATGCCTGCTGCAGTTGGGGCAGAAAACACAAACTCATACTCTCACTAGTTTGTTAAATCATGACCTATGTCTGCTGCAGTTGGGGCAGAAAACACAAACTCATACTCTCACTAGTTTGTTAAATCATGACCTATGCCTGCTGCAGTTGGGGCAGAAAACACACACTCATACTCTCACTAGTTTGTTAAATCATAACCTATGCCTGCTGCAGTTGGGGCAGAAAACACAAACTCATACTCTCACTAGTTTGTTAAATCATTACCTTTGCCTGCTGCAGTTGGGGCAGAAAACACACACTCATACTCTCACTAGTTTGTTAAATCATGACCTATGCCTGCTGCAGTTGGGGCAGAAAACACAAACTCATACTCTCACTAGTTTGTTAAATCATGACCTATGCCTGCTGCAGTTGGGGCAGAAAACACAAACTCATACTCTCACTAGTTTGTTAAATCATGACCTATGCCTGCTGCAATTAGAGCAGAAAACACACACTCATACTCTCACTCGTTTGTTAAATCATGACCTATGCCTGCTACAGTTGGGGCAGAAAACACAAACTCATACTCTCACTAGTTTGTTAAATCATAACCTATGCCTGCTGCAATTAGAGCAGAAAACACACACTCATACTCTCACTAGTTTGTTAAATCATTACCTATGCCTGCTACAGTTGGGGCAGAAAACACAAACTCATACTCTAATGTCTTAACTCCTGTACTATGTTAGCTGTAATTGGTACAGAAACCACAAACTCATACTGTAATGTCTTAACTCCTGTACTATGTTAGCTGTAATTGGGGGAGAAAACACAAACTCATACTCTAATGTCTTAACTCCTGTACTATGTTAGCTGTAATTGGGGCAGAAAACACAATCTCATACTCTAATGTCTTAACTCCTGTACTATGTTAGCTGTAATTGGTACAGAAACCACAAACTCATACTCTAATGTCTTAACTCCTGTACTATGTTTGCTGTAATTGGTACAGAAACCACAAACTCATACTCTAATGTCTTAACTCCTGTACTATGTTAGCTGTAATTGGTACAGAAACCACAAACTCATACTGTAATGTCTTAACTCCTGTACTATGTTAGCTGTAATTGGGGCAGAAAACACAAACTCATACTCTAATGTCTTAACTCCTGTACTATGTTAGCTGTAATTGGGGCAGAAAACACAAACTCATACTCTAATGTCTTAACTCCTGTACTATGTTAGCTGTAATTGGTTCAGAAAACATAAACTCATACTCTAATGTCTTAACTCCTGTACTATGTTAGCTGTAGTCGGGCCAGAAAACACAAACTCATACTCTAATGTCCTAACTCCTGTACTATGTTAGCTGTAATTGGGGCAGAAAACACAAACTCATACTCTAATGTCTTAACTCCTGTACTATGTTAGCTGTAATTGGGGCAGAAAACACAAACTCATACTCTAATGTCTTAACTCCTGTACTATGTTAGCAGTAGTCGGGCCAGAAAACACAAACTCATACTGTAATGTCTTAACTCCTGTACTATGTTAGCTGTAGTCGGGCCAGAAAACACAAACTCATACTCTAATGTCTTAACTCCTGTACTATGTTAGCTGTAATTGGGGCAGAAAACACAAACTCATACTCTAATGTGTTAACTCCTGTACTATGTTAGCTGTAATTGGGGCAGAAAACACAAACTCATACTCTAATGTCTTAACTCCTGTACTATGTTAGCTGTAATTGGGGCAGAAAACACAAACTCATACTCTAATGTCTCAACTCCTGTACTATGTTAGCTGTAGTCGGGCCAGAAAACACAAACTCATACTCTAATGTCTTAACTCCTGTACTATGTTAGCTGTAATTGGGGCAGAAACCACAAACTCATATACTAATGTCTTAACTCCTGTACTATGTTAGCTGTAATTGGGGCAGAAAACACAAACTCATACTCTAATGTCTTAACTCCTGTACTATGTTAGCTGTAGTCGTGCCAGAAAACACAAACTCATACTCTAATGTCTTAACTCCTGTACTATGTTAGCTGTAGTCGGGCCAGAAAACACAAACTCATACTCTAATGTCTTAACTCCTGTACTATGTTAGCTGTAGTCGGGCCAGAAAACACAAACTCATACTCTAATGTCTTAACTCCTGGACTACGTTAGCTGTAGTCAGGCCAGAAAACACAAACTCATACTCTAATGTCTTAACTCCTGTACTATGTTAGCTGTAGTCGGGCCAGAAAACACAAACTCATACTCTAATGTCTTAACTCCTGTACTATGTTAGCTGTAATTGGGGCAGAAAACACAAACTCATACTCTAATGTCTTAACTCCTGTACTATGTTAGCTGTAATTGGGCCAGAAAACACAAACTCATACTCTAATGTCTTAACTCCTGTACTATGTTAGCTGTAATTGGTACAGAAACCACAAACTCATACTCTAATGTCTTAACTCCTGTACTATGTTAGCTGTAATTGGTACAGAAACCACAAACTCATACTGTAATGTCTTAACTCCTGTACTATGTTAGCTGTAGTCGGGCCAGAAAACACAAACTCATACTCTAATGTCTTAACTCCTGGACTACGTTAGCTGTATTTGGGCCAGAAAACACAAACTCATACTCTAATGTCTTAACTCCTGTACTATGTTAGCTGTAGTCGGGCCAGAAAACACAAACTCATACTCTAATGTCTTAACTCCTGGACTACGTTAGCTGTAGTCGGGCCAGAAAACACAAACTCATACTCTAATGTCTTAACTCCTGTACTATGTTAGCTGTAATTGGTGCAGAAAACACAAACTCATACTCTAATGTCTTAACTCCTGTACTATGTTAGCTGTAGTCGGGCCAGAAAACACAAAACTCATACTCTAATGTCTTAACTCCTGTACTATGTTAGCTGTAATTGGGCCAGAAAACACAAACTCATACTCTAATGTCTTAACTCCTGTACTATGTTAGCTGTAATTGGGCCAGAAAACACAAACTCATACTCTAATGTCTTAACTCCTGTACTATGTTAGCTGTAATTGGGGCAGAAAACACAAACTCATACTCTAATGTCTTAACTCCTGTACTATGTTAGCTGTAATTGGGCCAGAAAACACAAACTCATACTCTAATGTCTTAACTCCTGTACTATGTTAGCTGTAATTGGGGCAGAAAACACAAACTCATACTGTAATGTCTTAACTCCTGTACTATGTTAGCTGTAGTCGGGCCAGAAAACACAAACTCATACTCTAATGTTTTAACTCCTGGACTACGTTAGCTGTAGTCGGGCCAGAAAACACAAACTCATACTCTAATGTCTTAACTCCTGTACTATGTTAGCTGTAATCGGGCCAGAAAACACAAACTCATACTCTAATGTCTTAACTCCTGTACTATGTTAGCTGTAATTGGGGCAGAAAAAAAACTCATACTCTAATGTCTTAACTCCTGTACTATGTTAGCTGTAATTGGGGCAGAAAACACAAACTCATACTCTCACTAGTTTGTTAAATCATGACCTATGTCTGCTACAGTTGGGGCAGAAAACACAAACTCATACTCTCACTAGTTTGTTTAATCATGACCTATGCCTGCTGCAGTTGGGGCAGAAAACACAAACTCATACTCTCACTAGTTTGTTAAATCATGACCTATGCCTGCTACAGTTGGGGCAGAAGACACAAACTCATACTCTCACTAGTTTGTTAAATCATGACCTATGCCTGCTACAGTTGGGGCAGAAAACACAAACTCATACTCTCACTAGTTTGTTAAATCACGACCTATGCCTGCTGCAGTTGGGGCAGAAAGCACAAACTCATACTGTCGCTAGTTTGTTAAATCATACCCTATGCCTGCTGCAATTAGAGCAGAAAACACACACTCATACTCTCACTAGTTTGTTAAATCATGACCTATGCCTGCTGCAGTTGGGGCAGAAAACACAAACTCATACTCTCACTAGTTTGTTAAATCATAACCTATGCCTGCTGCAATTAGAGTAGAAAACACAAACTCATACTCTCACTAGTTTCTTAAATCATGACCTATGCCGGCTGCAGTTGGGGCAGAAAACACAAACTCATACTCTCACTAGTTTGTTAAATCATAACCTATGCCTGCTGCAGTTGGGGCAGAAAACACACACTCATACTCTCACTAGTTTGTTAAATCATGACCTATGCCTGCTGCAGTTGGGGCAGAAAACACAAACTCATACTCTCACTAGTTTGTTAAATCGTGACCTATGCCCGCTGCAGTTGGGGCAGAAAACACAAACTCATACTCTCACTAGTTTGTTAAATCATGAACTATGCCTGCTGCAGTTGGGGCAGAAAACACAAACTCATACTCTCACTAGTTTGTTCAATCATGACCTATGCCTGCTACAGTTGGGGCAGAAAACACAAACTCATACTCTCACTAGTTTGTTAAATCATGACCTATGCCTGCTACAGTTGGGGCAGAAAACACAAACTCATACTCTCACTAGTTTGTTAAATCACGACTTATGCTTGCTGCAGTTGGGGCAGAAAACACAAACTCATACTGTCGCTAGTTTGTTAAATCATAACCTATGCCTGCTGCAATTAGAGCAGAAAACACACACTCATACTCTCACTAGTTTGTTAAATCATGACCTATGCCTGCTGCAGTTGGGGCAGAAAATACAAACTCATACTCTCACTAGTTTGTTAAATCATGACCTATGCCTGCTGCAGTTGGGGCAGAAAGCACACACTCATACTCTCACTAGTTTGTTAAATCATGACCTATGCCTTCTGCAGTTGGGGCAGAAAACACAAACTCATACTCTCACTAGTTTGTTAAATCATAACCTATGCCTGCTGCAGTTGGGGCGGAAAACACAAACTCATATTCTCACTAGTTTGTTAAATCATGACCTATGCCTGCTGCAGTTGGGGCAGAAAACACAAACTCATACTCTCACTAGTTTGTTAAATCATGACCTATGTCTGCTGCAGTTGGGGCAGAAAACACAAACTCATACTCTCACTAGTTTGTTAAATCATGACCTATGCCTGCTGCAGTTTGGGCAGAAAACACACACTCATACCCTTACTAGTTTGTTAAATCATAACCTATCCTGCTGCAGTTGGGGCAGAAAACACAAACTCATACTCTCACTAGTTTGTTAAATCATGACCTATGGCTGCTGCAGTTGGGGCAGAAAACACAAACTCATACTCTCACTAGTTTGTTAAATCATGACCTATGCCTGCTGCAGTTGGGGCAGAAAACACAAACTCATACTCTCACTAGTTTGTTAAATCATGACCTATGCCTGCTGCAATTAGAGCAGAAAACACACACTCATACTCTCACTCGTTTGTTAAATCATGACCTATGCCTGCTACAGTTGGGGCAGAATACACAAACTCATACTCTCACTAGTTTGTTAAATCATAACCTATGCCTGCTGCAATTAGAGCAGAAAACACACACTCATACTCTCACTAGTTTGTTAAATCATGACCTATGCCTGCTACAGTTGGGGCAGAAAACACAAACTCATACTCTCACTAGTTTGTTAAATCATGACCTTAGCCTGCTACAGTTGGGGCAGAAAACACAAACTCATACTCTCACTAGTTTGTTAAATCATGACCTATGGCTGCTGCAGTTGGGGCAGAAAACACAAACTCATACTCTCACTAGTTTGTTAAATCATGACCTATGCCTGCTGCAGTTGGGGCAGAAAACACACACTAATACTCTCACTAGTTTGTTAAATCATGACCTATGCCTGCTGCAGTTGGGGCAGAAAACACAAACTCATACTCTCACTAGTTTGTTAAATCATGACCTATGCCTGCTGCAGTTGGGGCAGAAAACACAAACTCATACTGTCGCTAGTTTGTTAAATCATAACCTATGCCTGCTGCAATTAGAGCAGAAAACACACACTCATACTCTCACTCGTTTGTTAAATCACGACCTATGCCTGCTACAGTTGGGGCAGAAAACACACACTCATACTCTCACTAGTTCATTAAATCACGACCTATGCCTGCTACAGTTGGGGCAGAAAACACACATTCATACTCTTACTAGTTTGTTAAATCATAACCTATGCCTGCTGCAGTTGGGGCAGAAAACACAAACTCATACTCTCACTAGTTTGTTAAATCATGACCTATGCCTGCTGCAGTTGGGGCAGAAAACACAATCTCATACTGTCGCTAGTTTGTTAAATCATAACCTATGCCTGCTGCAATTAGAGCAGAAAACACACACTCATACTCTCACTCGTTTGTTAAATCACGACCTATGCCTGCTACAGTTGGGGCAGAAAACACACACTCATACTCTCACTAGTTCATTAAATCACGACCTATGCCTGCTACAGTTGGGGCAGAAAACACACATTCATACTCTTACTAGTTTGTTAAATCATAACCTATGCCTGCTACAGTTGGGGCAGAAAACACACACTCATACTCTTACTAGTTTGTTAAATCATGACCTATGCCTGCTGCAATTAGAGCAGTAAACACACATTCATACTCTCACTAGCTTGTTAAATCATGACTTATGCCTGCTGCAATTAGGGCAGAAAACACACACTCATACTCTCACTAGTTCATTAAATCATGACCTATGCCTGCTGCAATTAGAGCAGAAAACACACACTCATACTCTCACTAGTTCATTAAATCATGACCTATGCCTGCTGCAATTAGAGCAAAAAACACACATTCATACTCTCACTAGTTTGTTAAATCATGACCTATGCCTGCTGCAATTAGGGCAGAAAACACACACTCATACTCTCACTAGTTTGTTAAATCATGACCTATGCCTGCTGCAATTAGAGCAGAAAACACACACTCATACTCTCACTAGTTTGTTAAATCATGACCTATGGCAGCTGCAATTAGAGCAGAAAACACACACTCATACTCTCACTAGTTTGTTAAATCATGACCTATCCCTGCTGCAATTAGAGCAGAAAACACACACTCATACTCTCACTAGTTTGTTAAATCATGACCTATGCCTGCTGCAATTAGGGCAGAAAACACACACTCATACTCTCACTAGTTCATTAAATCATGACCTATGTCTGCAGCAATTAGAGCAGAAAACACACTTTCATACTCTTACTAGGTCATTAAATCATGACTTATGCCTGCTGCAATTAGAGCAGAAAACACAAACTCATACTCTCACTAGTTTGTTAAAGCATGACCTATGCCTGCTGCAGTTGGGCCAGAAAACACAAACTCATACTCTAATGTCTTAACTCCTGTACTATGTTAGCTGTAATTGGGGCAGAAAACACAAACTCATACTCTAATGTCTTAACTCCTGTACTATGTTAGCTGTAATTGGGCCAGAAAACACAAACTCATACTCTAATGTCTTAACTCCTGTACTATGTTAGCTGTAATTGGGGCAGAAAACACAAACTCATACTGTAATGTCTTAACTCCTGTACTATGTTAGCTGTAGTCGGGCCAGAAAACGCAAACTCATACTCTAATGTCTTAACTCCTGGACTACGTTAGCTGTAGTCGGGCCAGAAAACACAAACTCATACTCTAATGTCTTAACTCCTGTACTATGTTAGCTGTAGTCGGGCCAGAAAACACAAACTCATACTCTAATGTCTTAACTCCTGTACTATGTTAGCTGTAATTGGGGCAGAAAAAAAACTCATACTCTAATCTCTTAACTCCTGTACTATGTTAGCTGTAATTGGGGCAGAAAACACAAACTCATACTCTCACTAGTTTGTTAAATCATGACCTATGTCTGCTACAGTTGGGGCAGAAAACACAAACTCATACTCTCACTAGTTTGTTAAATCATGACCTATGCCTGCTGCAGTTGGGGCAGAAAACACAAACTCATACTCTCACTAGTTTGTTAAATCATGACCTATGCCTGCTACAGTTGGGGCAGAAGACACAAACTCATACTCTCACTAGTTTGTTAAATCATACCCTATGCCTGCTGCAATTAGAGCAGAAAACACACACTCATACTCTCAATGGTTTGTTAAATCATGACCTATGCCTGCTGCAGTTGGGGCAGAAAACACAAACTCATACTCTCACTAGTTTGTTAAATCATAACCTATGCCTGCTGCAATTAGAGTAGAAAACACAAACTCATACTCTCACTAGTTTCTTAAATCATGACCTATGCCTGCTGCAGTTGGGGCAGGAAACACAAACTCATACTCTCACTAGTTTGTTAAATCATAACCTATGCCTGCTGCAGTTGGGGCAGAAAACACACACTCATACTCTCACTAGTTTGTTAAATCATGACCTATGCCTGCTGCAGTTGGGGCAGAAAACACAAACTCATACTCTCACTAGTTTGTTAAATCATGACCTATGCCTGCTGCAGTTGGGGCAGAAAACACAAACTCATACTCTCACTAGTTTGTTAAACCATGACCTATGCCTGCTGCAGTTGGGGCAGAAAACACAAACTCATACTCTCACTAGTTTGTTCAATCATGACCTATGCCTGCTACAGTTGGGGCAGAAAACACAAACTCATACTCTCACTAGTTTGTTAAATCATGACCTATGCCTGCTACAGTTGGGGCAGAAAATACAAACTCATACTCTCACTAGTTTGTTAAACCACGACCTATGCTTGCTGCAGTTGGGGCAGAAAACACAAACTCATACTGTCGCTAGTTTGTTAAATCATAACCTATGCCTGCTGCAATTAGAGCAGAAAACACACACTCATACTCTCACTACTTTGTTAAATCATGACCTATGCCTGCTGCAGTTGGGGCAGAAAACACAAACTCATACTCTCACTAGTTTGTTAAATCATAACCTATGCCTGCTGCAGTTGGGGCAGAAAGCACACACTCATACTCTCACTAGTTTGTTAAATCATGACCTATGCCTGCTGCAGTTGGGGCAGAAAACACAAACTCATACTCTCACTAGTTTGTTAAATCATAACCTATGCCTGCTGCAGTTGGGGCGGAAAACACAAACTCATACTCTCACTAGTTTGTTAAATCATGACCTATGTCTGCTGCAGTTGGGGCAGAAAACACAAACTCATACTCTCACTAGTTTGTTAAATCATGACCTATGCCTGCTGCAGTTGGGGCAGAAAACACACACTCATACTCTCACTAGTTTGTTAAATCATAACCTATGCCTGCTGCAGTTGGGGCAGAAAACACAAACTCATACTCTCACTAGTTTTTTAAATCATTACCTATGCCTGCTGCAGTTGGGGCAGAAAACACACACTCATACTCTCACTAGTTTGTTAAATCATGACCTATGCCTGCTGCAGTTGGTGCAGAAAACACACACTCATACTCTCACTAGTTTGTTAAATCATGACCTATGCCTGCTGCAGTTGGGGCAGAAAACACAAACTCATACTCTCACTAGTTTGTTAAATCATGACCTATGGCTGCTGCAGTTGGGGCAGAAAACACAAACTCATACTCTCACTAGTTTGTTAAATCATGACCTATGCCTGCTGCAGTTGGGGCTGAAAACACACACTCATACTCTCACTAGTTTGTTAAATCATGACCTATGCCTGCTGCAGTTGGGGCAGAAAACACAAACTCATACTCTCACTAGTTTGTTAAATCATAACCTATGCCTGCTGCAATTAGAGCAGAAAACACAAACTCATACTCTCACTAGTTTGTTAAATCATGACCTATGCCTGCTGCAGTTGGGGCAGAAAACACAAACTCATACTGTCGCTAGTTTGTTAAATCATAACCTATGCCTGCTGCAATTAGAGCAGAAAACACACACTCATACTCTCACTCGTTTGTTAAATAACGACCTATGCCTGCTACAGTTGGGGCAGAAAACACACACTCATACTCTCACTAGTTCATTAAATCACGACCTATGCCTGCTACAGTTGGGGCAGAAAACACACATTCATACTCTTACTAGTTTGTTAAATCATAACCTATGCCTGCTACAGTTGGGGCAGAAAACACACACTCATACTCTTACTAGTTTGTTAAATCATGACCTATGCCTGCTGCAATTAGAGCAGAAAACACACATTCATACTCTCACTAGTTTGTTAAATCATGACTTATGCCTGCTGCAATTAGGGCAGAAAACACACACTCATACTCTCACTAGTTCATTAAATCATGACCTATGCCTGCTGCAATTAGAGCAGAAAACACACACTCATACTCTCACTAGTTCATTAAATCATGACCTATGCCTGCTGCAATTAGAGCAGAAAACACACATTCATACTCTCACTAGTTTGTTAAATCATGACCTATGCCTGCTGCAATTAGGGCAGAAAACACACACTCATACTCTCACTAGTTTGTTAAATCATGACCTATGCCTGCTGCAATTAGAGCAGAAAACACACACTCATACTCTCACTAGTTTGTTAAATCATGACCTATGGCAGCTGCAATTAGAGCAGAAAACACACACTCATACTCTCACTAGTTTGTTAAATCATGACCTATGCCTGCTGCAATTAGAGCAGAAAACACACACTCATACTCTCACTAGTTTGATAAATCATGACCTATGCCTGCTGCAATTAGAGCAGAAAACACACACTCATACTCTCACTAGTTTGTTAAATCATGAACTATGCCTGCTGCAATTAGGGCAGAAAACACACACTCATACTCTCACTAGTTTGTTAAATCATGACCTATTCCTGCTGCAATTAGAGCAGAAAACACACACTCATACTCTCACTAGTTCATTAAATCATGACTTATGTCTGCAGCAATTAGAGCAGAAAACACACTTTCATACTCTTACTAGTTCATTAAATCATGACTTATGCCTGCTGCAATTAGAGCAGAAAACACAAACTCATACTCTCATTAGTTTGTTAAAGCATGACCTATGCCTGCTGCAGTTGGGGCAGAAAACACAAACTCATACTCTCACTAGTTTGTTAAAGCATGACCTATGCCTGCTGCAGTTGGGCCAGAAAACACAAACTCATACTCTAATGTCTTAACTCCTGTACTATGTTAGCTGTAATTGGGGCAGAAAACACAAACTCATACTCTAATGTCTTAACTCCTGTACTATGTTAGCTGTAATTGGGCCAGAAAACACAAACTCATACTCTAATGTCTTAACTCCTGTACTATGTTAGCTGTAATTGGGGCAGAAAACACAAACTCATACTGTAATGTCTTAACTCCTGTACTATGTTAGCTGTAGTCGGGCCAGAAAACGCAAACTCATACTCTAATGTCTTAACTCCTGGACTACGTTAGCTGTAGTCGGGCCAGAAAACACAAACTCATACTCTAATGTCTTAACTCCTGTACTATGTTAGCTGTAGTCGGGCCAGAAAACACAAACTCATACTCTAATGTCTTAACTCCTGTACTATGTTAGCTGTAATTGGGGCAGAAAAAAAACTCATACTCTAATCTCTTAACTCCTGTACTATGTTAGCTGTAATTGGGGCAGAAAACACAAACTCATACTCTCACTAGTTTGTTAAATCATGACCTATGTCTGCTACAGTTGGGGCAGAAAACACAAACTCATACTCTCACTAGTTTGTTAAATCATGACCTATGCCTGCTGCAGTTGGGGCAGAAAACACAAACTCATACTCTCACTAGTTTGTTAAATCATGACCTATGCCTGCTACAGTTGGGGCAGAAGACACAAACTCATACTCTCACTAGTTTGTTAAATCATACCCTATGCCTGCTGCAATTAGAGCAGAAAACACACACTCATACTCTCAATGGTTTGTTAAATCATGACCTATGCCTGCTGCAGTTGGGGCAGAAAACACAAACTCATACTCTCACTAGTTTGTTAAATCATAACCTATGCCTGCTGCAATTAGAGTAGAAAACACAAACTCATACTCTCACTAGTTTCTTAAATCATGACCTATGCCTGCTGCAGTTGGGGCAGGAAACACAAACTCATACTCTCACTAGTTTGTTAAATCATAACCTATGCCTGCTGCAGTTGGGGCAGAAAACACACACTCATACTCTCACTAGTTTGTTAAATCATGACCTATGCCTGCTGCAGTTGGGGCAGAAAACACAAACTCATACTCTCACTAGTTTGTTAAATCATGACCTATGCCTGCTACAGTTGGGGCAGAAAATACAAACTCATACTCTCACTAGTTTGTTAAACCACGACCTATGCTTGCTGCAGTTGGGGCAGAAAACACAAACTCATACTGTCGCTAGTTTGTTAAATCATAACCTATGCCTGCTGCAATTAGAGCAGAAAACACACACTCATACTCTCACTAGTTTGTTAAATCATGACCTATGCCTGCTGCAGTTGGGGCAGAAAACACAAACTCATACTCTCACTAGTTTGTTAAATCATAACCTATGCCTGCTGCAGTTGGGGCAGAAAGCACACACTCATACTCTCACTAGTTTGTTAAATCATGACCTATGCCTGCTGCAGTTGGGGCAGAAAACACAAACTCATACTCTCACTAGTTTGTTAAATCATAACCTATGCCTGCTGCAGTTGGGGCGGAAAACACAAACTCATACTCTCACTAGTTTGTTAAATCATGACCTATGTCTGCTGCAGTTGGGGCAGAAAACACAAACTCATACTCTCACTAGTTTGTTAAATCATGACCTATGCCTGCTGCAGTTGGGGCAGAAAACACACACTCATACTCTCACTAGTTTGTTAAATCATAACCTATGCCTGCTGCAGTTGGGGCAGAAAACACAAACTCATACTCTCACTAGTTTTTTAAATCATTACCTATGCCTGCTGCAGTTGGGGCAGAAAACACACACTCATACTCTCACTAGTTTGTTAAATCATGACCTATGCCTGCTGCAGTTGGTGCAGAAAACACACACTCATACTCTCACTAGTTTGTTAAATCATGACCTATGCCTGCTGCAGTTGGGGCAGAAAACACAAACTCATACTCTCACTAGTTTGTTAAATCATGACCTATGGCTGCTGCAGTTGGGGCAGAAAACACAAACTCATACTCTCACTAGTTTGTTAAATCATGACCTATGCCTGCTGCAGTTGGGGCTGAAAACACACACTCATACTCTCACTAGTTTGTTAAATCATGACCTATGCCTGCTGCAGTTGGGGCAGAAAACACAAACTCATACTCTCACTAGTTTGTTAAATCATAACCTATGCCTGCTGCAATTAGAGCAGAAAACACAAACTCATACTCTCACTAGTTTGTTAAATCATGACCTATGCCTGCTGCAGTTGGGGCAGAAAACACAAACTCATACTGTCGCTAGTTTGTTAAATCATAACCTATGCCTGCTGCAATTAGAGCAGAAAACACACACTCATACTCTCACTCGTTTGTTAAATAACGACCTATGCCTGCTACAGTTGGGGCAGAAAACACACACTCATACTCTCACTAGTTCATTAAATCACGACCTATGCCTGCTACAGTTGGGGCAGAAAACACACATTCATACTCTTACTAGTTTGTTAAATCATAACCTATGCCTGCTACAGTTGGGGCAGAAAACACACACTCATACTCTTACTAGTTTGTTAAATCATGACCTATGCCTGCTGCAATTAGAGCAGAAAACACACATTCATACTCTCACTAGTTTGTTAAATCATGACTTATGCCTGCTGCAATTAGGGCAGAAAACACACACTCATACTCTCACTAGTTCATTAAATCATGACCTATGCCTGCTGCAATTAGAGCAGAAAACACACACTCATACTCTCACTAGTTCATTAAATCATGACCTATGCCTGCTGCAATTAGAGCAGAAAACACACATTCATACTCTCACTAGTTTGTTAAATCATGACCTATGCCTGCTGCAATTAGGGCAGAAAACACACACTCATACTCTCACTAGTTTGTTAAATCATGACCTATGCCTGCTGCAATTAGAGCAGAAAACACACACTCATACTCTCACTAGTTTGTTAAATCATGACCTATGGCAGCTGCAATTAGAGCAGAAAACACACACTCATACTCTCACTAGTTTGTTAAATCATGACCTATGCCTGCTGCAATTAGAGCAGAAAACACACACTCATACTCTCACTAGTTTGATAAATCATGACCTATGCCTGCTGCAATTAGAGCAGAAAACACACACTCATACTCTCACTAGTTTGTTAAATCATGAACTATGCCTGCTGCAATTAGGGCAGAAAACACACACTCATACTCTCACTAGTTTGTTAAATCATGACCTATTCCTGCTGCAATTAGAGCAGAAAACACACACTCATACTCTCACTAGTTCATTAAATCATGACTTATGTCTGCAGCAATTAGAGCAGAAAACACACTTTCATACTCTTACTAGTTCATTAAATCATGACTTATGCCTGCTGCAATTAGAGCAGAAAACACAAACTCATACTCTCATTAGTTTGTTAAAGCATGACCTATGCCTGCTGCAGTTGGGGCAGAAAACACAAACTCATACTCTCACTAGTTTGTTAAATCATGACCTATGCCTGCTGCAGTTGGGGCAGAAAACACACACTCATACTCTCACCAGTGTGTTAACTCCAGTACTATGTTAGCTGCAGTTGGAGCACAAAATGACAAAACTCATACTCCCACAAATGTGTAAACTCCTGTACCATGTTAGCTGTAGTGAGGGCAGAAAACACAAACTCATACTCTAATGTCTTAACTCCTGGATTATGTTAGCTGTAATTGGGGTAGAAAACACAAACTCATACTCTAATGTCTTAACTCCTGGACTACGTTCACTGTAATTGGGGCAGAAAACACAAACTCATACTCTAATCTCTTAACTCCTGTACTATGTTAGCTGTCATTGGGGCAGAAAAAAAAACTCATACTCTAATGTCTTAACTCCTGTACTATGTTAGCTGTAATTGGTACAGAAACCACAAACTCATACTCTAATGTCTTAACTCATGTACTATGTTAGCTGTAATTGGTACAGAAACCACAAACTCATACTCTAATGTCTTAACTCCTGTACTATGTTAGCTGTAATTGGTACAGAAACCACAAGCTCATACTCTAATGTCTTAACTCCTGTACTATGTTAGCTGTAATTGGTACAGAAACCACAAACTCATACTCTAATGTCTTAACTCCTGTACTATGTTAGCTGTAATTGGTACAGAAACCACAAACTCATACGGTAATGTCTTAACTCCTGTACTATGTTAGCTGTAATTGGTACAGAAACCACAAACTCATACTGTAATGTCTTAACTCCTGTACTATGTTAGCTGTAATTGGTACAGAAACCACAAACTCATACTCTAATGTCTTAACTCCTGTACTATGTTAGCTGTAATTGGTACAGAAACCACAAACTCATACTGTAATGTCTTAACTCCTGTACTATGTTAGCTGTAATTGGTACAGAAACCACAAACTCATACTCTAATGTCTTAACTCCTGTACTATGTTAGCTGTAATTGGTACAGAAACCACAAACTCATACTCTAATGTCTTAACTCCTGTACTATGTTAGCTGTAATTGGTACAGAAACCACAAACTCATACTGTAATGTCTTAACTCCTGTACTATGTTAGCTGTAATTGGGGCAGAAAACACAAACTCATACTCTAATGTCTTAACTCCTGTACTATGTTAGCTGTAATTGGGGCAGAAAACACAAACTCATACTCTAATGTCTTAACTCCTGTACTATGTTAGCTGTAATTGGTACAGAAACCACAAACTCATACTCTAATGTCTTAACTCCTGTACTATGTTAGCTGTAATTGGTACAGAAACCACAAACTCATACTCTAATGTCTTAACTCCTGTACTATGTTAGCTGTAATTGGTACAGAAACCACAAACTCATACTGTAATGTCTTAACTCCTGTACTATGTTAGCTGTAATTGGGGCAGAAAACACAAACTCATACTCTCACTAGTTTGTTAAATCACGACCTATGCCTGCTGCAGTTGGGGCAGAAAGCACAAACTCATACTGTCGCTAGTTTGTTAAATCATAACCTATGCCTGCTGCAATTAGAGCAGAAAACACACATTCATACTCTCACTAGTTTGTTAAATCATGACCTATGCCTGCTGCAATTAGGGCAGAAAACACACACTCATACTCTCACTAGTTTGTTAAATCATGACCTATGCCTGCTGCAATTAGAGCAGAAAACACACACTCTTACTCTCACTAGTTTGTTAAATCATGACCTATGGCAGCTGCAATTAGAGCAGAAAACACACACTCATACTCTCACTAGTTTGTTAAATCATGACCTATGCCTGCTGCAATTAGAGCAGAAAACACACACTCATACTCTCACTAGTTTGTTAAATCATGACCTATGCCTGCTGCAATTAGGGCAGAAAACACACACTCATACTCTCACTAGTTCATTAAATCATGACCTTTGTCTGCAGCAATTAGAGCAGAAAACACACTTTCATACTCTTACTAGTTCATTAAATCATGACTTATGCCTGCTGCAATTAGAGCAGAAAACACAAACTCATACTCTCACTAGTTTGTTAAATCATGACCTATGCCTGCTGCAATTAGGGCAGAAAACACACACTCATACTCTCACTAGTTTGTTAAATCATGACCTATGCCTGCTGCAATTAGAGCGGAAAACACACACTCATACTCTCACTAGTTTGTTAAATCATGACCTATGGCAGCTGCAATTAGAGCAGAAAACACACACTCATACTCTCACTAGTTTGTTAAATCATGACCTATGGCAGCTGCAATTAGAGCAGAAAACACACACTCATACTCTCACTAGTTTGTTAAATCATGACCTATGCCTGCTGCAATTAGAGCAGAAAACACACACTCATACTCTCACTAGTTTGTTAAATCATGACCTATGCCTGCTGCAATTAGGGCAGAAAACACACACTCATACTCTCACTAGTTCATTAAATCATGACCTATGTCTGCAGCAATTAGAGCAGAAAACACACTTTCATACTCTTAATAGTTCATTAAATCATGACTTATGCCTGCTGCAATTAGAGCAGAAAACACAAACTCATACTCTCACTAGTTTGTTAAAGCATGACCTATGCCTGCTGCAGTTGGGCCAGAAAACACAAACTCATACTCTAATGTCTTAACTCCTGTACTATGTTAGCTGTAATTGGGGCAGAAAACACAAACTCATACTCTAATGTCTTAACTCCTGTACTATGTTAGCTGTAATTGGGCCAGAAAACACAAACTCATACTCTAATGTCTTAACTCCTGTACTATGTTAGCTGTAATTGGGGCAGAAAACACAAACTCATACTGTAATGTCTTAACTCCTGTACTATGTTAGCTGTAGTCGGGCCAGAAAACGCAAACTCATACTCTAATGTCTTAACTCCTGGACTACGTTAGCTGTAGTCGGGCCAGAAAACACAAACTCATACTGTAATGTCTTAACTCCTGTACTATGTTAGCTGTAGTCGGGCCAGAAAACACAAACTCATACTCTAATGTCTTAACTCCTGTACTATGTTAGCTGTAATTGGGGCAGAAAAAAAACTCATACTCTAATCTCTTAACTCCTGTACTATGTTAGCTGTAATTGGGGCAGAAAACACAAACTCATACTCTCACTAGTTTGTTAAATCATGACCTATGTCTGCTACAGTTGGGGCAGAAAACACAAACTCATACTCTCACTAGTTTGTTAAATCATGACCTATGCCTGCTGCAGTTGGGGCAGAAAACACAAACTCATACTCTCACTAGTTTGTTAAATCATGACCTATGCCTGCTACAGTTGGGGCAGAAGACACAAACTCATACTCTCACTAGTTTGTTAAATCATGACCTATGCCTGCTACAGTTGGGGCAGAAAACACAAACTCTTACTCTCACTAGTTTGTTAAATCACGACCTATGCCTGCTGCAGTTGGGGCAGAAAGCACAAACTCATACTGTCGCTAGTTTGTTAAATCATACCCTATGCCTGCTGCAATTAGAGCAGAAAACACACACTCATACTCTCACTAGTTTGTTAAATCATGACCTATGCCTGCTGCAGTTGGGGCAGAAAACACAAACTCATACTCTCACTAGTTTGTTAAATCATAACCTATGCCTGCTGCAATTAGAGTAGAAAACACAAACTCATACTCTCACTAGTTTCTTAAATCATGACCTATGCCTGCTGCAGTTGGGGCAGGAAACACAAACTCATACTCTCACTAGTTTGTTAAATCATAACCTATGCCTGCTGCAGTTGGGGCAGAAAACACACACTCATACTCTCACTAGTTTGTTAAATCATGACCTATGCCTGCTGCAGTTGGGGCAGAAAACACAAACTCATACTCTCACTAGTTTGTTAAATCATGACCTATGCCTGCTGCAGTTGGGGCAGAAAACACAAACTCATACTCTCACTAGTTTGTTAAATCATGACCTATGCCTGCTGCAGTTGGGGCAGAAAACACAAACTCATACTCTCACTAGTTTGTTCAATCATGACCTATGCCTGCTACAGTTGGGGCAGAAAACACAAACTCATACTCTCACTAGTTTGTTAAATCATGACCTATGCCTGCTACAGTTGGGGCAGAAAACACAAACTCATACTCTCACTAGTTTGTTAAATCACGACCTATGCTTGCTGCAGTTGGGGCAGAAAACACAAACTCATACTGTCGCTAGTTTGTTAAATCATAACCTATGCCTGCTGCAATTAGAGCAGAAAACACACACTCATACTCTCACTAGTTTGTTAAATCATGACCTATGCCTGCTGCAGTTGGGGCAGAAAACACAAACTCATACTCTCACTAGTTTGTTAAATCATAACCTATGCCTGCTGCAGTTGGGGCAGAAAGCACACACTCATACTCTCACTAGTTTGTTAAATCATGACCTATGCCTGCTGCAGTTGGGGCAGAAAACACAAACTCATACTCTCACTAGTTTGTTAAATCATAACCTATGCCTGCTGCAGTTGGGGCGGAAAACACAAACTCATATTCTCACTAGTTTGTTAAATCATGACCTATGCCTGCTGCAGTTGGGGCAGAAAACACAAACTCATACTTTCACTAGTTTGTTAAATCATGACCTATGTCTGCTGCAGTTGGGGCAGAAAACACAAACTCATACTCTCACTAGTTTGTTAAATCATGACCTATGCCTGCTGCAGTTGGGGCAGAAAACACACACTCATACTCTCACTAGTTTGTTAAATCATAACCTATGCCTGCTGCAGTTGGGGCAGAAAACAAAAACTCATACTCTCACTAGTTTGTTAAATCATTACCTATGCCTGCTGCAGTTGGGGCAGAAAACACACACTCATACTCTCACTAGTTTGTTAAATCATGACCTATGCCTGCTGCAGTTGGGGCAGAAAACACAAACTCATACTCTCACTAGTTTGGTAAATCATGACCTATGCCTGCTGCAGTTGGGGCAGAAAACACAAAGTCATACTCTCACTAGTTTGTTAAATCATAACCTATGCCTGCTGCAATTAGAGCAGAAAACACACACTCATACTCTCACTAGTTTGTTAAATCATGACCTATGCCTGCTATAGTTGGGGCAGAAAACACAAACTCATACTCTCACTAGTTTGTTAAATCATGACCTATGCCTGCTACAGTTGGGGCAGAAAACACAAACTCATACTCTCACTAGTTTGTTAAATCATGACCTATGGCTGTTGCAGTTGGGGCAGAAAACACAAACTCATACTCTCACTAGTTTGTTAAATCATGACCTATGCCTGCTGCAGTTGGGGCAGAAAACACACACTCATACTCTCACTAGTTTGTTAAATCATGACCTATGCCTGCTGCAGTTGGGGCAGAAAACACAAACTCATACTCTCACTAGTTTGTTAAATCATAACCTATGCCTGCTGCAATTAGAGCAGAAAACACAAACTCATACTCTCACTAGTTTGTTAAATCATGACCTATGCCTGCTGCAGTTGGGGCAGAAAACACAAACTCATACTGTCGCTAGTTTGTTAAATCATAACCTATGCCTGCTGCAATTAGAGCAGAAAACACACACTCATACTCTCACTCGTTTGTTAAATAACGACCTATGCCTGCTACAGTTGGGGCAGAAAACACACACTCATACTCTCACTAGTTCATTAAATCACGACCTATGCCTGCTACAGTTGGGGCAGAAAACACACATTCATACTCTTACTAGCTTGTTAAATCATAACCTATGCCTGCTACAGTTGGGGCAGAAAACACACACTCATACTCTTACTAGTTTGTTAAATCATGACCTATGCCTGCTGCAATCAGAGCAGAAAACACACATTCATACTCTCACTAGTTTGTTAAATCATGACTTATGCCTGCTGCAATTAGGGCAGAAAACACACACTCATACTCTCACTAGTTCATTAAATCATGACCTATGCCTGCTGCAATTAGAGCAGAAAACACACACTCATACTCTCACTAGTTCATTAAATCATGACCTATGCCTGCTGCAATTAGAGCAGAAAACACACATTCATACTCTCACTAGTTTGTTAAATCATGACCTATGCCTGCTGCAATTAGGGCAGAAAACACACACTCATACTCTCACTAGTTTGTTAAATCATGACCTATGCCTGCTGCAATTAGAGCAGAAAACACACACTCATACTCTCACTAGTTTGTTAAATCATGACCTATGGCAGCTGCAATTAGAGCAGAAAACACACACTCATACTCTCACTAGTTTGATAAATCATGACCTATGCCTGCTGCAATTAGGGCAGAAAACACACACTCATACTCTCACTAGTTTGTTAAATCATGACCTATGCCTGCTGCAATTAGGTCAGAAAACACACACTCATACTCTCATTAGTTTGTTAAATCATGACCTATTCCTGCTGCAATTAGAGCAGAAAACACACACTCATACTCTCACTAGTTCATTAAATCATGACCTATGTCTGCAGCAATTAGAGCAGAAAACACACTTTCATACTCTTACTAGTTCATTAAATCATGACTTATGCCTGCTGCAATTAGAGCAGAAAACACAAACTCATACTCTCACTAGTTTGTTAAAGCATGACCTATGCCTGCTGCAGTTGGGGCAGAAAACACAAACTCATACTCTCACTAGTTTGTTAAATCATGACCTATGCCTGCTGCAGTTGGGGCAGAAAACACACACTCATACTCTCACCAGTGTGTTAACTCCAGTACTATAGTAGCTGCAGTTGGAGCACAAAATGACAAAACTCATACTCCCACAAATGTGTAAACTCCTGTACCATGTTAGCTGTAGTGAGGGCAGAAAACACAAACTCATACTCTAATGTCTTAACTCCTGGATTATTTTAGCTGTAATTGGGGTAGAAAACACAAACTCATACTCTAATGTCTTAACTCCTGGACTACGTTCACTGTAATTGGGGCAGAAAACACAAACTCATACTCTAATCTCTTAACTCCTGTACTATGTTAGCTGTCATTGGGGCAGAAAAAAAACCTCATACTCTAATGTCTTAACTCCTGTACTATGTTAGCTGTAATTGGTACAGAAACCACAATCTCATACTCTAATGTCTTAACTCATGTACTATGTTAGCTGTAATTGGTACAGAAACCACAAACTCATACTCTAATGTCTTAACTCCTGTACTATGTTAGCTGTAATTGGTACAGAAACCACAAACTCATACTCTAATGTCTTAACTCCTGTACTATGTTAGCTGTAATTGGTACAGAAACCACAAACGCATACGGTAATGTCTTAACTCCTGTACTATGTTAGCTGTAATTGGTACAGAAACCACAAACTCATACTGTAATGTCTTAACTCCTGTACTATGTTAGCTGTAATTGGTACAGAAACCACAAACTCATACTCTAATGTCTTAACTCCTGTACTATGTTAGCTGTAATTGGTACAGAAACCACAAACTCATACTGTAATGTCTTAACTCCTGTACTATGTTAGCTGTAATTGGTACAGAAACCACAAACTCATACTCTAATGTCTTAACTCCTGTACTATGTTAGCTGTAATTGGTACAGAAACCACAAACTCATACTCTAATGTCTTATCTCCTGTACTATGTTAGCTGTAATTGGTACAGAAACCACAAACTCATACTGTAATGTCTTAACTCCTGTACTATGTTAGCTGTAATTGGGGCAGAAAACACAAACTCATACTCTAATGTCTTAACTCCTGTACTATGTTAGCTGTAATTGGGGCAGAAAACACAAACTCATACTCTAATGTCTTAACTCCTGTACTATGTTAGCTGTAATTGGTACAGAAACCACAAACTCATACTCTAATGTCTTAACTCCTGTACTATGTTAGCTGTAATTGGTACAGAAACCACAAACTCATACTCTAATGTCTTAACTCCTGTACTATGTTAGCTGTAATTGGTACAGAAACCACAAAGTCATACTGTAATGTCTTAACTCCTGTACTATGTTAGCTGTAATTGGGGCAGAAAACACAAACTCATACTCTCACTAGTTTGTTAAATCACGACCTATGCCTGCTGCAGTTGGGGCAGAAAGCACAAACTCATACTGTCGCTAGTTTGTTAAATCATAACCTATGCCTGCTGCAATTAGAGCAGAAAACACACACTCATACTCTCACTAGTTTGTTAAATCATGACCTATGCCTGCTGCAGTTGGGGCAGAAAACACAAACTCATACTCTCACTAGTTTGTTAAATCATGACCTATGCCTGCTGCAGTTGGGGCAGAAAACACAAACTCATACTCTCACTAGTTTGTTCAATCATGACCTATGCCTGCTACAGTTGGGGCAGAAAACACAAACTCATACTCTCACTAGTTTGTTAAATCATGACCTATGCCTGCTACAGTTGGGGCAGAAAACACAAACTCATACTCTCACTAGTTTGTTAAATCACGACCTATGCCTGCTGCAGTTGGGGCAGAAAACACAAACTCATACTGTCGCTAGTTTGTTAAATCATAACCTATGCCTGCTGCAATTAGAGCAGAAAACACACACTCATACTCTCACTCGTTTGTTAAATCACGACCTATGCCTGCTACAGTTGGGGCAGAAAACACACACTCATACTCTCACTAGTTCATTAAATCACGACCTATGCCTGCTACAGTTGGGGCAGAAAACACACATTCATACTCTTACTAGTTTGTTAAATCATAACCTATGCCTGCTACAGTTGGGGCAGAAAACACACACTCATACTCTTACTAGTTTGTTAAATCATGACCTATGCCTGCTGCAATTAGAGCAGAAAACACACATTCATACTCTCACTAGTTTGTTAAATCATGACTTATGCCTGCTGCAATTAGGGCAGAGAACACACACTCATACTCTCACTAGTTCATTAAATCATGACCTATGCCTGCTGCAATTAGAGCAGAAAACACACACTCATACTCTCACTAGTTCATTAAATCATGACCTATGCCTGCTGCAATTAGAGCAGAAAACACACATTCATACTCTCACTAGTTTGTTAAATCATGACCTATGCCTGCTGCAATTAGGGCAGAAAACACACACTCATACTCTCACTAGTTTGTTAAATCATGACCTATGCCTGCTGCAATTACAGCAGAAAACACACACTCATACTCTCACTAGTTTGTTAAATCATGACCTATGGCAGCTGCAATTAGAGCAGAAAACACACACTCATACTCTCACTAGTTTGTTAAATCATGACCTATGCCTGCTGCAATTAGAGCAGAAAACACACACTCATACTCTCACTAGTTTGTTAAATCACGACCTATGCCTGCTGCAATTAGGGCAGAAAACACACACTCATACTCTCACTAGTTTGTTAAATCATGACCTATTCCTGCTGCAATTAGAGCAGAAAACACACACTCATACTCTCACTAGTTCATTAAATCACGACCTATGTGTTCAGCAATTAGAGCAGAAAACACACTTTCATACTCTTACTAGTTCATTAAATCATGACTTATGCCTGCTGCAATTAGAGCAGAAAACACAAACTCATACTCTCACTAGTTTGTTAAAGCATGACCTATGCCTGCTGCAGTTGGGCCAGAAAACACAAACTCATACTCTAATGTCTTAACTCCTGTACTATGTTAGCTGTAATTGGGGCAGAAAACACAAACTCATACTCTAATGTCTTAACTCCTGTACTATGTTAGCTGTAATTGGGCCAGAAAACACAAACTCATACTCTAATGTCTTAACTCCTGTACTATGTTAGCTGTAATTGGGGCAGAAAACACAAACTCATACTGTAATGTCTTAACTCCTGTACTATGTTAGCTGTAGTCGGGCCAGAAAACACAAACTCATACTCTAATGTCTTAACTCCTGGACTACGTTAGCTGTAGTCGGGCCAGAAAATACAAACTCATACTCTAATGTCTTAACTCCTGTACTATGTTAGCTGTAGTCGGGCCAGAAATCACAAACTCATACTCTAATGTCTTAACTCCTGTACTATGTTAGCTGTAATTGGGGCAGAAAACACAAACTCATACTCTCACTAGTTTGTTAAATCATGACCTATGTCTGCTACAGTTGGGGCAGAAAACACAAACTCATACTCTCACTAGTTTGTTAAATCATGACCTATGCCTGCTGCAGATGGGGCAGAAAACACAAACTCATACTCTCACTAGTTTGTTAAATCATGACCTATGCCTGCTACAGTTGGGGCAGAAGACACAAACTCATACTCTCACTAGTTTGTTAAATCATGACCTATGCCTGCTACAGTTGGGGCAGAAAACACAAACTCATACTCTCACTAGTTTGTTAAATCACGACCTATGCCTGCTGCAGTTGGGGCAGAAAGCACAAACTCATACTGTCGCTAGTTTGTTAAATCATACCCTATGCCTGCTGCAATTAGAGCAGAAAACACACACTCATACTCACACTAGTTTGTTAAATCATGACCTATGCCTGCTGCAGTTGGGGCAGAAAACACAAACTCATACTCTCACTAGTTTGTTAAATCATAACCTATGCCTGCTGCAATTAGAGTAGAAAACACAAACTCATACTCTCACTAGTTTCTTAAATCATGACCTATGCCTGCTGCAGTTGGGGCAGAAAACACAAACTCATACTCTCACTAGTTTGTTAAATCATAACCTATGCCTGCTGCAGTTGGGGCAGAAAACACACACTCATACTCTCACTAGTTTGTTAAATCATGACCTATGCCTGCTGCAGTTGGGGCAGAAAACACAAACTCATACTCTCACTAGTTTGTTAAATCATGACCTATGCCTGCTGCAGTTGGGGCAGAAAACACAAACTCATACTCTCACTAGTTTGTTAAATCATGACCTATGCCTGCTGCAGTTGGGGCAGAAAACACAAACTCATACTCTCACTAGTTTGTTCAATCATGACCTATGCCTGCTACAGTTGGGGCAGAAAACACAAACTCATACTCTCACTAGTTTGTTAAATCATGACCTATGCCTGCTACAGTTGGTGCAGAAAACACAAACTCATACTCTCACTAGTTTGTTAAATCACGACCTATGCTTGCTGCAGTTGGGGCAGAAAACACAAACTCATACTGTCGCTAGTTTGTTAAATCATAACCTATGCCTGCTGCAATTAGAGCAGAAAACACACACTCATACTCTCACTAGTTTGTTAAATCATGACCTATGCCTGCTGCAGTTGGGGCAGAAAACACAAACTCATACTCTCACTAGTTTGTTAAATCATAACCTATGCCTGCTGCAGTTGGGGCAGAAAGCACACACTCATACTCTCACTAGTTTGTTAAATCATGACCTATGCCTGCTGCAGTTGGGGCAGAAAACACAAACTCATACTCTCACTAGTTTGTTAAATCATAACCTATGCCTGCTGCAGTTGGGGCGGAAAACACAAACTCATATTCTCACTAGTTTGTTAAATCATGACCTATGCCTGCTGCAGTTGGGGCAGAAAACACAAACTCATACTCTCACTAGTTTGTTAAATCATGACCTATGTCTGCTGCATATGGGGCAGAAAACACAAACTCATACTCTCACTAGTTTGTTAAATCATGACCTATGCCTGCTGCAGTTGGGGCAGAAAACACACACTCATACTCTCACTAGTTTGTTAAATCATAACCTATGCCTGCTGCAGTTGGGGCAGAAAACACAAACTCATACTCTCACTAGTTTGTTAAATCATTACCTATGCCTGCTGCAGTTGGGGCAGAAAACACACACTCATACTCTCACTAGTTTGTTAAATCATGACCTATGCCTGCTGCAGTTGGGGCAGAAAACACAAACTCATACTCTCACTAGTTTGTTAAATCATGACCTATGCCTGCTGCAGTTGGGGCAGAAAACACAAACTCATACTCTCACTAGTTTGTTAAATCATGACCTATGCCTGCTGCAATTAGAGCAGAAAACACACACTCATACTCTCACTCGTTTGTTAAATCATGACCTATGCCTGCTACAGTTGGGGCAGAATACACAAACTCATACTCTCACTAGTTTGTTAAATCATAACCTATGCCTGCTGCAATTAGAGCAGAAAACACACACTCATACTCTCACTAGTTTGTTAAATCATGACCTATGCCTGCTACAGTTGGGGCAGAAAACACAAACTCATACTCTCACTAGTTTGTTAAATCATGACCTATGCCTGCTACAGTTGGGGCAGAAAACACAAACTCATACTCTCACTAGTTTGTTAAATCATGACCTATGGCTGCTGCAGTTGGGGCAGAAAACACAAACTCATACTCTCACTAGTTTGTTAAATCATGACCTATGCCTGCTGCAGTTGGGGCAGAAAACACACACTCATACTCTCACTAGTTTGTTAAATCATGACCTATGCCTGCTGCAGTTGGGGCAGAAAACACAAACTCATACTCTCACTAGTTTGTTAAATCATAACCTATGCCTGCTGCAATTAGAGCAGAAAACACAAACTCATACTCTCACTAGTTTGTTAAATCATGACCTATGGCTGCTGCAGTTGGGGCAGAAAACACAAACTCATACTCTCACTAGTTTGTTAAATCATGACCTATGCCTGCTGCAGTTGGGGCAGAAAACACACACTCATACTCTCACTAGTTTGTTAAATCATGACCTATGCCTGCTGCAGTTGGGGCAGAAAACACAAACTCATACTCTCACTAGTTTGTTAAATCATAACCTATGCCTGCTGCAATTAGAGCAGAAAACACAAACTCATACTCTCACTAGTTTGTTAAATCATGACCTATGCCTGCTGCAGTTGGGGCAGAAAACACAAACTCATACTGTCGCTAGTTTGTTAAATCATAACCTATGCCTGCTGCAATTAGAGCAGAAAACACACACTCATACTCTCACTCGTTTGTTAAATCACGACCTATGCCTGCTACAGTTGGGGCAGAAAACACACACTCATACTCTCACTAGTTCATTAAATCACGAACTATGCCTGCTACAGTTGGGGCAGAAAACACACATTCATACTCTTACTATTTTGTTAAATCATAACCTATGCCTGCTACAGTTGGGGCAGAAAACACACACTCATACTCTTACTAGTTTGTTAAATCATGACCTATGCCTGCTGCAATTAGAGCAGAAAACACACATTCATACTCTCACTAGTTTGTTAAATCATGACTTATGCCTGCTGCAATTAGGGCAGAAAACACACACTCATACTCTCACTAGTTCATTAAATCATGACCTATGCCTGCTGCAATTAGAGCAGAAAACACACACTCATACTCTCACTAGTTCATTAAATCATGACCTATGCCTGCTGCAATTAGAGCAGAAAACACACATTCATACTCTCACTAGTTTGTTAAATCATGACCTATGCCTGCTGCAATTAGGGCAGAAAACACACACTCATACTCTCACTAGTTTGTTAAATCATGACCTATGCCTGCTGCAATTAGAGCAGAAAACACACACTCATACTCTCACTAGTTTGTTAAATCATGACCTATGGCAGCTGCAATTAGAGCAGAAAACACACACTCATACTCTCACTAGTTCATTAAATCATGACCTATGCCTGCTGCAATTAGAGCAGAAAACACACATTCATACTCTCACTAGTTTGTTAAATCATGACCTATGCCTGCTGCAGTTAGGGCAGAAAACACACACTCATACTCTCACTAGTTCATTAAATCATGACCTATGTCTGCAGCAATTAGAGCAGAAAACACACTTTCATACTCTTACTAGTTCATTAAATCATGACTTATGCCTGCTGCAATTAGAGCAGAAAACACAAACTCATACTCTCACTAGTTTGTTAAAGCATGACCTATGCCTGCTGCAGTTGGGGCAGAAAACACAAACTCATACTCTCACTAGTTTGTTAAATCATGACCTATGCCTGCTGCAGTTGGGGCAGAAAACACACACTCATACTCTCACCAGTGTGTTAACTCCAGTACTATGTTAGCTGCAGTTGGAGCACAAAATGACAAAACTCATACTCCCACAAATGTGTAAACTCCTGTACCATGTTAGCTGTAGTCAGGGCAGAAAACACAAACTCATACTCTAATGTCTTAACTCCTGGACTACGTTCACTGTAATTGGGGCAGCAAACACAAACTCATACTCTAATCTCTTAACTCCTGTACTATGTTAGCTGTCATTGGGGCAGAAAAAAAAACTCATACTCTAATGTCTTAACTCCTGTACTATGTTAGCTGTAATTGGTACAGAAACCACAAACTCATACTCTAATGTCTTAACTCGTGTACTATGTTAGCTGTAATTGGTACAGAAACCACAAACTCATACTCTAATGTCTTAACTCCTGTACTATGTTAGCTGTAATTGGTACAGAAACCACAAACTCATACTCTAATGTCTTAACTCGTGTACTATGTTAGCTGTAATTGGTACAGAAACCACAAACTCATACTCTAATGTCTTAACTCCTGTACTATGTTAGCTGTAATTGGTACAGAAACCACAAACTCATACGGTAATGTCTTAACTCCTGTACTATGTTAGCTGTAATTGGTACAGAAACCACAAACTCATACTGTAACGTCTTAACTCCTGTACTATGATAGCTGTAATTGGTACAGAAACCACAAACTCATACTCTAATGTCTTAACTCCTGTACTATGTTAGCTGTAATTGGTACAGAAACCACAAACTCATACTGTAATGTCTTAACTCCTGTACTATGTTAGCTGTAATTGGTACAGAAACCACAAACTCATACTCTAATGTCTTAACTCCTGTACTATGTTAGCTGTAATTGGTACAGAAACCACAAACTCATACTCTAATGTCTTAACTCCTGTACTATGTTAGCTGTAATTGGTACAGAAACCACAAACTCATACTGTAATGTCTTAACTCCTGTACTATGTTAGCTGTAATTGGGGCAGAAAACACAAACTCATACTCTAATGTCTTAACTCCTGTACTATGTTAGCTGTAATTGGGGCAGAAAACACAAACTCATACTCTAATGTCTTAACTCCTGTACTATGTTAGCTGTAATTGGTACAGAAACCACAAACTCATACTCTAATGTCTTAACTCCTGTACTATGTTAGCTGTAATTGGTACAGAAACCACAAACTCATACTCTAATGTCTTAACTCCTGTACTATGTTAGCTGTAATTGGTACAGAAACCACAAACTCATACTGTAATGTCTTAACTCCTGTACTATGTTAGCTGTAATTGGGGCAGAAAACACAAACTCATACTCTCACTAGTTTGTTAAATCACGACCTATGCCTGCTGCAGTTGGGGCAGAAAGCACAAACTCATACTGTCGCTAGTTTGTTAAATCATAACCTATGCCTGCTGCAATTAGAGCAGAAAACACACACTCATACTCTCACTAGTTTGTTAAATCATGACCTATGCCTGCTGCAGTTGGGGCAGAAAACACAAACTCATACTCTCACTAGTTTGTTAAATCATGACCTATGCCTGCTGCAGTTGGGGCAGAAAACACAAACTCATACTCTCACTAGTTTGTTCAATCATGACCTATGCCTGCTACAGTTGGGGCAGAAAACCAAACTCATACTCTCACTAGTTTGTTAAATCATGACCTATGCCTGCTGCAGTTGGAAAAGAAAACACAAACTCATACTGTCGCTAGTTTGTTAAATCATAACCTATGCCTGCTGCAATTAGAGCAGAAAACACACACTCATACTCTCACTAGTTTGTTAAATCATGACCTATGCCTGCTGCAGTTGGGGCAGAAAACACAAACTCATACTCTCACTAGTTTGTTAAATCATAACCTATGCCTGCTGCAGTTGGGGCAGAAAGCACACACTCATACTCTCACTAGTTTGTTAAATCATGACCTATGCCTGCTGCAGTTGGGGCAGAAAACACAAACTCATACTCTCACTAGTTTGTTAAATCATAACCTATGCCTGCTGCAGTTGGGGCGGAAAACACAAACTCATATTCTCACTAGTTTCTTAAATCATGACCTATGCCTGCTGCAGTTGGGGCAGAAAACACAAACTCATACTCTCACTAGTTTGTTAAATCATGGCCTATGTCTGCTGCAGTTGGGGCAGAAAACACAAACTCATACTCTCACTAGTTTGTTAAATCATGACCTATGCCTGCTGCAGTTGGGGCAGAAAACACAAACTCATACTCTCACTAGTTTGTTATATCATAACCTATGCCTGCTGCAATTAGAGTAGAAAACACAAACTCATACTCTCACTAGTTTCTTAAATCATGACCTATGCCTGCTGCAGTTGGGGCAGAAAACACACACTCATACTCTCACTAGTTTGTTAAATCATAACCTATGCCTGCTGCAGTTGGGGCAGAAAACACACACTCATACTCTCACTAGTTTGTTAAATCATGACCTATGCCTGCTGCAGTTGGGGCAGAAAACACAAACTCATACTCTCACTAGTTTGTTAAATCATGACCTATGCCTGCTGCAGTTGGGGCAGAAAACACAAACTCATACTCTCACTAGTTTGTTAAATCATGACCTATGCCTGCTGCAGTTGGGGCAGAAAACACAAACTCATACTCTCACTAGTTTGTTCAATCATGACCTATGCCTGCTACAGTTGGGGCAGAAAACACAAACTCATACTCTCACTAGTTTGTTAAATCATGACCTATGCCTGCTACAGTTGGTGCAGAAAACACAAACTCATACTCTCACTAGTTTGTTAAATCACGACCTATGCTTGCTGCAGTTGGGGCAGAAAACACAAACTCATACTGTCGCTAGTTTGTTAAATCATAACCTATGCCTGCTGCAATTAGAGCAGAAAACACACACTCATACTCTCACTAGTTTGTTAAATCATGACCTATGCCTGCTGCAGTTGGGGCAGAAAACACAAACTCATACTCTCACTAGTTTGTTAAATCATAACCTATGCCTGCTGCAGTTGGGGCAGAAAGCACACACTCATACTCTCACTAGTTTGTTAAATCATGACCTATGCCTGCTGCAGTTGGGGCAGAAAACACAAACTCATACTCTCACTAGTTTGTTAAATCATAACCTATGCCTGCTGCAGTTGGGGCGGAAAACACAAACTCATATTCTCACTAGTTTGTTAAATCATGACCTATGCCTGCTGCAGTTGGGGCAGAAAACACAAACTCATACTCTCACTAGTTTGTTAAATCATGACCTATGTCTGCTGCATATGGGGCAGAAAACACAAACTCATACTCTCACTAGTTTGTTAAATCATTACCTATGCCTGCTGCAGTTGGGGCAGAAAACACACACTCATACTCTCACTAGTTTGTTAAATCATGACCTATGCCTGCTGCAGTTGGGGCAGAAAACAGAAACTCATACTCTCACTAGTTTGTTAAATCATGACCTATGCCTGCTGCAGTTGGGGCAGAAAACACAAACTCATACTCTCACTAGTTTGTTAAATCATGACCTATGCCTGCTGCAATTAGAGCAGAAAACACACACTCATACTCTCACTCGTTTGTTAAATCATGACCTATGCCTGCTACAGTTGGGGCAGAATACACAAACTCATACTCTCACTAGTTTGTTAAATCATAACCTATGCCTGCTGCAATTAGAGCAGAAAACACACACTCATACTCTCACTAGTTTGTTAAATCATGACCTATGCCTGCTACAGTTGGGGCAGAAAACACAAACTCATACTCTCACTAGTTTGTTAAATCATGACCTATGCCTGCTACAGTTGGGGCAGAAAACACAAACTCATACTCTCACTAGTTTGTTAAATCATGACCTATGGCTGCTGCAGTTGGGGCAGAAAACACAAACTCATACTCTCACTAGTTTGTTAAATCATGACCTATGCCTGCTGCAGTTGGGGCAGAAAACACACACTCATACTCTCACTAGTTTGTTAAATCATGACCTATGCCTGCTGCAGTTGGGGCAGAAAACACAAACTCATACTCTCACTAGTTTGTTAAATCATAACCTATGCCTGCTGCAATTAGAGCAGAAAACACAAACTCATACTCTCACTAGTTTGTTAAATCATGACCTATGGCTGCTGCAGTTGGGGCAGAAAACACAAACTCATACTCTCACTAGTTTGTTAAATCATGACCTATGCCTGCTGCAGTTGGGGCAGAAAACACACACTCATACTCTCACTAGTTTGTTAAATCATGACCTATGCCTGCTGCAGTTGGGGCAGAAAACACAAACTCATACTCTCACTAGTTTGTTAAATCATAACCTATGCCTGCTGCAATTAGAGCAGAAAACACAAACTCATACTCTCACTAGTTTGTTAAATCATGACCTATGCCTGCTGCAGTTGGGGCAGAAAACACAAACTCATACTGTCGCTAGTTTGTTAAATCATAACCTATGCCTGCTGCAATTAGAGCAGAAAACACACACTCATACTCTCACTCGTTTGTTAAATCACGACCTATGCCTGCTACAGTTGGGGCAGAAAACACACACTCATACTCTCACTAGTTCATTAAATCACGAACTATGCCTGCTACAGTTGGGGCAGAAAACACACATTCATACTCTTACTAGTTTGTTAAATCATAACCTATGCCTGCTACAGTTGGGGCAGAAAACACACACTCATACTCTTACTAGTTTGTTAAATCATGACCTATGCCTGCTGCAATTAGAGCAGAAAACACACATTCATACTCTCACTAGTTTGTTAAATCATGACTTATGCCTGCTGCAATTAGGGCAGAAAACACACACTCATACTCTCACTAGTTCATTAAATCATGACCTATGCCTGCTGCAATTAGAGCAGAAAACACACACTCATACTCTCACTAGTTCATTAAATCATGACCTATGCCTGCTGCAATTAGAGCAGAAAACACACATTCATACTCTCACTAGTTTGTTAAATCATGACCTATGCCTGCTGCAATTAGGGCAGAAAACACACACTCATACTCTCACTAGTTTGTTAAATCATGACCTATGCCTGCTGCAATTAGAGCAGAAAACACACACTCATACTCTCACTAGTTTGTTAAATCATGACCTATGGCAGCTGCAATTAGAGCAGAAAACACACACTCATACTCTCACTAGTTCATTAAATCATGACCTATGCCTGCTGCAATTAGAGCAGAAAACACACATTCATACTCTCACTAGTTTGTTAAATCATGACCTATGCCTGCTGCAATTAGGGCAGAAAACACACACTCATACTCTCACTAGTTCATTAAATCATGACCTATGTCTGCAGCAATTAGAGCAGAAAACACACTTTCATACTCTTACTAGTTCATTAAATCATGACTTATGCCTGCTGCAATTAGAGCAGAAAACACAAACTCATACTCTCACTAGTTTGTTAAAGCATGACCTATGCCTGCTGCAGTTGGGGCAGAAAACACAAACTCATACTCTCACTAGTTTGTTAAATCATGACCTATGCCTGCTGCAGTTGGGGCAGAAAACACACACTCATACTCTCACCAGTGTGTTAACTCCAGTACTATGTTAGCTGCAGTTGGAGCACAAAATGACAAAACTCATACTCCCACAAATGTGTAAACTCCTGTACCATGTTAGCTGTAGTCAGGGCAGAAAACACAAACTCATACTCTAATGTCTTAACTCCTGGACTACGTTCACTGTAATTGGGGCAGAAAACACAAACTCATACTCTAATCTCTTAACTCCTGTACTATGTTAGCTGTCATTGGGGCAGAAAAAAAAACTCATACTCTAATGTCTTAACTCCTGTACTATGTTAGCTGTAATTGGTACAGAAACCACAAACTCATACTCTAATGTCTTAACTCGTGTACTATGTTAGCTGTAATTGGTACAGAAACCACAAACTCATACTCTAATGTCTTAACTCCTGTACTATGTTAGCTGTAATTGGTACAGAAACCACAAACTCATACTCTAATGTCTTAACTCCTGTACTATGTTAGCTGTAATTGGTACAGAAACCACAAACTCATACTCTAATGTCTTAACTCCTGTACTATGTTAGCTGTAATTGGTACAGAAACCACAAACTCATACGGTAATGTCTTAACTCCTGTACTATGTTAGCTGTAATTGGTACAGAAACCACAAACTCATACTGTAATGTCTTAACTCCTGTACTATGTTAGCTGTAATTGGTACAGAAACCACAAACTCATACTCTAATGTCTTAACTCCTGTACTATGTTAGCTGTAATTGGTACAGAAACCACAAACTCATACTGTAATGTCTTAACTCCTGTACTATGTTAGCTGTAATTGGTACAGAAACCACAAACTCATACTCTAATGTCTTAACTCCTGTACTATGTTAGCTGTAATTGGGGCAGAAAACACAAACTCATACTCTAATGTCTTAACTCCTGTACTATGTTAGCTGTAATTGGGGCAGAAAACACAAACTCATACTCTAATGTCTTAACTCCTGTACTATGTTAGCTGTAATTGGTACAGAAACCACAAACTCATACTCTAATGTCTTAACTCCTGTACTATGTTAGCTGTAATTGGTACAGAAACCACAAACTCATACTCTAATGTCTTAACTCCTGTACTATGTTAGCTGTAATTGGTACAGAAACCACAAACTCATACTGTAATGTCTTAACTCCTGTACTATGTTAGCTGTAATTGGGGCAGAAAACACAAACTCATACTCTCACTAGTTTGTTAAATCACGACCTATGCCTGCTGCAGTTGGGGCAGAAAGCACAAACTCATACTGTCGCTAGTTTGTTAAATCATAACCTATGCTTCTGCAATTAGAGCAGAAAACACACACTCATACTCTCACTAGTTTGTTAAATCATGACCTATGCCTGCTGCAGTTGGGGCAGAAAACACAAACTCATACTCTCACTAGTTTGTTAAATCATGACCTATGCCTGCTGCAGTTGGGGCAGAAAACACAAACTCATACTCTCACTAGTTTGTTCAATCATGACCTATGCCTGCTACAGTTGGGGCAGAAAACCAAACTCATACTCTCACTAGTTTGTTAAATCATGACCTATGCCTGCTACAGTTGGGGCAGAAAACACAAACTCATACTCTCACTAGTTTGTTAAATCACGACCTATGCCTGCTGCAGTTGGAAAAGAAAACACAAACTCATACTGTCGCTAGTTTGTTAAATCATAACCTATGCCTGCTGCAATTAGAGCGGAAAACACACACTCATACTCTCACTAGTTTGTTAAATCATGACCTATGCCTGCTGCAGTTGGGGCAGAAAACACAAACTCATACTCTCACTAGTTTGTTAAATCATGACCTATGCCTGCTACAGTTGGGGCAGAAAACACAAACTCATACTCTCACTAGTTTGTTAAATCACGACCTATGCCTGCTGCAGTTGGGGCAGAAAGCACAAACTCATACTGTCGCTAGTTTTTTAAATCATACCCTATGCCTGCTGCAATTAGAGCAGAAAACACACACTCATACTCTCACTAGTTTGTTAAATCATGACCTATGCCTGCTGCAGTTGGGGCAGAAAACACAAACTCATACTCTCACTAGTTTGTTAAATCATGGCCTATGTCTGCTGCAGTTGGGGCAGAAAACACAAACTCATACTCTCACTAGTTTGTTAAATCATGACCTATGCCTGCTGCAGTTGGGGCAGAAAACACACACTCATACTCTCACTAGTTTGTTAAATCATAACCTATGCCTGCTGCAGTTGGGGCAGAAAACACAAACTCATACTCTCACTAGTTTGTTAAATCATTACCTATGCCTACTGCAGTTGGGGCAGAAAACACACACTCATACTCTCACTAGTTTGTTAAATCATGACCTATGCCTGCTGCAGTTGGGGCAGAAAACACAAACTCATACTCTCACTAGTTTGTTAAATCATGACCTATGCCTGCTGCAGTTGGGGCAGAAAACACAAACTCATACTCTCACTAGTTTGTTAAATCATGACCTATGCCTGCTGCAGTTGGGTCAGAAAACACAAACTCATACTCTCACTAGTTTGTTAAATCATGACCTATGCCTGCTGCAGTTGGGGCAGAAAACACAAACTCATACTCTCACTAGTTTGTTAAATCATGACCTATGCCTGCTGCAATTAGAGCAGAAAACACACACTCATACTCTCACTCGTTTGTTAAATCATGACCTATGCCTGCTACAGTTGGGGCAGAAAACACAAACTCATACTCTCACTAGTTTGTTAAATCATATCCTATGCCTGCTGCAATTAGAGCAGAAAACACACACTCATACTCTCACTAGTTTGTTAAATCATTACCTATGCCTGCTACAGTTGGGGCAGAAAACACAAACTCATACTCTAATGTCTTAACTCCTGTACTATGTTAGCTGTAATTGGTACAGAAACCACAAACTCATACTGTAATGTCTTAACTCCTGTACTATGTTAGCTGTAATTGGGGCAGAAAACACAATCTCATACTCTAATGTCTTAACTCCTGTACTATGTTAGCTGTAATTGGTACAGAAACCACAAACTCATACTCTAATGTCTTAACTCCTGTACTATGTTTGCTGTAATTGGTACAGAAACCACAAACTCATACTCTAATGTCTTAACTCCTGTACTATGTTAGCTGTAATTGGTACAGAAACCACAAACTCATACTGTAATGTCTTAACTCCTGTACTATGTTAGCTGTAATTGGGGCAGAAAACACAAACTCATACTCTAATGTGTTAACTCCTGTACTATGTTAGCTGTAATTGGGGCAGAAAACACAAACTCATACTCTAATGTCTTAACTCCTGTACTATGTTAGCTGTAATTGGGGCAGAAAACACAAACTCATACTCTAATGTCTTAACTCCTGTACTATGTTAGCTGTAATTGGTGCAGAAAACATAAACTCATACTCTAATGTCTTAACTCCTGTACTATGTTAGCTGTAGTCGGGCCAGAAAACACAAACTCATACTCTAATGTCCTAACTCCTGTACTATGTTAGCTGTAATTGGGGCAGAAAACACAAACTCATACTCTAATGTCTTAACTCCTGTACTATGTTAGCTGTAATTGGGGCAGAAAACACAAACTCATACTCTAATGTCTTAACTCCTGTACTATGTTAGCAGTAGTCGGGCCAGAAAACACAAACTCATACTGTAATGTCTTAACTCCTGTACTATGTTAGCTGTAGTCGGGCCAGAAAACACAAACTCATACTCTAATGTCTTAACTCCTGTACTATGTTAGCTGTAATTGGGGCAGAAAACACAAACTCATACTCTAATGTCTTAACTCCTGTACTATGTTAGCTGTAATTGGGGCAGAAAACACAAACTCATACTCTAATGTCTTAACTCCTGTACTATGTTAGCTGTAATTGGGGCAGAAAACACAAACTCATACTCTAATGTCTTAACTCCTGTACTATGTTAGCTGTAGTCGTGCCAGAAAACACAAACTCATACTCTAATGTCTTAACTCCTGTACTATGTTAGCTGTAGTCGGGCCAGAAAACACAAACTCATACTCTAATCTCTTAACTCCTGTACTATGTTAGCTGTAGTCGGGCCAGAAAACACAAACTCATACTCTAATGTCTTAACTCCTGGACTACGTTAGCTGTAGTCGGGCCAGAAAACACAAACTCATACTCTAATGTCTTAACTCCTGTACTATGTTAGCTGTAGTCGGGCCAGAAAACACAAACTCATACTCTAATGTCTTAACTCCTGTACTATGTTAGCTGTAATTGGGGCAGAAAACACAAACTCATACTCTAATGTCTTAACTCCTGTACTATGTTAGCTGTAATTGGGCCAGAAAACACAAACTCATACTCTAATGTCTTAACTCCTGTACTATGTTAGCTGTAATTGGTACAGAAGCCACAAACTCATACTCTAATGTCTTAACTCCTGTACTATGTTAGCTGTAATTGGTACAGAAACCACAAACTCATACTCTAATGTCTTAACTCCTGTACTATGTTAGCTGTAATTGGTACAGAAACCACAAACTCATACTGTAATGTCTTAACTCCTGTACTATGTTAGCTGTAGTCGGGCCAGAAAACACAAACTCATACTCTAATGTCTTAACTCCTGGAATACGTTAGCTGTAGTCGGGCCAGAAAACACAAACTCATACTCTAATATCTTAACTCCTGTACTATGTTAGCTGTAGTCGGGCCAGAAAACACAAACTCATACTCTAATGTCTTAACTCCTGGACTACGTTAGCTGTAGTCGGGCCAGAAAACACAAACTCATACTCTAATGTCTTAACTCCTGTACTATGTTAGCTGTAATTGGTGCAGAAAACACAAACTCATACTCTAATGTCTTAACTCCTGTACTATGTTAGCTGTAGTCGGGCCAGAAAACACAAAACTCATACTCTAATGTCTTAACTCCTGTACTATGTTAGCTGTAATTGGGCCAGAAAACACAAACTCATACTCTAATGTCTTAACTCCTGTACTATGTTAGCTGTAATTGGGCCAGAAAACACAAACTCATACTCTAATGTCTTAACTCCTGTACTATGTTAGCTGTAATTGGGGCAGAAAACACAAACTCATACTCTAATGTCTTAACTCCTGTACTATGTTAGCTGTAATTGGGCCAGAAAACACAAACTCATACTCTAATGTCTTAACTCCTGTACTATGTTAGCTGTAATTGGGGCAGAAAACACAAACTCATACTGTAATGTCTTAACTCCTGTACTATGTTAGCTGTAGTCAGGCCAGAAAACACAAACTCATACTCTAATGTTTTAACTCCTGGACTACGTTAGCTGTAGTCGGGCCAGAAAACACAAACTCATACTCTAATGTCTTAACTCCTGTACTATGTTAGCTGTAATCGGGCCAGAAAACACAAACTCATACTCTAATGTCTTAACTCCTGTACTATGTTAGCTGTAATTGGGGCAGAAAAAAAACTCATACTCTAATCTCTTAACTCCTGTACTATGTTAGCGGTAATTGGGGCAGAAAACACAAACTCATACTCTCACTAGTTTGTTAAATCATGACCTATGTCTGCTACAGTTGGGGCAGAAAACACAAACTCATACTCTCACTAGTTTGTTTAATCATGACCTATGCCTGCTGCAGTTGGGGCAGAAAACACAAACTCATACTCTCACTAGTTTGTTAAATCATGAACTATGCCTGCTACAGTTGGGGCAGAAGACACAAACTCATACTCTCACTAGTTTGTTAAATCATGACCTATGCCTGCTACAGTTGGGGCAGAAAACACAAACTCATACTCTCACTAGTTTGTTAAATCACGACCTATGCCTGCTGCAGTTGGGGCAGAAAGCACAAACTCATACTGTCGCTAGTTTGTTAAATCATACCCTATGCCTGCTGCAATTAGAGCAGAAAACACACACTCATACTCTCACTAGTTTGTTAAATCATGACCTATGCCTGCTGCAGTTGGGGCAGAAAACACAAACTCATACTCTCACTAGTTTGTTAAATCATAACCTATGCCTGCTGCAATTAGAGTAGAAAACACAAACTCATACTCTCACTAGTTTCTTAAATCATGACCTATGCCGGCTGCAGTTGGGGCAGAAAACACAAACTCATACTCTCACTAGTTTGTTAAATCATAACCTATGCCTGCTGCAGTTGGGGCAGAAAACACACACTCATACTCTCACTAGTTTGTTAAATCATGACCTATGCCTGCTGCAGTTGGGGCAGAAAACACAAACTCATACTCTCACTAGTTTGTTAAATCGTGACCTATGCCCGCTGCAGTTGGGGCAGAAAACACAAACTCATACTCTCACTAGTTTGTTAAATCATGACCTATGCCTGCTGCAGTTGGGGCAGAAAACACAAACTCATACTCTCACTAGTTTGTTCAATCATGACCTATGCCTGCTACAGTTGGGGCAGAAAACACAAACTCATACTCTCACTAGTTTGTTAAATCATGACCTATGCCTGCTACAGTTGGGGCAGAAAACACAAACTCATACTCTCACTAGTTTGTTAAATCACGACTTATGCTTGCTGCAGTTGGGGCAGAAAACACAAACTCATACTGTCGCTAGTTTGTTAAATCATAACCTATGCCTGCTGCAATTAGAGCAGAAAACACACACTCATACTCTCACTAGTTTGTTAAATCATGACCTATGCCTGCTGCAGTTGGGGCAGAAAATACAAACTCATACTCTCACTAGTTTGTTAAATCATAACCTATGCCTGCTGCAGTTGGGGCAGAAAGCACACACTCATACTCTCACTAGTTTGTTAAATCATGACCTATGCCTTCTGCAGTTGGGGCAGAAAACACAAACTCATACTCTCACTAGTTTGTTAAATCATAACCTATGCCTGCTGCAGTTGGGGCGGAAAACACAAACTCATATTCTCACTAGTTTGTTAAATCATGACCTATGCCTGCTGCAGTTGGGGCAGAAAACACAAACTCATACTCTCACTAGTTTGTTAAATCATGACCTATGTCTGCTGCAGTTGGGGCAGAAAACACAAACTCATACTCTCACTAGTTTGTTAAATCATGACCTATGCCTGCTGCAGTTTGGGCAGAAAACACACACTCATACTCTTACTAGTTTGTTAAATCATAACCTATGCCTGCTGCAGTTGGGGCAGAAAACACAAACTCATACTCTCACTAGTTTGTTAAATCATGACCTATGGCTGCTGCAGTTGGGGCAGAAAACACAAACTCATACTCTCACTAGTTTGTTAAATCATGACCTATGCCTGCTGCAGTTGGGGCAGAAAACACAAACTCATACTCTCACTAGTTTGTTAAATCATGACCTATGCCTGCTGCAATTAGAGCAGAAAACACACACTCATACTCTCACTCGTTTGTTAAATCATGACCTATGCCTGCTACAGTTGGGGCAGAATACACAAACTCATACTCTCACTAGTTTGTTAAATCATAACCTATGCCTGCTGCAATTAGAGCAGAAAACACACACTCATACTCTCACTAGTTTGTTAAATCATGACCTATGCCTGCTACAGTTGGGGCAGAAAACACAAACTCATACTCTCACTAGTTTGTTAAATCATGACCTTAGCCTGCTACAGTTGGGGCAGAAAACACAAACTCATACTCTCACTAGTTTGTTAAATCATGACCTATGGCTGCTGCAGTTGGGGCAGAAAACACAAACTCATACTCTCACTAGTTTGTTAAATCATGACCTATGCCTGCTGCAGTTGGGGCAGAAAACACACACTAATACTCTCACTAGTTTGTTAAATCATGACCTATGCCTGCTGCAGTTGGGGCAGAAAACACAAACTCATACTCTCACTAGTTTGTTAAATCATGACCTATGCCTGCTGCAGTTGGGGCAGAAAACACAAACTCATACTGTCGCTAGTTTGTTAAATCATAACCTATGCCTGCTGCAATTAGAGCAGAAAACACACACTCATACTCTCACTCGTTTGTTAAATCACGACCTATGCCTGCTACAGTTGGGGCAGAAAACACACACTCATACTCTCACTAGTTCATTAAATCACGACCTATGCCTGCTACAGTTGGGGCAGAAAACACACATTCATACTCTTACTAGTTTGTTAAATCATAACCTATGCCTGCTGCAGTTGGGGCAGAAAACACAAACTCATACTCTCACTAGTTTGTTAAATCATGACCTATGCCTGCTGCAGTTGGGGCAGAAAACACAAACTCATACTGTCGCTAGTTTGTTAAATCATAACCTATGCCTGCTGCAATTAGAGCAGAAAACACACACTCATACTCTCACTCGTTTGTTAAATCACGACCTATGCCTGCTACAGTTGGGGCAGAAAACACACACTCATACTCTCACTAGTTCATTAAATCACGACCTATGCCTGCTACAGTTGGGGCAGAAAACACACATTCATACTCTTACTAGTTTGTTAAATCATAACCTATGCCTGCTACAGTTGGGGCAGAAAACACACACTCATACTCTTACTAGTTTGTTAAATCATGACCTATGCCTGCTGCAATTAGAGCAGAAAACACACATTCATACTCTCACTAGCTTGTTAAATCATGACTTATGCCTGCTGCAATTAGGGCAGAAAACACACACTCATACTCTAACTAGTTCATTAAATCATGACCTATGCCTGCTGCAATTAGAGCAGAAAACACACACTCATACTCTCACTAGTTCATTAAATCATGACCTATGCCTGCTGCAATTAGAGCAAAAAACACACATTCATACTCTCACTAGTTTGTTAAATCATGACCTATGCCTGCTGCAATTAGGGCAGAAAACACACACTCATACTCTCACTAGTTTGTTAAATCATGACCTATGCCTGCTGCAATTAGAGCAGAAAACACACACTCATACTCTCACTAGTTTGTTAAATCATGACCTATGCCTGCTGCAATTAGGGCAGAAAACACACACTCATACTCTCACTAGTTCATTAAATCATGACCTATGTCTGCAGCAATTAGAGCAGAAAACACACTTTCATACTCTTACTAGGTCATTAAATCATGACTTATGCCTGGTGCAATTAGAGCAGAAAACACAAACTCATACTCTCACTAGTTTGTTAAAGCATGACCTATGCCTGCTGCAGTTGGGCCAGAAAACACAAACTCATACTCTAATGTCTTAACTCCTGTACTATGTTAGCTGTAATTGGGGCAGAAAACACAAACTCATACTCTAATGTCTTAACTCCTGTACTATGTTAGCTGTAATTGGGCCAGAAAACACAAACTCATACTCTAATGTCTTAACTCCTGTACTATGTTAGCTGTAATTGGGGCAGAAAACACAAACTCATACTGTAATGTCTTAACTCCTGTACTATGTTAGCTGTAGTCGGGCCAGAAAACGCAAACTCATACTCTAATGTCTTAACTCCTGGACTACGTTAGCTGTAGTCGGGCCAGAAAACACAAACTCATACTCTAATGTCTTAACTCCTGTACTATGTTAGCTGTAGTCGGGCCAGAAAACACAAACTCATACTCTAATGTCTTAACTCCTGTACTATGTTAGCTGTAATTGGTGCAGAAAACATAAACTCATACTCTAATGTCTTAACTCCTGTACTATGTTAGCTGTAGTCGGGCTAGAAAACACAAACTCATACTCTAATGTCTTAACTCCTGTACTATGTTAGCTGTATTTGGGGCAGAAAACACAAACTCATACTCTAATGTCTTAACTCCTGTACTATGTTAGCTGTAATTGGGGCAGAAAACAGAAACTCATACTCTAATGTCTTAACTCCTGTACTATGTTAGCTGTGGTCGGGCCAGAAAACACAAACTCATACTGTAATGTCTTAACTCCTGTACTATGTTAGCTGTAGTCGGGCCAGAAAACACAAACTCATACTCTAATGTCTTAACGCCTGTACTATGTTAGCTGTAATTGGGGCAGAAAACACAAACTCATACTCTAATGTCTTAACTCCTGTACTATGTTAGCTGTAATTGGGCAGAAAACACAAACTCATACTCTAATGTCTTAACTCCTGTACTATGTTAGGTGTAATTGGGGCAGAAAACACAAACTCATACTCTAATGTCTTAACTCCTGTACTATGTTAGCTGTAGTCGGGCCAGAAAACACAAACTCATACTCTAATGTCTTAACTCCTGTACTATGTTAGCTGTAATTGGGGCAGAAAACACAAACTCATACTCTAATGTCTTAACTCCTGTACTATGTTAGCTGTAATTGGGGCAGAAAACACAAACTCATACTCTAATGTCTTAACTCCTGGACTACGTTCACTGTAATTGGGGCAGAAAACACAAACTCATACTCTAATCTCTTAACTCCTGTACTATGTTAGCTGTCATTGGGACAGAAAAAAAACTCATACTCTAATGTCTTAACTCCTGTACTATGTTAGCTGTAATTGGTACAGAAACCACAAACTCATACTCTAATGTCTTAACTCTTGTACTATGTTAGCTGTAATTGGTACAGAAACCACAAACTCATACTCTAATGTCTTAACTCCTGTACTATGTTAGCTGTAATTGGTACAGAAACCACAAACTCATACTCTAATGTTTTAACTCCTGTACTATGTTAGCTGTAATTAGTACAGAAACCACAAACTCATACTGTAATGTCTTAACTCCTGTACTATGTTAGCTGTAATTGGTACAGAAACCACAAACTCATACGGTGATGTCTTAACTCCTGTACTATGTTAGCTGTAATTGGTACAGAAACCACAAACTCATACTGTAATGTCTTAACTCCTGTACTATGTTAGCTGTAATTGGTACAGAAACCACAAATTCATACTCTAATGTCTTAACTCCTGTACTATGTTAGCTGTAATTAGTACAGAAACCACAAACTCATACTGTAATGTCTTAACTCCTGTACTACGTTAGCTGTAGTCGGGCCAGAAAACACAAACTCATACTCTAATGTCTTAACTCCTGTACTATGTTAGCTGTAGTCGGGCCAGAAAACACAAACTCATACTCTAATGTCTTAACTCCTGTACTATGTTAGCTGTAGTCGGGCCAGAAAACACAAACTCATACTCTAATGTCTTAACTCCTGTACTATGTTAGCTGTAATTGGTACAGAAACCACAAACTCATTCTCTAATGTCTTAACTCCTGTACTATGTTAGCTGTAATTGGGGCAGGAAACACAAACTCATACTGTAATGTCTTAACTCCTGTACTATGTTAGCTGTAGTCGGGCCAGAAAACACAAACTCATACTCTAATGTCTTAACTCCTGTACTATGTTAGCTGTAATTGGTGCAGAAAACACAAACTCATACTCTAATGTCTTAACTCCTGTACTATGTTAGCTGTAGTCGGGCCAGAAAACACAAACTCATACTCTAATGTCTTAACTCCTGTACTATGTTAGCTGTAATTGGGGCAGAAAACACAAACTCATACTGTAATGTCTTAACTCCTGTACTATGTTAGCTGTAGTCGGGCCAGAAAACACAAACTCATACTCTAATGTCTTAACTCCTGTACTATGTTAGCTGTAGTCGGGCCAGAAAACACAAACTCATACTCTAATGTCTTAACTCCTGTACTATGTTAGCTGTAATTGGGGCAGAAAAAAAACTCATACTCTAATCTCTTAACTCCTGTACTATGTTAGCTGTAATTGGGGCATAAAACACAAACTCATACTCTCACTAGTTTGTTAAATCATGACCTATGTCTGCTACAGTTGGGGCAGAAAACACAAACTCATACTCTCACTTGTTTGTTAAATCATGACCTATGCCTGCTGCAGTTGGGGCAGAAAACACAAACTCATACTCTCACTAGTTTGTTAAATCATGACCTATGCCTGCTACAGTTGGGGCAGAAGACACAAACTCATACTCTCACTAGTTTGTTAAATCATGACCTATGCCTGCTACAGTTGGGGCAGAAAACACAAACTCATACTCTCACTAGTTTGTTAAATCACGACCTATGCCTGCTGCAGTTGGGGCAGAAAGCACAAACTCATACTGTCGCTAGTTTGTTAAATCATAACCTATGCCTGCTGCAATTAGAGCAGAAAACACACACTCATACTCTCACTAGTTTGTTAAATCATGACCTATGCCTGCTGCAGTTGGGGCAGAAAACACAAACTCATACTCTCACTAGTTTGTTAAATCATAACCTATGCCTGCTGCAATTAGAGTAGAAAACACAAAGTCATACTCTCACTAGTTTCTTAAATCATGACCTATGCCTGCTGCAGTTGGGGCAGAAAACACAAACTGATACTCTCACTAGTTTGTTAAATCATAACCTATGCCTGCTGCAGTTGGGGCAGAAAACACACACTCATACTCTCACTAGTTTGTTAAATCATGACCTATGCCTGCTGCAGTTGGGGCAGAAAACACAAACTCATACTCTCACTAGTTTGTTAAATCATGACCTATGCCTGCTGCAGTTGGGGCAGAAAACACAAACTCATACTCTCACTAGTTTGTTCAATCATGACCTATGCCTGCTCCAGTTGGGGCAGAAAACACAAACTCATACTCTCACTAGTTTGTTAAATCATGACCTATGCCTGCTACAGTTGGGGCAGAAAACACAAACTCATACTCTCACTAGTTTTTTAAATCACGACCTATGCCTGCTGCAGTTGGGGCAGAAAACACAAACTCATACTGTCGCTAGTTTGTTAAATCATAACCTATGCCTGCTGCAATTACAGCAGAAAACACACACTCATACTCTCACTAGTTTGTTAAATCATGACCTATGCCTGCTGCAGTTGGGGCAGAAAACACAAACTCATACTCTCACTAGTTTGTTAAATCATAACCTATGCCTGCTGCAGTTGGGGCAGAAAGCACACACTCATACTCTCACTAGTTTGTTAAATCATGACCTATGCCTGCTGCAGTTGGGGCAGAAAACACAAACTCATACTCTCACTAGTTTGTTAAATCATGACCTATGCCTGCTGCAGTTGGGGCAGAAAACACAAACTCATACTCTCACTAGTTTGTTAAATCATGACCTATGCCTGCTGCAGTTGGGGCAGAAAACACACACTCATACTCTCACTAGTTTGTTAAATCATGACCTATGCCTGCTGCAGTTGGGGCAGAAAACACAAACTCATACTCTCACTAGTTTGTTCAATCATGACCTATGCCTGCTCCAGTTGGGGCAGAAAACACAAACTCATACTCTCACTAGTTTGTTAAATCATGACCTATGCCTGCTACAGTTGGGGCAGAAAACACAAACTCATACTCTCACTAGTTTGTTAAATCACGACCTATGCCTGCTGCAGTTGGAAAAGAAAACACAAACTCATACTGTCGCTAGTTTGTTAAATCATAACCTATGCCTGCTGCAATTAGAGCAGAAAACACACACTCATACTCTCACTAGTTTGTTAAATCATGACCTATGCCTGCTGCAGTTGGGGCAGAAAACACAAACTCATACTCTCACTAGTTTGTTAAATCATAACCTATGCCTGCTGCAGTTGGGGCAGAAAGCACACACTCATACTCTTACTAGTTTGTTAAATCATGACCTATGCCTGCTGCAGTTGGGGCAGAAAACACAAACTCATACTCTCACTAGTTTGTTAAATCATAACCTATGCCTGCTGCAGTTGGGGCGGAAAACACAAACTCATATTCTCACTAGTTTGTTAAATCATGACCTATGCCTGCTGCAGTTGGGGCAGAAAACACAAACTCATACTCTCACTAGTTTGTTAAATCATGGCCTATGTCTGCTGCAGTTGGGGCAGAAAACACAAACTCATACTCTCACTAGTTTGTTAAATCATGACCTATGCCTGCTGCAGTTGGGGCAGAAAACACACACTCATACTCTCACTAGTTTGTTAAATCATAACCTATGCCTGCTGCAGTTGGGGCAGATAACACAAACTCATACTCTCACTAGTTTGTTAAATCATTACCTATGCCTACTGCAGTTGGGGCAGAAAACACACACTCATACTCTCACTAGTTTGTTAAATCATGACCTATGCCTGCTGCAGTTGGGGCAGAAAACACAAACTCATACTCTCACTAGTTTGTTAAATCATGACCTATGCCTGCTGCAGTTGGGGCAGAAAACACAAACTCATACTCTCACTAGTTTGTTAAATCATGACCTATGCCTGCTGCAATTAGAGCAGAAAACACACACTCATACTCTCACTCGTTTGTTAAATCATGACCTATGCCTGCTACAGTTGGGGCAGAAAACACAAACTCATACTCTCACTAGTTTGTTAAATCATGACCTATGCCTGCTGCAGTTGAGGCAGAAAACACAAACTCATACTCTCCTAGTTTGTTAAATCATAACCTATGCCTGCTGCAATTAGAGCAGAAAACACACACTCATACTCTCACTAGTTTGTTAAATCAATACCTATGCCTGCTACAGTTGGGGCAGAAAACACAAACTCATACTCTAATGTCTTAACTCCTGTACTATGTTAGCTGTAATTGGTACAGAAACCACAAACTCATACTGTAATGTCTTAACTCCTGTACTATGTTAGCTGTAATTGGGGCAGAAAACACAAACTCATACTCTAATGTCTTAACTCCTGTACTATGTTAGCTGTAATTGGGGCAGAAAACACAAACTCATACTCTAATGTCTTAACTCCTGTACTATGTTAGCTGTAATTGGTACAGAAACCACAAACTCATACTCTAATGTCTTAACTCCTGTACTATGTTTGCTGTAATTGGTACAGAAACCACAAACTCATACTCTAATGTCTTAACTCCTGTACTATGTTAGCTGTAATTGGTACAGAAACCACAAACTCATACTGTAATGTCTTAACTCCTGTACTATGTTAGCTGTAATTGGGGCAGAAAACACAAACTCATACTCTAATGTCTTAACTCCTGTACTATGTTAGCTGTAATTGGGGCAGAAAACACAAACTCGTACTCTAATGTCTTAACTCCTGTACTATGTTAGCTGAAATTGGGGCAGAAAACACAAACTCATACTCTAATGTCTTAACTCCTGTACTATGTTAGCTGTAATTGGGGCAGAAAACACAAACTCATACTCTAATGTCTTAACTCCTGTACTATGTTAGCTGTAATTGGTGCAGAAAACATAAACTCATACTCTAATGTCTTAACTCCTGTACTATGTTAGCTGTAGTCGGGCTAGAAAACACAAACTCATACTCTAATGTCTTAACTCCTGTACTATGTTAGCTGTATTTGGGGCAGAAAACACAAACTCATACTCTAATGTCTTAACTCCTGTACTATGTTAGCTGTAATTGGGGCAGAAAACAGAAACTCATACTCTAATGTCTTAACTCCTGTACTATGTTAGCTGTGGTCGGGCCAGAAAACACAAACTCATACTGTAATGTCTTAACTCCTGTACTATGTTAGCTGTAGTCGGGCCAGAAAACACAAACTCATACTCTAATGTCTTAACGCCTGTACTATGTTAGCTGTAATTGGGGCAGAAAACACAAACTCATACTCTAATGTCTTAACTCCTGTACTATGTTAGCTGTAATTGGGCAGAAAACACAAACTCATACTCTAATATCTTAACTCCTGTACTATGTTAGGTGTAATTGGGGCAGAAAACACAAACTCATACTCTAATGTCTTAACTCCTGTACTATGTTAGCTGTAGTCGGGCCAGAAAACACAAACTCATACTCTAATGTCTTAACTCCTGTACTATGTTAGCTGTAATTGGGGCAGAAAACACAAACTCATACTCTAATGTCTTAACTCCTGTACTATGTTAGCTGTAATTGGGGCAGAAAACACAAACTCATACTCTAATGTCTTAACTCCTGGACTACGTTCACTGTAATTGGGGCAGAAAACACAAACTCATACTCTAATCTCTTAACTCCTGTACTATGTTAGCTGTCATTGGGACAGAAAAAAACCTCATACTCTAATGTCTTAACTCCTGTACTATGTTAGCTGTAATTGGTACAGAAACCACAAACTCATACTCTAATGTCTTAACTCCTGTACTATGTTAGCTGTAATTGGTACAGAAACCACAAACTCATACTCTAATGTCTTAACTCCTGTACTATGTTAGCTGTAATTGGTACAGAAACCACAAACTCATACTGTAATGTCTTAACTCCTGTACTATGTTAGCTGTAATTGGTACAGAAACCACAAACTCATACGGTGATGTCTTAACTCCTGTACTATGTTAGCTGTAATTGGTACAGAAACCACAAACTCATACTGTAATGTCTTAACTCCTGTACTATGTTAGCTGTAATTGGTACAGAAACCACAAATTCATACTCTAATGTCTTAACTCCTGTACTATGTTAGCTGTAATTAGTACAGAAACCACAAACTCATACTGTAATGTCTTAACTCCTGTACTACGTTAGCTGTAGTCGGGCCAGAAAACACAAACTCATACTCTAATGTCTTAACTCCTGGACTATGTTAGCTGTAGTCGGGCCAGAAAACACAAACTCATACTCTAATGTCTTAACTCCTGTACTATGTTAGCTGTAGTCGGGCCAGAAAACACAAACTCATACTCTAATGTCTTAACTCCTGTACTATGTTAGCTGTAATTGGTACAGAAACCACAAACTCATTCTCTAATGTCTTAACTCCTGTACTATGTTAGCTGTAATTGGGGCAGGAAACACAAACTCATACTGTAATGTCTTAACTCCTGTACTATGTTAGCTGTAGTCGGGCCAGAAAACACAAACTCATACTCTAATGTCTTAACTCCTGTACTATGTTAGCTGTAATTGGTGCAGAAAACACAAACTCATACTCTAATGTCTTAACTCCTGTACTATGTTAGCTGTAGTCGGGCCAGAAAACACAAACTCATACTCTAATGTCTTAACTCCTGTACTATGTTAGCTGTAATTGGGGCAGAAAACACAAACTCATACTGTAATGTCTTAACTCCTGTACTATGTTAGCTGTAGTCGGGCCAGAAAACACAAACTCATACTCTAATGTCTTAACTCCTGTACTATGTTAGCTGTAGTCGGGCCAGAAAACACAAACTCATACTCTAATGTCTTAACTCCTGTACTATGTTAGCTGTAATTGGGGCAGAAAAAAAACTCAAACTCTAATCTCTTAACTCCTGTACTATGTTAGCTGTAATTGGGGCAGAAAACACAAACTCATACTCTCACTAGTTTGTTAAATCATGACCTATGTCTGCTACAGTTGGGGCAGAAAACACAAACTCATACTCTCACTTGTTTGTTAAATCATGAACTATGCCTGCTGCAGTTGGGGCAGAAAACACAAACTCATACTCTCACTAGTTTGTTAAATCATGACCTATGCCTGCTACAGTTGGGGCAGAAGACACAAACTCATACTCTCACTAGTTTGTTAAATCATGACCTATGCCTGCTACAGTTGGGGCAGAAAACACAAACTCATACTCTCACTAGTTTGTTAAATCACGACCTATGCCTGCTGCAGTTGGGGCAGAAAGCACAAACTCATACTGTCGCTAGTTTGTTAAATCATAACCTATGCCTGCTGCAATTAGAGCAGAAAACACACACTCATACTCTCACTAGTTTGTTAAATCATGACCTATGCCTGCTGCAGTTGGGGCAGAAAACACAAACTCATACTCTCACTAGTTTGTTAAATCATAACCTATGCCTGCTGCAATTAGAGTAGAAAACACAAAGTCATACTCTCACTAGTTTCTTAAATCATGACCTATGCCTGCTGCAGTTGGGGCAGAAAACACAAACTCATACTCTCACTAGTTTGTTAAATCATAACCTATGCCTGCTGCAGTTGGGGCAGAAAACACACACTCATACTCTCACTAGTTTGTTAAATCATGACCTATGCCTGCTGCAGTTGGGGCAGAAAACACAAACTCATACTCTCACTAGTTTGTTAAATCATGACCTATGCCTGCTGCAGTTGGGGCAGAAAACACAAACTCATACTCTCACTAGTTTGTTCAATCATGACCTATGCCTGCTCCAGTTGGGGCAGAAAACACAAACTCATACTCTCACTAGTTTGTTAAATCATGACCTATGCCTGCTACAGTTGGGGCAGAAAACACAAACTCATACTCTCACTAGTTTTTTAAATCACGACCTATGCCTGCTGCAGTTGGGGCAGAAAACACAAACTCATACTGTCGCTAGTTTGTTAAATCATAACCTATGCCTGCTGCAATTACAGCAGAAAACACACACTCATACTCTCACTAGTTTGTTAAATCATGACCTATGCCTGCTGCAGTTGGGGCAGAAAACACAAACTCATACTCTCACTAGTTTGTTAAATCATAACCTATGCCTGCTGCAGTTGGGGCAGAAAGCACACACTCATACTCTCACTAGTTTGTTAAATCATGACCTATGCCTGCTGCAGTTGGGGCAGAAAACACAAACTCATACTCTCACTAGTTTGTTAAATCATGACCTATGCCTGCTGCAGTTGGGGCAGAAAACACAAACTCATACTCTCACTAGTTTGTTAAATCATGACCTATGCCTGCTGCAGTTGGGGCAGAAAACACACACTCATACTCTCACTAGTTTGTTAAATCATGACCTATGCCTGCTGCAGTTGGGGCAGAAAACACAAACTCATACTCTCACTAGTTTGTTAAATCATGACCTATGCCTGCTGCAGTTGGGGCAGAAAACACAAACTCATACTCTCACTAGTTTGTTAAATCATCACCTATGCCTGCTGCAATTAGAGCAGAAAACACACACTCATACTCTCACTCGTTTGTTAAATCATGACCTATGCCTGCTACAGTTGGGGCAGAAAACACAAACTCATACTCTCACTAGTTTGTTAAATCATAACCTATGCCTGCTGCAATTAGAGCAGAAAACACACACTCATACTCTCACTAGTTTGTTAAATCATGACCTATGCCTGCTACAGTTGGGGCAGAAAACACAAACTCATACTCTCACTAGTTTGTTAAATCATGACCTATGCCTGCTACAGTTGGGGCAGAAAACACAAACTCATACTCTCACTAGTTTGTTAAATCATGACCTATGGCTGCTGCAGTTGGGGCAGAAAACACAAACTCATACTCTCACTAGTTTGTTAAATCATGACCTATGCCTGCTGCAGTTGGGGCAGAAAACACACACTCATACTCTCACTAGTTTGTTAAATCATGACCTATGCCTGCTGCAGTTGGGGCAGAAAACACAAACTCATACTCTCACTAGTTTGTTAAATCATAACCTATGCCTGCTGCAATTAGAGCAGAAAACACACACTCATACTCTCACTCGTTTGTTAAATCACGACCTATGCCTGCTACAGTTGGGGCAGAAAACACACACTCATACTCTCACTAGTTCATTAAATCACGACCTATGCCTGCTACAGTTGGGGCAGAAAACACACATTCATACTCTTACTAGTTTGTTAAATCATAACCTATGCCTGTTACAGTTGGGGCAGAAAACACACACTCATACTCTCACTAGTTTGTTAAATCATGACTTATGCCTGCTGCAATTAGGGCAGAAAACACACACTCATACTCTCACTAGTTCATTAAATCATGACCTATGCCTGCTGCAATTAGAGCAGAAAACACACACTCATACTCTCACTAGTTCATTAAATCATGACCTATGCCTGCTGCAATTAGAGCACAAAACACACATTCATACACTCACTAGTTTGTTAAATCATGACCTATGCCTGCTGCAATTAGGGCAGAAAACACACACTCATACTCTCACTAGTTTGTTAAATCATGACCTATGCCTGCTGCAATTAGAGCAGAAAACACACACTCATACTCTCACTAGTTTGTTAAATCATGACCTATGCCAGCTGCAATTAGAGCAGAAAAAACACACTGATACTCTCACTAGTTTGTTAAATCATGACCTATGGCAGCTGCAATTAGAGCAGAAAACACACACTCATACTCTCACTAGTTTGTTTAATCATGACCTATGCCTGCTGCAATTAGAGCAGAAAACACACACTCATACTCTCACTAGTTTGTTAAATCATGACCTATGCCTGCTGCAATTAGGGCAGAAAACACACACTCATACTCTCACTAGTGTGTTAAATCATGACCTATTCCTGCTGCAATTAGAGCAGAAAACACACACTCATACTCTCACTAGTTCATTAAATCATGACCTATGTCTGCAGCAATTAGAGCAGAAAACACACTTTCATACTCTTACTAGTTCATTAAATCATGACTTATGCCTGCTGCAATTAGAGCAGAAAATACAAACTCATACTCTCACTAGTTTGTTAAAGCATGACCTATGCCTGCTGCAGTTGGGGCAGAAAACACAAACTCATACTCTCACTAGTTTGTTAAATCATGACCTATGCCTGCTGCAGTTGGGGCAGAAAACACACACTCATACTCTCACCAGTGTGTTAACTCCAGTACTATGTTAGCTGCAGTTGGAGCACAAAATGACAAAACTCATACTCCCACAAATGTGTAAACTCCTGTACCATGTTAGCTGTAGTCAGGGCAGAAAACACAAACTCATACTCTAATGTCTTAACTCCTGGATTATGTTAGCTGTAATTGGGGTAGAAAACACAAACTCATACTCTAATGTCTTAACTCCTGGACTACGCTCACTGTAATTGGGGCAGAAAACACAAACTCATACTCTAATCTCTTAACTCCTGTACTATGTTAGCTGTCATTGGGACAGAAAAAAAAACTCATACTCTAATGTCTTAACTCCTGTACTATGTTAGCTGTAATTGGTACAGAAACCACAAACTCATACTCTAATGTCTTAACTCCTGTACTTTGTTAGCTGTAATTGGTACAGAAACCACAAACTCATACTCTAATGTCTTAACTCCTGTACTATGTTAGCTGTAATTGGTACAGAAACCACAAACTCATACTCTAATGTTTTAACTCCTGTACTATGTTAGCTGTAATTGGTACAGAAACCACAAACTCATACTCTAATGTCTTAACTCCTGTACTATGTTAGCTGTAATTGGTACAGAAACCACAAACTCATACGGTGATGTCTTAACTCCTGTACTATGTTAGCTGTAATTGGTACAGAAACCACAAACTCATACTGTAATGTCTTAACTCCTGTACTATGTTAGCTGTAATTGGTACAGAAACCACAAACTCATACTGTAATGTCTTAACTCCTGTACTATGTTAGCTGTAATTGGTACAGAAACCACAAACTCATACTGTAATGTCTTAACTCCTGTACTATGTTAGCTGTAATTGGTACAGAAACCACAAACTCATACTCTAATGTCTTAACTCCTGTACTATGTTAGCTGTAATTGGTACAGAAACCACAAACTCATACTCTAATGTCTTAACTCCTGTACTATGTTAGCTGTAATTGGTAGAGAAACCACAAACTCATACTGTAATGTCTTACCTCCTGTACTATGTTAGCTGTAATTGGGGCAGAAAACACAAACTCATACTCTAATGTCTTAACTCCTGTACTATGTTAGCTGTAATTGGGGCAGTAAACACAAACTCATACTCTAATGTCTTAACTCCTGTACTATGTTAGCTGTAATTGGTACAGAAACCACAAACTCATACTCTAATGTCTTAACTCCTGTGCTATGTTAGCTGTAATTGGTACAGAAACCACAAACTCATACTGTAATGTCTTAACTCCTGTACTATGTTAGCTGTAATTGGGGCAGAAAACACAAACTCATACTCTAATGTCTTAACTCCTGTACTATGTTAGCTGTAATTGGGGCAGAAAACACAAACTCATACTGTAATGTCTTAACTCCTGTACTATGTTAGCTGTAGTCGGGCCAGAAAACACAAACTCATACTCTAATGTCTTAACTCCTGTACTATGTTAGCTGTAGTCGGGCCAGAAAACACAAACTCATACTCTAATGTCTTAACTCCTGTACTATGTTAGCTGTAATTGGGGCAGAAAAAAAACTCATACTCTAATCTTTTAATTCCTGTACTATGTTAGCTGTAATTGGGGCAGAAAACACAAAGTCATACTCTCACTAGTTTGTTAAATCATGACCTATGTCTGCTACAGTTGGGGCAGAAAACACAAACTCATAGTCTCACTTGTTTGTTAAATCATGACCTATGCCTGCTGCAGTTGGGGCAGAAAACACAAACTCATACTCTCACTAGTTTGTTAAATCATGACCTATGCCTGCTACAGTTGGGGCAGAAGACACAAACTCATACTCTCACTAGTTTGTTAAATCATGACCTATGCCTGCTACAGTTGGGGCAGAAAACACAAACTCATACTCTCACTAGTTTGTTAAATCACGACCTATGCCTGCTGCAGTTGGGGCAGAAAGCACAAACTCATACTGTCGCTAGTTTGTTAAATCATAACCTATGCCTGCTGCAATTAGAGCAGAAAACACACACTCATACTCTCACCAGTTTGTTAAATCATGACCTATGCCTGCTGCAGTTGGGGCAGAAAACACAAACTCATACTCTCACTAGTTTGTTAAATCATAACCTATGCCTGCTGCAATTAGAGTAGAAAACACAAACTCATACTCTCACTAGTTTCTTAAATCATGACCTATGCCTGCTGCAGTTGGGGCAGAAAACACAAACTCATACTCTCACTAGTTTGTTAAATCATAACCTATGCCTGCTGCAGTTGGGGCAGAAAACACACACTCATACTCTCACTAGTTTGTTAAATCATGACCTATGCCTGCTGCAGTTGGGGCAGAAAACACAAACTCATACTCTCACTAGTTTGTTAAATCATGACCTATGCCTGCTGCAGTTGGGGCAGAAAACACAAACTCATACTCTCACTAGTTTGTTAAATCATGACCTATGCCTGCTGCAGTTGGGGCAGAAAACACAAACTCATACTCTCACTAGTTTGTTCAATCATGACCTATGCCTTCTCCAGTTGGGGCAGAAAACACAAACTCATACTCTCACTAGTTTGTTAAATCATGACCTATGCCTGCTACAGTTGGGGCAGAAAACACAAACTCATACTCTCACTAGTTTGTTAAATCACGACCTATGCCTGCTGCAGTTGGGGCAGAAAACACAAACTCATACTGTCGCTAGTTTGTTAAATCATAACCTATGCCTGCTGCAATTACAGCAGAAAACACACACTCATACTCTCACTAGTTTGTTAAATCATGACCTATGCCTGCTGCAGTTGGGGCAGAAAACACAAACTCATACTCTCACTAGTTTGTTAAATCATAACCTATGCCTGCTGCAGTTGGGGCAGAAAGCACACACTCATCTTCTCACTAGTTTGTTAAATCATGACCTATGCCTGCTGCAGTTGGGGCAGAAAACACAAACTCATACTCTCACTAGTTTGTTAAATCATAACCTATGCCTGCTGCAGTTGGGGCGGAAAACACAAACTCATATTCTCACTAGTTTGTTAAATCATGACCTATGCCTGCTTCAGTTGGGGCAGAAAACACAAACTCATACTCTCACTAGTTTGTTAAATCATGACCTATGCCTGCTGCAGTTGGGGCAGAAAACACAAACTCATACTCTCACTAGTTTGTTAAATCATTACCTATGCCTGCTGCAGTTGGGGCAGAAAACACACACTCATACTCTCACTAGTTTGTTAAATCATGACCTATGCCTGCTGCAGTTGGGGCAGAAAACACAAACTCATACTCTCACTAGTTTGTTAAATCATCACCTATGCCTGCTGCAATTAGAGCAGAAAACACACACTCATACTCTCACTCGTTTGTTAAATCATGACCTATGCCTGCTACAGTTGGGGCGAAAACACAAACTCATACTCTCACTAGTTTGTTAAATCATAACCTATGCCTGCTGCAATTAGAGCAGAAAACACACACTCATACTCTCACTAGTTTGTTAAATCATGAACTATGCCTGCTACAGTTGGGGCAGAAAACACAAACTCATACTCTCACTAGTTTGTTAAATCATGACCTATGCCTGCTACAGTTGGGGCAGAAAACACAAACTCATACTCTCACTAGTTTGTTAAATCATGACCTATGGCTGCTGCAGTTGGGGCAGAAAACACAAACTCATACTCTCACTAGTTTGTTAAATCATGACCTATGCCTGCTGCAGTTGGGGCAGAAAACACACACTCATACTCTCACTAGTTTGTTAAATCATGACCTATGCCTGCTGCAGTTGGGGCAGAAAACACAAACTCATACTCTCACTAGTTTGTTAAATCATAACCTATGCCTGCTGCAATTAGAGCAGAAAACACAAACTCATACTCTCACTAGTTTGTTAAATCATGACCTATGCCTGCTGCAGTTGGGGCAGAAAACACAAACTCATACTGTTGCTAGTTTGTTAAATCATAACCTATGCCTGCTGCAATTAGAGCAGAAAACACACACTCATACTCTCACTCGTTTGTTAAATCACGACCTATGCCTGCTACAGTTGGGGCAGAAAACACACACTCATACTCTCACTAGTTCATTAAATCACGACCTATGCCTGCTACAGTTGGGACAGAAAACACACATTCATACTCTTACTAGTTTGTTAAATCATAACCTATGCCTGCTACAGTTGGGGCAGAAAACACACACTCATACTCTTACTGGTTTGTTAAATCATGACCTATGCCTGCTGCAATTAGAGCAGAAAACACACATTCATACTCTCACTAGTTTGTTAAATCATGACTTATGCTTGCTGCAATTAGGGCAGAAAACACACACTCATACTCTCACTAGTTCATTAAATCATGACCTATGCCTGCTGCAATTAGAGCAGAAAACACACACTCATACTCTCACTAGTTCATTAAATCATGACCTATGCCTGCTGCAATTAGAGCACAAAACACACATTCATACTCTCACTAGTTTGTTAAATCATGACCTATGCCTGCTGCAATTAGGGCAGAAAACACACACTCATACTCTCACTAGTTTGTTCAATCATGACCTATGCCTGCTGCAATTAGAGCAGAAAACACACACTCATACTCTCACTAGTTTGTTAAATCATGACCTATGCCAGCTGCAATTAGAGCAGAAAAAACACACTCATACTCTCACTAGTTTGATAAATCATGACCTATGCCTGCTGCAATTAGGGCAGAAAACACACACTCATACTCTCACTAGTTTGTTAAATCATGACCTATGCCTGCTGCAATTAGGGCAGAAAACACACACTCATACTCTCACTAGTTTGTTAAATCATGACCTATGCCTGCTGCAATTAGAGCAGAAAACACACACTCATACTCTCACTAGTTCATTAAATCATGACCTATTCCTGCTGCAATTAGAGCAGAAAACACACACTCATACTCTCACTAGTTTGTTAAATCATGACCTATGCCAGCTGCAATTAGAGCAGAAAACACACACTCATACTCTCACTAGTTTGTTAAATCATGACCTATGCCTGCTGCAATTAGGGCAGAAAACACACACTCATACTCTCACTAGTTTGTTAAATCATGACCTATTCCTGCTGCAATTAGAGCAGAAAACACACACTCATACTCTCACTAGTTCATTAAATCATGACCTATGTCTGCAGCAATTAGAGCAGAAAACACACTTTCATACTCTTACTAGTTCATTAAATCATGACTTATGCCTGCTGCAATTAGAGCAGAAAATACAAACTCATACTCTCACTAGTTTGTTGAAGCATGACCTATGCCTGCTGCAGTTGGGGCAGAAAACACAAACTCATACTCTCACTAGTTTGTTAAATCATGACCTATGCCTGCTGCAGTTGGGGCAGAAAACACACACTCATACTCTCACCAGTGTGTTAACTCCAGTACTATGTTAGCTGCAGTTGGAGCACAAAATGACAAAACTCATACTCCCACAAATGTGTAAACTCCTGTACCATGTTAGCTGTAGTCAGGGCAGAAAACACAAACTCATACTCTAATGTCTTAACTCCTGGATTATGTTAGCTGTAATTGGGGTAGAAAACACAAACTCATACTCTAATGTCTTAACTCCTGGACTACGTTCACTGTAATTGGGGCAGAAAACACAAACTCATACTCTAATCTCTTAACTCCTGTACTATGTTAGCTGTCATTGGGACAGAAAAAAAAACTCATACTCTAATGTCTTAACTCCTGTACTATGTTAGCTGTAATTGGTACAGAAACCACAAACTCATACTCTAATGTCTTAACTCCTGTACTATGTTAGCTGTAATTGGTACAGAAACCACAAACTCATACTCCAATGTCTTAACTCCTGTACTATGTTAGCTGTAATTGGTACAGAAACCACAAACTCATACTCTAATGTTTTAACTCCTGTACTATGTTAGCTGTAATTGGTACAGAAACCACAAACTCATACTCTAATGTCTTAACTCCTGTACTATGTTAGCTGTAATTGGTAAAGAAACCACAAACTCATACGGTGATGTCTTAACTCCTGTACTATGTTAGCTGTAATTGGTACAGAAACCACAAACTCATACTGTAATGTCTTAACTCCTGTACTATGTTAGCTGTAATTGGTACAGAAACCACAAACTCATACTCTAATGTCTTAACTCCTGTACTATGTTAGCTGTAATTGGTACAGAAACCACAAACTCATACTGTAATGTCTTAACTCCTGTACTATGTTAGCTGTAATTGGTACAGAAACCACAAACTCATACTCTAATGTCTTAACTCCTGTACTATGTTAGCTGTAATTGGTACAGAAACCACAAACTCATACTCTAATGTCTTAACTCCTTTACTATGTTAGCTGTAATTGGTACAGAAACCACAAACTCATACTGTAATGTCTTAACTCCTGTACTATGTTAGCTGTAATTGGGGCAGAAAACACAAACTCATACTCTAATGTCTTAACTCCTGTACTATGTTAGCTGTAATTGGGGCAGTAAACACAAACTCATACTCTAATGTCTTAACTCCTGTACTATGTTAGCTGTAATTAGTACAGAAACCACAAACTCATACTCTAATGTCTTAACTCCTGTACTATGTTAGCTGTAATTGGTACAGAAACCACAAACTCATACTCTAATGTCTTAACTCCTGTACTATGTTAGCTGTAATTGGTACAGAAACCACAAACTCATACTGTAATGTCTTAACTCCTGTACTATGTTAGCTGTAATTGGGGCAGAAAACACAAACTCATACTCTAATGTCTTAACTCCTGTACTATGTTAGCTGTAATTGGGGCAGAAAACACAAACTCATACTCTAATCTCTTAACTCCTGTACTATGTTAGCTGTAGTCGGGCCAGAAAACACAAACTCATACTCTAATGTCTTAACTCCTGTACTATGTTAGCTGTAATTGGGGCAGAAAACACAAACTCATACTCTAATGTCTTAACTCCTGTACTATGTTAGCTGTAATTGGGGCAGAAAACACAAACTCATACTCTAATGTCTTAACTCCTGTACTATGTTAGCTGTAGTCGGGCCAAAAAAACACAAACTCATACTCTAATGTCTTAACTCCTGTACTATGTTAGCTGTAGTCGGGCCAGAAAACACAAACTCATACTCTAATGTCTTAACTCCTGTACTATGTTAGCTGTAATTGGGGCAGAAAACACAAACTCATACTCTAATGTCTTAACTCCTGTACTATGTTAGCTGTAATTGGGGCAGAAAACACAAACTCATACTCTAATGTCTTAACTCCTGTACTATGTTAGCTGTAATTGGGGCAGAAAACACAAACTCATACTCTAATGTCTTAACTCCTGTACTATGTTAGCTGTAGTCGGGCCAGAAAACACAAACTCATACTCTAATGTCTTAACTCCTGTACTATGTTAGCTGTAATTGGGGCAGAAAACACAAACTCATACTGTAATGTCTTAACTCCTGTACTATGTTAGCTGTAGTCGGGCCAGAAAACACAAACTCATACGCTAATGTCTTAACTCCTGGACTACGTTAGCTGTAGTCGGGCCAGAAAACACAAACTCATACTGTAATGTCTTAACTCTTGTACTATGTTAGCTGTAGTCGGGCCAGAAAACACAAACTCATACTCTATTTCTTAACTCCTGTACTATGTTAGCTGTAATTGGGGCAGAAAACACAAACTCATACTCTAATGTCTTAACTCCTGTACTATGTTAGCTGTAGTCGGGCCAGAAAACACAAACTCATACTCTATTTCTTAACTCCTACACTATGTTAGCTGTAATTGGGGCAGAAAACACAAACTCATACTCTAATGTCTTAACTCCTGTACTACGTTAGCTGTAGTCGGGCCAGAAAACACAAACTCATACTCTAATGTCTTAACTCCTGTACTATGTTAGCTGTAGTCGGGCCAGAAAACACAAACTCATACTCTATTTCTTAACTCCTGTACTATGTTAGCTGTAATTGGGGCAGAAAACACAAACTCATACTCTAATGTCTTAACTCCTGTACTATGTTAGCTGTAGTCGGGCCAGAAAACACAAACTCATACTCTAATGTCTTAACTCCTGTACTATGTTAGCTGTAGTCGGGCCAGAAAACACAAACTCATACTGTAATGTCTTAACTCCTGTACTATGTTAGCTGTAATTGGTACAGAAACGACAAACTCTTACTGTAATGTCTTAACTCCTGTACTATGTTAGCTGTAGTCGGGCCAGAAAACACAAACTCATACTCTAATGTCTTAACTCCTGTACTATGTTAGCTGTAATTGGTACAGAAACCACAAACTCATACTGTAATGTCTTAACTCCTGTACTATGTTAGCTGTAATTGGTACAGAAACCACAAACTCATACTCTAATGTCTTAACTCCTGTTCTATGTTAGCTGTAGTCGGGCCAGAAAACACAAACTCATTCTCTAATGTCTTAACTCCTGTACTATGTTAGCTGTAATTGGTACAGAAACCACAAACTCATACTGTAATGTCTTAACTCCTGTACTATGTTAGCTGTAGTCGGGCCAGAAAACACAAACTCATACTCTAATGTCTTAACTCCTGTACTATGTTAGCTGTAATTGGGGCAGAAAACACAAACTCATACTCTAATGTCCTAACTCCTGTACTATGTTAGCTGTAATTGGTACAGAAAACACAAACTCATACTCTAATGTCTTAACTCCTGTACTATGTTAGCTGTAATTGGGGCAGAAAACACAAACTCATACTCTAATGTCTTAACTCCTGTACTATGTTAGCTGTAATTGGGGCAGAAAACACAAACTCATACTCTAATGTCATAACTCCTGTACTATGTTAGCTGTAATTGGTACAGAAACCACAAACTCATACTCTAATGTCTTAACTCCTGTACTATGTTAGCTGTAATTGGGGCAGAAAACACAAACTCATACTCTAATGTCTTAACTCCTGTACTATGTTAGCTGTAGTCGGGCCAGAAAACACAAACTCATACTCTAATGTCTTAACTCCTGTACTATGTTAGCTGTAATTGGGGCAGAAAACACAAACTCATACTCTAATGTCTTAACTCCTGTACTATGTTAGCTGTAGTCGGGCCAGAAAACACAAACTCATACTCTAATGTCTTAACTCCTGGACTACGTTAGCTGTAGTCGGGCCAGAAAACACAAACTCATACTCTAATGTCTTAACTCCTGTACTATGTTAGCTGTAATTGGGGCAGAAAAAAAACTCATACTCTAATCTCTTAACTCCTGTACTATGTTAGCTGTAATTGGGGCAGAAAACACAAACTCATAATCTAATGTCTTAACTCCTGTACTATGTTAGCTGTAATTGGGGCAGAAAACACAAACTCATACTCTAATGTCTTAACTCCTGTACTATGTTAGCTGTAGTCGGGCCATATAACACAAACTCATACTCTAATGTCTTAACTCCTGTACTATGTTAGCTGTTGTCGGGCAAGAAAACACAAACTCATACTCTAATGTCTTAACTCCTGTACTATGTTAGCTGTAATTGGTACAGAAACCACAAACTCATACTGTAATGTCTTAACTCCTGTACTATGTTAGCTGTAGTCGGGCCAGAAAACACAAACTTAAACTCTAATGTCTTAACTCCTGTACTATGTTAGCTGTAATTGGGCCAGAAAACACAAACTCATACTCTAATGTCTTAACTCCTGGACTACGTTCACTGTAATTGGGGCAGAAAACACAAACTCGTACTCTAATCTCTTAACTCCTGTACTATGTTAGCTGTAATTGGGGCAGAAAAAAAAACTCATACTCTAATGTCTTAACTCCTGTACTATGTTAGCTGTAATTGGTACAGAAACCACAAACTCATACTCTAATGTCTTAACTCCTGTACTATGTTAGCTGTAATTGGGGCAGAAAACACAACCTTTTACTCTAATGTCTTAACTCCTGTACTATGTTAGCTGTAATTGGGGCAGAAAATACAAACACATACTCTAATGTCTTAACTCCTGTACTATGTTAGCTGTAATTGGGGCAGAAAAACACAAACTCCTACTCTCACTAGTGTGTTAACTCCTGTACTATGTTAGCTGTAGTTGGAGTACAAAAACACAAACTCCTACTCTCACTAGTGCATTAACTCCTGTCCTGTGTTAGCTGTAGCTGGAGCAGAAAAACACACACATACTCTCAATAGTGTGTTAACTCCCGTTTTATGTTAGCTGTAGTTGGAGCAGAAAAACACAGTCTTACTCTCACTAGTGTGCTAACTCCTGTCCTATGTTAGCTGCACTTGGAGCAGAAAAACGAACCCATACTCTCACTAGTGTGTTAACTCCTGTCCTATGTTAGCTGCACTTGGAGCAGAAAAACAAACCCATACTCTCACTAGTGTTTTAACTCCTGTCCTATGTTAGCTGTAGTTGGAGCAGAAAAATGCACTCATACTCTAACTAGTGTTTTTGCTCCTGTACTATGTCAGCTGTAGAAGGAGCAGTAAAACACACTCATACTCTCACAACTGTGTTAAAACCTGTCCTATGTTAGCCGTAGTCCGAGCACAAAAACACACTGATACTCCCACAACTGTGTTAACTCCTGTCCTATGTTAGCTGTAGTTGGAGCAGAAAAACGCACTCATACTTTCAATATTGTGTTAACTCCTGTTTTATGTTATCTGCAGTTGGAAAAGAAAAACGCACTCATACTTTCAATAGTGTGTTAACTCCTGTTTTATGTTAGCTGTAGTTGGAGCAGAAAAACACACTCATACTCTCAATATTGTGTTAACTCCTGTTTTATGTTATCTGCAGTTGGAAAAGAAAAACGCACTCATACTTTCAATAGTGTGTTAACTCCTGTTTTATGTTATCTGCAGTTGGAAAAGAAAAACGCACTCATACTTTCAATAGTGTGTTAACTCCTGTTTTATGTTAGCTGTAGTTGGAGCAGAAAAACACACTCATACTCTCAATAGTGTGTTAACTCCTGTTTTATGTTAGCTGGAGTTGGAGCAGAAAAACGCACTCATACTTTCAATAGTGTGTTATATCCTGTTTTATGTTAGCTGTAGAAGGAGTAGTAAAACACACTCATACTCTCAATAGTGTGTTAACTCCTGTTTTATGTTAGCTGGAGTTGGAGCAGAAAAACGCACTCATACTCTCAATAGTGTGTTAACTCCTGTTTTATGTTAGCTGGAATTGGAGCAGAAAAACGCACTCATATTCTCAATAGTGTGTTAACTCCTGTTTTATGTTAGCTGTAGTTGGAGCAGAAAAACACACTCATACTCTCAATAGTGTGTTAACTCCTGTTTTATGTTAGCTGGAATTGGAGCAGAAAAACGCACTCATACTCTCAATATTGTGTTAACTCCTGTTTTATGTTAGCTGCAGTTGGAGCAGAAAAACGCACACATACTCTCTATATTGTGTTAACTCCTGTTTTATGTTAGCTGCAGTTGGAGCAGAAAAACGCACTAATACTCTCAATAGTGTGTTATGTCCTGTTTTATGTTAGCTGTAGTTGGAGCAGAAAAACGCACTCATACTTTCAATAGTGTGTTATATCCTGTTTTATGTTAGCTGTAGAAGGAGTAGTAAAACACACTCATACTCTCAATATTGTGTTAACTCCTGTTTTATGTTAGCTGGAGTTGGAGCAGAAAAACACACTCATACTCTCAATATTGTGTTAACTCCTGTTTTATGTTAGCTGGAGTTGGAGCAGAAAAACGCACTCATACTTTCAATAGTGTGTTAACTCCTGTTTTATGTTAGCTGTAGTTGGAGCAGAAAAACGCACTCATACTTTCAATAGTGTGTTAACTCCTGTTTTATGTTAGCTGTAGTTGGAGCAGAAAAACGCACTCATACTCTCAATATTGTGTTAACTCCTGTTTTATGTTAGCTGCAGTTGGAGCAGAAAAACGCACTCATACTCTCAATATTGTGTTAACTCCTGTTTTATGTTAGCTGGAGTTGGAGCAGAAAAACGCACTCATACTTTCAATAGTGTGTTAACTCCTGTTTTATGTTAGCTGTAGTTGGAGCAGAAAAACGCACTCATACTTTCAATAGTGTGTTAACTCCTGTTTTATGTTAGCTGGAGTTGGAGCAGAAAAACGCACTCATACTTTCAATAGTGTGTTAACACCTGTTTTATGTTAGCTGTAGTTGGAGCAGAAAAACGCACTCATACTTTCAATAGTGTGTTAACACCTGTTTTATGTTAGCTGTAGTTGGAGCAGAAAAACGCACTCATACTTTCAATAGTGTGTTATATCCTGTTTTATGTTAGCTGTAGAAGGAGTAGTAAAACGCACTCATACTCTCAATATTGTGTTAACTCCTGTTTTATGTTAGCTGCAGTTGGAGCAGAAAAACACACTCATACTTTCAATAGTGTGTTAACTCCTGTTTTATGTTAGCTGTAGTTGGAGCAGAAAAACGCACTCATACTCTCAATATTGTGTTAACTCCTGTTTTATGTTAGCTGTAGTTGGAGCAGAAAAACGCACTCATACTCTCAATATTGTGTTAACTCCTGTTTTATGTTAGCTGGAGTTGGAGTAGTAAAACACACTCATACTCTCAATAGTGTGTTAACTCCTGTTTTATGTTAGCTGTAGTTGGAGCAGAAAAACGCACTCATACTCTCAATATTGTGTTAACTCCTGTTTTATGTTAGCTGGAGTTGGAGTAGTAAAACACACTCATACTCTCAATATTGTGTTAACTCCTGTTTTATGTTAGCTGTAGTTGGAGCAGAAAAACGCACTCATACTCTCAATATTGTGTTAACTCCTGTTTTATGTTAGCTGCAGTTGGAGCAGAAAAACGCACTCATACTCTCAATATTGTGTTAACTCCTGTTTTATGTTAGCTGCAGTTGGAGCAGAAAAACGCACTAATACTCTCAATATTGTGTTAACTCCTGTTTTATGTTAGCTGCAGTTGGAGCAGAAAAACGCACTAATACTCTCAATATTGTGTTAACTCCTGTTTTATGTTAGCTGTAGAAGGAGCAGTAAAACACACTCATACTCTCAATATTGTGTTAACTCCTGTTTTATGTTAGCTGCAGTTGGAGCAGAAAAACGCACTCATACTCTCAATATTGTGTTAACTCCTGTTTTATGTTAGCTGCAGTTGGAGCAGAAAAACGCACTAATACTCTCAATATTGTGTTAACACCTGTTTTATGTTAGCTGTAGTTGGAGCAGAAAAACGCACTCATACTTTCAATAGTGTGTTAACTCCTGTTTTATGTTAGCTGTAGTTGGAGCAGAAAAACGCACTCATACTTTCAATAGTGTGTTAACTCCTGTTTTATGTTAGCTGTAGAAGGAGTAGTAAAACACACTCATACTCTCAATATTGTGTTAACTCCTGTTTTATGTTAGCTGTAGAAGGAGTAGTAAAACACACTCATACTTTCAATAGTGTGTTAACTCCTGTTTTATGTTAGCTGGAGTTGGAGCAGAAAAACGCACTCATACTCTCAATATTGTGTTAACTCCTGTTTTATGTTAGCTGGAGTTGGAGCAGAAAAACGCACTCATACTCTCAATAGTGTGTTATGTCCTGTTTTATGTTAGCTGTAAAAGGAGTAGTAAAACACACTCATACTCTCACAACTGTGTTAGCTCCTGTCCTATGCTAGCTGTAGTTGGAGCACACAAACACACTCATACTCACACTCGTGTGTTAACTCCTGCGCAATTTAGCTGTAGTTGGAGCAGAAAAACAAACCAATACTCTCACTAGTGTGCTAACTCCTGTCCTATGCTACTGTAGTTAGATCAGAAAAACAAACTAATACTCTCACTAGGGTGCTAACTCCCGTCCTATGTTGGTTTAGTTACAGCAGAAAACAACAACGCATACTTTCACTAGTGTGCTAACTCCTGTCCTATGTTGGTTTAGTTACAGCAGAAAACAACAACTCATACTTTCACTAGGGTGCTAACTCCCGTCCTATGTTGGTTTAGTTACAGCAGAAAACAACAACTCATACTCTCACTAGTGTGCTAACTCCTGTCCTATGCTACTGTAGTTAGATCAGAAAAACACACTCATACTCTCACTAGGGTGCTAACTCCTGTCCTATGTTAGTTTAGTTACTGCAGAAAACAGACTCATACTTTCACTAGTGTGTTGACTCCTGTCCTACGTTACATGGTATTGGGAGCAGAAAATCAAACGCATAGTCTCAATAGTGTCCTGTCTTACACTAGCTGTACGTGGAGCAAAAAAACAGACTCATACTCTCATTAGTGTGTAAACACCTGTCCTATGTCAGCTGTAGTTGCAGAAAAACACACTCATACCATCACTGGTGTGCTAACTCCTGTCCTATGTTAGCTGTAGTTGGAGTAGAAAAAGCTCTCAACTCTCAGTAGTGTGTTAACTCCTGTCCTATGTTAGCTGTAGTTGGAGTAGAAAAAAGCTCTCAACTCTCAGTAGTGTGTTCACTCCTGTTTTATGTTAGCTGTAGTTGGAGCGGAAAAACAAACCCATACTCTCACTAGTGTCTTATCTCCTGACCTATGTTAGCTCTAGATAGAGTAGAAAAAACACTCATACTCTCACTGGTGTGTTCACTCCTTTCCTATGTTAGATGTAGTTGGAGTAGAAAACACTCTCATACTCTAATTAATGTGTTAACTGCTGTCCTATGTTAGCTGTAGTTGGAGTAGAAAAAAACACTCATACTGTTACTAGTGTGTTAACTCCTGTCCTATATTAGCTGTAGTTGGAGTAGAAAGAAACACTCATACTGTTACTAGTGTGATCACTCCTGTCCTATGTTAGATGTAGTTGGACCAGAAAAACACACTCATAATCTCACTAGTGTGTTAACTCCTGTTTTATGTTAGCTGTAGTTGGAGTATAAAAACAATCTCATACCCTCACTAGTTTTTTAGCTGCTGTACTATGTTAGCTGCAGAAGGAGCAGTAAAACACACGCGTACTCTCACAACTGGGTTAGCTCCTGTCCTATTTTAGCTGTAGTTGGAGCAGAAAAACAAACTCATACTCTCACTAGTGTGTTAACTCCTGTCCTATGTTAGCAGTAGGCGGAGCAGAAAAACAAACTCATACTCTCACTGGTGTGTTAACTCCTGTCCTATGGTAGCAGTAGTTGGAGCAGAAACACAAATGCATACCCTCACTAGTGTGTTAACTCCTGTCCTATGTTAGCTGTAGTTGGAGCACAAAAAGACGCTCATACTCCCACTTGTGTGATAACTCTTGCCCAATTTATCTGCAGTTGGAGCAGAACAACAAACTCATACTCTCACTTGTGGGTTAACTCCTGTCCTATGTTACCAGTAGTTGGAGCAGAAAAACAAATTCATACTCTCACTAGTGTGCTAACTCTTGTCCTATGTGAGCTGTAGTTGAAGCAGAAAACACACACTCATACTTTCACTGGTGTGCTAACTCCTGTCCTATGCTACTGTAGTTAGATCAGATAAACACACTCATACTCTCACTAGGGTGCAAACTCCTGTCCTATGTTACTTTAGTTACAGCAGAAAACAGACACTCATACTTTCACTAGTGTGCTAATTCCTGTCCTATGCTACTGTAGTTAGATCAGAGAAACACACTCATACTGTCACTAGGGTGCTAACTCCTGTCCTATGTTAGTTTAGTTACAGCAGAAAACACACACTCATTTTCTCACTAGTGTGCTAACTCCTGTCCTATGCTACTGTAGTTTGATCGGAAAAACACATTCTTACTCTTACTAGTGTGTTCACTTCTGTCCTATGTTAGATGTAGTTGCACCAGAAAAACACACTCATAATCTCACTAGCGTGTTAACTCCTGCCCAATTTAGCTGTAGTTGGAGCAAAAAAACAAACTCATACCCTCACTAGGGTGGTAACTCCATTCCTGTGTTACTTTAGTTACAGCAGAAAACACACACTCATACTCTCACTAGTGTGTTCACTCCTGTCCTACGTTAGATGGTATTGGGAGCAGAAAAACAAACACATAGTCTCACTAGTGTCCTGTCTTACACTAGCTGTACGTGGAGCAAAAAAACAGACTCATACTCTCATTAGTGTGTTAACACCTGTCCTATGCCTGCTGTAGTTGAGGCAAAAGCACACTCATACCGTCACTGTTGTGCTAACTCCTGTCCTATGTTAGCTGTAGTTGGAGAAGAAGACACACTCATGCTCTACCTAGTGTGTTAACTCCTGTCCTTGGTTAGCTGTAGTTGGAGTAGAAAAAAGCTGTCAACTCTCAGTAGTGTATTAACTCCTGTCCTATGTTAGCTGTAGTTGGAGCAGAAAAACACACTCATACTCTCAATAGTGTGTTAACTCCGGTTTTATGTTAGCTGTAGTTGGAGCAGAAAACGTCATATTCTCACTAGTGTGCTAACTCCTTTCCTATGTTAGCTGCACTAAGAGCAGAAGAACAAACCCATACTCTCACTTGTGAGCTAACTTCTGTCCTATGTTAGCTGTAGTTGGAGCAGAAAACACACACGCATACTTTCACTAGTGTGCTAACTGCTGTCCTATGCTTCTGTAGTAAGATCAGAAAAACACACTCATACTTTCACTAGTGTGCTAACTCCTGTCCTATGCTACTGTAGTTAGATCAGAGAAACACACTCATACTGTCACTAGGGTGCTAACTTCTGTCCCATGTTAGTTTAGTTATGCAGAAAACACACAATCATACTCTCACTAGTGTGTTCACTCCTGTCCTACGTTAGATGGTAATGGGAGCAGAAAAACAAACACATGGTCTCACTAGTGTCCTGGCTTACACTAGCTGTACGTGGAGCAAAAAAAATAACTCATACTCTCACTAGTGTGTTAACTCCTGTCCTTGGTTAGCTGTAGTTGGAGTAGAAAAAAGCTCTCAACTCTCAGTAGTGTATTAACTCCTGTCCTATGTTAGCTGTAGTTGGAGCAGAAAAACACACTCATACTCTCTATAGTGTGTTAACTCCGGTTTTATGTTAGCTGTAGTTGGAGCAGAAAACGTCATATTCTCACTAGTGTGCTAACTCCTTTCCTATGTTAGCTGCACTAAGAGCAGAAGAACAAACCCATACTCTCACTTGTGAGCTAACTTCTGTCCTATTATAGCTGTAGTTGGAGCAGAAAACACACACTCATACTTTCACTAGTGTGCTAACTCCTGTCCTATGCTACTGTAGTTAGATCAGAGAAACACACTCATACTGTCACTAGGGTGCTAACTTCTGTCCCATGTTAGTTTAGTTATGCAGAAAACACACACTCATACTCTCACTAGTGTGTTCACTCCTGTGCTACGTTAGATGGTAATGGGAGCAGAAAAACAAAGACATGGTCTCACTAGTGTCCTGTCTTACACTAGCTGTACGTGGAGCAAAAAAACAAACTCATACTCTCACTAGTGTGTTAACTCCTGTCTTATGTTAGCAGTAGTTGGAGCAGAAAGATAAATTCATACCCTCACTAGTGTGCTAAATTGTGTCCTATGCTACTGTAGTTAGATCAGAAAACACACACTCATACTCTCACTAGTGTGTTCACTCCTGTCCTACGTTAGATGGTATTGGGAGCAGGAAAACAAACTCATACTCTCACTAGTTTGTTAAATCATGACCTATGCCTGCTACAGTTGGGGCAGAAAACACAAACTCATACTCTCACTAGTTTGTTAAATCATGACCTATGCCTGCTGCAGTTGGGGCAGAAAACACAAACTCATACTCTCACTTGTTTGTTAAATCATGACCAATGCCTGCTGCAGTTGGGGCAGAAAACACACACTCATACTCTCACTAGTTTGTTAAATCATGACCTATGCCTGCTGCAGTTGGGGCAGAAAACACAAACTCATACTCTCACTAGTTTGTTAAATCATAACCTATGCCTGCTGCAATTAGAGCAGAAAACACAAACTCATACTCTCACTAGTTTGTTAAATCATGACCTATGCCTGCTGCAGTTGGGGCAGAAAACACAAACTCATACTGTTGCTAGGTTGTTAAATCATAACCTATGCCTGCTGCAATTAGAGCAGAAAACACACACTCATACTCTCACTCGTTTGTTAAATCACGACCTATGCCTGCTACAGTTGGGGCAGAAAACACACACTCATACTCTCACTAGTTCATTAAATCACGACCTATGCCTGCTACAGTTGGGGCAGAAAACACACATTCATACTCTTACTAGTTTGTTAAATCATAACCTATGCCTGCTACAGTTGGGGCAGAAAACACACACTCATACTCACACTAGTTTGTTAAATCATGACCTATGCCTGCAGCAATTAGGGCAGAAAACACACACTCATACTCTCACTAGTTCATTAAATCATGACCTATGCCTGCTGCAATTAGAGCAGAAAACACACATTCATACTCACACTAGTTTGTTAAATCATGACCTATGCCTGCTGCAATTAGGGCAGAAAACACACACTCATACTCTCACTAGTTTGTTAAATCATGACCTATGCCTGCTGCAATTAGGGCAGAAAACACACACTCATACTCTCACTAGTTTGTTAAATCATGACCTATGCCTGCTGCAATTAGGGCAGAAAACACACACTCATACTCACACTAGTTTGTTAAATCATGACCTATGCCTGCTGCAATTAGAGCAGAAAACACACACTCATACTCTCACTAGTTTGTTAAATCATGACCTATGCATGCTGCAATTAGAGCAGAAAACACACACTCATACTCTCACTAGTTTGTTAAATCATGACCTATGCCTGCTGCAATTACAGCAGAAAACACACACTCATACTCTCACTAGTTTGTTAAATCATGACCTATGCCTGCTGCAATTAGGGCAGAAAACACACACTCATACTCTCACTAGTTTGTTAAATCATGACCTATTCCTGCTGCAATTAGAGCAGAAAACACACACTCATACTGTCATAGTTCATTAAATCATGACCTATGTCTGCTGCAATTGGAGCAGAAAACACACATTCTTACTCTTACTAGTTCATTAAATCATGACTTATGCCTGCTGCAATTAGAGCAGAAAACACAAACTCATACTCTCACTAGTTTGTTAAATCATGACCTATGCCTGCTGCAGTTGGGGCAGAAAACACAAACTCATACTCTCACTAGTTTGTTAAATCATGACCTATGCCTGCTGCAGTTGGGGCAGAAAACACACACTCATACTCTCACCAGTGTGTTAACTCCAGTACTATGTTAGCTGCAGTTGGAGCACAAAATGACAAAACTCATACTCCCACAAATGTGTAAACTCCTGTACCATGTTAGCTGTAGTCAGGGCAGAAAACACAAACTCATACTCTAATGTCTTAACTCCTGGATTATGTTAGCTGTAATGGGGGCAGAAAACACAAACTCATACTCTAATCTCTTAACTCCTGTACTATGTTAGCTGTAATTGGGGCAGAAAAAAAACCTCATACTCTAATGTCTTAACTCCTGTACTATGTTAGCTGTAATTGGTACAGAAACCACAAACTCATACTCTAATGTCTTAACTTGTGTACTATGTTAGCTGTAATTGGTATAGAAACCACAAACTCATACTCTAAAGTCTTAACTCCTGTACTATGTTAGCTGTAATTGGCACAGAAACCACAAACTCATACTCTAATGTCTTAACTCCTGTACTATGTTAGCTGTAATTGGTACAGAAACCACAAACTCATACTCTAATGTCTTAACTCCTGTACTATGTTAGCTGTAATTGGTACAGAAACCACAAACTCATACTCTAATGTCTTAACTCCTGTACTATGTTAGCTGTAATTGGTACAGAAACCACAAACTCATACGGTAATGTCTTAACTCCTGTACTATGTTAGCTGTAATTGGTACAGAAACCACAAACTCATACTCTAATGACTTAACTCCTGTACTATGTTAGCTGTAATTGGTACAGAAACCACAAACTCATACTGTAATGTCTTAACTCCTGTACTATGTTAGCTGTAATTGGTACAGAAACCACAAACTCATACTCTAATGTCTTAACTCTTGTACTATGTTAGCTGTAATTGGTACAGAAACCACAAACGCATACTCTAATGTCTTAACTCCTGTACTATGTTAGCTGTAATTGGTACAGAAACCACAAACTCATACTGTAATGTCTTAACTCCTGTACTATGTTAGCTGTAATTGGGGCAGAAAACACAAACTCATACTCTAATATCTTAACTCCTGTACTATGTTAGCTGTAATTGGGGCAGAAAACACAAACTCATACTCTAATGTCTTAACTCCTGTACTATGTTGTTTGTAATTGGTACAGAAACCACAAACTCATACTGTAATGTCTTAACTCCTGTACTATGTTAGCTGTAATTGGTACAGAAACCACAAACTCATACTGTAATGTCTTAACTCCTGTACTATGTTAGCTGTAATTGGGGCAGAAAACACAAACTCATACTCTAATGTCTTAACTCCTGTACTATAATAGCTGTAATTGGGGCAGAAAACACAAACTCATACTCTAATGTCTTAATTCCTGTACTATGTTAGCTGTAATTGGGGCAGAAAACACAAACTCATACTCTAATGTCTTAACTCCTGTACCATGTTAGCTGTAGTCGGGCCAGAAAACACAAACTCATACTCTAATGTCTTAACTCCTGTACTATGTTAGCTGTAATTGGGGCAGAAAACACAAACTCATACTCTAATGTCTTAACTCCTGTACTATGTTAGCTGTAATTGGGGCAGAAAACACAAACTCATACTCTAATGTCTTAACTCCTGTACTATGTTAGCTGTAGTCGGGCCAGAAAACACAAACTCATACTCTAATGTCTTAACTCCTGTTCTATGTTAGCTGTAATTGGGGCAGAAAACACAAACTCATACCCTAATGTCTTAACTCCCGTACTATGTTAGCTGTAGTCGGGCCAGAAAACACAAACTCATACCCTAATGTCTTAACTCCTGTACTATGTTAGCTGTAGTCGGGCCAGAAAACACAAACTCATACTCTAATGTCTTAACTCCTGTACTATGTTAGCTGTACTTGGGGCAGAAAACACAAACTCATACTCTAATGTCTTAACTCCTGTAATATATTAGCTGTAATTGGGGCAGAAAACACAAACCTGTACTCTAATGTCTTAACTCCTGTACTATGTTAGCTGTAATTGGGGCAGAAAACACAAACTCATACTCTAATGTCTTAACTCCTGTACTATGTTAGCTGTAATTGGGGCAGAAAACACAAACTCATACTCTAATGTCTTAACTCCTGTACTATGTTAGCTGTAGTCGGGCAAGAAAACACAAACTCATACTCTAATGTCTTAACTCCTGTACTATGTTAGCTGTAGTCGGGCCAGAAAACACAAACTCATACTCTAATGTCTTAACTCCTGTACTATGTTAGCTGTAATTGGGGCAGAAAACACAAACTCATACTCTAATGTCTTAACTCCTGTACTATGTTAGCTGTAGTCGGGCCAGAAAACACAAACTCATACTCTAATGTCTTAACTCCTGTACTATGTTAGCTGTAATTGGGGCAGAAAACACAAACTCATACTATAATGTCTTAACTCCTGTACTATGTTAGCTGTAATTGGGGCAGAAAACACAAACTCATACTCTAATGTCTTAACTCCTGTACTATGTTAGCTGTAGTCGGGCCAGAAAACACAAACTCATACTCTAATGTCTTAACTCCTGTACTATGTTAGCTGTAGTCGGGCCAGAAAACACAAACTCATACTCTAATGTCTTAACTCCTGTACTAAGTTAGCTGTAGTCGGGCCAGAAGACACAAACTCATACTCTAATGTCTTAACTCCTGGACTACGTTAGCTGTAGTCGGGCCAGAAAACACAAACTAATACTCTAATGTCTTAACTCCTGTACTATTTTAGCTGTAGTCGGGCCAGAAAACACAAACTCATACTCTAATGTCTTAACTCCTGTACTATGTTAGCTGTAGTCGGGCCAGAAAACACAAACTCATACGCTAATGTCTTAACTCCTGTACTATGTTAGCTGTAATTGGTACAGAAACCACAAACTCATACTCTAATGTCTTAACTCCTGTACTATGTTAGCTGTAAACACAAACTCATACTCTAATGTCTTAACACCTGTACTATGTTAGCTGTAATTGGTACAGAAAACACAAACTCATACTCTAATGTCTTAACTCCTGTACTATGTTAGCTGTAATTGGGGCAGAACACACAAACTCATACTCTAATGTCTTAACTCCTGTACTATGTTAGCTGTAGTCGGACCAGAAAACACAAACTCATACTCTAATGTCTTAACTCCTGGACTACGTTAGCTGTAGTCGGGCCAGAAAACACAAACTCATACTCTAATGTCTTAACTCCTGTACTATGTTAGCTGTAATTGGGGCAGAAAAAAAAACTCATACTCTAATCTCTTAACTCCTGTACTATGTTAGCTGTAATTGGGGCAGAAAACACAAACTCATACTCTAATGTCTTAACTCCTGTACTATGTTAGCTGTAATTGGGGCAGAAAACACAAACTCATACTCTAATGTCTTAACTCCTGTACTATGTTAGCTGTAATTGGGGGAGAAAACACAAATTCATACTCTAATGTCTTAACTCCTGTACTATGTTAGCTGTAATGGGGGCAGAAAACACAAACTCATACTCTAATGTCTTAACTCCTGTACTATGTTAGCTGTAGTCGGGCCAGAAAACACAAACTCATACTCTAATGTCTTAACTCCGGTACTATGTTAGCTGTAGTCGGGCCAGAAAACACAAACTCATACTCTAATGTCTTAACTCCTGTACTATGTTAGCTGTAGTTGGGCCAGAAAACAGAAACTCATACTCTAATGTCTTAACTCCTGTACTATGTTAGCTGTAGTCGGGCCAGAAAACACAAACTCATACTCTAATGTCTTAACTCCTGTACTATGTTAGCTGTAATTGGGGCAGAAAACACAAACTCATACTCTAATGTCTTAACTCCTGTACTATGTTAGCTGTAGTCGGGCCAGAAAACACAAACTCATACTCTAATGTCTTAACTCCTGTACTATGTTAGCTGTAGTCGGGCCAGAAAACACAAACTCATACTCTAATGTCTTAACTCCTGTACTATGTTAGCTGTAGTCGGGCCAGAAAACACAAACTCATACTCTAATGTCTTAACTCCTGTACTATGTTAGCTGTAGTCGGGCCAGAAAACACAAACTCATACTCTAATGTCTTATCTCCTGGACTACGTTAGCTGTAGTCGGGCCAGAAAACACAAACTCATACTCTAATGTCTTAACTCCTGTACTATGTTAGCTGTAATTGGGGCAGAAAACACAAACCCATACTCTAATGTCTTAACTCATGTACTATGTTAGCTGTAATTGGGGCAGAAAACACAAACTCATACTCTAATGTCTTAACTCCTGTACTATGTTAGCTGTAATTGGGGGAGAAAACACAAACTCATACTCTAATGTCTTAACTCCTGTACTATGTTAGCTGTAGTCGGGCCAGAAAACACAAACTCATACTCTAATGTCTTAACTCCTGTTCTATGTTAGCTGTAATTGGGGCAGAAAACACAAACTCATACCCTAATGTCTTAACTCCCGTACTATGTTAGCTGTAGTCGGGCCAGAAAACACAAACTCATACCCTAATGTCTTAACTCCTGTACTATGTTAGCTGTAGTCGGGCCAGAAAACACAAACTCATACTCTAATGTCTTAACTCCTGTACTATGTTAGCTGTACTTGGGGCAGAAAACACAAACTCATACTCTAATGTCTTAACTCCTGTAATATATTAGCTGTAATTGGGGCAGAAAACACAAACCTGTACTCTAATGTCTTAACTCCTGTACTATGTTAGCTGTAATTGGGGCAGAAAACACAAACTCATACTCTAATGTCTTAACTCCTGTACTATGTTAGCTGTAATTGGGGCAGAAAACACAAACTCATACTCTAATGTCTTAACTCCTGTACTATGTTAGCTGTAGTCGGGCAAGAAAACACAAACTCATACTCTAATGTCTTAACTCCTGTACTATGTTAGCTGTAGTCGGGCCAGAAAACACAAACTCATACTCTAATGTCTTAACTCCAATACTATGTTAGCTGTAATTGGGGCAGAAAACACAAACTCATACTCTAATGTCTTAACTCCTGTACTATGTTAGCTGTAGTCGGGCAAGAAAACACAAACTCATACTCTAATGTCTTAACTCCTGTACTATGTTAGCTGTAGTCGGGCCAGAAAACACAAACTCATACTCTAATGTCTTAACTCCAGTACTATGTTAGCTGTAATTGGGGCAGAAAACACAAACTCATACTCTAATGTCTTAACTCCTGTACTATGTTAGCTGTAGTCGGGCCAGAAAACACAAACTCATACTCTAATGTCTTAACTCCTGTACTATGTTAGCTGTAATTGGGGCAGAAAACACAAACTCATACTCTAATGTCTTAACTCGTTACTATGTTAGCTGTAGTCGGGCCAGAAAACACAAACTCATACTCTAATGTCTTAACTCCTGGACTACGTTAGCTGTAGTCGGGCCAGAAAACAAAAACTAATACTCTAATGTCTTAACTCCTGTACTATTTTAGCTGTAGTCGGGCCAGAAAACACAAACTCATACTCTAATGTCTTAACTCCTGTACTATGTTAGCTGTAGTCGGGCCAGAAAACACAAACTCATACGCTAATGTCTTAACTCCTGTACTATGTTAGCTGTAATTGGTACAGAAACCACAAACTCATACTCTAATGTCTTAACTCCTGTACTATGTTAGCTGTAAACACAAACTCATACTCTAATGTCTTAACTCCTGTACTATGTTAGCTGTAATTGGTACAGAAAACACAAACTCATACTCTAATGTCTTAACTCCTGTACTATGTTAGCTGTAATTGGGGCAGAACACACAAACTCATACTCTAATGTCTTAACTCCTGTACTATGTTAGCTGTAGTCGGACCAGAAAACACAAACTCATACTCTAATGTCTTAACTCCTGGACTACGTTAGCTGTAGTCGGGCCAGAAAACACAAACTCATACTCTAATGTCTTAACTCCTGTACTATGTTAGCTGTAATTGGGGCAGAAAAAAAAACTCATACTCTAATCTCTTAACTCCTGTACTATGTTAGCTGTAATTGGGGCAGAAAACACAAACTCATACTCTAATGTCTTAACTCCTGTACTATGTTAGCTGTAATTGGGGGAGAAAACACAAACTCATACTCTAATGTCTTAACTCCTGTACTATGTTAGCTGTAATTGGGGCAGAAAACACAAACTCATACTCTAATGTCTTAACTCCTGTACTATGTTAGCTGTAGTCGGGCCAGAAAACACAAACTCATACTCTAATGTCTTAACTCCTGTACTATGTTAGCTGTAATTGGTACAGAAACCACAAACTCATACTGTAATGTCTTAACTCCTGTACTATGTTAGCTGTAGTCGGGCCAGAAAACACAAACTCATACTCTAATGTCTTAACTCCTGTACTACGTTAGCTGTAATTGGGCCAGAAAACACAAACTCATACTCTAATGTCTTAACTCCTTGAACACGTTCACTGTAAAATGGGCAGAAAACACAAACTCGTACTCTAATCTCTTAACTCCTGTACTATGTTAGCTGTAATTGGGGCAGAAAAAAAACTCATACTCTAATGTCTTAACTCCTGTACTATGTTAGCTGTAATTGGTACAGAAACCACAAACTCATACTCTAATGTCTTAACTCCTGTACTATGTTAGCTGTAATTGGGGCAGAAAACACAACCTTATACTCTAATGTCTTAACTCCTGTACTATGTTAGCTGTAATTGGGGCAGAAAACACAAACACATACTCTAATGTCTTAACTCCTGTACTATGTTAGCTGTAATTGGGGCAGAAGAACACAAACTCCTACTCTCACTAGTGTGTTAACTCCTGTACTATGTTAGCTGTAGTTGGAGTACAACAACACAAACTCCTACTCTCACTAGTGCATTAACTCCTGTCCTGTGTTAGCTGTAGTTGGAGCAGAAAAACACACACATACTCTCAATAGTGTGTTAACTCCCGTTTTATGTTAGCTGTAGTTGGAGCAGAAAAACACAGTCTTACTCTCACTAGTGTGCTAACTCCTGTCCTATGTTAGCTGCACTTGGAGCAGAAAAACAAACCCATACTCTCACGAGTGTGTTAACTCCTGTCCTATGTTAGCTGCACTTGGAGTAGAAAAACAAACCCATACTCTCACTAGTGTTTTAACTCCTGTCCTATGTTAGCTGTAGTTGGAGCAGAAAAATGCACTCATACTCTAACTAGTGTTTTTGCTCCTGTACTATGTTAGCTGTAGAAGGAGCAGTAAAACACACTCATACTCTCACAACTGTGTTAAAACCTGTCCTATGTTAGCCGTAGTCGGAGCACAAAAACACACTGATACTCCCACAACTGTGTTAACTCCTGTCCTATGTTAGCTGTAGTTGGAGCAGAAAAACGCACTCATACTCTCAATATTGTGTTAACTCCTGTTTTATGTTAGCTGCAGTTGGAGCAGAAAAACGCACTCGTACTTTCAATAGTGTGTTATATCCTGTTTTATGTTAGCTGTAGTTGGAGCAGAAAAACACACTCATACTCTCAATAGTGTGTTATATCCTGTTTTATGTTAGCTGTAGAAGGAGTAGTAAAACACACTCATACTCTCAATATTGTGTTAACTCCTGTTTTATGTTAGCTGTAGTTGGAGCAGAAAAACACACTCATACTCTCAATATTGTGTTAACTCCTGTTTTATGTTAGCTGTAGATGGAGTAGTAAAACACACTCATACTCTCAATATTGTGTTAACTCCTGTTTTATGTTAGCTGTAGTTGGAGCAGAAAAACACACTCATACTCTCAATATTGTGTTAACTCCTGTTTTATGTTAGCTGGAGTTGGAGCAGAAAAACGCACTCATACTCTCAATAGTGTGTTATGTCCTGTTTTATGTTAGCTGTAAAAGGAGTAGTAAAACACACTCATACTCTCACAACTGTGTTAGCTCCTGTCCTATGTTAGCTGTAGTTGGAGCACACAAACACACTCATACTCACACTCGTGTGTTAACTCCTGCGCAATTTAGCTGTAGTTGGTGCAGAAAAACAAACCAATACTCTCACTAGTGTGTTAACTCCTGTCCTATATTAGCAGTAGTACGAGCAGAAAAACAAATTCATACTCTCACTAGTGTGCTAACTCGTGTCCTATGCTACTGTAGTTACAGGAGAAAAGTGTTCAATTCTGTCTTTACTAGCTGTACTTAGAGCAGAAAAAAAACCCATACTCTCACTTGTGTGCTAACTTCTGTCCTATGTTAGCTGTAGTTGGAGAAGAAAACACACTCATACTTTCACTGGTGTGCTATCTCCTGTCCTATGCTTCTGTAGTCAGATCAGAAAATCACACTCATACTCTCACTAGGGTGCTAACTCCTGTCCTATGTTAGTTTAGTTATAGCAGAAAACACACACTCATACTTTCACTAGTGTGCTAACTCCTGTCCTATGCTACTGTAGTTAGATCAGAAAAACACACTCATACTCTCACTAGGGTGCTAACTCCTGTCCTATGTTAGTTTAGTTACAGCAGAAAACAGACTCATACTCTCATTTATGTGTAAACACCTGTCCTATGTCTACTGTAGTTGCAGAAAAACACACTCATACCGTCACTGGTGTGCTAACTCCTGTCCTATGTTAGCTGTAGTTGGAGTAGAAAAAAGCTCTCAACTCTCAGTAGTGTGTTAACTCCTGTCCTATGTTAGATGTAGTTGGAGTAGAAAAAAGCTCTCAACTCTCAGTAGTGTGTTAACTCCTGTCCTATGTTAGATGTAGTTGTAGTAGAAAAAAGCTCTCAACTCTCAGTAGTGTGTTCACTCCTGTCCTATGTTAGATGTAGTTGGAGCAGAAAAACACACTCATACTCTTAATAGTGTGTTAACTCCTGTCGTATATTAGCTGTAGTTGGAGTAGAAAAAAACACTCATACTGTTACTAGTGTGATTACTCCTGTCCTATATTAGCTGTAGTTGGAGTAGAAAAAAACACTCATACTGTTACTAGTGTGATTACTCCTGTCCTATATTAGCTGTAGTTGGAGTAGAAAAAAACACTCATACTGTTACTAGTGTGTTAACTCCTGTCCTATATTAGCTGTAGTTGGAGCAGAAAAACACACTCATACTGTTACTAGTGTGATTACTCCTGTCCTATATTAGCTGTAGTTGGAGTAGAAAAAAACACTCATACTGTTACTAGTGTGATTACTCCTGTCCTATATTAGCTGTAGTTGGAGTAGAAAAAAACATTCATACTGTTACTAGTGTGTTAACTCCTGTCCTATATTAGCTGTAGTTGGAGCAGAAAAAAACACTCATACTGATACTAGTGTGTTAACTCCTGTCCTATATTAGCTGTAGTTGGAGCAGAAAAACACACTCATACTGTTACTAGTGTGATTACTCCTGTCCTATATTAGCTGTAGTTGGAGTAGAAAAAAACACTCATACTGTTACTAGTGTGATTACTCCTGTCCTATATTAGCTGTAGTTGGAGTAGAAAAAAACACTCATACTGTTACTAGTGTGTTAACTCCTGTCCTATATTAGCTGTAGTTGGAGCAGAAAAACACACTCATACTGTTACTAGTGTGTTAACTCCTGTCCTATATTAGCTGTAGTTGGAGCAGAAAAAAACACTCATACTGTTACTAGTGTGATCACTCCTGTCCTATGTTAGCTGTAGTTGGAGTAGAAAAAAACACTCATACTGTTACTAGTGTGTTAACTCCTGTCCTATATTAGCTGTAGTTGGAGCAGAAAAACACACTCATACTGTTACTAGTGTGTTAACTCCTGTCCTATATTAGCTGTAGTTGGAGCAGAAAAAAACACTCATACTGATACTAGTGTGTTAACTCCTGTCCTATATTAGCTGTAGTTGGAGCAGAAAAAAACACTCATACTGTTACTAGTGTGATTACTCCTGTCCTATATTGACTGTGGTTGGAGCAGAAAAACACACTCATACTGTTACTAATGTGTTAACTCCTGTCCTATATTAGCTGTAGTTGGAGCAGAAAAAAACACTCATACTGTTACTAGTGTGTTAACTCCTGTCCTATATTAACTGTAGTTGGAGCAGAAAAACACACTCATACTGTTACTAATGTGTTAACTCCTGTCCTATATTAGCTGTAGTTGGAGCAGAAAAAAACACTCATACTGTTACTAGTGTGTTAACTCCTGTCCTATATTAGCTGTAGTTGGAGTAGAAAAAAACACTCATACTGTTGCTAATGTGTTAACTCCTGTCCTATATTAGCTGTAGTTGGAGCAGAAAAACACACTCATTCTGTTACTAGTGTGTTAACTCCTGTCCTATATTAGCTGTAGTTGGAGCAGAAAAACACACTCATACTGTTACTAGTGTGTTAACTCCTGTCCTATATTAGCTGTAGTTGGAGCAGAAAAACACACTCATACTGTTACTAGTGTGTTAACTCCTGTCCTATATTAGCTGTAGTTGGAGCAGAAAAACACACTCATACTGTTACTAGTGTGTTAACTCCTGTCCTATATTAGCTGTAGTTGGAGCAGAAAAACACACTCATACTGTTACTAGTGTGTTAACTCCTGTCCTATATTAGCTGTAGTTGGAGCAGAAAAACACACTCATATTCTCAATAGTGTGTTAACTCCTGATCTATATTAGCTGTAGTTGGAGCAGAAAAACACACTCATACTGTTACTAGTGTGTTAACTCCTGTCCTATATTAGCTGTAGTTGGAGTAGAAAAAAACACTCATACTGTTACTAGTGTGATCACTCCTGTCCTATATTAGCTGTAGTTGGAGCAGAAAAACACACTCATACTCTTAATAGTGTGATCACTCCTGTCCTATGTTAGATGTAGTTGGACCAGAAAAACACACTCATAATCTCACTAGTGTGTTAACTCCTGTTTTATGTTAGCTGTAGTTGGAGCAGAAAAACACACTCATACTCTCACTGGTGTGTTCACTCCTTTCCTATGTTAGATGTAGTTGGAGTAGAAAACACTCTCATACTCTAATTAATGTGTTAACTGCTGTCCTATGTTAGCTGTAGTTGGAGTAGAAAAAAACACTCATACTGTTACTAGTGTGATCACTCCTGTCCTATGTTAGATGTAGTTGGACCAGAAAAACACACTCATAATCTCACTAGTGTGTTAACTCCTGTTTTATGTTAGCTGTAGTTGGAGTATAAAAACAATCTCATACCCTCACTAGTTTTTTAGCTCCTGTACTATGTTAGCTGCAGAAGGAGCAGTAAAACACACGCATACTCTCACAACTGGGTTAGCTCCTGTCCTATTTTAGCTGTAGTTGGAGCAGAAAAACAAACTCATACTCTCACTAGTGTGTTAACTCCTGAACTATGTTAGCAGTAGGCGGAGCAGAAAAACAAACTCATACTCTCACTGGTGTGTTAACTCCTGTCCTATGGTAGCAGTAGTTGGAGCAGAAACACAAATGCATACCCTCACTAGTGTGTTAACTCCTGTCCTATGTTAGCTGTAGTTGGAGCACAAAAAGACACTCATACTCCCACTTGTGTGATAACTCTTGCCCAATTTATCTGCAGTTGGAGCAGAACAACAAACTCATACTCTCACTTGTGGGTTAACTCCTGTCCTATGTTACCAGTAGTTGGAGCAGAAAAACAAATTCATACTCTAAACTAGTGTGCTAACTCTTGTCCTATGTGAGCTGTAGTTGGAGCAGAAAACACACACTCATACTTTCACTGGTGTGCTAACTCCTGTCCTATGCTACTGTAGTTAGATCAGATAAACACACTCATACTCTCACTAGGGTGCAAACTCCTGTCCTATGTTACTTTAGTTACAGCAGAAAACAGACACTCATACTTTCACTAGTGTGCTAATTCCTGTCCTATGCTACTGTAGTTAGATCAGAGAAACACACTCATACTGTCACTAGGGTGCTAACTCCTGTCCTATGTTAGTTTAGTTACAGCAGAAAACACACACTCATTTTCTCACTAGTGTGCTAACTCCTGTCCTATGCTACTGTAGTTTGATCAGAAAAACACATTCTTACTCTTACTAGTGTGTTCACTCCTGTCCTATGTTAGATGTAGTTGCACCAGAAAAACACACTCATAATCTCACTAGTGTGTTAACTCCTGCCCAATTTAGCTGTAGTTGGAGCAAAAAAACAAACTCATACCCTCACTAGGGTGGTAACTCCATTCCTGTGTTACTTTAGTTACAGCAGAAAACACACACTCATACTTTCACGAGTGTGTTCACTCCTGTCCTACGTTAGATGGTATTGGGAGCAGAAAAACAAACACATAGTCTCACTAGTGTCCTGTCTTACACTAGCTGTACGTGGAGCAAAAAAACAGACTCATACTCTCATTAGTGTGTTAACACCTGTCCTATGTCTGCTGTAGTTGAGGCAAAAAGCACACTCATACCGTCACTGTTGTGCTAACTCCTGTCCTATGTTAGCTGTAGTTGGAGAAGAAGACACACTCATGCTCTACCTAGTGTGTTAACTCCTGTCCTTGGTTTGCTGTAGTTGGAGTAGAAAAAAGCTCTCAACTCTCAGTAGTGTATTAACTCCTGTCCTATGTTAGCTGTAGTTGGAGCAGAAAAACACACTCATACTCTCAATAGTGTGTTAACTCCGGTTTTATGTTAGCTGTAGTTGGAGCAGAAAACGTCATATTCTCACTAGTGTGCTAACTCCTTTCCTATGTTAGCTGCACTAAGAGCAGAAGAACAAACCCATACTCTCACTTGTGAGCTAACTTCTGTCCTATGTTAGCTGTAGTTGGAGCAGAAAACACACACTCATACTTTCACTAGTGTGCTAACTGCTGTCCTATGCTTCTGTAGTAAGATCAGAAAAACACACTCATACTTTCACTAGTGTGCTAACTCCTGTCCTATGCTACTGTAGTTAGATCAGAGAAACACACTCATACTGTCACTAGGGTGCTAACTTCTGTCCCATGTTAGTTTAGTTATGCAGAAAACACACACTCATACTCTCACTGGTGTGTTCACTCCTGTCCTACGTTAGATGGTAATGGGAGCAGAAAAACAAAGACATGGTCTCACTAGTGTCCTGTCTTACACTAGCTGTACGTGGAGCAAAAAAACAAACTCATACTCTCACTAGTGTGTTAACTCCTGTCTTATGTTAGCAGTAGTTGGAGCAGAAAGATAAATTCATACCCTCACTAGTGTGCTAAATTGTGTCCTATGCTACTGTAGTTAGATCAGAAAAACACACTCATACTCTCACTAGGGTGCTAACTCCTGTCCTATGTTGGTTTAGTTACAGCAGAAAACACACACTCATACTCTCACTACTGTGTTCATTCCTGTCCTACGTTAGATGGTATTGGGAGCAGGAAAACAAACACATAGTCTCACTAGTGTGTTAACTCCTGTCTTATGTTAGCAGTAGTTGGAGCAGAAAGATAAATTCATACCCTCACTAGTGTGTTCACTCCTGTCCTATGTTAGCAGTAGTTGGAGCAGAAAGATAAATTCATACCCTCACTAGTGTGTTAACTCCTGTCTTATGTTAGCAGTAGTTAGAGCAGAAAGATAAATTCATACCCTCACTAGTTTTCTAAATTGTGTCCTATGCTACTGTAGTTAGATCAGATAACACACACTCATACTCTCACTAGTGTGTTCACTCCTGTCCTACGTTAGATGGTATTGGGAGCAGGAAAACAAACTCATACTCTCACTAGTTTGTTAAATCATGACCTATGCCTGCTACAGTTGGGGCAGAAAACACAAACTCATACTCTCACTAGTTTGTTAAATCACGACCTATGCCTGCTGCAGTTGGGGCAGAAAACACAAACTCATACTGTCGCTAGTTTGTTAAATCATAACCTATGCCTGCTGCAATTAGAGCAGAAAACACACACTCATACTCTCACTAGTTTGTTAAATCATGACCTATGCCTGCTGCAGTTGGGGCAGAAAACACAAACTCATACTCTCACTAGTTTGTTAAATCATAACCTATGCCTGCTGCAATTAGAGCAGAAAACACAAACTCATACTCTCACTAGTTTGTTAAATCATGACCTATGCCTGCTGCAGTTGGGGCAGAAAACACAAACTCATACTCTCACTAGTTTGTTAAATCATAACCTATGCCTGCTGCAGTTGGGGCAGAAAGCACACACTCATACTCTCACTAGTTTGTTAAATCATGACCTATGCCTGCTGCAGTTGGGGCAGAAAACACAAACTCATACTCTCACTAGTTTGTTAAATCATAACCTATGCCTGCTGCAGTTGGGGCGGAAAACACAAACTCATATTCTCACTAGTTTGTTAAATCATGACCTATGCCTGCTGCAGTTGGGGCAGAAAACACAAACTCATACTCTCACCAGTTTGTTAAATCATGACCTATGCCTGCTGCAGTTGGGGCAGAAAACACAAACTCATACTCTCACTAGTTTGTTAAATCATGACCTATGCCTGCTGATGTTGGGGCAGAAAACACACACTCATACTCTCACTAGTTTGTTAAATCATAACCTATGCCTGCTGCAGTTGGGGCAGAAAACACAAACTCATACTCTCACTAGTTTGTTAAATCATAACCTATGCCTGTTGCAGTTGGGGCAGAAAACGCACACTCATACTCTCACTAGTTTGTTAAATCATGACCTATGCCTGCTGCAGTTGGGGCAGAAAACACAAACTCATACTCTCACTAGTTTGTTAAATCATGACCTATGCCTGCTGCAGTTGGGGCAGAAAACACAAACTCATACTCTCACTAGTTTGTTAAATCATGACCTATGCCTGCTGCAATTAGAGCAGAAAACACACACTCATACTCTCACTCGTTTGTTGAATCATGACCTATGCCTGCTACAGTTGGGGCAGAAAACACAAACTCATACTCTCACTAGTTTGTTAAATCATGACCTATGCCTGCTGCAATTAGAGCAGAAATCACACACTCATACTCTCACTAGTTTGTTAAATCATGACCTATGCCTGCTACAGTTGGGGCAGAAAACACAAACTCATACTCTCACTAGTTTGTTAAATCATGACCTATGCCTGCTACAGTTGGGGCAGAAAACACAAACTCATACTCTCACTAGTTTGTTAAATCATGACCTATGCCTGCTGCAATTAGAGCAGAAAACACAAACTCATACTCTCACTAGTTTGTTGGATCATGACCTATGCCTGCTGCAGTTGGGGCAGAAAACACTAACTCATACTGTCGCTAGTTTGTTAAATCATAACCTATGCCTGCTGCAATTAAAGCAGAAAACACACACTCATACTCTCACTCGTTTGTTAAATCACGACCTATGCCTGCTACAGTTGGGGCAGAAAACACACACTCATACTCTCACTTGTTCATTAAATCACGACCTATGCCTGCTACAGTTGGGGCAGAAAACACACATTCATACTCTTACTAGTTTGTTAAATCATAACCTATGCCTGCTACAGTTGGGGCAGAAAACACACACTCATACTCTCACTAGTTTGTTAAATCATGACCTATGCCTGCTGCAATTAGGGCAGAAAACACACACTCATACTCTCACTAGTTCATTAAATCATGACCTATGCCTGCTGCAATTAGAGCAGAAAACACACATTCATACTCTCACTAGTTTGTTAAATCATGACCTATGCCTGCTGCAATTAGGGCAGAAAACACACTCTCATACTCTCACTAGTTTGTTAAATCATGACCTATGCCTGCTGCAATTAGAGCAGAAAACACATACTCATACTCTCACTAGTTTGTTAAATCATGACCTATGCCTGCTGCAATTAGAGCAGAAAACACACACTCATACTCTCACTAGTTTGTTAAATCATGACCTATGCCTGCTGCAATTACAGCAGAAAACACACACTCATACTCTTACTAGTTTGTTAAATCATGACCTATGCCTGCTGCAATTAGAGCAGAAAACACTCACTGATACTCTCACTAGTTTGTTAAATCATGACCTATGCCTGCTGCAATTAGGGCAGAAAACACACACTCATACTCTCACTAGTTTGTTAAATCATGACCTTTTCCTGCTGCAATTAGAGCAGAAAACACACACTCATACTCTCACTAGTTCATTAAATCATAACCTATGTCTGCTGCAATTAGAGCAGAAAACACACATTCATACTCTTACTAGTTCATTAAATCATGACTTATGCCTGCTGCAATTAGACCAGAAAACACAAACTCATACTCTCACTAGTTTGTTAAATCATGACCTATGCCTGCTGCAGTTGGGGCAGAAAACACAAACTCATACTCTCACTAGTTTGTTAAATCATGACGTATGCCTGCTGCAGTTGGGGCAGAAAACACACACTCATACTCTCACCAGTGTGTTAACTCCAGTACTATGTTAGCTGCAGTTGGAGCACAAAATGACAAAACTCATACTCCCACAAATGTGTAAACTCCTGTACCATGTTAGCTGTAGTCAGGGCAGAAAACACAAACTCATACTCTAATGTCTTAACTCCTGTACTATGTTAGCTGTAATTGGTACAGAAACCACAAACTCATACTCTAATGTCTTAACTCCTGTACTATGTTAGCTGTAATTGGTACAGAAACCACAAACTCATACTCTAATGTCTTAACTCCTGTACTATGTTAGCTGTAATTGGTACAGAAACCACAAACTCATACTCTAATGTCTTAACTCCTGTACTATGTTAGCTGTAATTGGTACAGAAACCACAAACTCATACTGTAATGTCTTAACTCCTGTACTATGTTAGCTGTAATTGGTACAGAAACCACAAACTCATACTCTAATGTCTTAACTCCTGTACTATGTTAGCTGTAATTGGTACAGAAACCACAAACTCATACTGTAATGTCTTAACTCCTGTACTATGTTAGCTGTAATTGGTACAGAAACCACAAACTCATACTCTAATGTCTTAACTCCTGTACTATGTTAGCTGTAATTGGTACAGAAACCACAAACTCATACTCTAATGTCTTAACTCCTGTACTATGTTAGCTGTAATTGGTACAGAAACCACAAACTCATACTGTAATGTCTTAACTCCTGTACTATGTTAGCTGTAATTGGGGCAGAAAACACAAACTCATACTCTAATGTCTTAACTCCTGTACTATGTTAGCTGTAATTGGGGCAGAAAACACAAACTCATACTCTAATGTCTTAACTCCTGTACTATGTTAGCTGTAATTGGTACAGAAACCACAAACTCATACTCTAATGTCTTAACTCCTGTACTATGTTAGCTGTAATTGGTACAGAAATCACAAACTCATACTCTAATGTCTTAACTCCTGTACTATGTTAGCTGTAATTGGTACAGAAACCATAAACTCATACTGTAATGTCTTAACTCCTGTACTATGTTAGCTGTAATTGGTACAGAAACCACAAACTCATACTCTAATGTCTTAACTCCTGTACTATGTTAGCTGTAATTGGGGCAGAAAACACAAACTCATACTCTAATGTCTTAACTCCTGTACTATGTTAGCTGTAGTCGGGCCAGAAAACACAAACTCATACTCTAATGTCTTAACTCCTGTACTATGTTAGCTGTAGTCGGGCCAGAAAACACAAACTCATATTCTAATGTCTTAACTCCTGTACTATGTTAGCTGTAGTCGGGCCAGAAAACACAAACTCATACTCTAATGTCTTAACTCCTGTACTATGTTAGCTGTAATTGGGGCAGAAAACACAAACTCATACTCTAATGTCTTAACTCCTGTACTATGTTAGCTGTAGTCGGGCCAGAAAACACAAACTCATACTCTAATGTCTTATCTCCTGGACTACGTTAGCTGTAGTCGGGCCAGAAAACACAAACTCATACTCTAATGTCTTAACTCCTGTACTATGTTAGCTGTAATTGGGGCAGAAAAAAAAACTCATACTCTAATCTCTTAACTCCTGTACTATGTTAGCTGTAATTGGGGCAGAAAACACAAACTCATACTCTAATGTCTTAACTCATGTACTATGTTAGCTGTAATTGGGGCAGAAAACACAAACTCATACTCTAATGTCTTAACTCCTGTACTATGTTAGCTGTAATTGGGGGAGAAAACACAAACTCATACTCTAATGTCTTAACTCCTGTACTATGTTAGCTGTAGTCGGGCCAGAAAACACAAACTCATACTCTAATGTCTTAACTCCTGTTCTATGTTAGCTGTAATTGGGGCAGAAAACACAAACTCATACCCTAATGTCTTAACTCCCGTACTATGTTAGCTGTAGTCGGGCCAGAAAACACAAACTCATACCCTAATGTCTTAACTCCTGTACTATGTTAGCTGTAGTCGGGCCAGAAAACACAAACTCATACTCTAATGTCTTAACTCCTGTACTATGTTAGCTGTACTTGGGGCAGAAAACACAAACTCATACTCTAATGTCTTAACTCCTGTAATATATTAGCTGTAATTGGGGCAGAAAACACAAACTCATACTCTAATGTCTTAACTCCTGTACTATGTTAGCTGTAATTGGGGCAGAAAACACAAACTCATACTCTAATGTCTTAACTCCTGTACTATGTTAGCTGTAATTGGGGCAGAAAACACAAACTCATACTCTAATGTCTTAACTCCTGTACTATGTTAGCTGTAGTCGGGCCAGAAAACACAAACTCATACTCTAATGTCTTAACTCCTGTACTATGTTAGCTGTAGTCGGGCCAGAAATAACAAACTCATACTCTAATGTCTTAACTCCTGTACTATGTTAGCTGTAGTCGGGCCAGAAAACACAAACTCATACTCTAATGTCTTAAATCCTGTACTATGTTAGCTGTAGTTGGGCCAGAAAACACAAACTCATACTCTAATGTCTTAACTCCTGTACTATGTTAGCTGTAGTCGGGCCAGAAAACACAAACTCATACTCTAATGTTTTAACTCCTGTACTATGTTAGCTGTAGTCGGGCCAGAAAACACAAACTCATACTCTAATGTCTTAACTCCTGTACTGTTAGTTGTAGTCGGGCCAGAAAACACAAACTCATACTCTAATGTCTTAACTCCTGGACTACGTTAGCTGTAGTCGGGCCAGAAAACACAAACTCATACTCTAATGTCTTAACTCCTGTACTATGTTAGCTGTAATCGGGCCAGAAAACACAAACTCATACTCTAATGTCTTAACTCCTGTACTATGTTAGCTGTAGTCGGGCCAGAAAACTCAAACTCATACTCTAATGTCTTAACTCCTGTACTATGTTAGCTGTAATTGGTACAGAAACCACAAACTCATACTCTAATGTCTTAACTCCTGTACTATGTTAGCTGTAATTGGTACAGAAACCACAAACTCATACTCTAATGTCTTAACTCCTGTACTGTGTTAGCTGTAATTGGTACAGAAACCACAAACTCATACTGTAATGTCTTAACTCCTGTACTATGTTAGCTGTAATTGGTACAGAAAACACAAACTCATACTCTAATGTCTTAACTCCTGTACTATGTTAGCTGTAATTGGGGCAGAAAACACAAACTCATACTCTAATGTCTTAACTCCTGTACTATGTTAGCTGTAATTGGGCCAGAAAACACAAACTCATACTCTAATGTCTTAACTCCTGTACTATGTTAGCTGTAATTGGGGCAGAAAACACAAACTCATACTCTTATGTCTTAACTCCTGTGCTATGTTAGCTGTAATTGGTACAGAAACCACAAACTCATACTCTAATGTCTTAACTCCTGTACTATGTTAGCTGTAGTCGGGCCAGAAAACACAAACTCATACTCTAATATCTTATCTCCTGTACTATGTTAGCTGTAATTGGGGCAGAAAACACAAACTCATATTCTAATGTCTTTACTCCTGTACTATGTTTGCTGTAGTTGGAGCAGAAAAATGCACTCATACTGTAACTAGTGTTTTTGCTCCTGTACTATGTTAGCTGTAGAAGGAGCAGTAAAACACACTCATACTCTCACAACTGTATTAAAACCTGTCCTATGTTAGCCGTAGTCGGAGCACAAAAACACACTGATACTCCCACAACTGTGTTAACTCCTGTCCTATGTTAGCTGTAGTTGGAGCAGAAAAACGCACTCATACTCTCAATATTGTGTTAACTCCTGTTTTATGTTAGCTGTAGTTGGAGCAGAAAAACGCACTCATACTTTCAATAGTGTGTTATATCCTGTTTTATGTTAGCTGTAGAAGGAGTAGTAAAACACACTCATACTCTCAATATTGTGTTAACTCCTGTTTTATGTTAGCTGGAGTTGGAGCACAAAAACACACTCATACTCTCAATAGTGTGTTAACTCCTGTTTTATGTTAGCTGGAGTTGGAGCAGAAAAACACACTCATACTCTCAATAGTGTGTTAACTCCTGTTTTATGTTAGCTGCAGTTGGAGCAGAAAAACGCACTCATACTCTCAATATTGTGTTAACTCCTGTTTTATGTTATCTGGAGTTGGAGCAGAAAAACGCACTCATACTCTCAATATTGTGTTAACTCCTGTTTTATGTTAGCTGCAGTTGGAGCAGAAAAACGCACTCATACTCTCAATATTGTGTTAACTCCTGTTTTATGTTAGCTGCAGTTGGAGCAGATAAACGCACTCATACTCTCAATATTGTGTTAACTCCTGTTTTATGTTAGCTGCAGTTGGAGCAGAAAAACGCACTCATACTTTGAATAGTGTGTTATGTCCTGTTTTATGTTAGCTGCAGTTGGAGCAGAAAAACACACTCATACTCTCAATATTGTGTTAACTCCTGTTTTATGTTAGCTGCAGTTGGAGCAGAAAAACGCACTCATACTTTCAATAGTGTGTTATAACCTGTTTTATGTTAGCTGTAGAAGGAGTAGTAAAACACACTCATACTCTCAATATTGTGTTAACTCCTGTTTTATGTTAGCTGCAGTTGGAGCAGAAAAACGCACTCATACTTTCAATAGTGTGTTATAACCTGTTTTATGTTAGCTGTAGAAGGAGTAGTAAAACACACTCATACTCTCAATATTGTGTTAACTCCTGTTTTATGTTAGCTGTAGTTGGAGCAGAAAAACACACTCATACTCTCAATATTGTGTTAACTCCTGTTTTATGTTAGCTGTAGTTGGAGCAGAAAAACACACTCATACTCTCAATATTGTGTTAACTCCTGTTTTATGTTAGCTGTAGTTGGAGCAGAAAAACACACTCATACTCTCAATATTGTGTTAACTCCTGTTTTATGTTAGCTGTAGTTGGAGCAGAAAAACACACTCATACTCTCAATATTGTGTTAACTCCTGTTTTATGTTAGCTGTAGTTGGAGCAGAAAAACACACTCATACTCTCAATATTGTGTTAACTCCTGTTTTATGTTAGCTGGAGTTGGAGCAGAAAAACGCACTCATACTCTCAATAGTGTGTTATGTCCTGTTTTATGTTAGCTGTAAAAGGAGTAGTAAAACACACTCATACTCTCACAACTGTGTTAGCTCCTGTCCTATGTTAGCTGTAGTTGGAGCACACAAACACACTCATACTCACACTCGTGTGTTAACTCCTGCGCAATTTAGCTGTAGTTGGAGCAGAAAAACAAACCAATACTCTCACTAGTGTGTTAACTCCTGTCCTATATTAGCAGTAGTACGAGCAGAAAAACAAATTCATACTCTCACTAGTGTGCTAACTCGTGTCCTATGCTACTGTAGTTACAGCAGAAAAGTGTTCAATTCTGTCTTTACTAGCTGTACTTAGAGCAGAAAAAAAACCCATACTCTCACTTGTGTGCTAACTTCTGTCCTATGTTAGCTGTAGTTGGAGAAGAAAACACACTCATAATTTCACTGGTGTGCTAACTCCTGTCCTATGCTTCTGTAGTCAGATCAGAAAATCACACTCATACTCTCACTAGGGTGCTAAATCCTGTCCTATGTTAGTTTAGTTATAGCAGAAAACACACACTCATACTTTCACTAGTGTGCTAACTCCTGTCCTATGCTACTGTAGTTAGATCAGAAAAACACACTCATACTCTCACTAGGGTGCTAACTCCCGTCCTATGTTGGTTTAGTTACAGCAGAAAACAACAACTCATACTTTCACTAGTGTGCTAACTCCTGTCCTATGCTACTGTAGTTAGATCAGAAAAACACACTCATACTCTCACTAGGGTGCTAACTCCTGTCCTATGTTAGTTTAGTTACAGCAGAAAACAGACTCATACTTTCACTAGTGTGTTGACTCCTGTCCTACGTTAGATGGTATTGGGAGCAGAAAATCAAACACATAGTCTCAATAGTGTCCTGTCTTACACTAGCTGTACGTGGAGCAAAAAAACAGACTCATACTCTCATTAGTGTGTAAACACCTGACCTATGTCAGCTGTAGTTGCAGAAAAACACATTCATACCGTCACTGGTGTGCTAACTCCTGTCCTATGTTAGCTGTAGTTGGAGTAGAAAAAAGCTCTCAACTGTCAGTAGTGTGTTAACTCCTGTCCTATGTTAGCTGTAGTTGGAGTAGAAAAAAGCTCTCAACTCTCAGTAGTGTGTTAACTCCTGTTTTATGTTAGCTGTAGTTGGAGCGGAAAAACAAACCCATACTCTCACTAGTGTCTTATCTCCTGACCTATGTTAGCTCTAGATAGAGTAGAAAAAACACTCATACTCTCACTGGTGTGTTCACTCCTTTCCTATGTTAGATGTAGTTGGAGTAGAAAACACTCTCATACTCTAATTAATGTGTTAACTGCTGTCCTATGTTAGCTGTAGTTGGAGTAGAAAAAAACACTCATACTGTTACTAGTGTGATCACTCCTGTCCTATGTTAGATGTAGTTGGACCAGAAAAACACACTCATAATCTCACTTGTGTGTTAACTCATGTTTTATGTTAGCTGTAGTTGGAGTATAAAAACAATCTCATACCCTCACTAGTTTTTTAGCTCCTGTACTATGTTAGCTGCAGAAGGAGCAGTAAAACACACGCATACTCTCACAACTGGGTTAGCTCCTGTCCTATTTTAGCTGTAGTTGGAGCAGAAAAATAAACTCATACTCTCACTAGTGTGTTAACTCCTGTCCTATGTTAGCAGTAGGCGGAGCAGAAAATCAAACTCATACTCTCACTGGTGTGTTAACTCCTGTCCTATGGTAGCAGTAGTTGGAGCAGAAAAACAAATGCATACCCTCACTAGTGTGTTAACTCCTGTCCTATGTTAGCTGTAGTTGGAGCACAAAAAGACACTCATACTCCCACTTGTGTGATAACTCTTGCCCAATTTATCTGCAGTTGGAGCAGAACAACAAACTCATACTCTCACTTGTGGGTTAACTCCTGTCGTATGTTACCAGTAGTTGGAGCAGAAAAACAAATCCATACTCTCACTAGTGTGCTAACTCTTGTCCTATGTGAGCTGTAGTTGGAGCAGAAAACACACACTCATACTTTCACTGGTGTGCTAACTCCTGTCCTATGCTACTGTAGTTAGATCAGATAAACACACTCATACTCTCACTAGGGTGCAAACTCCTGTCCTATGTTACTTTAGTACCAGCAGAAAACAGACACTCATACTTTCACTAGTGTGCTAATTCCTGTCCTATGCTACTGTAGTTAGATCAGAGAAACACACTCATACTGTCACTAGGGTGCTAACTCCTGTCCTATGTTAGTTTAGTTACAGCAGAAAACACACACTCATTTTCTCACTAGTGTGCTAACTCCTGTCCTATGCTACTGTAGTTTGATCAGAAAAACACATTCTTACTCTTACTAGTGTGTTCACTCCTGTCCTATGTTAGATGTAGTTGCACCAGAAAAACACATTCATAATCTCACTAGTGTGTTAACTCCTGCCCAATTTAGCTGTAGTTGGAGCAAAAAAACAAACTCATACCCTCACTAGGGTGGTAACTCCATTCCTGTGTTACTTTAGTTACAGCAGAAAACACACACTCATACTCTCACTAGTGTGTTCCATCCTGTCCTACGTTAGATGGTATTGGGAGCAGAAAAACAAACACATAGTCTCACTAGTGTCCTGTCTTACACTAGCTGTACGTGGAGCAAAAAAACAGACTCATACTCTCATTAGTGTGTTAACACCTGTCCTATGTCTGCTGTAGTTGAGGCAAAAAGCACACTCATACCGTCACTGTTGTGCTAACTCCTGTCCTATGTTAGCTGTAGTTGGAGAAGAAGACACACTCATGCTCTACCTAGTGTGTTAACTCCTGTCCTTGGTTAGCTGTAGTTGGAGTAGAAAAAAGCTGTCAACTCTCAGTAGTGTATTAACTCCTGTCCTATGTTAGCTGTAGTTGGAGCAGAAAAACACACTCATACTCTCAATAGTGTGTTAACTCCGGTTTTATGTTAGCTGTAGTTGGAGCAGAAAACGTCATATTCTCACTAGTGTGCTAACTCGTTTCCTATGTTAGCTGCACTAAGAGCAGAAGAACAAACCCATACTCTCACTTGTGAGCTAACGTCTGTCCTATGTTAGCTGTAGTTGGAGCAGAAAAACACACTCATACTCTCAATAGTGTGTTAACTCCGGTTTTATGTTAGCTGTAGTTGGAGCAGAAAACGTCATATTCTCACTAGTGTGCTAACTCGTTTCCTATGTTAGCTGCACTAAGAGCAGAAGAACAAACCCATACTCTCACTTGTGAGCTAACTTCTGTCCTATGTTAGCTGTAGTTGGAGCAGAAAACACACACTCATACTTTCACTAGTGTGCTAACTGCTGTCCTATGCTTCTGTAGTAAGATCAGAAAAACACACTCATACTTTCACTAGTGTGCTAACTCCTGTCCTATGCTACTGTAGTTAGATCAGAGAAACACACTCATACTGTCACTAGGGTGCTAACTTCTGTCCCATGTTAGTTTAGTTATGCAGAAAACACACACTCATACTCACACTAGTGTGTTCACTCCTGTGCTACGTTAGATGGTAATGGGAGCAGAAAAACAAACACATGGTCTCACTAGTGTCCTGTCTTACACTAGCTGTACGTGGAGCAAAAAAACAAACTCATACTCTCACTAGTGTGTTAACTCCTGTCTTATGTTAGCAGTAGTTGGAGCAGAAAGATAAATTCATACCCTGACTAGTGTGCTAAATTGTGTCCTATGCTACTGTAGTTAGATCAGAAAAACACACTCATACTCTCACTAGGGTGCTAACTCCTGTCCTATGTTGGTTTAGTTACAGCAGAAAACACACACTCATACTCTCACTAGTGTGTTCATGCCTGTCCTACGTTAGATGGTATTGGGAGCAGGAAAACAAACACATAGTCTCACTAGTGTGTTAACTCCTGTCTTATGTTAGCAGTAGTTGGAGCAGAAAGATAAATTCATACCCTCACTAGTGTGTTCACTCCTGTCCTATGTTAGCAGTAGTTGGAGCAGAAAGATAAATTCATACCCTCACTAGTTTTCTAAATTGTGTCCTATGCTACTGTAGTTAGATCAGAAAACACACACTCATACTCTCACTAGTGTGTTCACTCCTGTCCTACGTTAGATGGTATTAGGAGCAGGAAAACAAACACATAGTCTCACTAGTGTCCTGTGTTACACTAGCTGTACGTGGAGCAAAAAAACAGACTCATACCGTCACTGGTGTGCTAACTCCTGTCCTATGTTAGCTGTAGTTGGAGAAGAAGACACAGTCATGCTCTAACTAGTGTGGTAGCTCCTGTACTATGTTAGCTGTAGTTGGAGTAGAAAAAAGCTCTCAACTCTCAGTAGTTTTTAACACCTGTCCTATGTTAGATGTAGTTGGAGCAGAAAAACACACTCATACTCTCAATAGTGTGTTAACTCCTGTTTTATGTTAGCTGTAGTTGGAGCAGAAAAGTCATATTCTCACTAGTGTGCTAACTCCTTTCCTATGTTAGCTGCACTTGGAGCACAAAAACAAACCCTACTCTTACTAGAGTGTTAAATACTGACCTATGTTAGCTGTAGTTGGAGCAGTAAAACGCACTCATACTCTAACTAGTGTGTTCACTCCTATGCTTGTTAGATGGTATTGGGAGCACAAAACAGCACTCATACCACCACTTGTGTGTTAACTCCTGCCCTATGCTACCTGTAGGTGGAGAAAAAACACTCTCATGCTCTCACTAGTGTGTTAAATCGTGTCTTGTGCTAGCTGTAGGTGGAGCAGAAAAACACACTCATACTCTCAGAACTGTGTTATCTCCTGTCCTATTTTAGCTGTAGTTGGAGCACAAAAATGCACTCATACTCTCACTTGTGAGTTATCTCCTGTCCTATGTTAACCGTAGTTTAAATCTGAAAACCACACTCATACTCTCAAAAGTGTGTTAACTCCTGTCCTATGTTAACTGTAGTTGGAAATAGAAAACCACATTCATACTATTACTAGTGTTTTCACTCCTGTCCTATGTTAGCAGTAGTTGGAGCAAAAAAATGCACTCATACTCTCATTGGTGTGTTAACACCTGTCCTATGTTAGCTGCAGTTGGAGCAGAAAAACAAACTCATACCCTCACTAGGGTGGTAACTCCATTCCTGTGTTACTTTAGTTACAGCAGAAAATACACACTCATACTCTCACTAGTGTGTTAACACCTGTCTTATGCTACCTGTAGGTGGAGCAGAAAAACACACTGATACTATTACTAGTGTTTTCACTCCTGTCCTATGTTAGCAGTAGTTGGAGCAAAAAAATGCATTCATACTCTCATTGGTGTGTTAACACCTGTCCTATGTTAGCTGTAGTTGCGACAAACATTCACACTCATACCCACACTGGTGTGCTAACTCCCATGCTATGTTAGCTGTACTTGGAGCAGAAAAACAAACCCAAAACTCTCACTAATGTTTTAACTCCTGTCCTATGTTAGCTGTAGTTGGAGAAGAAAACACACTCATACTGTAACTATCGTGTTAACTCCTGTCCTATGTTAGCTGTAGTTGGAGAAGAAAACACACTCATACTGTAACTAACGTGTTAACTCCTGTCCTATGTTAGCTGTAGTTAGAGTAGAAAAAACACTCATACTCTCACTGGTGTGTTCACTCATGTCCTATGTTAGATGTAGTTGGAGCAGAAAAACACACTCATACTCTCAATAGTGTGTTAACTCCTGTCCTAAGTTAGCTGTAGTTGGAGTAGAAAACACTCTCATACTCTAATTAATGTGTTAACTGCTGTCCTATGTTAGCTGTAGTTGTAGTAGAAAAAAACACTCATACTGTTACTAATGTGATCAATCCTGTCCTATGTTAGATGTAGTTGGACCAGAAAAACACACTCATAATCTCACTAGTGTGTTAACTCCATTTTTATGTTAGCTGTAGTTGGTGCAGAAAAACAAACTCATACCCTCACTAGTGTTTTAGCTCCTGTACTATGTTAGCTGCAGAAGGAGCAGTAAAACACACGCATACTCTCACAACTGGGTTAGCTCCTGTCCTATTTTAGCTGTATTTGGAGCAGAAAAACAAACTCATACTCTCACTAGTGTGTTAACTCCTGTCCTATGTTAGCAGTAGTTGGAGCAGAAAAACAAACTCATACTCTCACTAGTGTTTTAACTCCTGTCCTATGTTAGCAGTAGTTGGAGCAGAAAAACAAATGCATACCCTCACTAGTGTGTTAAATCCTGTCCTATGTTAGCTGTAGTTGGAGCACAAAAACACACTCATACTCCCACTTGTGTGATAACTCCTGCCCAATTTAGCTGTAGTTGGAACAGAAAAACAAACTCATACTCTCACTTGTGTGTTAATTCCTGTCCTATGTTACCAGTAGTTGGAGCAGAAAAACAAATTCATACTCTCACTGGTGTGCTAACTCGTGTCCTATGCTACTGTAGTTAGAGCTGAAAAGTGTTCAATTCTGTCTTTTGCTAGCTGTACTTAGAGCAGAGAAACAAACCCATACTCTTACTTGTGTGCTAAATTCTGTCCTATGCTACTGTAGTTAGATCAGAAAAACACACTCATAGTGTCACTAGGGTGCAAACTCCTGTCTTATGTTAGTTTAGTTATAGCAGAGGACACACACTCATTTTCTCACTAGTGTGCTAACTCCTGTTCTATGCTACTGTAGTTTGATCAGAAAAACACATTCTTACTCTTACTAGTGTGTTCACTCCTGTCCTATGTTAGATGTAGTTGCACCAGAAAAACACACTCATAATCTCACTAGTGTGTTAACTCCTGCCCAATTTAGCTGTAGTTGGAGCAAAAAAACAAACTCATACCCTCACTAGGGTGGTAACTCCATTCCTGTGTTACTTTAGTTACAGCAGAAAATACACACTCATACTCTCACTAGTGTGTTAACTCCTTTGTTATGCTAGCTGTAGGTAGAGCAGGAAAACACACTCCTACCCTCACTAGTGTGTTAATACCTGTCCTATGTTGGCTGTAGTTGGAGCAGAAAGATAAACTCATACTCCCACTAGTGTGTCAACCTTTGTCCTATGTGATCTGTGGTTAGAGCTGCTAAACACATGCATCCTTTCACTAGTGTGCTAATTCCTGTGCTATTTAAGCTCTAGTTGGAGCAGAAAAATACACTCATACTCTAACCTCTGTGTTAACTCCTGTCCTATGCTAGCTGTAGTTGGAGCTGTAAAACACACTGATACTCTCACTATTATGTTTACTCCTCTCTTATGCTAGCTACAGGTGGAGCATGAAAGAACAATCATACTCTCACTAGTGTGTTAACTCCTGTGTTATGCTAGATGTAGTTGGAGCAGAAAAACACACTCATACTCTCACTAGTGTGTTAACTCCTGTCTTATGCTAGCTACAGGTGGAGCATGAAAGAACACTCATACTCTCACTAGTGTGTTAACTCCTGTCTTATGCTTGATGTAGTTGGAGCAGAAAAACACACTCATACTCTCACTAGTGTGTTAAGTCCTGTCCTATGCTAGCTGTTGCTGGAGCACAAAAACATACTCATACTCTCACTAGTGTGTTAGCTCCTGTCTTATGCTAGCTATAGCTGGAGCAGAAAAACACACTCATACTGTCGCTAGTGTTTTAAATCTTGTCTTATGCTAGCTGTAGCTGGAGTACTAAAACACAAACTCATACTCTGACTAGTATGTTAACCTCTGTTTTATGATAGGTTTAGTTGGAGCTAAAATACGCATGCGTACTCTCACTAGTGTGTTAGCTCCTGTCCTATGTTAGCTCTAGTTAGAACAGAAAAAAAAACACTGACATACTCTCACTATTTTTCTAAATCCTGTCCTATGTTAGCTCTAGTTGGAGCAGAAAAGCACACTCATACTCTCACTGGTGTGTTAACTCCTGTCTTGTGCTAGCTGTAGCAGAAAAACACACTCATTCTTTTAGAACTGTGTTATCTCCTGTCCAATGTTAGCTGTAGTTGGAGCACAAAACACACTCATATCTCACTCGTGTGTTAACTCCTGTCCTATGTTAACTGTAGTTGGAATCAGAAAACCACACTCATGATCTCACAGGTGTGTTAACTCCAGTCCAATGTTAGTTGTAGTTGGAGGAGAAAAACACAATCATTCTATCACTTGTGTGTTCACTCCTGTCCTATGTTAGATGGTATTGGGAGCAGAAAACACACTCATACTCTCACTAGTGTGTTTACTCCTGTCCTATGTTAGCTGTAGTTGGAACACAAAAATAGACTCATACACCCAATGGTGTGTTCACTCCTTTCCTATGTTAGCTGTAGTTGGAGCAGAAAAACAAACACATAGTCGTACATCTGTGTTCACTCCTTTCCTATGTTAGCAGTAGTTGGAGCAGTAAAACACACTCATACTCTCACAAATGTGTTAGCTCCTGTCCTATGTTAGCTGTAGTTGGAGCAAAAAAACACACTAATTTTCCCACTCGTGTGATAACTCCTGCCTAATTTAGCGCTAGTTGGAGCAGATAAACAAACTCATACCTTCACTAGTGTGTTAACTCCTGTCTTATGTTAGCAGTAGTTGGAGCAGAAAAACAATTTCATACCCTCACTAGTGTGCTAACTCGTGTCTTATGCTACTGTAGTTAGAGCAGAAAAGTATTCAATTCTGTCTTTACCAGCTGTACTTAGAGCAGAAAACAAACCCATACTCTCACTTGTGTGCTAACCTCTGTCCTATGTTAGCTGTAGTTGGAGCAGAAAACACACTTATACTTTCACTGGTGTGCTAACTACTGTCCTATGCTTCTGTAGTCAGATAAGAAAATCACACTCATACTCTCACTAGGGTGCTAACTCCTGTCCTATGTTAGTTTAGTTACAGCAGAAAACACACACTCATACTCTCACTTGTGTGCTAACTTCTGTCCTATGTTAGCTGTAGTTGGAGCAGATAACACACTCATACTTTCAGTAGTGTGCTACCTCCTGTCCTATGTTAGTTTAGTTACAGCAGAAAACAGACACTCATACTGTCACTAGGGTGCTAAATCCTGTCCTATGTTAGTGTAGTTACAGCAGAAAACAGACACTCATACTCTCACTTGTGTGCTAACTTCTGTCCTATGTTAGCTGTAGTTGGAGCACAAAAACACACTGATACTCTCACTAGTGTGTTAACTCTTGTCCTATGTTAGCTGTAGTTGGAACTGAAAAACAAACTCATACTCTCACTAGTGTGTTAACTCCTGTCTTATGTTAGCAGTAGTTGGAGCAGAAAAACAAATTCATACCCTCACTAGTGTGCTAACTCGTGTCCTATGCTACTGTAGTTAGAGCAGAAAAGTTTTCAATTCTGTCTTATGCTAACTGTACTTAGAGCAGAAGAACAAACCCATACTTTCACTAGTGTGCTAACTGCTGTCCTATGCTTCTGTAGTCAGATCAGAAAAACACACTCATACTCTCACTAGGGTGCTTTCTCCTGTCCTATGTTTGTTTAGTTACAGCAGAATACAGACACTCATACTTTCACTAGTGTGCTAACTCCTGTCCTATGCTACTGTAGTTGGATCAGAGAAACACACTCATACTGTCAGTAGGGTGCTAACTCCCGTCCTATGTTAGTTTAGTTATGCAGAAAACACACACTCATACTCTCACTAGTGTGTTCACTCCTGTCCTACGTTAGATGGTAATGGGAGCAGAAAAACAAACACATAGTCTCACTAGTGTCCTGTCTTACAGTAGCGGTACGTGGAGCTAAGAAACAGACTCATACTCTCATTAGTGTGTTAACACCTGTCCTATGTTAGCTATAGTTGAGGCAGAAAAACACATGCATACTCTCACTAGCGTGAGAACTCCTGTCCTATGTTAGTTCTAGTTGGAGCAGAAAAACACACTCATACTCTCACTAGTGTGTTAAATCCTGTCCTATGTTAGCTGTAGTTGGAGCAGAAAAACACACTCATACTCTCACTAGTGTGTTAACTCCTGTCTTATGCTAGCTGTAGGTGGAGCAGAAAAACATACTCATACTCTCACTAGTGTGTTAAATCCTGTCCTATGTTAGCTGTAGTTGGAGCAGAAAAACACACTCATACTCTCACTAGTGTGTTAACTCCTGTCTTATGCTAGCTGTAGGTGGAGCAGAAAAACATACTCATACTCTCACTAGTGTGTTAAATCCTGTCTTGTGCTAGCTGTAGGTGGAGCAGGAAACACACTCATACTCTCACTAGTGTGTTAACTCCTGTCTTATGCTAGCTGTAGGTGGAGCAGAAAAACATACTCATACTCTCACTAGTGTGTTAAATCCTGTCTTATGCTAGCTGTAGGTGGAGCAGAAAAACATACTCATACTCTCACTAGTGTGTTAAATCCTGTCTTATGCTAGCTGTAGGTGGAGCAGAAAAACACACTCATACTCTCACTAGTGTGTTAAATCCTGTCTTATGCTAGCTGTAGGTGGAGCAGAAAAACATACTCATACTCTCACTAGTGTGTTAAATCCTGTCTTATGTTAGCTGTAGTTGGAGCAGAAAAACACACTCATACTCTCACTAGTGTGTTAAATCCTGTCTTATGCTAGCTGTAGTTGGAGCAGAAAAACACACTCATACTCTCACTAGTGTGTTAACTCCTGTCTTATGCTAGCTGTAGGTGGAGCAGAAAAACATACTCATACTCTCACTAGTGTGTTAAATCCTGTCTTATGCTAGCTGTAGGTGGAGCAGGAAACACACTCATACTCTCACTAGTGTGTTAAATCCTGTCTTGTTCTAGCTGTAGTTGGAGCAGGAAACACACTCATACTCTCACTAGTGTGTTAAATCCTGTCTTGTGCTAGCTGTAGGTGGAGCAGAAAAACACACTCATACTCTCACTAGTGTGTTAAATCCTGTCTTGTTCTAGCTGTAGTTGGAGCAGGAAACACACTCATACTCTCACTAGTGTGTTAAATCCTGTCTTGTGCTAGCTGTAGGTGGAGCAGGAAACACACTCATACTCTCACTAGTGTGTTAAATCCTGTCTTGTTCTAGCTGTAGTTGGAGCAGGAAACACACTCATACTCTCACTAGTGTGTTAAATCCTGTCTTGTGCTAGCTGTAGGTGGAGCAGGAAACACACTCATACTCTCACTAGTGTGTTAAATCCTGTCTTGTTCTAGCTGTAGTTGGAGCAGGAAACACACTCATACTCTCACTAGTGTGTTAAATCCTGTCTTGTGCTAGCTGTAGTTGGAGCAGGAAACACACTCATACTCTCACTAGTGTGTTAAATCCTGTCTTGTGCTAGCTGTAGGTGGAGCAGGAAACACACTCATACTCTCACTAGTGTGTTAAATCCTGTCTTGTGCTAGCTGTAGGTGGAGCAGGAAACACACTCATACTCTCACTAGTGTGTTAAATCCTGTCTTGTGCTAGCTGTAGGTGGAGCAGGAAACACACTCATACTCTCACTAGTGTGTTAAATCCTGTCTTGTTCTAGCTGTAGTTGGAGCAGGAAACACACTCATACTCTCAGAACTGTGTTATCTCCTGTCCTATGTTAGCTGTAGTTGGAGCACAAAAACGCACTTATACCCTCACTTGTGTTATAACTCCTGTCCTATGTTAGTTCTAGTTGGAGCAGAAAAACATACTCATACTCTCACTAGTGTGTTAAATCCTGTCCTATGTTAGCTGTAGTTGGAGCAGAAAAACACACTCATACTCTCACTAGTGTGTTAACTCCTGTCTTATGCTAGCTGTAGGTGGAGCAGAAAAACATACTCATACTCTCACTAGTGTGTTAAATCCTGTCTTGTGCTAGCTGTAGGTGGAGCAGAAAAACATACTCATACTCTCACTAGTGTGTTAACTCCTGTCTTATGCTAGCTGTAGGTGGAGCAGAAAAACACACTCATACTCTCACTAGTGTGTTAACTCCTGTCTTATGCTAGCTGTAGGTGGAGCAGAAAAACATACTCATACTCTCACTAGTGTGTTAAATCCTGTCTTATGCTAGCTGTAGGTGGAGCAGAAAAACACACTCATACTCTCACTAGTGTGTTAACTCCTGTCTTGTGCTAGCTGTAGGTGGAGCAGAAAAACACACTCATACTCTCACTAGTGTGTTAACTCCTGTCTTATGCTAGCTGTAGGTGGAGCAGAAAAACATACTCATACTCTCACTAGTGTGTTAACTCCTGTCTTATGCTAGCTGTAGTTGGAGCAGGAAACACACTCATACTCTCAGAACTGTGTTATCTCCTGTCCTATGTTAGCTGTAGTTGGAGCACAAAAACGCACTTATACCCTCACTTGTGTTATAACTCCTGTCCTATGTTAGCAATAGTTGGAGCGCAAAAACACACTCATACTCTCACTCGTGTGTTAACTCCTCTCCTATGTTATAATCGGCGCAACAGTTCTAAACACGTGAAAATCTTAATGAGAGCTGTGATGCGAGTTACTTACCAGATCAGGTGGTGACCGGTCGAGTGCATACTGCAGGAGTGCGTGGGACAGTCATCGTCATATAGCCACACCGGTTATGCACTGCTTTGCGCTGATTAACTTAGTTATCTACAGTATATTAAAGACCATGCTGTAAAAAGCGCTTAATATAAAAAACGCTGTCAATCATTGCCTCCAATTCTTCCACACCTAACAACCCTTCCTCATCTGCGGAATCACTCACATTATTGCCGTCATCGCTGCTGTCACTACTTTCTGCACCATTATCTTGGATGAGAATTCTTTCTATTTGATTTTCTGCAATTCCGTATTTTTTTAAATAATGATTCTTAATTTATTCAACATGTCGACATACATTTTCCCATTCTGGCCTTCCAATTTCAGCCAATTGCTGGCGTTATAACTGTTCCACATATTTTAATTTAAAAGTCGTATTTCTGCATGCCACCCATTTTTTGATATCAGCCCAGATTAATTCGATTGGGTTTAGATCTGGATGATGCGATGGGAGTCCAAGTACATTATGGCGATGTTGTAGTACTATCTGGTCAAGTATGTATGACGTCTGAAGCTGTTTGTTGGTTTTAATTAAGTTATATAGCTTTGTTTTACTCATGCTTTCATCTAGAGCTATATTATGTCTAAGTAACCAAGCTCTCATTTCTTCTTTCAATGAATTTGAGGTAGGTGGTTTGTCAATTGAGTGTTGACGCATTGTGAAGCATTGTCGATGACCAGAACAGACCCAACAGGCATATTAGGACTCAACATGGCGTTGATTCACTTCATGTACTTTTCCGTATTCATTTCTTGATGAAAATCTCCTGTTGTTTTTGCAACTTGTAAAAGAAGGGCATTTGGAACGAAGCTGATCTCTCCAACAGCATGAATGATAATAAGTATTTGCCCTTTAGCAACAGGAACCTGCAACCTAATTCCTATCGTCACTCCAACTTTTAGATGCTGTACGATGCTGTGTATGTATGACTCATCTTCCTACACAATAGTATTTTTCTGAAATTTGTAGCACCACCTTAAAAATTGATGCTGATATAAGTACATATAAAATTATACTCATTGGGAAAGGTAGAATCAGACTGAAAAATTCAATGCCATAGCCGGGATTTGAACCATGGATCTTAGGCTTTCCGTGTGGTTGGTCTAACCGACTAAGCTGTTATGGCAACATTTACCTTTTATTTTTTTTATTTAATTATTGTTTTATTTTATTTATTTATTTATTTATTTTGATTTTCTGTTAGAGTTCTTCTATTTGATTTCGGTTTCTTCCACTTGAACCCTAAATCTTTAATAATCTTTCTGAGATTTGTAGCACCACCTTGTAAGTTTCTGCTGTCTTTCAGCTTGATGAGCAATGTGCTTATTGTTAGCACAGGTATTTCTTCCACATAGGAATTGTAAATCGTGCACCAAATGACGCATTCGAAATCGTCTATTTCTGTAATACGTTTAGGGACCTTATGTTTCTTCCCAGGTGTGTCAAATGGTACTCTTTCATCCATATGTTTTTTTTATTCTTATCTTTGAGAACTCTGGAATCGGAACTCGGTGAAACACCAGTTGCTTTGACTACTCTTTCTTTCATTCTCTTAAGGCTTTTGTGGAACTCCGATGAACATATATTTTCCTCCTTCATCTCTGCTTCTTGCTTCATGAGGTCGAGGACATTTGCAATTATTTCCCCACTTTGACTACGTAACACCTTACCACATAACTTTGAAAACATAGGAGCCATGGTTATAAATAAAACAAATAAAAAATAAGTACTATTTAGATACGGCAGCTCTCTTTAAAATTACAACCAGATGCAGACACTTTCTATGCAGACTGTATGTGTTACGCACTGTGAGTAAGCAAAGGTATTATATCGCTTTCGTTGATAAAGCTAAACATAAACCATTCCTAAGCTCGGCAGCTGGGATGGCAATCAAGGTCATGATTCCAGAAGTTTTGCGCGAGTAATAACTGTAGTTGGAATCAGAAAACCACATACTCTCAAAAGTGTGTTAACTCCTGTCCTATGTTAACTGTAGTTGGAATCAGAAAAACACACTCATACTCACAAAAGTGTGTTAACTCCTGTCCTATGTTAGCTGCAGTTGGAGCAGAAAAACACACTCATACTATCACTAGTGTGTTCACTCCTGTCCTATGTTAGATGGTATTGGGAGCAAAAAATGCACTCATACTCTCACTTGTGTGTTAACTCCTGTCCTATGTTAGCAGTAGTTGGAGCACAAAAACGCACTCATACTCTCACTTGTGTGTTAACTCCTGTCCTATGTTATCTATAGTTGGAGAAGAAAACACTCATACTCTAACTAGTGTGTAAACTCCTGTCCTATGTTACCTGTAGTTGGAGTATAAAAAAACACTCATACTCTCACTGGTGTGTTCACTTCTGTCCTATGTTAGATGTAGTTTGAGCAGAAAAACACACTCATACTCTCAATAGTGTGTTACCTCCTGTCCTATATTAGCTGTAGTTGGAGTAGAAAACACTCCCATACTCTCACTAATGTGTTAACTCCTGTCGTATATTAGCTGTAGTTGGAGTAGAAAAAAACACTCATACTGTTACTAGTGTGTTCACTCCTGTCCTATGTTAGATGTAGTTGGACCAGAAAAACACACTCATAATCTCACTAATGTGTCACTCCTGTTCTATGTTAGATGTAGTTGAACCAGAATCACACAGTCATAATCTCGCTAGTGTGTTAACTCCTGTTTTATGTTAGCTGTAGTTGGAGCAGAAAAACAAATTCATACCCTCACTAGTGTGTTAGCTCCTGTACTATGTTAGCTGCAGAAGGAGCAGTAAAACACACTCATACTCTCACAACTGTGTTAGCTTCTGTCCTATGTTAGCTGTAGTTGAAACACAAAAACACACTCATACTCCCACTCGTGTGATAACTCCTGCCCAATTTAGCTGTAGTTGGAGCAGAAAAACAAACTCATACTCTCACTAGTGTGTTAACTCCTGTCTTATGTTAGCAGTAGTTGGAGCAGAAAAACAAATTCATACCCTCACTAGTGTGCTAACTCGTGTCCTATGCTACTGTAGTTAGAGCAGAAAAGTGTTCAATTCTGTCTTATGCTAGCTGTACATAGAGCAGAAAAACAACCCATACTGTCACTTGTGTGCTAACGTCTGTCCTATGTTAGCTGTAGTTGGAGCAGAAAACACACAGTCATAGTCTCACATGTGTGCTAACTCCTGTCCTATGCTGCTGTAGTTAGATCAGAGAAACACACTTATAATGGCACTAGGGTGCTAACTCCTGTCATTTGTTAGTTTAGTTACAGCAGAAAACACACACTCATATACTCACTAGGGTGCTAACTCCTGTCCTATGCTTCTGTAGTCAGATCACAAAAACAAACTCATACTCTCACTAGTGTACTAAATACTGTCCTATTTTAGCTGTAGTCAGATCAGAAAAACACACTCATACTTTAACTAGTGTGCTAACTCCTGTCCTATGTTAGTTTAGTTACAGCAGAAAACACACACTCATACTATCACTAGTGTGCTAACTCCTGTCCTAAGCTACTGTAGTTGGAGCAGAAAACACACTCATACTTTCACTAGTGTGCTGACTCCTGCCTATGTTAGTTTAGTTACAGCAGTAAACAGACACTCATACTTTCACTAGTGTGTTGACTCCTGTCCTACGTTAGATGGTATTGAGAGCAGAAAATCAAACACATAGTCTCAATAGTGTCCTGTCTTACAGTAGCTGTACGTGGAGCAAAAAACAGACTCATACTCTCATTAGTGTGTTAACACCTGTCCTATGTCAGCTGTAGTTGAGGCAGAAAGACACACTCATACCATCACTGGTGTGCTAACTCCTGTCCTATGTTAGCTGTAGTTGGAGAAGAAGACACACTCATGCTCTAACTAGTGTGTTAACTCCTGTCCTATGTTAGCTGTAGTTGGAGTAGAAAAAAGCTCTCAACTCTCAGTAGTGTGTTCACTCCTGTCCTATGTTAGATGTAGTTGGAGCAGAAAAACACACTCATACTCTCAATAGTGTGTTAACTCCTGTTTTATGTTAGCTGTAGTTGGAGTATAAACACAAACTCATACCCTCACTGGTGTTTTAGCTCCTGTACTATGTTAGCTGCAGAAGGAGCAGTAAAACACACATACTCTCACAACTGTGTTAGCTCCTGTCCTATGTTAGTTTAGTTACAGCAGAAAACACACACTCATTTTCTCACTAGTGTGTTAACTCCTGTCCTTTTTTAGCTGTAGTTGGAGCAGAAAAACAAACTCCTACTGTCACTAGGGTGCTAACTCCTGTCCTATGTTAGTTTAGTTACAGCAGAAAACACACACTCATTTTCTCACTAGTGTGTTAACTCCTGTCCTTTTTTAGCTGTAGTTGGAGCAGAAAAACAAACTCATACTCTCACTGGTGTGTTAACTCCTGTCCTATGTTAGCAGTATTTGGAGCAGAAAAACAAATGCATACCCTCACTAGTGCGTTAATTCCTTTCCTATGTTACTAGTAGTTGGAGCAGAAAAACAAATTCATACTCTCACTAGAGTGCTAACTCGTGTCCTATGCTACTGTAGTTAGAGCAGAAAAGAGTTCAATTCTGTCTTATGCTAGCTGTAATTAGAGCAGAAGCACAAAAATATACTCTCACTTGTGTGTTAACTCCTGTCCTACGTTAGCTGTATTTGGAGCAGAAATATATACTCATAGTTTCACTGGTGTGCTAACTTCTGTACTATGTTAGCTGTAGTTGGAACAGAAAACACACTCATACTTTCAGTAGTGTGCTAACTCCTGTCCTATGTTAGTTTAGTTACAGCAGAAAACAGACACTCATACTCTCACTGGTGTGTTAACTCCTGTCCTATGTTAGCAGTAACTGGAGCAGAAAAACAAATGCATACCCTCACTAGTGTGTTAACTCCTGTCCTATTTTAGCTGTAGTTGGAGCACAAAACACACTCATACTCTCACTTGTGTGATAACTCCTGTCCTATGTTACCAGTAGTTGGAGCAGAAAAACAAATTCATACCCTCACTAGTGCGTTAACTCCTGTCCTATTATACTAGTAGTTGGAGCAGAAAAACAAATTCATACTCTCACTAGAGTGCTAACTCGTGTCCTATGCTACTGTAGTTAGAGCAGAAAAGAGTTCAATTCTGTCTTATGCTAGCTGTAATTAGAGCAGAAGCACAAAAATATACTCTCACTTGTGTGCTAACTCCTGTCCTATGCTACTGTAGTTAGAGACAAAAACCACACTCATAATCTCACAAGTGTGTTGACTCCTGTCCAATGTTAGTTGTAGTTGGAGGAGAAAAACACAATCATTCTATCACTAGTGTGTTCACTCCTGTCCTATGTTAGATGGTATTGGGAGCAGAAAAACACACTCATACTCTCAGTAGTGTGTTAACTCCTGTCCTATGTTAGCTGTATTTGGAACACAAAACTACACTCATACACCCAATGGTGTGTTCCCTCCTTTCCTATGTTAGCTGTAGTTGGAGCAGAAAAACAAACACATAGTCTCACAACAGTGTTAACTCCTGTCCTATGTTAGGTGTAGTTGGAGCAGAAAGACAAACACATAGTCTCACAACAGTGTTAACTCCTGTCCTATGTTAGCTGTAGTTGGAGCAGAAAGACAAACACATAGTCTCACAACAGTGTTAACTCCTGTCCTATGTTAGGTGTAGTTGGAGCAGAAAGACAAACACATAGTCTCACAACAGTGTTAACTCCTGTCCTATGTTAGGTGTAGTTGGAGCAGAAAGACAAACACATAGTCTCACAACAGTGTTAACGTCTGTCCTATGTTAGGTGTAGTTGGAGCAGAAAGACAAACACATAGTCTCACAACAGTGTTAACTCCTGTCCTATGTTAGCTGTAGTTGGAGCAGAAAGACAAACACATAGTCTCACAACAGTGTTAACTCCTGTCCTATGTTAGGTGTAGTTGGAGCAGAAAGACAAACACATACTCTCACTTGTGTGCTAACGTCTGTCCTATGTTAGCTGTAGTTGGAGCAGAAAAACAAACACATAGTCTCACAACAGTGTTAACTCCTGTCCTATGTTAGGTGTAGTTGGAGCAGAAAGACAAACACATACTCTCACTTGTGTGCTAACGTCTGTCCTATGTTAGCTGTGGTTGGAGAAGAAAACACACTCCTACTTTCACTGGTGTGCTAACTCCTGTCCTATGCTTGTGTAGTCAGATCAGAAAATCACACTCATACTCTCACTAGGGTGCTAAATCCTGTCCTATGTTAGTTTAGTTACAGCAGAAAACAGACACTCATACTGTCACTAGGGTGCTAAATCCTGTCCTATGTTAGTTTAGTTACAGCAGAAAACAGACACTCATACTGTCACTAGGGTGCTAAATCCTGTCCTATGTTAGTTTAGTTACAGCAGAAAACAGACACTCATACTGTCACTAGGGTGCTAAATCCTGTCCTATGTTAGTTTAGTTACAGCAGAAAACAGACACTCATACTGTCACTAGGGTGCTAAATCCTGTCCTATGTTAGTTTAGTTACAGCAGAAAACAGACACTCATACTGTCACTAGGGTGCTAAATCCTGTCCTATGTTAGTTTAGTTACAGCAGAAAACAGACACTCATACTGTCACTAGGGTGCTAAATCCTGTCCTATGTTAGTTTAGTTACAGCAGAAAACAGACACTCATACTGTCACTAGGGTGCTAAATCCTGTCCTATGTTAGTTTAGTTACAGCAGAAAACAGACACTCATACTGTCACTAGGGTGCTAAATCCTGTCCTATGTTAGTTTAGTTACAGCAGAAAACAGACAATCATACTCTCATTTGTGTGCTAACTTCTGTCCTATGTTAGTTTAGTTACAGCAGAAAACATTCACTCATACTCTCACTTGTGTGCTAACTCCTGTCCTATGTTAGTTTAGTTACAGCAGAAAACAGACACTCATACTCTCACTTGTGTGCTAACTCCTGTCCTATGTTAGTTTAGTTACAGCAGAAAACAGACACTCATACTCTCACTAGTGTGCTAACTCCTGTCCTATGTTAGTTTAGTTACAGCAGAAAACAGACACTCATACTGTCACTAGGGTGCTAACTTCTGTCCTATGTTAGTTTAGTTACAGCAGAAAACAGACACTCATACTCTCACTTGTGTGCTAACTCCTGTCCTATGTTAGTTTAGTTACAGCAGAAAACAGACACTCATACTCTCACTAGTGTGCTAACTCCTGTCCTATGTTAGTTTAGTTACAGCAGAAAACAGACACTCATACTGTCACTAGGGTGCTAACTTCTGTCCTATGTTAGTTTAGTTACAGCAGAAAACAGACACTCATACTCTCACTTGTGTGCTAACTCCTGTCCTATGTTAGTTTAGTTACAGCAGAAAACAGACACTCATACTCTCACTAGTGTGCTAACTCCTGTCCTATGTTAGTTTAGTTACAGCAGAAAACAGACACTCATACTCTCACTTGTGTGCTAACTTCTGTCCTATGTTAGTTTAGTTACAGCAGAAAACAGACACTCATACTCTCACTAGTGTGCTAACTCCTGTCCTATGTTAGTCTAGTTACAGCAGAAAACAGACACTCATACTCTCATTTGTGTGCTCACTCCTGTCCTATGATAGTTTAGTTACAGCAGAAAACAGACACTCATACTCTCACTTGTGTGTTAACTCCTGTCCTATGTTACCAGTAGTTGGAGCAGAGAAACAAATTCATACCCTCATTAGTGTGTTAACTCCTGTCCTATGTTACTAGTAGTTGGAGCAGAATACACACTCATACTCTCACTTGTGTGTTAACTCCTGTCCTATGTTACCAGTAGTTGGAGCAGAGAAACAAATTCATACCCTCACTAGTGTGTTAACTCCTGTCCTATGTTACTAGTAGTTGGAGCAGAAAAACAAATTCATACTCTCACTAGAGTGCTAACTCGTGTCCTATGCTACTGTAGTTAGAGCAGAAAAGAGTTCAATTCTGTCTTATGCTAGCTGTAATTAGAGCAGAAGCACAAAAATATACTCTCACTTGTGTGTTAACTCCTGTCCTACGTTAGCTGTAGTTGGAGCAGAAATATATACTCATAGTTTCACTGCTGTGCTAACTCCTGTCCTATGCTACTGTAGTTAGAGACGAAAAACACACTCATACTCTCACAAGGGTGCTAACTCCTGTCCTATGTTAGTTTAGTTACAGCAGAAAACAGACACTCATACTCTCATTTGTGTGCTCACTCCTGTCCTAAGCTACTGTAGTTGGAGCAGAATACACACTCATACTCTCACTTGTGTGTTAACTCCTGTCCTATGTTACCAGTAGTTGGAGCAGAAAAACAAATTCATACCCTCACTAGTGTGTTAACTCCTGTCCTATGTTAGTTTAGTTACAGCAGAAAACAGACACTCATACTCTCATTTGTGTGCTAACTCCTGTCCTATGTTAGTTTAGTTACAGCAGAAAACAGACACTCATACTCTCACTTGTGTGCTAACTCCTGTCCTAAGGTACTGTAGTTGGAGCAGAATACACACTCATACTTTCAGTAGTGTGCTAACTCCTGTCCTATGATAGTTTAGTTACAGCAGAAAACAGACACTCATACTCTCACTTGTGTGCTAACTCCTGTCCTAAGCTACTGTAGTTGGAGCAGAATACACACTCATACTTTCAGTAGTGTGCTAACTCCTGTCCTATGATAGTTTAGTTACAGCAGAAAACAGACACTCATACTCTCACTAGTGTGCTAACTCCTGTCCTAAGCTACTGTAGTTGGAGCAGAATACACACTCATACTTTCAGTAGTGTGCTAACTCCTGTCCTATGATAGTTTAGTTACAGCAGAAAACAGACACTCATACTCTCACTAGTGTGCTAACTCCTGTCCTAAGCTACTGTAGTTGGAGCAGAATACACACTCATACTTTCAGTAGTGTGCTAACTCCTGTCCTATGATAGTTTAGTTACAGCAGAAAACAGACACTCATACTCTCACTTGTGTGCTAACTCCTGTCCTAAGCTACTGTAGTTGGAGCAGAATACACACACATACTTTCAGTAGTGTGCTAACTCCTGTCCTATGATAGTTTAGTTACAGCAGAAAACAGACACTCATACTCTCACTAGTGTGCTAACTCCTGTCCTAAGCTACTGTAGTTGGAGCAGAATACACACTCATACTTTCAGTAGTGTGCTAACTCCTGTCCTATGATAGTTTAGTTACAGCAGAAAACAGACACTCATACTTTCACTTGTGTGCTAACTCCTGTTCTATGATAGTTTAGTTACAGCAGAAAACAGACACTCATACTCTCACTTGTGTGCTAACTCCTGTCCTATGATAGTTTAGTTACAGCAGAAAACACTCATACTCTCACTTGTGTGCTAACTCCTGTCCTATGATAGTTTAGTTACAGCAGAAAACAGACACTCATACTCTCACTTGTGTGCTAACTCCTGTCCTAAGCTACTGTAGTTGGAGCAGAATACACACTCATACTTTCAGTAGTGTGCTAACTCCTGTCCTATGATAGTTTAGTTACAGCAGAAAACAGACACTCATACTCTCACTAGTGTGCTAACTCCTGTCCTAAGCTACTGTAGTTGGAGCAGAATACACACTCATACTTTCAGTAGTGTGCTAACTCCTGTCCTATGATAGTTTAGTTACAGCAGAAAACAGACACCCATACTCTCACTTGTGTGCTAACTCCTGTCCTAAGCTACTGTAGTTGGAGCAGAATACACACTCATACTTTCAGTAGTGTGCTAACTCCTGTCCTATGATAGTTTAGTTACAGCAGAAAACAGACACTCATACTCTCACTTGTGTGCTAACTCCTGTCCTAAGCTACTGTAGTTGGAGCAGAATACACACTCATACTTTCAGTAGTGTGCTAACTCCTGTCCTATGATAGTTTAGTTACAGCAGAAAACAGACACTCATACTCTCACTTGTGTGCTAACTCCTGTCCTATGTTAGTTTAGTTACAGCAGAAAACAGACACTCATACTCTCATTTGTGTGCTAACTCCTGTCCTATGTTAGTTTAGTTACAGCAGAAAACAGACACTCATACTCTCACTTGTGTGCTAACTCCTGTCCTATGTTAGTTTAGTTACAGCAGAAAACAGACACTCATACTCTCATTTGTGTGCTAACTCCTGTCCTATGTTAGTTTAGTTACAGCAGAAAACAGACACTCATACTCTCACTTGTGTGCTAACTCCTGTCCTAAGCTACTGTAGTTGGAGCAGAATACACACTCATACTTTCACTAGGGTGCTAACTCCTGTCCTATGATAGTTTAGTTACAGCAGAAAACAGACACTCATACTCTCACTTGTGTGCTAACTCCTGTCCTAAGCTACTGTAGTTGGAGCAGAATACACACTCATACTTTCACTAGGGTGCTAACTCCTGTCCTATGATAGTTTAGTTACAGCAGAAAACAGACACTCATACTCTCATATGTGTGCTAACTCCTGTCCTAAGCTACTGTAGTTGGAGCAGAATACACACTCATACTTTCAGTAGTGTGCTAACTCCTGTCCTATGTTAGTTTAGTTACAGCAGAAAACAGACACTCATACTCTCATTTGTGTGCTCACTCCGGTCCTAAGCTACTGTAGTTGGAGCAGAATACACACTCATACTCTCACTTGTGTGTTAACTCCTGTCCTATGTTACCAGTAGTTGGAGCAGAAAAACAAATTCATACCCTCACTAGTGTGTTAACTCCTGTCCTATGTTACTAGTAGTTGGAGCAGAAAAACAAATTCATACTCTCACTAGAGTGCTAACTCGTGTCCTATGCTACTGTAGTTAGAGCAGAAAAGAGTTCAATTCTGTCTTATGCTAGCTGTAATTAGAGCAGAAGCACAAAAATATACTCTCACTTGTGTGTTAACTCCTGTCCTACGTTAGCTGTAGTTGGAGCAGAAATATATACTCATAGTTTCACTGCTGTGCTAACTCCTGTCCTATGCTACTGTAGTTAGAGACGAAAAACACACTCATACTCTCACAAGGGTGCTAACTCCTGTCTTATGTTAGTTTAGATGCAGCAGAAAACACACACTTATACTCTCACTTGTGTGCTAACACCTGTGTTATGCTAGCTGTTGTTGGAGCAGAAAAACACACTCATACACTCACTAGTGTGTTCACTCCTGTCCTATGTTAGATGGTATTGGGAGCAGAAAAAGAAACACATAGTCTCACTAGTGTGTTAACTCCTGTCTTATGCTAGCTGAACCTGGAGGTGGAAAATAGACTCATACTCTCATTAGTGTGTTCACTCCTGTCCTATGTTAGATGTAGTTGGAGCAGAAAAAAGCTCTCAACTCTCAGTAGTGTGTTCACTCCTGTCCTATGTTAGATGTAGTTGGAGCAGAAAAAAGCTCTCAACTCTCAGTAGTGTGTTCACTCCTGTCCTATGTTAGATGTAGTTGGAGCGGAAAAAAGCTCTCAACTCTCAGTAGTGTGTTCACTCCTGTCCTATGTTAGATGTAGTTGGAGCGGGAAAAAGCTCTCAACTCTCAGTAGTGTGTTCACTCCTGTCCTATGTTAGATGTAGTTGGAGCAGAAAAAAGCTCTCAAATCTCAGTAGTGTGTTAACTCCTGTTTTATGTTAGCTGTAGTTGGAGTATAAAAACAAACTCATACCCTCACTAGTGTTTTAGCTCCTGTACTATGTTAGCAGTAGTTGGAGCAGAAAAACAAATTCATACCCTCACTAGTGTGTTAACTGCTGTCTTATGTTAGCAGTAGTTGGAACTGAAAAACAAACTCATACTCTCACTAGTGTGTTAACAGCTGTCTTATGTTAGCTGTAGTTGGAGTAGAAAAACAAACTCATACTCTTACTAGTGTGTTAACAGCTGTCTTATGTTAGCAGTAGTTGGAGCAGAAAGATAAATTCATACCCTCACTAGTGTGCTAAATTATGTCCTATGCTACTGTAGTTAGATCAGAAAAACCACTCATACTCTCACTAGGGTGCTAACTCCTGTCCTATGTTAGTTTAGTTACAGCACAAAACACACACTCATACTCTCACTAGTGTGATCACTCCTGTCCTACGTTAGATGGTATTGGGAGCAGAAAAACAAACACATAGTCTCAATAGTGTCCTGTGTTACACTAGCTGTACGTGGAGCAAAAAAACAGACTCATACTCTCATTAGTGTGCTAACTCCTGTCCTATGTTAGATGTAGTTGGATCAGAAAAACACACTCATAATCTCACCAGTGTGTTAACTCCTGCTTTATGTTAGCTGTAGTTGGAGCACAAACACCGACTCATACTCCCACTCGTGTGATAACTCCTGCCCAATTTAGCTGTAGTTGGAGCAGAAAAACAAACTCATACTCTCACTAGTGTGTTAACTCCTGTTCTATGTTAGCTGTAGTTGAGGCAGAAAAACACACACTAGCTCTCACTCGTGTGTTAACTCCTGTCCTATTTTAGCTAAAGTTTAGGCAGAAAAACACACTCTTACTCTCACTCTTGTGTTAACTACTGTCCTATGTTAGTTTAGTTACAGCAGAAGACACACACTTATACTCTCACTAGTGTTCTAACTCCTGTCGTATGCTAGCTGTTGTTGGAGCAGAAAAACACACTCATACTCTCACTAGTGTTCTAACTCCTGTCGTATGCTAGCTGTTGTTGGAGCAGAAAAACACACTTAAACTCTCACTAGTGTGTTAACACCTGTCTAATGCTAATTGTAGTTGGAGCAGAAAAACACACTCATACTCTCACTAGTGTGCTAACTCCTGTCGCGTGCTAGCTTTTGTTGGAGCAGAAAAACACACTTATACTCTCACTAGTGTGTTAACACCTGTCTAATGCTAATTGTAGTTGGAGCAGAAAAACACACTCATACTCTCACTAGTGTGCTAACTCCTTGCCAATTTTAGCTTTAGTTGAGGCAGAAAAACACACTCTTACTCTCACTCTTGTGTTAACTCCTGTCCTATGTTAGCTGTAGTTGGAGCAGAAAAACATATTCATACTCTCATTAGTGTGTTAACACCTGTCCTATGTTAGCTGTAGTTGAGGCAGAAAAACTTACTCTTACTCTCACTCGTGTGTTAACTCCTGTCCTGTTAGCTGTAGTTGGAGCAGAAAAACAGACTCATACTCTCATTAGTGTGTTAACACCTGTCCTATGTTAGCTGTAGTTGAGGCAGAAAAACACACTCTTACTCTCACTCGTGTGTGAACTCCTGTCCTATGTTAGATGTAGTTGCACCAGAAAAACACACTCATAATCTCACTAGTGTGTTAAATCCTGCCTAATTTAGCTGTAGTTGGAGCAAAAAAACAAACTCAAACCCTCACTAGGGTCGTAACTCCGTTCCTGTGTTACTTTAGTTACAGCAGAAAACACACACTCCTACTCTCACTAGTGTGTTAACACCTGTCTTATGCTACCTGTAGGTGGAGCAGAAAAACACACTGATACTCTCACTAGTGTGTTTACTCCTTTGTTATGCTAGCTGTAGGTAGAGCAGGAAAACATACTCCTATTCTCACTAGTGTGTTAATACCTGTCCTATGTTGGCTGTAGTTGGAGCAGAAAGATAAACTTATACTCCCACTAGTGTGTTAACCTTTGTCCTATATGATCTGTGATTAGAGCTGATAAACACATGCATACTCTCACTAGTGTGTTTACTCCTATCCTATGTTAGGTGTAGTTGGAACACAAAAATAGACTCATACACCCAATGTTGTGTTCACTCCTTTCCTATGTTACCTGTAGTTGGAGCAGAAAAACAAACACATAGTCTCACAGCAGTGTTAACTCCTGTTCTATGTTAGCTGTAGTTGGAGCAGAAAGACAAACACATACTCTCACAAATGCGTTAGCTCCTGTCCTATGTTAGCTGTAGTTGGAGCTGTAAAACACACTGATACTCTCACTAGTGTGCTAACTCCTGTGCTATTTAAGCTCTAGTTGGAGCAGAAAAATACACTCATACTCTAACCTCTGTGTTTACTCCTGTCTTATGCTAGCTACAGGTGGAGCATGAAAGAACACTCATACTCTCACTAGTGTGTTAACTCCTGTCTTATGCTAGCTACAGGTGGAGCATGAAAGAACACTCATACTCTCACTAGTGTGTTAACTCCTGTCTTATGCTAGCTACAGGTGGAGCATGAAAGAATACTCATATCTCACTCGTGTGTTAACTCCTGTCCTATGTTAACTGTAGTTGGAATCAGAAAACCACACTCATAATCTCACAGGTGTGTTAACTCCAGTCCAATGTTAGCTGTAGTTGGAGCACAAAACACACTCATATCTCACTCGTGTGTTAACTCCTGTCCTATGTTAACTGTAGTTGGAATCAGAAAACCACACTCATAATCTCACAGGTGTGGTAACTCCAGTCCAATGTTAGTTGTAGTTGGAGGAGAAAAACACAATCATTCTATCACTTGTGTGTTCACTCCTGTACTATGATAGATGGTATTGGGAGCAGAAAAACACACTCATACTCTCACTAGTGTGTTTACTCCTATCCTATGTTAGGTGTAGTTGGAACACAAAAATAGACTCATACACCCAATGTTGTGTTCACTCCTTTCCTATGTTACCTGTAGTTGGAGCAGAAAAACAAACACATAGTCTCACAGCAGTGTTAACTCCTGTTCTATGTTAGCTGTAGTTGGAGCAGAAAGACAAACACATACTCTCACAAATGCGTTAGCTCCTGTCCTATGTTAGCTGTATTTGGAGCACAAAAACACACTCATTTTCCCACTCGTGTGATAACTCCTGCCTAATTTAGCGCTAGTTGGAGCAGAAAAACAAACTCATACTCTCACTAGTGTGTTAACTCCTGTCTTATGTTAGCAGTAGTTGGAGCAGAAAAACAAATTCATACCCTCACTAGTGTGCTAACTCGTGTCCTATGCTACTGTAGTTAGAGCAGAAAAGTGTTCAATTCTGTCTTTACTAGCTGTACTTAGAGCAGAAAAACAAACCCATACTCTCACTTGTGTGCTAACTTCTGTCCTATGTTAGCTGTAGTTGGAGCAGAAAACACACTCATACTTTCACTGGTGTGCTAACTCCTGTCCTATGCTTCTGTAGTCAGATCAGAAAATCACACTCATACTCTCACTAGGGTGCTAACTGCTGTCCTATGTTAGTTTAGTTACAGCAGAAAACACACACTTATACTCTCACTTGTGTGCTAACTTCTGTCCTATATTAGCTGTAGTTGGAGCAGAAAACACACTCATACTTTCAGTAGTGTGCTAACTCCTGTCCTATGTTAGTTTAGTTACAGCAGAAAACAGACACTCATGCTCTCACTTGTGTGCTAACTCCTGTCCTATGTTAGTGTAGTTACAGCAGAAAACAGACACTCATGCTCTCACTTGTGTGCTAACTTCTGTCCTATATTAGCTGTAGTTGGAGCAGAAAACACACTCATACTTTCAGTAGTGTGCTAACTCCTGTCCTATGTTAGTTTAGTTACAGCAGAAAACAGACACTCATGCTCTCACTTGTGTGCTAACTTCTGTCCTATGTTAGCTGTAGTTGGAGCACAAAAACACACTCATACTCTCACTAGTGTGTTAACTCCTGTCCTATGTTAGCTGTAGTTGGAACTGAAAAACAAACTCATACTCTCACTAGTGTGTTAACTCCTGTCTTATGCTAGCTGTACTTAGAGCAGAAGAACAAACCCATACTCTCACTTGTGTGCTAACTTCTGTCCTATGTTAGCTGTAGTTGGAGCAGAAAACACACACTCATACTTTCACTAGTGTGCTAACTGCTGTCCTATGCTTCTGTAGTCAGATCAGAAAAACACACTCATACTCTCACTAGGGTGCTAACTCCTGTCCTATGTTAGTTTTGTTACAGCTGAAAACAGACACTCATACTTTCACTAGTGTGCTAACTCCTGTCCTATGCTACTGTAGTTAGATCAGAGAAACACACTCATACTGTCACTAGGGTGCTAACTCCTTTCCTATGTAAGTTTAGTTATGCAGAAAACACACACTCATACTCTCACTAGTGTGTTCACTCCTGTCCTACGTTAGATGGTAATGGGAGCAGAAAAACAAACACATAGTCTCACTAGTGTCCTGTCTTACACTAGCTGTACGTGGAGCAAAGAAACATACTCATACTCTCATTAGTGTGTTAACACCTGTCCTATGTTAGCTGTAGTTGAGGCAGAAAAACACATGCATACTCTCACTAGCGTGATAACTCCTGTCCTATGTTAGTTCTAGTTGGAGCAGAAAAACACACTCATACTCTCACTAGTGTGTTAAATGCTGTCCTATGTTAGCTGTAGTTGGAGCAGAAAAACACACTGATACTCTCACTAGTGTGTTAACTCCTGTCTTATGCTAGCTGTAGGTGGAGCAGAAAAACACACTCATACTCTCACTAGTGTGTTAACTCCTGTTCTATGTTAGCTGTAGTTGAGGCAGAAAAACACACTCTAGCTCTCATACGTGTTTTAACTGCTGTCCTATGTTAGCTAAAGTTTAGGCAGAAAAACACACTCTTACTCTCACTCTTGTGTTAACTACTGTCCTATGTTAGTTTAGTTACAGCAGAAAACACACACCCATACTTTCACCAGTGTGCTAACTCCTGTCCTAAGCTACTGTAGTTGGAGCAGAAACCACACTCATACTTTCACTAGGGTGCTAACTCCTGTCCTATGTTAGTTTAGTTACAGCAGAAAACACACACTCATACTTTCACCAGTGTGCTAACTCCTGTCCTAAGCTACTGTAGTTGGAGCAGAAACCACACTCATACTTTCACTAGTGTGCTAACTCCTGTCCTATGTTAGTTTAGTTACAGCAGAAACCACACTCATACTTTCACTAGTGTGTTAACTCCTGTCCTATGCTACTGTAGTTAGATCAGAAAAACACACTCATACTGTCACTAGTGTTCTAACTCCTGTCGTATGCTAGCTGTTGTTGGAGCAGAAAAACACACTTATACTCTCACTAGTCTGTTAACTCCTGTCCTATGCTACTGTAGTTAGCTCAGAAAAACACACTCATACTGTCACTAGTGTTCTAACTCCTGTCTTATGCTAGCTGTAGGTGGAGCAGAAAAACACACTCATACTCTCACTAGTGTGCTAACTCCTGTCCTATGTTAGTTTAGTTACAGCAGAAAACACACACCCATACTTTCACCAGTGTGCTAACTCCTGTCCTAAGCTACTGTTGTTGGAGCAGAAAACACACTCATACTTTCACCAGTGTGCTAACTCCTGTCCTAAGCTACTCTTGTTGGAGCAGAAAACACACCCATACTTTCACTAGTGTGCTAACCCCTGTCCTAAGCTACTGTTGTTGGAGCAGAAAACACACTCATACTTTCACCAGTGTGCTAACTCCTGTCCTAAGCTACTGTTGTTGGAGCAGAAAACACACTCATACTTTCACCAGTGTGCTAACTCCTGTCCTAAGCTACTGTTGTTGGAGCAGAAAACACACTCATACTTTAACTAGTGTGTTAACTCCTGTCCTATGCTACTGTAGTTAGATCAGAAAAACATACTCATACTCTCACTAGTGTTCTAACTCCTGTCGTATGCTAGCTGTTGTTGGAGCAGAAATACACACTTATACTCTCACTAGTGTGTTAACACCTGTCTAATGCTAATTGTAGTTGGAGCAGAAAAACACACTCATACTCTCACTAGTGTGCTAACTCCTGTCCTATGTTAGCTGTAGTTAGATCAGAAAAACATACTCATACTCTCACTAGTGTTCTAACTCCTGTCGTATGCTAGCTGTTGTTGGAGCAGAAAAACACACTTATACTCTCACTAGTGTGTTAACACCTGTCCTATGTTAGCTGTAGTTAGATCAGAAAAACATACTCATACTCTCACTAGTGTTCTAACTCCTGTCCTATGTTAGCTGTAGTTAGATCAGAAAAACACACTCATACTCTCACTAGTGTTCTAACTCCTGTCCTATGTTAGCTGTAGTTAGATCAGAAAAACATACTCATACTCTCACTAGTGTGTTAACACCTGTCCTATGTTAGCTGTAGTTAGATCAGAAAAACATACTCATACTCTCACTAGTGTTCTAACTCCTGTCCTATGTTAGCTGTAGTTAGATCAGAAAAACACACTCATACTCTCACCAGTGTGCTAACTCCTGTCCTATGTTAGCTGTAGTTAGATCAGAAAAACATACTCATACTCTCACTAGTGTTCTAACTCCTGTCGTATGCTAGCTGTTGTTGGAGCAGAAAAACACACTTATACTCTCACTAGTGTGTTAACACCTGTCTAATGCTAATTGTAGTTGGAGCAGAAAAACACACTCATACTCTCACTAGTGTGCTAACTCCTGTCCTATGTTAGCTGTAGTTGAGGCAGAAAAACACACTCTTACTCTCACTCTTGTATTAACTCCTGTCCTATGTTAGCTGTAGTTGGAGCAGAAAAACAAACTCTTACTCTCACTAGTGTGCTAACTCCTGTCCTATGTTAGCTGTAGTTGAGGCAGAAAAACACACTCTTACTCTCACTCTTGTATTAACTCCTGTCCTATGTTAGCTGTAGTTGGAGCAGAAAAACAAACTCTTACTCTCACTAGTGTGCTAACTCCTGTCCTATGTTAGCTGTAGTTGAGGCAGAAAAACACACTCTTACTCTCACTCTTGTATTAACTCCTGTCCTATGTTAGCTGTAGTTGGAGCAGAAAAACAAACTCTTACTCTCACTAGTGTGTTAAGTCCTGTCCTATGTTAGCTGTAGTTGGAGCAGAAAAACACACTCATACTCTCACTAGTGTGCTAACTCCTGTCCTATGTTAGCTGTAGTTGAGGCAGAAAAACACACTCTTACTCTCACTCTTGTATTAACTCCTGTCCTATGTTAGCTGTAGTTGAGGCAGAAAAACAAACTCTTACTCTCACTCTTGTATTAACTCCTGTCCTATGTTAGCTGTAGTTGGAGCAGAAAAACATATTCATACTCTCATTAGTGTGTTAACACCTGTCCTATGTTAGCTGTAGTTGAGGCAGAAAAACTTACTCTTACTCTCACTCGTGTGTTAACTCCTGTCCTGTTAGCTGTAGTTGGAGCAGAAAAACGGACTCATACTCTCATTAGTGTGTTAACTCCTGTCCTGTGTTAGCTGTAATTGAGGCAGCAGAACATACTCTTACTCTCACTCGTGTGTTATCTCCTGTCCTATGTTAGCTGTAGTTGGAGCAGAAAAACACAGTCATTCTATCACTAGTGTGTTCACTCCTGTCCTATGTTAGATGTTATTAGGAGCAGAAAAACATGCTCATACTCTCACTAGTGTGTCCTATGTTAGCTGTAGTTGGAGCACAAAAGACACTCATACTCCCACTTGTGTGTTCACTCCTGTCCTATTTTAGCTATAGTTGGAGTAGAAAAACGAACCACATAGTCACACTAGTGTGTTTACTCCTGTCTTGTGCAAGATATTTCAGAAAAACAGACTTATACTCTCAGAAATGTTTTATCTGCTGTCCTATGTTAGCTGTAGTTGGAGCACAAAAACGCACTCATACTCTTACTTGTGTGTTAACTCCTATCCTGAGTTAGCAGTACTTGGAGCATAAAAACACACTCATACTCTCACTCGTGTGTTAACTCCTGTCCTATGATAAGACTTGTTGGAATCAAAAAACCACACTCATACTCTCACAAGTGTGCTAATTCCTGTCCTATGTTAGCTGTAGTTGGAGTAGAAAATAACACTCATACTCACTAGTGTGTTCACTCCTGTACTATGTTAGCTGTAGTTTGAGCAGATATACAAACTCATAGTCTCACTAGTGTGTAAACTCCTGTCCTATGTTAGCTGAAGGTGGAGCACAAAAACACACTCATACTCCCACTCGTGTGTTAACTCCTGCCCAATTTAGCTGTAGTTGGAGCAGAGAAGCAAACTCATACTCTCACTAGGGTGCTAACTCCATTCGTATGTTAGTTTAGTTGGTGCAGAAAACACACACTCATACTCTCACTAGTGTGTTAACACTTTCTTATGCTACCTGTAGGTGGAGTAGAAAAACACACTCATACTTTAACTAGTGTTCTAACTCCTGTCTTATGCTAGCTGTAGGTGGAGCAGAAAAACACACTCATACTCTCACTAGGGTGCCAACTCCTGTCCTATGTTAGTTTAGTTACAGCAGAAAACACACACTCATACTTTCACTAGTGTGCTAACTCCTGTCCTAAGCTACTGTAGTTGGAGCAGAAAACACACTAATACTTTCACTAGTGTGCTAACTCCTGTCCTATGTTAGTTTAGTTACAGCAGAAAACACACATTCATACTTCCTTTACTAGTGTGGTAACTCCTGTCCTATGCTACTGTAGTTAGATCAGAAAAACACGCTCATACTCTCACTAGTGTTCTAACTCCTGTCGTATGCTACCTGTTGTTGGAGTAGAAAAATACACTTATACTCTCACTAGTGTATTACCACCTGTCTTGTGCTAATTGTAGTTGCAGCAGAAAAACACACTCATACTCTCACAAGTGTGCTAACTCCTGTCTTATGCTAGCAGTTGTTGGAGCAGAAAAACACACTCACACTCTTACTAATGTGTTAACACCTGTCTTATGCTACCTGTAGGTGGAGTAGAAAAACACACTCATATTCTCACTAATGTATTGACTCCTTTCTTATGCTAGCTGTAGATAGAGCAGAAAAACACACTCATAGTCTCACTAGTGTGTTACCTCCTGTCTTTTTCTAGCTGTAGGTGGAGCAGGAAAACACAGTCATTCCCTCACAAGTGTGTTAGTACCTGTCCTATGTTAGCTGTAGTTGGAGCAGAAAAACACATTCATACTCCCACTAGTGTGTTAACCCTTATCGTATGTTAGCTGTGTTTAGAGCTGTAAAACACATGCATACTCTCACTAGCGTGCTAAATACTGTCCTATTTTAGCTGTAGGTAGAGCAGAAGAACACACTCATACCCTCACTAGTGTGTTAAAGCCTGTCTCAAGCTAGCTGTAGGTGGAGCAGAAAGATGTACTCATACTCCCACTAGTGTCTTAAGTATTAACCTATGTTAGCTGTCGTTAGAGCTGAAAAAAACATGCATACCCTTACTAGTGTGCTAACTCCTGTGCTAATTATGCTGTAGTTGGAGCAGAGAAACACACTCATACTCTAACATCTGTGTTAACTCCTGTCTTATGCTAGCAGTAGTTGGAGCAGAAAACCTTAGGTTTACTGTAACCTCTGTGTTAATTCCTGCCTTATGCTACCTGTATTTGGAGCAGTAAAACACACTCATTCTCTAACCTATGTGTTAACTCCTTTCTTATGCTAGCTGTAGTTGGAGCAGAAAAACAAACTCATACTCTCACAAGTGGGTTAAATTAAGTCTTATGCTAGCTGTAGTTGGAGCAGAAAAACAAACTCATACTCTCACAAGTGTGTTAAATTAAGTCTTATGCTAGCTGTAGTTGGAGCAGAAAAACACACTTATATTCTCACTACTGTGTTAAATTCTGTGTTATGCTAGCTGTAGTTCGAGCAGAAAAACGCACTCATACTCTCAGTTGTGTGTTAACTCCTGTCATATGTTAGCAGTATTTGGAGCACAAATATGCACTCATACTCTCACTTGTGTGTAAACTCATGTCCTATGTTAGCAGTAGTTGGAGCACAAAAATGGACTCATACTCTCACTTGTGTGTTAACTCCTGTCCTATGTTAGCTGTAGTTGGAGCACAAAAATGGACTCATACTCTCACTTGTGTGTTAACTCCTGTCCTATGTTAGCCTTAGTTGGAGAAGAAAACATACTCATACTCTAACTAGTGTGTTAACTCCTGTCCTATTTTAGCTGTAGTTGCAGAAGAAAACATACTCATACTGTAACTAGTGTGTTAACTCCTGTCCTATGTTAGCCTTAGTTGGAGTAGAAAAAAGACTCATACTCTAACTAGTGTGTTAACTCCTGTCCTATGTTAGCTGTAGTTGGAGAAGAAAACATACTCATACTCTAACTAGTGTGTTAACTCCTGTCCTATGTTAGCTGTAGTTGGAGAAGAAAACATATTCATACTCTAACTAGTGTGTTAACTCCTGTCCTATGTTAGCTGTAGTTGGAGAAGAAAACATACTCATACTCTAACTAGTGTGTTAACTCCTGTCCTATGTTAGCTGTAGTTGGAGAAGAAAACATACTCATACTCTCACTTGTGTGTTAACTCCTGTCCTATGTTAGCCTTAGTTGGAGAAGAAAACATACTCATACTCTAACTAGTGTGTTAACCTCTGTCCTATGTTAGCTGTAGTTGGAGAAGAAAACATACTCATACTCTAACTAGTGTGTTAACTCCTGTCCTATGTTAGCTGTAGTTGGAGAAGAAAACATACTCATACTCTCACTTGTGTGTTAACTCCTGTCCTATGTTAGCTGTAGTTGGAGAAGAAAACATACTCATACTCTCACTTGTGTGTTAACTCCTGTCCTATGTTAGCTGTAGTTGGAGAAGAAAACATACTCATACTCTCACTTGTGTGTTTACTCCTGTCCTATGTTAGCTGTAGTTGGAGAAGAAAACATACTCATACTCTCACTTGTGTGTTAACTCCTGTCCTATGTTAGCCTTAGTTGGAGAAGAAAACATACTCATACTCTCACTTGTGTGTTAACTCCTGTCCTATGTTAGCTGTATTTGGAGAAGAAAACATACTCATACTCTAACTAGTGTGTTAACTCCTGTCCTATGTTAGCTGTAGTTGGAGAAGAAAACATACTCATACTCTAACTAGTGTGTTAACTCCTGTCCTATGTTAGCTGTAGTTGGAGAAGAAAACATACTCATACTCTAACTAGTGTGTTAACTCCTGTCCTATGTTAGCTGTAGTTGGAGAAGAAAACATACTCATACTCTCACTTGTGTGTTAACTCCTGTCCTATGTTAGCTGTAGTTGGAGAAGAAAACATACTCATACTCTAACTAGTGTGTTAACTCCTGTCCTATGTTAGCTGTAGTTGGAGAAGAAAACATACTCATACTCTAACTTGTGTGTTAACTCCTGTCCTATGTTAGCTGTAGTTGGAGAAGAAAACATACTCATACTCTCACTTGTGTGTTAACTCCTGTCCTATGTTAGCTGTAGTTGGAGAAGAAAACATACTCATACTCTAACTTGTGTGTTAACTCCTGTCCTATGTTAGCTGTAGTTGGAGAAGAAAACATACTCATACTCTCACTTGTGTGTTAACTCCTGTCCTATGTTAGCCTTAGTTGGAGAAGAAAACATACTCATACTCTCACTTGTGTGTTAACTCCTGTCCTATGTTAGCTGTAGTTGGAGAAGAAAACATACTCATACTCTAACTGGTGTGTTAACTCCTGTCCTATGTTAGCTGTAGTTGGAGAAGAAAACATACTCATACTCTAACTAGTGTGTTAACTCCTGTCCTATGTTAGCCTTAGTTGGAGAAGAAAACATACTCATACTCTAACTAGTGTGTTAACTCCTGTCCTATGTTAGCTGTAGTTGGAGAAGAAAACATACTCATACTCTAACTTGTGTGTTAACTCCTGTCCTATGTTAGCTGTAGTTGGAGAAGAAAACATACTCATACTCTAACTAGTGTGTTAACTCCTGTCCTATGTTAGCTGTAGTTGGAGAAGAAAACATACTCATACTCTCACTTGTGTGTTAACTCCTGTCCTATGTTAGCTGTAGTTGGAGAAGAAAGCATACTCATACTCTAACTAGTGTGTTAACTCCTGTCCTATGTTAGCTGTAGTTGGAGAAGAAAACATACTCATACTCTAACTAGTGTGTTAACTCCTGTCCTATGTTAGCTGTAGTTGGAGAAGAAAACATACTCATACTCTCACTTGTGTGTTAACTCCTGTCCTATGTTAGCTGTAGTTGGAGAAGAAAACATACTCATACTCTCACTTGTGTGTTAACTCCTGTCCTATGTTAGCTGTAGTTGGAGAAGAAAACATACTCATACTCTAACTAGTGTGTTAACTCCTGTCCTATGTTAGCTGTAGTTGGAGAAGAAAGCATACTCATACTCTAACTAGTGTGTTAACTCCTGTCCTATGTTAGCTGTAGTTGGAGAAGAAAACATACTCATACTCTCACTTGTGTGTTAACTCCTGTCCTATGTTAGCTGTAGTTGGAGAAGAAAACATACTCATACTCTAACTAGTGTGTTAACTCCTGTCCTATGTTAGCCTTAGTTGGAGAAGAAAACATACTCATACTCTCACTTGTGTGTTAACTCCTGTCCTATGTTAGCTGTAGTTGGAGAAGAAAACATACTCATACTCTAACTAGTGTGTTAACTCCTGTCCTATGTTAGCTGTAGTTGGAGAAGAAAACATACTCATACTCTAACTAGTGTGTTAAATCCTGTCCTATGTTAGCTGTAGTTGGAGAAGAAAACATACTCATACTCTCACTTGTGTGTTAACTCCTGTCCTATGTTAGCCTTAGTTGGAGTAGAAAAAAGACTTATACTCTAACTAGTGTGTTAACTCCTGTCCTATGTTAGCCTTAGTTGAAGAAAAAAACATACTCATACTCTCACTTGTGTGTTAACTCCTGTCCTATGTTAGCTGTAGTTGGAGAAGAAAACATACTCATACTCTCACTTGTGTGTTAACTCCTGTCCTATGTTAGCTGTAGTTGGAGAAGAAAACATACTCATACTCTCACTTGTGTGTTAACTCCTGTCCTATGTTAGCCTTAGTTGGAGAAGAAAACATACTCATACTCTCACTTGTGTGTTAACTCCTGTCCTATGTTAGCTGTAGTTGGAGAAGAAAACATACTCATACTCTCACTTGTGTGTTAACTCCTGTCCTATGTTAGCCTTAGTTGGAGTAGAAAAAAGACTTATACTCTAACTAGTGTGTTAACTCCTGTCCTATGTTAGCCTTAGTTGGAGAAGAAAACATACTCATACTCTCACTTGTGTGTTAACTCCTGTTCTATGTTAGCTGTAGTTGGAGAAGAAAACATACTCATACTCTCACTTGTGTGTTAACTCCTGTCCTATGTTAGCCTTAGTTGGAGTAGAAAAAAGACTTATACTCTAACTAGTGTGTTAACTCCTGTCCTATGTTAGCCTTAGTTGGAGAAGAAAACATACTCATACTCTCACTTGTGTGTTAACTCCTGTCCTATGTTAGCTGTAGTTGGAGAAGAAAACATACTCATACTCTCACTTGTGTGTTAACTCCTGTCCTATGTTAGCCTTAGTTGGAGTAGGAAAAAGACTTATACTCTAACTAGTGTGTTAACTCCTGTCCTATGTTAGCCTTAGTTGGAGAAGAAAACATACTCATACTCTCACTTGTGTGTTAACTCCTGTCCTATGTTAGCTGTAGTTGGCGAAGAAAACATACTCATACTCTCACTTGTGTGTTAACTCCTGTCCTATGTTAGCTGTAGTTGGAGAAGAAAACATACTCATACTCTCACTTGTGTGTTAACTCCTGTCCTATGTTAGCTGTAGTTGGAGAAGAAAACATACTCATACCCTAACTTGTGTGTTAACTCCTGTCCTATGTTAGCCTTAGTTGGAGAAGAAAACATACTCATACTCTAACTAGTGTGTTAACTCCTGTCCTATGTTAGCCTTAGTTGGAGAAGAAAACATACTCATACTCTAACTTGTGTGTTAACTCCTGTCCTATGTTAGCCTTAGTTGGAGAAGAAAACATACTCATACTCTAACTAGTGTGTTAACTCCTGTCCTATGTTAGCCTTAGTTGGAGAAGAAAACATACTCATACTCTAACTTGTGTGTTAACTCCTGTCCTATGTTAGCCTTAGTTGGAGAAGCAAACATACTCATACTCTAACTTGTGTGTTAACTCCTGTCCTATGTTAGCCTTAGTTGGAGAAGAAAACATACTCATACTCTAACTTGTGTTGTAACTCCTGTCCTATGTTAGCTGTAGTTGGAGAAGAAAACATACTCATACTCTCACTTGTGTGTTAACTCCTGTCCTATGTTAGCCTTAGTTGGAGAAGAAAACATACTCATACTCTCACTTGTGTGTTAACTCCTGTCCTATGTTAGCTGTAGTTGGAGAAGAAAACATACTCATACTCTAACTTGTGTGTTAACTCCTGTCCTATGTTAGCCTTAGTTGGAGAAGAAAACATACTCATACTCTCACTTGTGTGTTAACTCCTGTCCTATGTTAGCTGTAGTTGGAGAAGAAAACATACTCATACTCTCACTTGTGTGTTAACTCCTGTCCTATGTTAGCTGTAGTTGGAGAAGAAAACATACTCATACCCTAACTTGTGTGTTAACTCCTGTCCTATGTTAGCCTTAGTTGGAGAAGAAAACATACTCATACTCTAACTAGTGTGTTAACTCCTGTCCTATGTTAGCTGTAGTTGGAGAAGAAAACATACTCATACTCTAACTAGTGTGTTAACTCCTGTCCTATGTTAGCCTTAGTTGGAGAAGAAAACATACTCATACTCTAACTTGTGTGTTAACTCCTGTCCTATGTTAGCCTTAGTTGGAGAAGAAAACATACTCATACTCTCACTTGTGTGTTAACTCCTGTCCTATGTTAGCCTTAGTTGGAGAAGAAAACATACTCATACTCTAACTAGTGTGTTAACTCCTGTCCTATGTTAGCCTTAGTTGGAGAAGAAAACATACTCATACTCTAACTTGTGTGTTAACTCCTGTCCTATGTTAGCCTTAGTTGGAGAAGAAAACATACTCATACTCTAACTAGTGTGTTAACTCCTGTCCTATGTTAGCTGTAGTTGTAGAAGAAAACATACTCATACTCTAACTAGTGTGTTAACTCCTGTCCTATGTTAGCTGTAGTTGGAGAAGAAAACATACTCATACTCTAACTAGTGTGTTAACTCCTGTCCTATGTTAGCTGTAGTTGGAGAAGAAAACATACTCATACTCTAACTAGTGTGTTAACTCCTGTCCTATGTTAGCTGTAGTTGGAGAAGAAAACATACTCATACTCTAACTAGTGTGTTAACTCCTGTCCTATGTTAGCTGTAGTTGGAGAAGAAAACATACTCATACTCTAACTAGTGTGTTAACTCCTGTCCTATGTTAGCTGTAGTTGGAGAAGAAAACATACTCATACTCTAACTAGTGTGTTAACTCCTGTCCTATGTTAGCTGTAGTTGGAGAAGAAAACATACTCATACTCTAACTAGTGTGTTAACTCCTGTCCTATGTTAGCTGTAGTTGGAGAAGAAAACATAATCATACTCTAACTAGTGTGTTAACTCCTGTCCTATGTTAGCTGTAGTTGGAGAAGAAAACATACTCATACTCTAACTAGTGTGTTAACTCCTGTCCTATGTTAGCCTTAGTTGGAGAAGAAAACATACTCATACTCTAACTAGTGTGTTAACTCCTGTCCTATGTTAGCCTTAGTTGGAGAGGAAAACATACTCATACTCTAACTAGTGTGTTAACTCCTGTCCTATGTTAGCCTTAGTTGGAGAAGAAAACATACTCATACTCTCACTTGTGTGTTAACTCCTGTCCTATGTTAGCTGTAGTTGGAGAAGAAAACATACTCATACTCTAACTAGTGTGTTAACTCCTGTCCTATGTTAGCCTTAGTTGGAGAAGAAGACATACTCATACTCTAACTAGTGTGTTAACTCCTGTCCTATGTTAGCTGTAGTTGGAGAAGAAAACATACTCATACTCTAACTAGTGTGTTAACTCCTGTCCTATGTTAGCTGTAGTTGGAGAAGAAAACATACTCATACTCTAACTAGTGTGTTAACTCCTGTCCTATGTTAGCTGTAGTTGGAGAAGAAAACATACTCATACTCTAACTAGTTGTTAACTCCTGTCCTATGTTAGCTGTAGTTGGAGAAGAAAACATACTCATACTCTCACTTGTGTGTTAACTCCTGTCCTATGTTAGCTGTAGTTGGAGAAGAAAACATACTCATACTCTAACTAGTTGTTAACTCCTGTCCTATGTTAGCTGTAGTTGGAGAAGAAAACATACTCATACTCTAACTAGTGTGTTAACTCCTGTCCTATGTTAGCTGTAGTTGGAGAAGAAAACATACTCATACTCTAACTAGTGTGTTAACTCCTGTCCTATGTTAGCTGTAGTTGGAGAAGAAAACATACTCATACTCTAACTAGTGTGTTAACTCCTGTCCTATGTTAGCTGTAGTTGGAGAAGAAAACATACTCATACTCTAACTAGTGTGTTAACTCCTGTCCTATGTTAGCTGTAGTTGGAGAAGAAAACATACTCATACTCTAACTAGTGTGTTCACTCCTGTCCTATGTTAGCCTTAGTTGGAGAAGAAAACATACTCATACTCTAACTAGTGTGTTAACTCCTGTCCTATGTTAGCCTTAGTTGGAGAAGAAAACATACTCATACTCTCACTTGTGTGTTAACTCCTGTCCTATGTTAGCTGTAGTTGGAGAAGAAAACATACTCATACTCTCACTTGTGTGTTAACTCCTGTCCTATGTTAGCCTTTGTTGGAGAAGAAAACATACTCATACTCTAACTAGTGTGTTAACTCCTGTCCTATGTTAGCTGTAGTTGGAGAAGAAAACATACTCATACTCTAACTAGTGTGTTAACTCCTGTCCTATGTTAGCTGTAGTTGGAGAAGAAAACATACTCATACTCTAACTAGTGTGTTAACTCCTGTCCTATGTTAGCCTTAGTTGGAGAAGAAAACATACTCATACTCTCACTTGTGTGTTAACTCCTGTCCTATGTTAGCTGTAGTTGGAGAAGAAAACATACTCATACTCTCACTTGTGTGTTAACTCCTGTCCTATGTTAGCTGTAGTTGGAGAAGAAAACATACTCATACTCTCACTTGTGTGTTAACTCCTGTCCTATGTTAGCTGTAGTTGGAGAAGAAAACATACTCATACTCTCACTTGTGTGTTAACTCCTGTCCTATGTTAGCTGTAGTTGGAGAAGAAAACATACTCATACTCTCACTTGTGTGTTAACTCCTGTCCTATGTTAGCTGTAGTTGGAGAAGAAAACATACTCATACTCTCACTTGTGTGTTAACTCCTGTCCTATGTTAGCTGTAGTTGGAGAAGAAAACATACTCATACTCTCACTTGTGTGTTAACTCCTTTCCTATGTTAGCTGTAGTTGGAGAAGAAAACATACTCATACTCTCACTTGTGTGTTAACTCCTGTCCTATGTTAGCCTTAGTTGGAGAAGAAAACATACTCATACTCTCACTTGTGTGTTAACTCCTGTCCTATGTTAGCTGTAGTTGGAGAAGAAAACATACTCATACTCTAACTAGTGTGTTAACTCCTGCCCTATGTTAGCCTTAGTTGGAGAAGAAAACATACTCATACTCTCACTTGTGTGTTAACTCCTGTCCTATGTTAGCTGTAGTTGGAGAAGAAAACATACTCATACTCTAACTAGTGTGTTAACTCCTGTCCTATGTTAGCTGTAGTTGGAGAAGAAAACATACTCATACTCTAACTAGTGTGTTAACTCCTGTCCTATGTTAGCTGTAGTTGGAGTAGAAAAAAAACTTATACTGTAACTAGTGTGTTAACTCCTGTCCTATGTTAGCTGTAGTTGGAGAAGAAAACAAACTCATACTCTCACTTGTGTGTTAACTCCTGTCCTATGTTAGCTGTAGTTGGAGAAGAAAACATACTCATACTCTCACTTGTGTGTTAACTCCTGTCCTATGTTAGCTGTAGTTGGAGAAGAAAACATACTCATACTCTAACTAGTGTGTTAACTCCTGTCCTATGTTAGCCTTAGTTGGAGAAGAAAACATACTCATACTCTCACTTGTGTGTTAACTCCTGTCCTATGTTAGCCTTAGTTGGAGAAGAAAACATACTCATACTCTAACTAGTGTGTTAACTCCTGTCCTATGTTAGCCTTAGTTGGAGAAGAAAACATACTCATACTCTAACTATTGTGTTAACTCCTGTCCTATGCTAGCTGTAGTTGGAGAAGAAAACATACTCATACTCTAACTAGTGTGTTAACTCCTGTCCTATGTTAGCTGTAGTTGGAGAAGAAAACATACTCATACTCTCACTTGTGTGTTAACTCCTGTCCTATGTTAGCCTTAGTTGGAGAAGAAAACATACTCATACACTAACTAGTGTGTTAACTCCTGTCCTATGTTAGCTGTAGTTGGAGAAGAAAACATACTCATACTCTAACTAGTGTGTTAACTCCTGTCCTATGTTAGCTGTAGTTGGAGAAGAAAACATACTCATACTCTAACTAGTGTGTTAACTCCTGTCCTATGTTAGCTGTAGTTGGAGAAGAAAACATACTCATACTCTAACTAGTGTGTTAACTCCTGTCCTATGTTAGCTGTAGTTGGAGAAGAAAACATACTCATACTCTAACTAGTGTGTTAACTCCTGTCCTATGTTAGCTGTAGTTGGAGAAGAAAACATACTCATACTCTCACTTGTGTGTTAACACCTGTCCTATGTTAGCCTTAGTTGGAGAAGAAAACATACTCATACTCTAACTTGTGTGTTAACTCCTGTCCTATGTTAGCCTTAGTTGGAGAAGAAAACATACTCATACTCTAACTAGTGTGTTAACTCCTGTCCTATGTTAGCCTTAGTTGGAGAAGAAAACATACTCATACTCTAACTTGTGTGTTAACTCCTGTCCTATGTTAGCCTTAGTTGGAGAAGAAAACATACTCATACTCTCACTTGTGTGTTAACTCCTGTCCTATGTTAGCTGTAGTTGGAGAAGAAAACATACTCATACTCTAACTAGTGTGTTAACTCCTGTCCTATGTTAGCCTTAGTTGGAGAAGAAAACATACTCATACTCTCACTTGTGTGTTGACTCCTGTCCTATGTTAGCCTTAGTTGGAGAAGAAAACATACTCATACCCTAACTTGTGTGTTAACTCCTGTCCTATGTTAGCCTTAGTTGGAGAAGAAAACATACTGATACTCTCACTTGTGTGTTAACTCCTGTCCTATGTTAGCCTTAGTTGGAGAAGAAAACATACTCATACTCTAACTTGTGTGTTAACTCCTGTCCTATGTTAGCCTTAGTTGGAGAAGAAAACATACTCATACTCTCACTTGTGTGTTAACTCCTGTCCTATGTTAGCTGTAGTTGGAGAAGAAAACATACTCATACTCTAACTAGTGTGTTAACTCCTGTCCTATGTTAGCCTTAGTTGGAGAAGAAAACATACTCATACTCTCACTTGTGTGTTAACTCCTGTCCTATGTTAGCCTTAGTTGGAGAAGAAAACATACTCATACTCTAACTTGTGTGTTAACTCCTGTCCTATGTTAGCCTTAGTTGGAGAAGAAAACATACTCATACTCTCACTTGTGTGTTAACTCCTGTCCTATGTTAGCCTTAGTTGGAGAAGAAAACATACTCATACTCTAACTTGTGTGTTAACTCCTGTCCTATGTTAGCCTTAGTTGGAGAAGAAAACATACTCATACTCTCACTTGTGTGTTAACTCCTGTCCTATGTTAGCCTTAGTTGGAGAAGAAAACATACTCATACTCTCACTTGTGTGTTAACTCCTGTCCTATGTTAGCCTTAGTTGGAGAAGAAAACATACTCATACTCTAACTAGTGTGTTAACTCCTGTCCTATGTTAGCTGTAGTTGGAGAAGAAAACATACTCATACTCTCACTTGTGTGTTAACTCCTGTCCAATGTTAGCCTTAGTTGGAGAAGAAAACATACTCATACTCTAACTTGTGTGTTAACTCCTGTCCTATGTTAGCCTTAGTTGGAGAAGAAAACATACTCATACTCTAACTAGTGTGTTAACTCCTGTCCTATGTTAGCCTTAGTTGGAGAAGAAAACATACTCATACTCTAACTTGTGTGTTAACTCCTGTCCTATGTTAGCCTTAGTTGGAGAAGAAAACATACTCATACTCTCACTTGTGTGTTAACTCCTGTCCTATGTTAGCTGTAGTTGGAGAAGAAATCATACTCATACTCTAACTAGTGTGTTAACTCCTGTCCTATGTTAGCTGTAGTTGGAGAAGAAGACATACTCATACTCTAACTAGTGTGTTAACTCCTGTCCTATGTTAGCCTTAGTTGGAGAAGAAAACATACTCATACTCTCACTTGTGTGTTAACTCCTGTCCTATGTTAGCCTTAGTTGGAAAAGAAAACATACTCATACTCTAACTAGTGTGTTAACTCCTGTCCTATGTTAGCTGTAGTTGGAGAAGAAAACATACTCATACTCTCACTTGTGTGTTAACTCCTGTCCTATGTTAGCTGTAGTTGGAGAAGAAAACATACTCATACTCTCACTTGTGTGTTAACTCCTGTCCTATGTTAGCTGTAGTTGGAGAAGAAAACATACTCATACTCTAACTAGTGTGTTAACTCCTGTCCTATGTTAGCTGTAGTTGGAGAAGAAAACATACTCATACTCTAACTAGTGTGTTAACTCCTGTCCTATGTTAGCTGTAGTTGGAGAAGAAAACATACTCATACTCTAACTAGTGTGTTAACTCCTGTCCTATGTTAGCCTTAGTTGGAGAAGAAAACATACTCATACTCTAACTAGTGTGTTAACTCCTGTCCTATGTTAGCCTTAGTTGGAGAAGAAAACATACTCATACTCTAACTAGTGTGTTAACTCCTGTCCTATGTTAGCTGTAGTTGGAGAAGAAAACATACTCATACTCTCACTTGTGTGTTAACTCCTGTCCTATGTTAGCTGTAGTTGGAGAAGAAAACATACTCATACTCTAACTAGTGTGTTAACTCCTGTCCTATGTTAGCGTTAGTTGGAGAAGAAGACATTCTCATACTCTAACTAGTGTGTTAACTCCTGTCCTATGTTAGCTGTAGTTGGAGAAGAAAACATACTCATACTCTCACTTGTGTGTTAACTCCTGTCCTATGTTAGCTGTAGTTGGAGAAGAAAACATACTCATACTCTAACTAGTGTGTTAACTCCTGTCCTATGTTAGCTGTAGTTGGAGAAGAAAACATACTCATACTCTAACTAGTGTGTTAACTCCTGTCCTATGTTAGCTGTAGTTGGAGAAGAAAACATACTCATACTCTAACTAGTTGTTAACTCCTGTCCTATGTTAGCTGTAGTTGGAGAAGAAAACGTACTCATACTCTCACTTGTGTGTTAACTCCTGTCCTATGTTAGCTGTAGTTGGAGAAGAAAACATACTCATACTCTAACTAGTTGTTAACTCCTGTCCTATGTTAGCTGTAGTTGGAGAAGAAAACATACTCATACTCTAACTAGTGTGTTAACTCCTGTCCTATGTTAGCTGTAGTTGGAGAAGAAAACATACTCATACTCTAACTAGTGTGTTAACTCCTGTCCTATGTTAGCTGTAGTTGGAGAAGAAAACATACTCATACTCTAACTAGTGTGTTAACTCCTGTCCTATGTTAGCTGTAGTTGGAGAAGAAAACATACTCATACTCTAACTAGTGTGTTAACTCCTGTCCTATGTTAGCTGTAGTTGGAGAAGAAAACATACTCATACTCTAACTAGTGTGTTCACTCCTGTCCTATGTTAGCCTTAGTTGGAGAAGAAAACATACTCATACTCTAACTAGTGTGTTAACTCCTGTCCTATGTTAGCCTTAGTTGGAGAAGAAAACATACTCATACTCTCACTTGTGTGTTAACTCCTGTCCTATGTTAGCTGTAGTTGGAGAAGAAAACATACTCATACTCTCACTTGTGTGTTAACTCCTGTCCTATGTTAGCCTTTGTTGGAGAAGAAAACATACTCATACTCTAACTAGTGTGTTAACTCCTGTCCTATGTTAGCTGTAGTTGGAGAAGAAAACATACTCATACTCTAACTAGTGTGTTAACTCCTGTCCTATGTTAGCTGTAGTTGGAGAAGAAAACATACTCATACTCTAACTAGTGTGTTAACTCCTGTCCTATGTTAGCCTTAGTTGGAGAAGAAAACATACTCATACTCTAACTAGTGTGTTAACTCCTGTCCTATGTTAGCCTTAGTTGGAGAAGAAAACATACTCATACTCTCACTTGTGTGTTAACTCCTGTCCTATGTTAGCTGTAGTTGGAGAAGAAAACATACTCATACTCTCACTTGTGTGTTAACTCCTGTCCTATGTTAGCTGTAGTTGGAGAAGAAAACATACTCATACTCTCACTTGTGTGTTAACTCCTGTCCTATGTTAGCTGTAGTTGGAGAAGAAAACATACTCATACTCTCACTTGTGTGTTAACTCCTGTCCTATGTTAGCAGTAGTTGGAGAAGAAAACATACTCATACTCTCACTTGTGTGTTAACTCCTGTCCTATGTTAGCTGTAGTTGGAGAAGAAAGCATACTCATACTCTCACTTGTGTGTTAACTCCTGTCCTATGTTAGCTGTAGTTGGAGAAGAAAACATACTCATACTCTCACTTGTGTGTTAACTCCTTTCCTATGTTAGCTGTAGTTGGAGAAGAAAACATACTCATACTCTCACTTGTGTGTTAACTCCTGTCCTATGTTAGCCTTAGTTGGAGAAGAAAACATACTCATACTCTCACTTGTGTGTTAACTCCTGTCCTATGTTAGCTGTAGTTGGAGAAGAAAACATACTCATACTCTAACTAGTGTGTTAACTCCTGCCCTATGTTAGCCTTAGTTGGAGAAGAAAACATACTCATACTCTCACTTGTGTGTTAACTCCTGTCCTATGTTAGCTGTAGTTGGAGAAGAAAACATACTCATACTCTAACTAGTGTGTTAACTCCTGTCCTATGTTAGCTGTAGTTGGAGAAGAAAACATACTCATACTCTAACTAGTGTGTTAACTCCTGTCCTATGTTAGCTGTAGTTGGAGTAGAAAAAAAACTTATACTGTAACTAGTGTGTTAACTCCTGTCCTATGTTAGCTGTAGTTGGAGAAGAAAACTACTCATACTCTCACTTGTGTGTTAACTCCTGTCCTATGTTAGCTGTAGTTGGAGAAGAAAACATACTCATACTCTCACTTGTGTGTTAACTCCTGTCCTATGTTAGCTGTAGTTGGAGAAGAAAACATACTCATACTCTAACTAGTGTGTTAACTCCTGTCCTATGTTAGCCTTAGTTGGAGAAGAAAACATACTCATACTCTCACTTGTGTGTTAACTCCTGTCCTATGTTAGCCTTAGTGGGAGAAGAAAACATACTCATACTCTCACTTGTGTGTTAACTCCTGTCCTATGTTAGCCTTAGTTGGAGAAGAAAACATACTCATACACTAACTAGTGTGTTAACTCCTGTCCTATGTTAGCTGTAGTTGGAGAAGAAAACATACTCATACTCTAACTAGTGTGTTAACTCCTGTCCTATGTTAGCTGTAGTTGGAGAAGAAAACATACTCATACTCTAACTAGTGTGTTAACTCCTGTCCTATGTTAGCTGTAGTTGGAGAAGAAAACATACTCATACTCTAACTAGTGTGTTAACTCCTGTCCTATGTTAGCTGTAGTTGGAGAAGAAAACATACTCATACTCTAACTAGTGTGTTAACTCCTGTCCTATGTTAGCTGTAGTTGGAGAAGAAAACATACTCATACTCTAACTAGTGTGTTAACTCCTGTCCTATGTTAGCCTTAGTTGGAGAAGAAAACATACTCATACTCTCACTTGTGTGTTAACTCCTGTCCTATGTTAGCTGTAGTTGGAGAAGAAAACATACTCATACTCTAACTAGTGTGTTAACTCCTGTCCTATGTTAGCTGTAGTTGGAGTAGAAAAAAGACTTATACTCTAACTAGTGTGTTAACTCCTGTCCTATGTTAGCTGTAGTTGGAGTAGAACAAAGACTTATACTCTAACTAGTGTGTTAACTCCTGTCCTATGTTAGCTGTAGTTGGAGAAGAAAACATACTCATACTCTCACTTGTGTGTTAACTCCTGTGCTATGTTAGCTGTAGTTGGAGAAGAAAACATACTCATACTCTCACTTGTGTGTTAACTCCTGTCCTATGTTAGCCTTAGTTGGAGAAGAAAACATACTCATACTCTAACTAGTGTGTTAACTCCTGTCCTATGTTAGCTGTAGTTGGAGAAGAAAACATACTCATACTCTCACTTGTGTGTTAACTCCTGTCCTATGTTAGCTGTAGTTGGAGAAGAAAACATACTCATACTCTCACTTGTGTGTTAACTCCTGTCCTATGTTAGCTGTAGTTGGAGAAGAAAACATACTCATACTCTCACTTGTGTGTTAACTCCTGTCCTATGTTAGCCTTAGTTGGAGAAGAAAACATACTCATACTCTCACTTGTGTGTTAACTCATGTCCTATGTTAGCCTTAGTTGGAGAAGAAAACATACTCATACTCTCACTTGTGTGTTAACTCCTGTCCTATGTTAGCCTTAGTTGGAGAAGAAAACATACTCATACTCTCACTTGTGTGTTAACTCCTGTCCTATGTTAGCCTTAGTTGGAGAAGAAAACATACTCATACTCTCACTTGTGTGTTAACTCATGTCCTATGTTAGCCTTAGTTGGAGAAGAAAACATACTCATACTCTCACTTGTGTGTTAACTCCTGTCCTATGTTAGCTGTAGTTGGAGAAGAAAACATACTCATACTCTCACTTGTGTGTTAACTCCTGTCCTATGTTAGCTGTAGTTGGAGAAGAAAACATACTCATACTCTAACTAGTGTGTTAACTCCTGTCCTATGTTAGCTGTAGTTGGAGAAGAAAACATACTCATACTCTAACTAGTGTGTTAACTCCTGTCCTATGTTAGCTGTAGTTGGAGAAGAAAACATACTCATACTCTCACTTGTGTGTTAACTCCTGTCCTATGTTAGCTGTAGTTGGAGAAGAAAACATACTCATACTCTAACTAGTGTGTTAACTCCTGTCCTATGTTAGCTGTAGTTGGCGAAGAAAACATACTCATACTCTAACTAGTGTGTTAACTCCTGTCCTATGTTAGCTGTAGTTGGAGAAGAAAACATACTCATACTCTAACTAGTGTGTTAACTCCTGTCCTATGTTAGCTGTAGTTGGAGAAGAAAACATACTCATACTCTAACTAGTGTGTTAACTCCTGTCCTATGTTAGCCTTAGTTGGAGAAGAAAACATACTCATACTCTAACTAGTGTGTTAACTCCTGTCCTATATTAGCCTTAGTTGGAGAAGAAAACATACTCATACTCTCACTTGTGTGTTAACTCCTGTCCTATGTTAGCTGTAGTTGGAGAAGAAAACATACTCATACTCTCACTTGTGTGTTAACTCCTGTCCTATGTTAGCCTTAGTTGGAGAAGAAAACATACTCATACTCTAACTAGTGTGTTAACTCCTGTCCTATGTTAGCTGTAGTTGGAGAAGAAAACATACTCATACTCTCACTTGTGTGTTAACTCCTGTCCTATGTTAGCTGTAGTTGGAGAAGAAAACATACTCATACTCTCACTTGTGTGTTAACTCCTGTCCTATGTTAGCTGTAGTTGGAGAAGAAAACATACTCATACTCTCACTTGTGTGTTAACTCCTGTCCTATGTTAGCTGTAGTTGGAGAAGAAAACATACTCATACTCTCACTTGTGTGTTAACTCCTGTCCTATGTTAGCCTTAGTTGGAGAAGAAAACATACTCATACTCTCACTTGTGTGTTAACTCCTGTCCTATGTTAGCCTTAGTTGGAGAAGAAAACATACTCATACTCTAACTAGTGTGTTAACTCCTGTGCTATGTTAGCTGTAGTTGGAGAAGAAAACATACTCATACTCTAACTAGTGTGTTAACTCCTGTCCTATGTTAGCTGTAGTTGGAGAAGAAAACATACTCATACTCTCACTTGTGTGTTAACTCCTGTCCTATGTTAGCTGTAGTTGGAGAAGAAAACATACTCATACTCTCACTTGTGTGTTAACTCCTGTCCTATGTTAGCTGTAGTTGGAGAAGAAAACATACTCATACTCTCACTTGTGTGTTAACTCCTGTCCTATGTTTGCTGTAGTTGGAGAAGAAAACATACTCATACTCTAACTAGTGTGTTAACTCCTGTCCTATGTTAGCTGTAGTTGGAGAAGAAAACATACTCATACTCTAACTAGTGTGTTAACTCCTTTCCTATGTTAGCTGTAGTTGGAGAAGAAAACATACTCATACTCTCACTTGTGTGTTAACTCCTGTCCTATGTTAGCTGTAGTTGGAGAAGAAAACATACTTATACTCTCACTTGTGTGTTAACTCCTGTCCTATGTTAGCTGTAGTTGGAGAAGAAAACATACTCATACTCTAACTAGTGTGTTAACTCCTGTCCTATGTTAGCTGTAGTTGGAGTAGAAAAAAGACTTATACTCTAACTAGTGTGTTAACTCCTGTCCTATGTTAGCTGTAGTTGGAGTAGAAAAAAGACTTATACTCTAACTAGTGTGTTAACTCCTGTCCTATGTTAGCTGTAGTTGGAGAAGAAAACATACTCATACTCTAACTAGTGTGTTAACTCCTGTCCTATGTTAGCCTTAGTTGGAGAAGAAAACATACTCATACTCTCACTTGTGTGTTAACTCCTGTCCTATGTTAGCTGTAGTTGGAGAAGAAAAAAGACTTATACTCTAACTAGTGTGTTAACTCCTGTCCTATGTTAGCTGTAGTTGGAGTAGAAAAAACACTTATACTCTAACTAGTGTGTTAACTCCTGTCCTATGTTAGCTGTAGTTGGAGTAGAAAAAAGACTTATACTCTAACTAGTGTGTTAACTCCTGTCCTATGTTAGCTGTAGTTGGAGTAGAAAAAAGACTTATACTCTAACTAGTGTGTTAACTCCTGTCCTATGTTAGCTGTAGTTGGAGTAGAAAAAAGACTTATACTCTAACTAGTGTGTTAACTCGTGTCCTATGTTAGCTGTAGTTGGAGTAGAAAAAAGACTTATACTCTCACTTGTGTGTTAACTCCTGTCCTATGTTAGCTGTAGTTGGAGTAGAAAAAAGACTTATACTCTCACTTGTGTGTTAACTCCTGTCCTATGTTAGCTGTAGTTGGAGTAGAAAAAAGACTTATACTCTCACGTGTGTGTTAACTCCTGTCCTATTTTAGCTGTAGTTGGAGTAGAAAAAAGACTTATACTCTAACTAGTGTGTTAACTCCTGTCCTATGTTAGCTGTAGTTGGAGAAGAAAACATACTCATACTCTAACTAGTGTGTTAACTCCTGTCCTATGTTAGCTGTAGTTGGAGTAGAAAAAAGACTTATACTCTCACTTGTGTGTTAACTCCTGTCCTCTGTTAGCTGTAGTTGGAGTAGAAAAAAGACTTATACTCTAACTAGTGTGTTAACTCCTGTCCTATGTTAGCTGTAGTTGGAGAAGAAAACATACTCATACTCTAACTAGTGTGTTAACTCCTGTCCTATGTTAGCTGTAGTTGGAGAAGAAAACATACTCATACTCTAACTAGTGTGTTAACTCCTGTCCTATGTTAGCTGTAGTTGGAGAAGAAAACATACTCATACTCTCACTTGTGTGTTAACTCCTGTCCTATGTTAGCCTTAGTTGGAGAAGAAAACATACTCATACTCTAACTAGTGTGTTAACTCCTGTCCTATGTTAGCTGTAGTTGGAGTAGAAAAAAGACTTATACTCTAACTAGTGTGTTAACTCCTGTCCTATGTTAGCCTTAGTTGGAGAAGAAAACATACTCATACTCTCACTTGTGTGTTAACTCCTGTCCCATGTTAGCTGTAGTTGGAGTAGAAAAAAGACTTATACTCTAACTAGTGTGTTAACTCCTGTCCTATGTTAGCTGTAGTTGGAGAAGAAAACATACTCATACTCTAACTAGTGTGTTAACTCCTGTCCTATGTTAGCCTTAGTTGGAGAAGAAAACATACTTATACTCTAACTAGTGTGTTAACTCCTGTCCTATGTTAGCCTTAGTTGGAGAAGAAAACATACTCATACTCTAACTAGTGTGTTAACTCCTGTCCTATGTTAGCTGTAGTTGGAGAAGAAATCATACTCATACTCTAACTAGTGTGTTAACTCCTGTCCTATGTTAGCTGTAGTTGGAGAAGAAAACATACTCATACTCTCACTTGTGTGTTAACTCCTGTCCTATGTTAGCTGTAGTTGGAGTAGAAAAGAGACTTATACTCTAACTAGTGTGTTAACTCCTGTCCTATGTTAGCTGTAGTTGGAGTAGAAAAAAGACTTATACTCTAACTAGAATGTTAACTCCTGTCCTATGTTAGCCTTAGTTGGAGAAGAAAACATACTCATACTCTAACTAGTGTGTTAACTCCTGTCCTATGTTAGCTGTAGTTGGAGAAGAAAACATACTCATACTCTAACTAGTGTGTTAACTCCTGTCCTATGTTAGCTGTAGTTGGAGAAGAAAACATACTCATACTCTAACTAGTGTGTTAACTCCTGTCCTATGTTAGCTGTAGTTGGAGAAGAAAACATACTCATACTCTCACTTGTGTGTTAACTCCTGTCCTATGTTAGCCTTAGTTGGAGAAGAAAACATACTCATACTCTAACTAGTGTGTTAACTCCTGTCCTATGTTAGCTGTAGTTGGAGTAGAAAAAAGACTTATACTCTAACTAGTGTGTTAACTCCTGTCCTATGTTAGCCTTAGTTGGAGAAGAAAACATACTCATACTCTCACTTGTGTGTTAACTCCTGTCCTATGTTAGCTGTAGTTGGAGTAGAAAAAAGACTTATACTCTAACTAGTGTGTTAACTCCTGTCCTATGTTAGCCTTAGTTGGAGAAGAAAACATACTCATACTCTAACTTGTGTGTTAACTCCTGTCCTATGTTAGCTGTAGTTGGAGAAGAAAACATACTCATACTCTCACTTGTGTGTTAACTCCTGTCCTATGTTAGCTGTAGTTGGAGAAGAAAACATACTCATACTCTAACTAGTGTGTTAACTCCTGTCCTATGTTAGCTGTAGTTGGAGAAGAAAGCATACTCATACTCTAACTTGTGTGTTAACTCCTGTCCTATGTTAGCTGTAGTTGGAGAAGAAAACATACTCATACTCTAACTTGTGTGTTAACTCCTGTCCTATGTTAGCTGTAGTTGGAGAAGAAAACATACTCATACTCTAACTTGTGTGTTAACTCCTGTCCTATGTTAGCCTTAGTTGGAGAAGAAAACATACTCATACTCTAACTTGTGTGTTAACTCCTGTCCTATGTTAGCTGTAGTTGGAGAAGAAAACATACTCATACTCTCACTTGTGTGTTAACTCCTGTCCTATGTTAGCTGTAGTTGGAGAAGAAAACATACTCATACTCTAACTAGTGTGTTAACTCCTGTCCTATGTTAGCTGTAGTTGGAGCAGAAAAAAGACTTATACTCTAACTAGTGTGTTAACTCCTGTCCTATGTTAGCTGTAGTTGGAGTAGAAAAAAGACTTATACTCTAACTAGTGTGTTAACTCCTGTCCTATGTTAGCTGTAGTTGGAGAAGAAAACATACTCATACTCTAACTTGTGTGTTAACTCCTGTCCTATGTTAGCTGTAGTTGGAGAAGAAAACATACTCATACTCTAACTTGTGTGTTAACTCCTGTCCTATGTTAGCTGTAGTTGGAGAAGAAAACATACTCATACTCTAACTAGTGTGTTAACTCCTGTCCTATGTTAGCTGTAGTTGGAGAAGAAAACATACTCATACTCTAACTAGTGTGTTAACTCCTGTCCTATGTTAGCTGTAGTTGGAGAAGAAAACATACTCATACTCTCACTTGTGTGTTAACTCCTGTCCTATGTTAGCTGTAGTTGGAGAAGAAAACATACTCATACTCTAACTAGTGTGTTAACTCCTGTCCTATGTTAGCCTTAGTTGGAGAAGAAAACATATCATACTCTAACTAGTGTGTTAACTCCTGTCCTATGTTAGCCTTAGTTGGAGAAGAAAACATACTCATACTCTAACTAGTGTGTTAACTCCTGTCCTATGTTAGCTGTAGTTGGAGAAGAAAACATACTCATACTCTCACTTGTGTGTTAACTCCTGTCCTATGTTAGCCTTAGTTGGAGAAGAAAACATACATATACTCTAACTAGTGTGTTAACTCCTGTCCTATGTTAGCTGTAGTTGGAGAAGAAAACATACTCATACTCTCACTTGTGTGTTAACTCCTGTCCTATGTTAGCTGTAGTTGGAGAAGAAAACATACTCATACTCTCACTTGTGTGTTAACTCCTGTCCTATGTTAGCTGTAGTTGGAGAAGAAAACATACTCATACTCTAACTAGTGTGTTAACTCCTGTCCTATGTTAGCTGTAGTTGGAGAAGAAAACATACTCATACTCTAACTAGTGTGTTAACTCCTGTCCTATGTTAGCTGTAGTTGGAGAAGAAAACATACTCATACTCTAACTAGTGTGTTAACTCCTGTCCTATGTTAGCTGTAGTTGGAGAAGAAAACATACTCATACTCTAACTAGTGTGTTAACTCCTGTCCTATGTTAGCTGTAGTTGGAGAAGAAAACATACTCATACTCTCACTTGTGTGTTAACTCCTGTCCTATGTTAGCTGTAGTTGGAGAAGAAAACATACTCATACTCTCACTTGTGTGTTAACTCCTGTCCTATGTTAGCTGTAGTTGGAGAAGAAAACATACTCATACTCTCACTTGTGTGTTAACTCCTGTCCTATGTTAGCTGTAGTTGGAGAAGAAAACATACTCATACTCTAACTAGTGTGTTAACTCCTGTCCTATGTTAGCCTTAGTTGGAGAAGAAAACATACTCATACTCTAACTAGTGTGTTAACTCCTGTCCTATGTTAGCTGTAGTTGGAGAAGAAAACATACTCATACTCTAACTAGTGTGTTAACTCCTGTCCTATGTTAGCTGTAGTTGGAGAAGAAAACATACTCATACTCTAACTAGTGTGTTAACTCCTGTCCTATGTTAGCTGTAGTTGGAGAAGAAAACATACTCATACTCTAACTAGTGTGTTAACTCCTGTCCTATGTTAGCTGTAGTTGGAGAAGAAAACATACTCATACTCTAACTAGTGTGTTAACTCCTGTCCTATGTTAGCTGTAGTTGGAGAAGAAAACATACTCATACTCTCACTTGTGTGTTAACTCCTGTCCTATGTTAGCTGTAGTTGGAGAAGAAAACATACTCATACTCTCACTTGTGTGTTAACTCCTGTCCTATGTTAGCTGTAGTTGGAGAAGAAAACATACTCATACTCTCACTTGTGTGTTAACTCCTGTCCTATGTTAGCTGTAGTTGGAGAAGAAAACATACTCATACTCTCACTTGTGTGTTAACTCCTGTCCTATGTTAGCCTTAGTTGGAGAAGAAAACATACTCATACTCTCACTTGTGTGTTAACTCCTGTCCTATGTTAGCCTTAGTTGGAGAAGAAAACATACTCATACTCTAACTAGTGTGTTAACTCCTGTGCTATGTTAGCTGTAGTTGGAGAAGAAAACATACTCATACTCTAACTAGTGTGTTAACTCCTGTCCTATGTTAGCTGTAGTTGGAGAAGAAAACATACTCATACTCTCACTTGTGTGTTAACTCCTGTCCTATGTTAGCTGTAGTTGGAGAAGAAAACATACTCATACTCTCACTTGTGTGTTAACTCCTGTCCTATGTTAGCTGTAGTTGGAGAAGAAAACATACTCATACTCTCACTTGTGTGTTAACTCCTGTCCTATGTTAGCTGTAGTTGGAGAAGAAAACATACTCATACTCTAACTAGTGTGTTAACTCCTGTCCTATGTTAGCTGTAGTTGGAGAAGAAAACATACTCATACTCTATCTAGTGTGTTAACTCCTTTCCTATGTTAGCTGTAGTTGGAGAAGAAAACATACTCATACTCTCACTTGTGTGTTAACTCCTGTCCTATGTTAGCCTTAGTTGGAGAAGAAAACATACTCATACTCTAACTAGTGTGTTAACTCCTGTCCTATGTTAGCTGTAGTTGGAGTAGAAAAAAGACTTATACTCTAACTAGTGTGTTAACTCCTGTCCTATGTTAGCTGTAGTTGGAGTAGAAAAAAGACTTATACTCTAACTAGTGTGTTAACTCCTGTCCTATGTTAGCTGTAGTTGGAGAAGAAAACATACTCATACTCTAACTAGTGTGTTAACTCCTGTCCTATGTTAGCCTTAGTTGGAGAAGAAAACATACTCATACTCTCACTTGTGTGTTAACTCCTGTCCTATGTTAGCTGTAGTTGGAGAAGAAAAAAGACTTATACTCTAACTAGTGTGTTAACTCCTGTCCTATGTTAGCTGTAGTTGGAGTAGAAAAAACACTTATACTCTAACTAGTGTGTTAACTCCTGTCCTATGTTAGCTGTAGTTGGAGTAGAAAAAAGACTTATACTCTAACTAGTGTGTTAACTCCTGTCCTATGTTAGCTGTAGTTGGAGTAGAAAAAAGACTTATACTCTAACTAGTGTGTTAACTCCTGTCCTATGTTAGCTGTAGTTGGAGTAGAAAAAAGACTTATACTCTAACTAGTGTGTTAACTCGTGTCCTATGTTAGCTGTAGTTGGAGTAGAAAAAAGACTTATACTCTCACTTGTGTGTTAACTCCTGTCCTATGTTAGCTGTAGTTGGAGTAGAAAAAAGACTTATACTCTCACTTGTGTGTTAACTCCTGTCCTATGTTAGCTGTAGTTGGAGTAGAAAAAAGACTTATACTCTCACGTGTGTGTTAACTCCTGTCCTATTTTAGCTGTAGTTGGAGTAGAAAAAAGACTTATACTCTAACTAGTGTGTTAACTCCTGTCCTATGTTAGCTGTAGTTGGAGAAGAAAACATACTCATACTCTAACTAGTGTGTTAACTCCTGTCCTATGTTAGCTGTAGTTGGAGTAGAAAAAAGACTTATACTCTCACTTGTGTGTTAACTCCTGTCCTCTGTTAGCTGTAGTTGGAGTAGAAAAAAGACTTATACTCTAACTAGTGTGTTAACTCCTGTCCTATGTTAGCTGTAGTTGGAGAAGAAAACATACTCATACTCTAACTAGTGTGTTAACTCCTGTCCTATGTTAGCTGTAGTTGGAGAAGAAAACATACTCATACTCTAACTAGTGTGTTAACTCCTGTCCTATGTTAGCTGTAGTTGGAGAAGAAAACATACTCATACTCTCACTTGTGTGTTAACTCCTGTCCTATGTTAGCCTTAGTTGGAGAAGAAAACATACTCATACTCTAACTAGTGTGTTAACTCCTGTCCTATGTTAGCTGTAGTTGGAGTAGAAAAAAGACTTATACTCTAACTAGTGTGTTAACTCCTGTCCTATGTTAGCCTTAGTTGGAGAAGAAAACATACTCATACTCTCACTTGTGTGTTAACTCCTGTCCCATGTTAGCTGTAGTTGGAGTAGAAAAAAGACTTATACTCTAACTAGTGTGCTAACTCCTGTCCTATGTTAGCTGTAGTTGGAGAAGAAAACATACTCATACTCTAACTAGTGTGTTAACTCCTGTCCTATGTTAGCCTTAGTTGGAGAAGAAAACATACTTATACTCTAACTAGTGTGTTAACTCCTGTCCTATGTTAGCCTTAGTTGGAGAAGAAAACATACTCATACTCTAACTAGTGTGTTAACTCCTGTCCTATGTTAGCTGTAGTTGGAGAAGAAATCATACTCATACTCTAACTAGTGTGTTAACTCCTGTCCTATGTTAGCTGTAGTTGGAGAAGAAAACATACTCATACTCTCACTTGTGTGTTAACTCCTGTCCTATGTTAGCTGTAGTTGGAGTAGAAAAAAGACTTATACTCTAACTAGTGTGTTAACTCCTGTCCTATGTTAGCTGTAGTTGGAGTAGAAAAAAGACTTATACTCTAACTAGTGTGTTAACTCCTGTCCTATGTTAGCCTTAGTTGGAGAAGAAAACATACTCATACTCTAACTAGTGTGTTAACTCCTGTCCTATGTTAGCTGTAGTTGGAGAAGAAAACATACTCATACTCTAACTAGTGTGTTAACTCCTGTCCTATGTTAGCTGTAGTTGGAGAAGAAAACATACTCATACTCTAACTAGTGTGTTAACTCCTGTCCTATGTTAGCTGTAGTTGGAGAAGAAAACATACTCATACTCTCACTTGTGTGTTAACTCCTGTCCTATGTTAGCCTTAGTTGGAGAAGAAAACATACTCATACTCTAACTAGTGTGTTAACTCCTGTCCTATGTTAGCTGTAGTTGGAGTAGAAAAAAGACTTATACTCTAACTAGTGTGTTAACTCCTGTCCTATGTTAGCCTTAGTTGGAGAAGAAAACATACTCATACTCTAACTAGTGTGTTAACTCCTGTCCTATGTTAGCTGTAGTTGGAGAAGAAAACATACTCATACTCTCACTTGTGTGTTAACTCCTGTCCTATGTTAGCTGTAGTTGGAGAAGAAAACATACTCATACTCTCACTTGTGTGTTAACTCCTGTCCTATGTTAGCTGTAGTTGGAGAAGAAAACATACTCATACTCTCACTTGTGTGTTAACTCCTGTCCTATGTTAGCTGTAGTTGGAGAAGAAAACATACTCATACTCTAACTAGTGTGTTAACTCCTGTCCTATGTTAGCCTTAGTTGGAGAAGAAAACATACTCATACTCTAACTAGTGTGTTAACTCCTGTCCTATGTTAGCTGTAGTTGGAGAAGAAAACATACTCATACTCTAACTAGTGTGTTAACTCCTGTCCTATGTTAGCTGTAGTTGGAGAAGAAAACATACTCATACTCTAACTAGTGTGTTAACTCCTGTCCTATGTTAGCTGTAGTTGGAGAAGAAAACATACTCATACTCTAACTAGTGTGTTAACTCCTGTCCTATGTTAGCTGTAGTTGGAGAAGAAAACATACTCATACTCTAACTAGTGTGTTAACTCCTGTCCTATGTTAGCTGTAGTTGGAGAAGAAAACATACTCATACTCTCACTTGTGTGTTAACTCCTGTCCTATGTTAGCTGTAGTTGGAGAAGAAAACATACTCATACTCTCACTTGTGTGTTAACTCCTGTCCTATGTTAGCTGTAGTTGGAGAAGAAAACATACTCATACTCTCACTTGTGTGTTAACTCCTGTCCTATGTTAGCTGTAGTTGGAGAAGAAAACATACTCATACTCTCACTTGTGTGTTAACTCCTGTCCTATGTTAGCCTTAGTTGGAGAAGAAAACATACTCATACTCTCACTTGTGTGTTAACTCCTGTCCTATGTTAGCCTTAGTTGGAGAAGAAAACATACTCATACTCTAACTAGTGTGTTAACTCCTGTGCTATGTTAGCTGTAGTTGGAGAAGAAAACATACTCATACTCTAACTAGTGTGTTAACTCCTGTCCTATGTTAGCTGTAGTTGGAGAAGAAAACATACTCATACTCTCACTTGTGTGTTAACTCCTGTCCTATGTTAGCTGTAGTTGGAGAAGAAAACATACTCATACTCTCACTTGTGTGTTAACTCCTGTCCTATGTTAGCTGTAGTTGGAGAAGAAAACATACTCATACTCTCACTTGTGTGTTAACTCCTGTCCTATGTTAGCTGTAGTTGGAGAAGAAAACATACTCATACTCTAACTAGTGTGTTAACTCCTGTCCTATGTTAGCTGTAGTTGGAGAAGAAAACATACTCATACTCTAACTAGTGTGTTAACTCCTTTCCTATGTTAGCTGTAGTTGGAGAAGAAAACATACTCATACTCTCACTTGTGTGTTAACTCCTGTCCTATGTTAGCCTTAGTTGGAGAAGAAAACATACTCATACTCTAACTAGTGTGTTAACTCCTGTCCTATGTTAGCTGTAGTTGGAGAAGAAAACATACTTATACTCTCACTTGTGTGTTAACTCCTGTCCTATGTTAGCTGTAGTTGGAGAAGAAAACATACTCATACTCTAACTAGTGTGTTAACTCCTGTCCTATGTTAGCTGTAGTTGGAGTAGAAAAAAGACTTATACTCTAACTAGTGTGTTAACTCCTGTCCTATGTTAGCTGTAGTTGGAGTAGAAAAAAGACTTATACTCTAACTAGTGTGTTAACTCCTGTCCTATGTTAGCTGTAGTTGGAGAAGAAAACATACTCATACTCTAACTAGTGTGTTAACTCCTGTCCTATGTTAGCCTTAGTTGGAGAAGAAAACATACTCATACTCTCACTTGTGTGTTAACTCCTGTCCTATGTTAGCTGTAGTTGGAGAAGAAAAAAGACTTATACTCTAACTAGTGTGTTAACTCCTGTCCTATGTTAGCTGTAGTTGGAGTAGAAAAAACACTTATACTCTAACTAGTGTGTTAACTCCTGTCCTATGTTAGCTGTAGTTGGAGTAGAAAAAAGACTTATACTCTAACTAGTGTGTTAACTCCTGTCCTATGTTAGCTGTAGTTGGAGTAGAAAAAAGACTTATACTCTAACTAGTGTGTTAACTCCTGTCCTATGTTAGCTGTAGTTGGAGTAGAAAAAAGACTTATACTCTAACTAGTGTGTTAACTCGTGTCCTATGTTAGCTGTAGTTGGAGTAGAAAAAAGACTTATACTCTCACTTGTGTGTTAACTCCTGTCCTATGTTAGCTGTAGTTGGAGTAGAAAAAAGACTTATACTCTCACTTGTGTGTTAACTCCTGTCCTATGTTAGCTGTAGTTGGAGTAGAAAAAAGACTTATACTCTCACGTGTGTGTTAACTCCTGTCCTATTTTAGCTGTAGTTGGAGTAGAAAAAAGACTTATACTCTAACTAGTGTGTTAACTCCTGTCCTATGTTAGCTGTAGTTGGAGAAGAAAACATACTCATACTCTAACTAGTGTGTTAACTCCTGTCCTATGTTTGCTGTAGTTGGAGTAGAAAAAAGACTTATACTCTCACTTGTGTGTTAACTCCTGTCCTCTGTTAGCTGTAGTTGGAGTAGAAAAAAGACTTATACTCTAACTAGTGTGTTAACTCCTGTCCTATGTTAGCTGTAGTTGGAGAAGAAAACATACTCATACTCTAACTAGTGTGTTAACTCCTGTCCTATGTTAGCTGTAGTTGGAGAAGAAAACATACTCATACTCTAACTAGTGTGTTAACTCCTGTCCTATGTTAGCTGTAGTTGGAGAAGAAAACATACTCATACTCTCACTTGTGTGTTAACTCCTGTCCTATGTTAGCCTTAGTTGGAGAAGAAAACATACTCATACTCTAACTAGTGTGTTAACTCCTGTCCTATGTTAGCTGTAGTTGGAGTAGAAAAAAGACTTATACTCTAACTAGTGTGTTAACTCCTGTCCTATGTTAGCCTTAGTTGGAGAAGAAAACATACTCATACTCTCACTTGTGTGTTAACTCCTGTCCCATGTTAGCTGTAGTTGGAGTAGAAAAAAGACTTATACTCTAACTAGTGTGTTAACTCCTGTCCTATGTTAGCTGTAGTTGGAGAAGAAAACATACTCATACTCTAACTAGTGTGTTAACTCCTGTCCTATGTTAGCCTTAGTTGGAGAAGAAAACATACTTATACTCTAACTAGTGTGTTAACTCCTGTCCTATGTTAGCCTTAGTTGGAGAAGAAAACATACTCATACTCTAACTAGTGTGTTAACTCCTGTCCTATGTTAGCTGTAGTTGGAGAAGAAATCATACTCATACTCTAACTAGTGTGTTAACTCCTGTCCTATGTTAGCTGTAGTTGGAGAAGAAAACATACTCATACTCTCACTTGTGTGTTAACTCCTGTCCTATGTTAGCTGTAGTTGGAGTAGAAAAAAGACTTATACTCTAACTAGTGTGTTAACTCCTGTCCTATGTTAGCTGTAGTTGGAGTAGAAAAAAGACTTATACTCTAACTAGTGTGTTAACTCCTGTCCTATGTTAGCCTTAGTTGGAGAAGAAAACATACTCATACTCTAACTAGTGTGTTAACTCCTGTCCTATGTTAGCTGTAGTTGGAGAAGAAAACATACTCATACTCTAACTAGTGTGTTAACTCCTGTCCTATGTTAGCTGTAGTTGGAGAAGAAAACATACTCATACTCTAACTAGTGTGTTAACTCCTGTCCTATGTTAGCTGTAGTTGGAGAAGAAAACATACTCATACTCTCACTTGTGTGTTAACTCCTGTCCTATGTTAGCCTTAGTTGGAGAAGAAAACATACTCATACTCTAACTAGTGTGTTAACTCCTGTCCTATGTTAGCTGTAGTTGGAGTAGAAAAAAGACTTATACTCTAACTAGTGTGTTAACTCCTGTCCTATGTTAGCCTTAGTTGGAGAAGAAAACATACTCATACTCTCACTTGTGTTTTAACTCCTGTCCTATGTTAGCTGTAGTTGGAGTAGAAAAAAGACTTATACTCTAACTAGTGTGTTAACTCCTTTCCTATGTTAGCCTTAGTTGGAGAAGAAAACATACTCATACTCTAACTTGTGTGTTAACTCCTGTCCTATGTTAGCTGTAGTTGGAGAAGAAAACATACTCATACTCTCACTTGTGTGTTAACTCCTGTCCTATGTTAGCCTTAGTTGGAGAAGAAAACATACTCATACTCTAACTTGTGTGTTAACTCCTGTCCTATGTTAGCCTTAGTTGGAGAAGAAAACATACTCATACTCTCACTTGTGTGTTAACTCCTGTCCTATGTTAGCTGTAGTTGGAGAAGAAATCATACTCATACTCTAACTAGTGTGTTAACTCCTGTCCTATGTTAGCTGTAGTTGGAGAAGAAGACATACTCATACTCTAACTAGTGTGTTAACTCCTGTCCTATGTTAGCCTTAGTTGGAGAAGAAAACATACTCATACTCTCACTTGTGTGTTAACTCCTGTCCTATGTTAGCCTTAGTTGGAAAAGAAAACATACTCATACTCTAACTAGTGTGTTAACTCCTGTCCTATGTTAGCTGTAGTTGGAGAAGAAAACATACTCATACTCTCACTTGTGTGTTAACTCCTGTCCTATGTTAGCTGTAGTTGGAGAAGAAAACATACTCATACTCTCACTTGTGTGTTAACTCCTGTCCTATGTTAGCTGTAGTTGGAGAAGAAAACATACTCATACTCTAACTAGTGTGTTAACTCCTGTCCTATGTTAGCTGTAGTTGGAGAAGAAAACATACTCATACTCTAACTAGTGTGTTAACTCCTGTCCTATGTTAGCTGTAGTTGGAGAAGAAAACATACTCATACTCTAACTAGTGTGTTAACTCCTGTCCTATGTTAGCCTTAGTTGGAGAAGAAAACATACTCATACTCTAACTAGTGTGTTAACTCCTGTCCTATGTTAGCCTTAGTTGGAGAAGAAAACATACTCATACTCTAACTAGTGTGTTAACTCCTGTCCTATGTTAGCTGTAGTTGGAGAAGAAAACATACTCATACTCTCACTTGTGTGTTAACTCCTGTCCTATGTTAGCTGTAGTTGGAGAAGAAAACATACTCATACTCTAACTAGTGTGTTAACTCCTGTCCTATGTTAGCGTTAGTTGGAGAAGAAGACATTCTCATACTCTAACTAGTGTGTTAACTCCTGTCCTATGTTAGCTGTAGTTGGAGAAGAAAACATACTCATACTCTCACTTGTGTGTTAACTCCTGTCCTATGTTAGCTGTAGTTGGAGAAGAAAACATACTCATACTCTAACTAGTGTGTTAACTCCTGTCCTATGTTAGCTGTAGTTGGAGAAGAAAACATACTCATACTCTAACTAGTGTGTTAACTCCTGTCCTATGTTAGCTGTAGTTGGAGAAGAAAACATACTCATACTCTAACTAGTTGTTAACTCCTGTCCTATGTTAGCTGTAGTTGGAGAAGAAAACGTACTCATACTCTCACTTGTGTGTTAACTCCTGTCCTATGTTAGCTGTAGTTGGAGAAGAAAACATACTCATACTCTAACTAGTTGTTAACTCCTGTCCTATGTTAGCTGTAGTTGGAGAAGAAAACATACTCATACTCTAACTAGTGTGTTAACTCCTGTCCTATGTTAGCTGTAGTTGGAGAAGAAAACATACTCATACTCTAACTAGTGTGTTAACTCCTGTCCTATGTTAGCTGTAGTTGGAGAAGAAAACATACTCATACTCTAACTAGTGTGTTAACTCCTGTCCTATGTTAGCTGTAGTTGGAGAAGAAAACATACTCATACTCTAACTAGTGTGTTAACTCCTGTCCTATGTTAGCTGTAGTTGGAGAAGAAAACATACTCATACTCTAACTAGTGTGTTCACTCCTGTCCTATGTTAGCCTTAGTTGGAGAAGAAAACATACTCATACTCTAACTAGTGTGTTAACTCCTGTCCTATGTTAGCCTTAGTTGGAGAAGAAAACATACTCATACTCTCACTTGTGTGTTAACTCCTGTCCTATGTTAGCTGTAGTTGGAGAAGAAAACATACTCATACTCTCACTTGTGTGTTAACTCCTGTCCTATGTTAGCCTTTGTTGGAGAAGAAAACATACTCATACTCTAACTAGTGTGTTAACTCCTGTCCTATGTTAGCTGTAGTTGGAGAAGAAAACATACTCATACTCTAACTAGTGTGTTAACTCCTGTCCTATGTTAGCTGTAGTTGGAGAAGAAAACATACTCATACTCTAACTAGTGTGTTAACTCCTGTCCTATGTTAGCCTTAGTTGGAGAAGAAAACATACTCATACTCTAACTAGTGTGTTAACTCCTGTCCTATGTTAGCCTTAGTTGGAGAAGAAAACATACTCATACTCTCACTTGTGTGTTAACTCCTGTCCTATGTTAGCTGTAGTTGGAGAAGAAAACATACTCATACTCTCACTTGTGTGTTAACTCCTGTCCTATGTTAGCTGTAGTTGGAGAAGAAAACATACTCATACTCTCACTTGTGTGTTAACTCCTGTCCTATGTTAGCTGTAGTTGGAGAAGAAAACATACTCATACTCTCACTTGTGTGTTAACTCCTGTCCTATGTTAGCAGTAGTTGGAGAAGAAAACATACTCATACTCTCACTTGTGTGTTAACTCCTGTCCTATGTTAGCTGTAGTTGGAGAAGAAAGCATACTCATACTCTCACTTGTGTGTTAACTCCTGTCCTATGTTAGCTGTAGTTGGAGAAGAAAACATACTCATACTCTCACTTGTGTGTTAACTCCTTTCCTATGTTAGCTGTAGTTGGAGAAGAAAACATACTCATACTCTCACTTGTGTGTTAACTCCTGTCCTATGTTAGCCTTAGTTGGAGAAGAAAACATACTCATACTCTCACTTGTGTGTTAACTCCTGTCCTATGTTAGCTGTAGTTGGAGAAGAAAACATACTCATACTCTAACTAGTGTGTTAACTCCTGCCCTATGTTAGCCTTAGTTGGAGAAGAAAACATACTCATACTCTCACTTGTGTGTTAACTCCTGTCCTATGTTAGCTGTAGTTGGAGAAGAAAACATACTCATACTCTAACTAGTGTGTTAACTCCTGTCCTATGTTAGCTGTAGTTGGAGAAGAAAACATACTCATACTCTAACTAGTGTGTTAACTCCTGTCCTATGTTAGCTGTAGTTGGAGTAGAAAAAAAACTTATACTGTAACTAGTGTGTTAACTCCTGTCCTATGTTAGCTGTAGTTGGAGAAGAAAACTATTCATACTCTCACTTGTGTGTTAACTCCTGTCCTATGTTAGCTGTAGTTGGAGAAGAAAACATACTCATAGTCTCACTTGTGTGTTAACTCCTGTCCTATGTTAGCTGTAGTTGGAGAAGAAAACATACTCATACTCTAACTAGTGTGTTAACTCCTGTCCTATGTTAGCCTTAGTTGGAGAAGAAAACATACTCATACTCTCACTTGTGTGTTAACTCCTGTCCTATGTTAGCCTTAGTTGGAGAAGAAAACATACTCATACTCTCACTTGTGTGTTAACTCCTGTCCTATGTTAGCCTTAGTTGGAGAAGAAAACATACTCATACACTAACTAGTGTGTTAACTCCTGTCCTATGTTAGCTGTAGTTGGAGAAGAAAACATACTCATACTCTAACTAGTGTGTTAACTCCTGTCCTATGTTAGCTGTAGTTGGAGAAGAAAACATACTCATACTCTAACTAGTGTGTTAACTCCTGTCCTATGTTAGCTGTAGTTGGAGAAGAAAACATACTCATACTCTAACTAGTGTGTTAACTCCTGTCCTATGTTAGCTGTAGTTGGAGAAGAAAACATACTCATACTCTAACTAGTGTGTTAACTCCTGTCCTATGTTAGCTGTAGTTGGAGAAGAAAACATACTCATACTCTAACTAGTGTGTTAACTCCTGTCCTATGTTAGCCTTAGTTGGAGAAGAAAACATACTCATACTCTCACTTGTGTGTTAACTCCTGTCCTATGTTAGCTGTAGTTGGAGAAGAAAACATACTCATACTCTAACTAGTGTGTTAACTCCTGTCCTATGTTAGCTGTAGTTGGAGTAGAAAAAAGACTTATACTCTAACTAGTGTGTTAACTCCTGTCCTATGTTAGCTGTAGTTGGAGTAGAACAAAGACTTATACTCTAACTAGTGTGTTAACTCCTGTCCTATGTTAGCTGTAGTTGGAGAAGAAAACATACTCATACTCTCACTTGTGTGTTAACTCCTGTGCTATGTTAGCTGTAGTTGGAGAAGAAAACATACTCATACTCTCACTTGTGTGTTAACTCCTGTCCTATGTTAGCCTTAGTTGGAGAAGAAAACATACTCATACTCTAACTAGTGTGTTAACTCCTGTCCTATGTTAGCTGTAGTTGGAGAAGAAAACATACTCATACTCTCACTTGTGTGTTAACTCCTGTCCTATGTTAGCTGTAGTTGGAGAAGAAAACATACTCATACTCTCACTTGTGTGTTAACTCCTGTCCTATGTTAGCTGTAGTTGGAGAAGAAAACATACTCATACTCTCACTTGTGTGTTAACTCCTGTCCTATGTTAGCCTTAGTTGGAGAAGAAAACATACTCATACTCTCACTTGTGTGTTAACTCATGTCCTATGTTAGCCTTAGTTGGAGAAGAAAACATACTCATACTCTCACTTGTGTGTTAACTCCTGTCCTATGTTAGCCTTAGTTGGAGAAGAAAACATACTCATACTCTCACTTGTGTGTTAACTCCTGTCCTATGTTAGCCTTAGTTGGAGAAGAAAACATACTCATACTCTCACTTGTGTGTTAACTCATGTCCTATGTTAGCCTTAGTTGGAGAAGAAAACATACTCATACTCTCACTTGTGTGTTAACTCCTGTCCTATGTTAGCTGTAGTTGGAGAAGAAAACATACTCATACTCTCACTTGTGTGTTAACTCCTGTCCTATGTTAGCTGTAGTTGGAGAAGAAAACATACTCATACTCTAACTAGTGTGTTAACTCCTGTCCTATGTTAGCTGTAGTTGGAGAAGAAAACATACTCATACTCTAACTAGTGTGTTAACTCCTGTCCTATGTTAGCTGTAGTTGGAGAAGAAAACATACTCATACTCTCACTTGTGTGTTAACTCCTGTCCTATGTTAGCTGTAGTTGGAGAAGAAAACATACTCATACTCTAACTAGTGTGTTAACTCCTGTCCTATGTTAGCTGTAGTTGGCGAAGAAAACATACTCATACTCTAACTAGTGTGTTAACTCCTGTCCTATGTTAGCTGTAGTTGGAGAAGAAAACATACTCATACTCTAACTAGTGTGTTAACTCCTGTCCTATGTTAGCTGTAGTTGGAGAAGAAAACATACTCATACTCTAACTAGTGTGTTAACTCCTGTCCTATGTTAGCCTTAGTTGGAGAAGAAAACATACTCATACTCTAACTAGTGTGTTAACTCCTGTCCTATATTAGCCTTAGTTGGAGAAGAAAACATACTCATACTCTCACTTGTGTGTTAACTCCTGTCCTATGTTAGCTGTAGTTGGAGAAGAAAACATACTCATACTCTCACTTGTGTGTTAACTCCTGTCCTATGTTAGCCTTAGTTGGAGAAGAAAACATACTCATACTCTAACTAGTGTGTTAACTCCTGTCCTATGTTAGCTGTAGTTGGAGAAGAAAACATACTCATACTCTCACTTGTGTGTTAACTCCTGTCCTATGTTAGCTGTAGTTGGAGAAGAAAACATACTCATACTCTCACTTGTGTGTTAACTCCTGTCCTATGTTAGCTGTAGTTGGAGAAGAAAACATACTCATACTCTCACTTGTGTGTTAACTCCTGTCCTATGTTAGCTGTAGTTGGAGAAGAAAACATACTCATACTCTCACTTGTGTGTTAACTCCTGTCCTATGTTAGCCTTAGTTGGAGAAGAAAACATACTCATACTCTCACTTGTGTGTTAACTCCTGTCCTATGTTAGCCTTAGTTGGAGAAGAAAACATACTCATACTCTAACTAGTGTGTTAACTCCTGTGCTATGTTAGCTGTAGTTGGAGAAGAAAACATACTCATACTCTAACTAGTGTGTTAACTCCTGTCCTATGTTAGCTGTAGTTGGAGAAGAAAACATACTCATACTCTCACTTGTGTGTTAACTCCTGTCCTATGTTAGCTGTAGTTGGAGAAGAAAACATACTCATACTCTCACTTGTGTGTTAACTCCTGTCCTATGTTAGCTGTAGTTGGAGAAGAAAACATACTCATACTCTCACTTGTGTGTTAACTCCTGTCCTATGTTTGCTGTAGTTGGAGAAGAAAACATACTCATACTCTAACTAGTGTGTTAACTCCTGTCCTATGTTAGCTGTAGTTGGAGAAGAAAACATACTCATACTCTAACTAGTGTGTTAACTCCTTTCCTATGTTAGCTGTAGTTGGAGAAGAAAACATACTCATACTCTCACTTGTGTGTTAACTCCTGTCCTATGTTAGCCTTAGTTGGAGAAGAAAACATACTCATACTCTAACTAGTGTGTTAACTCCTGTCCTATGTTAGCTGTAGTTGGAGAAGAAAACATACTTATACTCTCACTTGTGTGTTAACTCCTGTCCTATGTTAGCTGTAGTTGGAGAAGAAAACATACTCATACTCTAACTAGTGTGTTAACTCCTGTCCTATGTTAGCTGTAGTTGGAGTAGAAAAAAGACTTATACTCTAACTAGTGTGTTAACTCCTGTCCTATGTTAGCTGTAGTTGGAGTAGAAAAAAGACTTATACTCTAACTAGTGTGTTAACTCCTGTCCTATGTTAGCTGTAGTTGGAGAAGAAAACATACTCATACTCTAACTAGTGTGTTAACTCCTGTCCTATGTTAGCCTTAGTTGGAGAAGAAAACATACTCATACTCTCACTTGTGTGTTAACTCCTGTCCTATGTTAGCTGTAGTTGGAGAAGAAAAAAGACTTATACTCTAACTAGTGTGTTAACTCCTGTCCTATGTTAGCTGTAGTTGGAGTAGAAAAAACACTTATACTCTAACTAGTGTGTTAACTCCTGTCCTATGTTAGCTGTAGTTGGAGTAGAAAAAAGACTTATACTCTAACTAGTGTGTTAACTCCTGTCCTATGTTAGCTGTAGTTGGAGTAGAAAAAAGACTTATACTCTAACTAGTGTGTTAACTCCTGTCCTATGTTAGCTGTAGTTGGAGTAGAAAAAAGACTTATACTCTAACTAGTGTGTTAACTCGTGTCCTATGTTAGCTGTAGTTGGAGTAGAAAAAAGACTTATACTCTCACTTGTGTGTTAACTCCTGTCCTATGTTAGCTGTAGTTGGAGTAGAAAAAAGACTTATACTCTCACTTGTGTGTTAACTCCTGTCCTATGTTAGCTGTAGTTGGAGTAGAAAAAAGACTTATACTCTCACGTGTGTGTTAACTCCTGTCCTATTTTAGCTGTAGTTGGAGTAGAAAAAAGACTTATACTCTAACTAGTGTGTTAACTCCTGTCCTATGTTAGCTGTAGTTGGAGAAGAAAACATACTCATACTCTAACTAGTGTGTTAACTCCTGTCCTATGTTAGCTGTAGTTGGAGTAGAAAAAAGACTTATACTCTCACTTGTGTGTTAACTCCTGTCCTCTGTTAGCTGTAGTTGGAGTAGAAAAAAGACTTATACTCTAACTAGTGTGTTAACTCCTGTCCTATGTTAGCTGTAGTTGGAGAAGAAAACATACTCATACTCTAACTAGTGTGTTAACTCCTGTCCTATGTTAGCTGTAGTTGGAGAAGAAAACATACTCATACTCTAACTAGTGTGTTAACTCCTGTCCTATGTTAGCTGTAGTTGGAGAAGAAAACATACTCATACTCTCACTTGTGTGTTAACTCCTGTCCTATGTTAGCCTTAGTTGGAGAAGAAAACATACTCATACTCTAACTAGTGTGTTAACTCCTGTCCTATGTTAGCTGTAGTTGGAGTAGAAAAAAGACTTATACTCTAACTAGTGTGTTAACTCCTGTCCTATGTTAGCCTTAGTTGGAGAAGAAAACATACTCATACTCTCACTTGTGTGTTAACTCCTGTCCCATGTTAGCTGTAGTTGGAGTAGAAAAAAGACTTATACTCTAACTAGTGTGTTAACTCCTGTCCTTCGTTAGCTGTAGTTGGAGAAGAAAACATACTCATACTCTAACTAGTGTGTTAACTCCTGTCCTATGTTAGCCTTAGTTGGAGAAGAAAACATACTTATACTCTAACTAGTGTGTTAACTCCTGTCCTATGTTAGCCTTAGTTGGAGAAGAAAACATACTCATACTCTAACTAGTGTGTTAACTCCTGTCCTATGTTAGCTGTAGTTGGAGAAGAAATCATACTCATACTCTAACTAGTGTGTTAACTCCTGTCCTATGTTAGCTGTAGTTGGAGAAGAAAACATACTCATACTCTCACTTGTGTGTTAACTCCTGTCCTATGTTAGCTGTAGTTGGAGTAGAAAAGAGACTTATACTCTAACTAGTGTGTTAACTCCTGTCCTATGTTAGCTGTAGTTGGAGTAGAAAAAAGACTTATACTCTAACTAGAATGTTAACTCCTGTCCTATGTTAGCCTTAGTTGGAGAAGAAAACATACTCATACTCTAACTAGTGTGTTAACTCCTGTCCTATGTTAGCTGTAGTTGGAGAAGAAAACATACTCATACTCTAACTAGTGTGTTAACTCCTGTCCTATGTTAGCTGTAGTTGGAGAAGAAAACATACTCATACTCTAACTAGTGTGTTAACTCCTGTCCTATGTTAGCTGTAGTTGGAGAAGAAAACATACTCATACTCTCACTTGTGTGTTAACTCCTGTCCTATGTTAGCCTTAGTTGGAGAAGAAAACATACTCATACTCTAACTAGTGTGTTAACTCCTGTCCTATGTTAGCTGTAGTTGGAGTAGAAAAAAGACTTATACTCTAACTAGTGTGTTAACTCCTGTCCTATGTTAGCCTTAGTTGGAGAAGAAAACATACTCATACTCTCACTTGTGTGTTAACTCCTGTCCTATGTTAGCTGTAGTTGGAGTAGAAAAAAGACTTATACTCTAACTAGTGTGTTAACTCCTGTCCTATGTTAGCCTTAGTTGGAGAAGAAAACATACTCATACTCTAACTTGTGTGTTAACTCCTGTCCTATGTTAGCTGTAGTTGGAGAAGAAAACATACTCATACTCTCACTTGTGTGTTAACTCCTGTCCTATGTTAGCTGTAGTTGGAGAAGAAAACATACTCATACTCTAACTAGTGTGTTAACTCCTGTCCTATGTTAGCTGTAGTTGGAGAAGAAAGCATACTCATACTCTAACTTGTGTGTTAACTCCTGTCCTATGTTAGCTGTAGTTGGAGAAGAAAACATACTCATACTCTAACTTGTGTGTTAACTCCTGTCCTATGTTAGCTGTAGTTGGAGAAGAAAACATACTCATACTCTAACTTGTGTGTTAACTCCTGTCCTATGTTAGCCTTAGTTGGAGAAGAAAACATACTCATACTCTAACTTGTGTGTTAACTCCTGTCCTATGTTAGCTGTAGTTGGAGAAGAAAACATACTCATACTCTCACTTGTGTGTTAACTCCTGTCCTATGTTAGCTGTAGTTGGAGAAGAAAACATACTCATACTCTAACTAGTGTGTTAACTCCTGTCCTATGTTAGCTGTAGTTGGAGCAGAAAAAAGACTTATACTCTAACTAGTGTGTTAACTCCTGTCCTATGTTAGCTGTAGTTGGAGTAGAAAAAAGACTTATACTCTAACTAGTGTGTTAACTCCTGTCCTATGTTAGCTGTAGTTGGAGAAGAAAACATACTCATACTCTAACTTGTGTGTTAACTCCTGTCCTATGTTAGCTGTAGTTGGAGAAGAAAACATACTCATACTCTAACTTGTGTGTTAACTCCTGTCCTATGTTAGCTGTAGTTGGAGAAGAAAACATACTCATACTCTAACTAGTGTGTTAACTCCTGTCCTATGTTAGCTGTAGTTGGAGAAGAAAACATACTCATACTCTAACTAGTGTGTTAACTCCTGTCCTATGTTAGCTGTAGTTGGAGAAGAAAACATACTCATACTCTCACTTGTGTGTTAACTCCTGTCCTATGTTAGCTGTAGTTGGAGAAGAAAACATACTCATACTCTAACTAGTGTGTTAACTCCTGTCCTATGTTAGCCTTAGTTGGAGAAGAAAACATATCATACTCTAACTAGTGTGTTAACTCCTGTCCTATGTTAGCCTTAGTTGGAGAAGAAAACATACTCATACTCTAACTAGTGTGTTAACTCCTGTCCTATGTTAGCTGTAGTTGGAGAAGAAAACATACTCATACTCTCACTTGTGTGTTAACTCCTGTCCTATGTTAGCCTTAGTTGGAGAAGAAAACATACATATACTCTAACTAGTGTGTTAACTCCTGTCCTATGTTAGCTGTAGTTGGAGAAGAAAACATACTCATACTCTCACTTGTGTGTTAACTCCTGTCCTATGTTAGCTGTAGTTGGAGAAGAAAACATACTCATACTCTCACTTGTGTGTTAACTCCTGTCCTATGTTAGCTGTAGTTGGAGAAGAAAACATACTCATACTCTAACTAGTGTGTTAACTCCTGTCCTATGTTAGCTGTAGTTGGAGAAGAAAACATACTCATACTCTAACTAGTGTGTTAACTCCTGTCCTATGTTAGCTGTAGTTGGAGAAGAAAACATACTCATACTCTAACTAGTGTGTTAACTCCTGTCCTATGTTAGCTGTAGTTGGAGAAGAAAACATACTCATACTCTCACTTGTGTGTTAACTCCTGTCCTATGTTAGCTGTAGTTGGAGAAGAAAACATACTCATACTCTCACTTGTGTGTTAACTCCTGTCCTATGTTAGCTGTAGTTGGAGAAGAAAACATACTCATACTCTCACTTGTGTGTTAACTCCTGTCCTATGTTAGCTGTAGTTGGAGAAGAAAACATACTCATACTCTAACTAGTGTGTTAACTCCTGTCCTATGTTAGCCTTAGTTGGAGAAGAAAACATACTCATACTCTAACTAGTGTGTTAACTCCTGTCCTATGTTAGCTGTAGTTGGAGAAGAAAACATACTCATACTCTAACTAGTGTGTTAACTCCTGTCCTATGTTAGCTGTAGTTGGAGAAGAAAACATACTCATACTCTAACTAGTGTGTTAACTCCTGTCCTATGTTAGCTGTAGTTGGAGAAGAAAACATACTCATACTCTAACTAGTGTGTTAACTCCTGTCCTATGTTAGCTGTAGTTGGAGAAGAAAACATACTCATACTCTAACTAGTGTGTTAACTCCTGTCCTATGTTAGCTGTAGTTGGAGAAGAAAACATACTCATACTCTCACTTGTGTGTTAACTCCTGTCCTATGTTAGCTGTAGTTGGAGAAGAAAACATACTCATACTCTCACTTGTGTGTTAACTCCTGTCCTATGTTAGCTGTAGTTGGAGAAGAAAACATACTCATACTCTCACTTGTGTGTTAACTCCTGTCCTATGTTAGCTGTAGTTGGAGAAGAAAACATACTCATACTCTCACTTGTGTGTTAACTCCTGTCCTATGTTAGCCTTAGTTGGAGAAGAAAACATACTCATACTCTCACTTGTGTGTTAACTCCTGTCCTATGTTAGCCTTAGTTGGAGAAGAAAACATACTCATACTCTAACTAGTGTGTTAACTCCTGTGCTATGTTAGCTGTAGTTGGAGAAGAAAACATACTCATACTCTAACTAGTGTGTTAACTCCTGTCCTATGTTAGCTGTAGTTGGAGAAGAAAACATACTCATACTCTCACTTGTGTGTTAACTCCTGTCCTATGTTAGCTGTAGTTGGAGAAGAAAACATACTCATACTCTCACTTGTGTGTTAACTCCTGTCCTATGTTAGCTGTAGTTGGAGAAGAAAACATACTCATACTCTCACTTGTGTGTTAACTCCTGTCCTATGTTAGCTGTAGTTGGAGAAGAAAACATACTCATACTCTAACTAGTGTGTTAACTCCTGTCCTATGTTAGCTGTAGTTGGAGAAGAAAACATACTCATACTCTATCTAGTGTGTTAACTCCTTTCCTATGTTAGCTGTAGTTGGAGAAGAAAACATACTCATACTCTCACTTGTGTGTTAACTCCTGTCCTATGTTAGCCTTAGTTGGAGAAGAAAACATACTCATACTCTAACTAGTGTGTTAACTCCTGTCCTATGTTAGCTGTAGTTGGAGTAGAAAAAAGACTTATACTCTAACTAGTGTGTTAACTCCTGTCCTATGTTAGCTGTAGTTGGAGTAGAAAAAAGACTTATACTCTAACTAGTGTGTTAACTCCTGTCCTATGTTAGCTGTAGTTGGAGAAGAAAACATACTCATACTCTAACTAGTGTGTTAACTCCTGTCCTATGTTAGCCTTAGTTGGAGAAGAAAACATACTCATACTCTCACTTGTGTGTTAACTCCTGTCCTATGTTAGCTGTAGTTGGAGAAGAAAAAAGACTTATACTCTAACTAGTGTGTTAACTCCTGTCCTATGTTAGCTGTAGTTGGAGTAGAAAAAACACTTATACTCTAACTAGTGTGTTAACTCCTGTCCTATGTTAGCTGTAGTTGGAGTAGAAAAAAGACTTATACTCTAACTAGTGTGTTAACTCCTGTCCTATGTTAGCTGTAGTTGGAGTAGAAAAAAGACTTATACTCTAACTAGTGTGTTAACTCCTGTCCTATGTTAGCTGTAGTTGGAGTAGAAAAAAGACTTATACTCTAACTAGTGTGTTAACTCGTGTCCTATGTTAGCTGTAGTTGGAGTAGAAAAAAGACTTATACTCTCACTTGTGTGTTAACTCCTGTCCTATGTTAGCTGTAGTTGGAGTAGAAAAAAGACTTATACTCTCACTTGTGTGTTAACTCCTGTCCTATGTTAGCTGTAGTTGGAGTAGAAAAAAGACTTATACTCTCACGTGTGTGTTAACTCCTGTCCTATTTTAGCTGTAGTTGGAGTAGAAAAAAGACTTATACTCTAACTAGTGTGTTAACTCCTGTCCTATGTTAGCTGTAGTTGGAGAAGAAAACATACTCATACTCTAACTAGTGTGTTAACTCCTGTCCTATGTTAGCTGTAGTTGGAGTAGAAAAAAGACTTATACTCTCACTTGTGTGTTAACTCCTGTCCTCTGTTAGCTGTAGTTGGAGTAGAAAAAAGACTTATACTCTAACTAGTGTGTTAACTCCTGTCCTATGTTAGCTGTAGTTGGAGAAGAAAACATACTCATACTCTAACTAGTGTGTTAACTCCTGTCCTATGTTAGCTGTAGTTGGAGAAGAAAACATACTCATACTCTAACTAGTGTGTTAACTCCTGTCCTATGTTAGCTGTAGTTGGAGAAGAAAACATACTCATACTCTCACTTGTGTGTTAACTCCTGTCCTATGTTAGCCTTAGTTGGAGAAGAAAACATACTCATACTCTAACTAGTGTGTTAACTCCTGTCCTATGTTAGCTGTAGTTGGAGTAGAAAAAAGACTTATACTCTAACTAGTGTGTTAACTCCTGTCCTATGTTAGCCTTAGTTGGAGAAGAAAACATACTCATACTCTCACTTGTGTGTTAACTCCTGTCCCATGTTAGCTGTAGTTGGAGTAGAAAAAAGACTTATACTCTAACTAGTGTGCTAACTCCTGTCCTATGTTAGCTGTAGTTGGAGAAGAAAACATACTCATACTCTAACTAGTGTGTTAACTCCTGTCCTATGTTAGCCTTAGTTGGAGAAGAAAACATACTTATACTCTAACTAGTGTGTTAACTCCTGTCCTATGTTAGCCTTAGTTGGAGAAGAAAACATACTCATACTCTAACTAGTGTGTTAACTCCTGTCCTATGTTAGCTGTAGTTGGAGAAGAAATCATACTCATACTCTAACTAGTGTGTTAACTCCTGTCCTATGTTAGCTGTAGTTGGAGAAGAAAACATACTCATACTCTCACTTGTGTGTTAACTCCTGTCCTATGTTAGCTGTAGTTGGAGTAGAAAAAAGACTTATACTCTAACTAGTGTGTTAACTCCTGTCCTATGTTAGCTGTAGTTGGAGTAGAAAAAAGACTTATACTCTAACTAGTGTGTTAACTCCTGTCCTATGTTAGCCTTAGTTGGAGAAGAAAACATACTCATACTCTAACTAGTGTGTTAACTCCTGTCCTATGTTAGCTGTAGTTGGAGAAGAAAACATACTCATACTCTAACTAGTGTGTTAACTCCTGTCCTATGTTAGCTGTAGTTGGAGAAGAAAACATACTCATACTCTAACTAGTGTGTTAACTCCTGTCCTATGTTAGCTGTAGTTGGAGAAGAAAACATACTCATACTCTCACTTGTGTGTTAACTCCTGTCCTATGTTAGCCTTAGTTGGAGAAGAAAACATACTCATACTCTAACTAGTGTGTTAACTCCTGTCCTATGTTAGCTGTAGTTGGAGTAGAAAAAAGACTTATACTCTAACTAGTGTGTTAACTCCTGTCCTATGTTAGCCTTAGTTGGAGAAGAAAACATACTCATACTCTAACTAGTGTGTTAACTCCTGTCCTATGTTAGCTGTAGTTGGAGAAGAAAACATACTCATACTCTCACTTGTGTGTTAACTCCTGTCCTATGTTAGCTGTAGTTGGAGAAGAAAACATACTCATACTCTCACTTGTGTGTTAACTCCTGTCCTATGTTAGCTGTAGTTGGAGAAGAAAACATACTCATACTCTCACTTGTGTGTTAACTCCTGTCCTATGTTAGCTGTAGTTGGAGAAGAAAACATACTCATACTCTAACTAGTGTGTTAACTCCTGTCCTATGTTAGCCTTAGTTGGAGAAGAAAACATACTCATACTCTAACTAGTGTGTTAACTCCTGTCCTATGTTAGCTGTAGTTGGAGAAGAAAACATACTCATACTCTAACTAGTGTGTTAACTCCTGTCCTATGTTAGCTGTAGTTGGAGAAGAAAACATACTCATACTCTAACTAGTGTGTTAACTCCTGTCCTATGTTAGCTGTAGTTGGAGAAGAAAACATACTCATACTCTAACTAGTGTGTTAACTCCTGTCCTATGTTAGCTGTAGTTGGAGAAGAAAACATACTCATACTCTAACTAGTGTGTTAACTCCTGTCCTATGTTAGCTGTAGTTGGAGAAGAAAACATACTCATACTCTCACTTGTGTGTTAACTCCTGTCCTATGTTAGCTGTAGTTGGAGAAGAAAACATACTCATACTCTCACTTGTGTGTTAACTCCTGTCCTATGTTAGCTGTAGTTGGAGAAGAAAACATACTCATACTCTCACTTGTGTGTTAACTCCTGTCCTATGTTAGCTGTAGTTGGAGAAGAAAACATACTCATACTCTCACTTGTGTGTTAACTCCTGTCCTATGTTAGCCTTAGTTGGAGAAGAAAACATACTCATACTCTCACTTGTGTGTTAACTCCTGTCCTATGTTAGCCTTAGTTGGAGAAGAAAACATACTCATACTCTAACTAGTGTGTTAACTCCTGTGCTATGTTAGCTGTAGTTGGAGAAGAAAACATACTCATACTCTAACTAGTGTGTTAACTCCTGTCCTATGTTAGCTGTAGTTGGAGAAGAAAACATACTCATACTCTCACTTGTGTGTTAACTCCTGTCCTATGTTAGCTGTAGTTGGAGAAGAAAACATACTCATACTCTCACTTGTGTGTTAACTCCTGTCCTATGTTAGCTGTAGTTGGAGAAGAAAACATACTCATACTCTCACTTGTGTGTTAACTCCTGTCCTATGTTAGCTGTAGTTGGAGAAGAAAACATACTCATACTCTAACTAGTGTGTTAACTCCTGTCCTATGTTAGCTGTAGTTGGAGAAGAAAACATACTCATACTCTAACTAGTGTGTTAACTCCTTTCCTATGTTAGCTGTAGTTGGAGAAGAAAACATACTCATACTCTCACTTGTGTGTTAACTCCTGTCCTATGTTAGCCTTAGTTGGAGAAGAAAACATACTCATACTCTAACTAGTGTGTTAACTCCTGTCCTATGTTAGCTGTAGTTGGAGAAGAAAACATACTTATACTCTCACTTGTGTGTTAACTCCTGTCC